>CM076661.1:12657717-12859821 GCA_038496675.1 Rachycentron canadum
ATATATATATATATATATATTTGCAATTTCATGTATCCTACATATGTACTTTTATATTGCCACCTGTTGCCAAAAATAATATTCTTCCATGGAGACAAATCACAGCTATAAATAATCACAGAATACAACAATACAATTAAACACTAGATTCTGCTGTGTTTAAACAAAACACTCAATATGTCAGACACTTAACAGCATTGTGTTTTCTTGTTTGTGGTTGGTGCAGAGTGCTCAGGACAAAGAGAAAGCTGAGCGGAAAAGGAAGGCAGAGGCAGCCAAACTCCACCGTCAGAAGATCATGGCTCAAATGTCAGCAATGCAGAAGAATTTCATTGAGTCAAACAAGATGCTGTATGACAACATGCCTGACAGCGGGTCTCAAGGAGAGCCTGTTACACCTAGTGATAGGTAAGGAGAGCCATAACAATAACTCTGTGTGTTTGTTTTGAAGACCACAGGTGAAGATCTATATCTAATGAATTGTATTCATTCTGGTTTTGTTTATTCCTCAAGCTGTGCCATGGAGCAGAGGGAGCTGTGTGTAGCCATTGGCCCCCACCGAGGGTCAACGCCTGCTGAGAGGGAGGTGCTGACCTGCATTCTTTGCCAGGAGGAACAGGAGGTAGTGGCCCAAGCTCCAGCCATGGTACTGACTGCATGTGTCCAGAGGTCCACAGTACTGACACAGTGCAGGGGAAAGATACTGACAAACAGAACGGATGGTCAGTCTCCATTCAACAAACGTTTTGTTCAACTAGTGGCAGCTACAGGTGTAAAGTGTGATTCAGATTAATATGATTCATATCTTCATTGTATTTATCGTTTAAAGGGTCATCATATCCCCTGTTAATGCCGCCTGAACTGGCAGTGGGGACCCACACTGGCAGCTGTGGGCATGTCATGCATGCCACATGTTGGCAGAAGTGAGTCACTACAAGAACAAATTGGTTATTTTTGCCAATTAATTTAAGTATTATTTTTTAGAGTAATCTTCTAATATTGTATGTAGTCCAATAGAAGGCAAGATTCAAGGTTAACTTGCCACTGTGGTGTTTTTCTCTGTATTTTCAGATATTTTGAGGCGGTCCAGAATACAACCAGGAATCGGCTCCACGCTGAGCTGATCATTGACCTGGAGAATGGAGAGTACCTGTGTCCCCTCTGCAAGTCTCTGTGCAATACTGTTGTCCCTCTCATCCCATTGGAACCACTAATATTTAACTAGTAAGTCCATTCTACCTTCTTCAGGCCATTCTGCAATCAACTGGTTGGTTATACAAAAGGCGTTTAAATTCCTTTATTTCTTGCGTGTAGTGAGAATGCAGAGATAATTGGACAGCATTTAACCATGCCTCGCTGGATTCAGATCCTCTCTGCCAGGATTAAAGGACTCAAGTCAGTCACTCACGATAATGGTAAGAAGACATAGTGAGCATACAGTAATTGCATCTCATTATCTGCGTGAACAGTAGCACAGGAAAGACAGCTTTTTTGACTTTGGTTTTGTTTAGTGCATGCTTTTGGTTCAGATACGCTCTGCAACTTGGCTGTTTCATGCAATCAGTTCTACTCATGCAGTTATATATGCCATATGCCAATGCCTGTTTGTTTGTAATGTGTGAAAAAAAATCATCTGATGTGATATAATTTCACTCCCTCTCTTACAGATTGCAACACAGAGGGTGATAGTGCTGAAGGGGACATGATGACCCTGTGTGGAGAGGGCCAGCCAGACTTTAGATCCATTCTCAGCTATGGAGTACAAGAACCGTGAGTGAAACTGTCACTTCCTTCAAGGTTACTAAAATATCTATGTTTCCTTTTCTGAATTCTCTGCTGCTTGTTGTATGTAGGAGAAAGTTCTCAGACAGCATAGCAGAGATGCTGGTTGTGTGCGCCACCACGGTCCACAGAGTGGGACTGCAGACATCGCCTAATGAACTGTGTCCTCGTGTGCCCCTTATGGCCTGGAACACGTGCGCCTTCACTATTCAGGCCATAGGTAAGACTCTGCATTTCAGCATGTCTCTGTCCCTTCATCCTTTTTTGTAATACTCAAATCCCTATCTTTATGTCTCCACAGAAAACATATTGCAGGAGGGGGAGAAGTCACTCTTTGGATCCTTACAAAACAGACAGGTTAGATGCCGCATACTGACAACTGAAGTGAACAACTTTCTCATATAAATAAATAATGGTCATGTTTGGGAAATTCTTTTCTTATTTAGCTTGCAGGTCTAAAGGCAATAGTTCAGTTTTCAGCATCCCAGAGACTTAAGAGCTCTCAGGCTGTAATCCAAAGGCACTTCACAGACATGGTGGGGGGTAGGTGAACTGTCCAAGCACACTCAATACATCATATTCATTTATCAATTTGTTATGACTACATAGCTATCTTTGTCTCTAAAAACTGGTCTCCTCCTAGTCTTGCTACCGGTCGTGAGCAAAAAAAACACCCCGTCCCTGCTGGAGGTGGACTTCTTCCATCTTCTGGTAAGTCTCCTTTAATAGGAACTGCTCAGTTGAGAATGAGCTTGTCCACATCTTTGAGCAGATTATATTTAATATGTGTTATATTATTAATAACATGTATGTATTCATGCTCTCATAATGATGGAAGGTGATGATGAAACATGACACTGTAATTTGCTGTTTTCATATTGATATAATCTCTTAGATTTTATTGTAAATAAAAGAATGCATTGTTTGGATAAAATTACTCTTATTAACTTGACACTGAATATCTTGCAGTGTATTTAATGAAAGTGTGTATTTTCAGGTGGGCTTGGTGTTGTCTATACCCTCGCTGTACCAGGAGGAGGCTGTAGACTTGCAGCCGTCTGCTGTCAGCTCTGCCTACAACCACCTGCACATCTTGCATCTGGTCACCATGGCGCACATGCTACAGGTCCTCCTGACCTCTACAGGTACAAGCAGAGGCAATCTCAATCATACAACACCACGTCTACTAACAAGCCTACTGCTATTTTCTGAACTAGCTGAGAGTGCTGTATAATAATGACGATTAAATAACAGTTTTATTTCTGTGCAGATTTTAATCCAGTATGTGCTGGAGAGGAGACAGAGGAGGTGAGAGCAGCAGCAGAGCTGTACAATACGATGTCACGACACACTGGAAGGTACATCCTTCTATTATTTGTCTTCCAAAATACTGTACACAGACAGAATTTCCTTTTTAGGTTTGATAGATATATATGTTAATCAAGTATGAGATCTCTGAGATAGTTGAATTGTTTATAGAATTTCATGTCATTTTAGTTTCTTTCGTTAGTGACATGAAGGTGAGAGTGGACCAACCTGCAAAATGTCCATGCAAGTTTATGAGTGCGCTCTCCCTCCCCGGTGAATGACAAAGAAAACAAATCTGTTTCTGTTCTGTCACAAATTACAAGCATGGCAGAAAAATAGATCCTGTGGGCTCAGTTTGACTGTTCTTCTTCCCTACAATCAAGAGAAAATTGTTCTTTGCTATGAACAAAGGTTTTCCAGATACAAAACTATGCGGCAGCCTGATTTGTATTGATTTCTCTCATTAAGAATGGAAATGTCACCTCTTGACAAGAAAATTGAAAATGAAACCTTTATAAATAATTACTAAGGATGTTCTTTTTTTCAGGAAAACATATCCTACGCTTTAAAAATTCATTAATTCAGACATTTTCTCTGGATGTATGGTTAGTTTGATATACAAGGCAGAATTTGATCATTATTTTTCAACAGCCTCCTCCAGCCTCTCATAATAAAACCTGCTAGCCTTGTGTGTTTGTAACCAAAACAGTTCTCACCCAGTAAGAGCAGACATTGCTCCTTGTTACCTGTTGTCTTCCGCTTGTTTGACTGACCTGTGGTTTTCTCATCTCTTCAGCCTGGTTCCAGATGTGTCTGGCAGCTCTGTAGCAGAAAGAGTCAAAAGAGGAATTGAACCTTTCTTGCGCTGTGCTGCCCTCTTTTTCAATTGTCTTACTGGAGTGCAACCTCCAGAGGAGCTTTTTAGTACTTCTGGTAGGTCAAACCAAAGTATTTTATCATTATAATATACAGTATGTGATGGTTTATGAACTCAAGCTGGCAACTTTGCTCTACTACAGTTACTTCACAAGGACAGATGGAGGCACTATGCAGTTACCTGGCATTACCCTCCAATGTGTTCCAGCTCTTCCAGGATCACAGAGACACTGTTAATCCACTTCTGCAGAGGTAGGTGATCAACATTGAGTTATGGTCAATGTATCTGATCAGAGATGTTTTAGTATTGACTGAAGAGGGGAGCAGCTCTCACAATATTTTGTCTTTCTCAGGTGGTGTGGGAGCCCAGCTATAACCAAAGCTCTGAAGGGCAAAACCCAGACAGTCAGGTAGATTTTTGGCTTTAACTCAGTCCCACTTTTATTTTGTAGTAAGAGCATCTTTTTTATAATTGATGAGTAAACTCTTTCTCCAGATACCCCAGGGGAAGGAATCGTTTGATTGATCTTCCTGAGGATTACAGTGCTCTCCTTAATCAAGCCAGCCATTTTCAGTAAGTAGGAAATTTAAGTCTGTTCATTAACCATTTGTTCCAGGAAAATCTGCTGTTGATATTTGACACCATCTTGTCTCCCCTGCACTTTGTCCTCAGGTGTCCCAAGTCTACAGATGATGAGAGGAAACACCCGACCCTGTGCCTGTTTTGTGGGGCCATGCTTTGCTCTCAGAGCTCCTGCTGTCTCAGCCAGCTGGATGGGGAAGATGTTGGAGCTTGCACCGCCCATGCTGCTACCTGTGGAGCTGGTGTGGGAATGTTCCTCAGGTAGGTGATCAGTCATGGTCTTTACAGATCAGATATTTTTTTGTCAGCTTAAAAACATATTTTTCTGCCTTTGATTTTATTGGATGTCATTCTTTTTTCAAAGACATGTACTATATGAATGAAATTTAATTTCATGTTGACAGGATAAGGGAGTGTGAAATTATTCTGATGGCCAGTAAGACTCGAGGAAGCACATACCCTGCTCCTTACCTGGATGATTATGGAGAGACCGATCCTCACCTTGTGTAAGAAACATTGCTTCTTTTCCAGGCGCTGCATTATTATTACTTCTAGCTCAAAATTGTAGATATATCAATACAGACAAAAAAAAAATTTGATACAATTTTAATACTGTTAAAGTTGCAGTTGTTTATAGAACTTGAGTATTTCTGTTTTAGACCTAAGTATTGTTTTAACTTCATATTATATAATATTACATAACATTTTACTGCAAGACATGACACTATACTATACTTCATTGCATGCATCTGCTCATAAAGTGAATTAAAGCATGAAGCCATGGTCATGAAATGCATAACTGTAGCATCATATATACTTTGTGTTCTTTTGGCCAAACCTTGTGTTCAATTTGCAGAAGGGGCAATCCATTACATCTTTGCCCAGAGCGCTACAGGAAGCTGAACCAGCTGTGGCAGCAGCACTGCATCCTGGAGGAAATCGCCCGCAGCCTGGAGGTGGTCAACGTGACGTTCGCCTTTGAGTGGCAGATGTTGTGATGATTGCTCCGGATGTGGTTGACGGAAAATAAAGAGCACAGCCATAGAGCACAATCTGCTCCAGTGTTCCTGAGGCGGATGCGCACACACACAAATATTCACACTAACACACAGACGCACACACACACACACACAAGCAAACAAACAACCCTCCTACAATCAAAGGAGGACTGAGCAGCCAATCCCTCCCTGATAAAACCCTGCTTGAGTTCAGAGAGGTAGGACTTGAGGAAGTAGAAGAGAAAGAGGAGGGTGGTGGATAATGTGCAAACCCAAGTCGCCTTGTTTTAATTTGATTGTCTGCACTGAGAATGAGTTTCTCCTTGAGTAATGCTATTTGCAAAGAGACTCATTCAAATAAAGACAGACATCTATTATCAGTTCATATATTTGATTTTTCTCCTGAGTAATGCTGTGAATTTTTTGTTTTCTTTTTGTGTTACAAAAGTCTTGTTATAAGTTATAAGTATGCTGTTTAGATTCATACATTCTTGTGGAAATGCGTAGGTTTGATCAGACATCCTACACATTTTGGTTTTTGGTTTCCATCAGTTACGTAGATGGTCCAAATAATGCATCCATAACCTACTGTAACCTTTACTCACAGACTTATATTATGGAGAACATTTATAGAATAAACATTATTTTCAAAGTTGTATTTAAACAGATTCAGTACTCTAAGAAGTATACAGGTACCTTATGTGAATTCTTCATTTGGATAGGAAGGAGACATTAGTATTTTGTTAATGCCATATTTTGATTAAAATATTAATTGCTTAAAAGTTCTCACTAAGATTCAGGGAGTGAATTATATGAAAATATTTCCAGTAAACCGATTATAGGACGATCATTCTACAAAAAAAAAAAACTAGGCTGAGCTGATTATAATTGTCAAATATTTACTCTATGTTTGTAATAGTTAAAACTTATTGAAGGGACCACTGTCAAACAGATTATTGGTCAAATTTCACCATGTGGTTTTTATTCATACAAATCAAGTTAAAAAAAAAAAAAAAAGACCTATTGTAATGTTCTACTTAACAATGAAATTTACGTTTTATTGAAAGCAATCATTCATTTCTGTAGGTTCATTCTTTTTTTTCTCTTCCTATTCAGAAATTTTTTTTTTTTTTTTTTTTTCCCCCCCTTTTTTTGTGTTTGACTTCATGAGACTTCCAGGCTGTGGAAATAAAGACACAGGCCTATCTATAGATAGACTGTTCCTGTGCCCTGAATTAATCAGAGTGCAATAATGTTACAATTTATATTATCAAAAATGTAAACAGCAACAAAAAAGGAGGAGCTCCATGCAGGATGTTTGAAATTGAATTGCCTCTTGTCTTGCTTGCATACAGAATAAATGTATGAGCCATTCTCCATCATTAATATGGTTTTGTCTGTCCTGTCAGATCCCCAGACGAAGCATAAGAGGAGAGTTTTGCTGTTGCCACAAGTGTTGTACTTTGACTTGTACATTTTAACACATCAACATATCATAGACTTTACTAACTTCACTTAAGCAACCTCTGATAGACCCTGCAACCTGGAAATACAGACCCACAAAGAAGCCAAATTTGAAATGGTGTAAAATCCTCATAAAACAATGACAGAAAGTTAAGCCATGCCAAACCAGTTCAAAAGGTTTATTGTCAAGCTTTTGGTGGCTCATCCCAGCAAAAAGTTATAATTAGACAATTAGACCACGGTGGCACTGCTGAGGCACATCAGATTCATTGTAATGATTGCTTGAACCTTGTAGGAACTTTATCTATTTTGAATTACTCATGGATTTCTGTCTGGTAAAGTGCTTATAACTAATGTGAAATTAGGAGCATATTGTAGTTAATACATAGATTACTAACCTTGGTACAACATTATGTGTTAAAGCATTCAAATTACATTTGCAATGAAAACATACAGCAATTAGCCAGCAGTGATATTATTATACCAGATATATTCCCCCGAACTTATTAAAAATTCTGCATCACACTCTCCCTAGGCCTAGTCACCCCATGCATTAATGTGTGAAATGTAACTATACTACAAATTCCTGATATGATATAACAACCATAAATAACTTGACTGCACTTTCTTACATGTTCAAGTGAAATCAGGCAAAAATCAAACTTCAACTTCAGACCCACGCCACTAATTTATCTTCAGGCAACAATGTCATTTGTAAACAACAGACTCCAGTACAGTTGTGTACAGATGTATTGTGAAATGTGTACATTTATGGTGATTTATGTGATAATGGTTTATGATTATAAAAAGTGAAACAGGCATTATCTGCACCTTGGAAAAGATTTCCTTCAAGGAAATGAATCATATATTGTGTGATATTTCCCACACACTATTTCATTTTCCAAACAACACATTTGTACAGGTATTTAACAGCTGTAATTCTTGACTCAACTCTACATAGTCTGGCCTTCAGTGATGCTGTTCACTGAGGTCTTTCTGTTGGAGAAACGTCAGCTGCCTTCAGGTATCTGCTTTGGTGGCACATTGTCTGGCCCATAGTGTGCTTTGGAGGTGGAAGGGACATCAATATTGGGGTCTCCATTGTTTGCTGTGTCTATCTGGTTGCTCTTGCCGAGGCTCTTGATGATGTTCAGGTTAGTGCGGGCTGTTTCCATGAAGCTGTTCTCCAGCAGCCAGCCATCGGACTCGGAGTTGGGGTCTCCCTGCCTCAGCACGTTTTCCAGGGAGGTTTGGAGGTAGCGGACTCCTGTCAACACGGACAACTGAAACAAGATGCAGGGACCTTTATTACTGAGAGGATAGGGTTAGGGTTAGGGTTAAAAAAAAAAAACCATCAGCAAAACTCATGATATTAAAAGTCGAAGTAGTTTTTTTCCTACTCTATCTAGAAGGCATTGTAAAGTTAAAACAGCTACTGCAACAGTGGTCACACCAACACATGCACCTCTTTTTGGTAAAAGGTCTCTTAAGGATAACTGCACTAAGTTAGCAATGCACTGCAACTTTTATTCCACAAACTCTTCTCCATTGTAAAAACCTGATTCCTGCCTTACCCATGATGCAACTTGACCACCAACAGTTCAGCTGAAGGTTCAGTTGTGTTGTGCAAGTAAATTAGTGTTTTGTAAATTCACCAGGCTTTTTGCAGCTTTCTCTAGAACCACAAAAGGCTTAATTAAACTTTTTTCCCATATGCAAAACTGTTCCCCAGCACTTCAAACAAACCTTGATGTGTAAATTTGAGTTATGACCTTCTCTTGGTGCCAGCTGTTATTTTCTCACCTCAAACAGCCAAGTGATGAGGACTGCCAGGCCAATGGACTGCATGATGTAGTTGTAGTGCTCCAGCAGCGCCTGCCGACAGCCTTTCATCCACAGGTTCAGCTCTTCCGTCTGGTGCTCGTAGTTAAAGTGGGCCAAGTTGTCGGTGATCTGCTGCTGGATGCAGGGTCGAGGGGAGTTGATGTTGCAGCAGCTGAAGGGGACCCCATCTATCAGATACCTCCCCTCCACGTTACTCCGTAAGCGGCTAAACAGCAGGGAAAAGAAGAAAAGGTTCAGGGTGTGTGTTTATGGGTTTGGTGCAACACTGTGCAAAAGTTTAGATTTCAGTTTGTCATTATTAGAGACTGGATAAGAATTATTGTAGACTTTTTACAGAGGGCACAGGACATCAAATAATGTGCTCTGTAAAACGCAACAACCATGCCACTGGTTCAGGGCTTAATTTACCCCATCAGTCAACAACCTGTAACACCAACAGGTCACTTATTAGAAACATATTTATGGATATTAATGACAATTTTTTATACTACAAACAGTGGTGGCATTTCGAAAATCAAATGTGTCAGATTCATAATTCATGATTATCATTTTATTTAGTATATTTTCATTCTGAAATAGAGAGTGGAAGGAATATTCTTATTGTGAAAGGTATTATACTACCTTGTAGTATAAGTGTTTCATGCTTTCATTCATTCCTTTAGTTCGTAAGCATGAAACAAGTATATTTTATTTTTTGTATTTACTTATTTATTGTATTAAATTTTTTGTACAGTCTTTTAAATGTACATATTATCTTTACAAATTCAGTGTCCTCCTTCTTCAGTATGTACTTACTCCACCACCTCTTTTTGAGACATGTCCAGATAACGGTTACTGATCCACTGGATTTGGAACCAGTCTTTATAGCCATTGTTGCCACAGCACTGAAACTCTATCTGCAGAACATCCACTGTGCGCTTCAGGAAACATCGTCCTGGCGTGTCTGTGTCCTTGTAGAACCTCATGGCCTCTGTCAGCCCCAGGTTCAGTGATTCCTCCAGCTCCCCACGCATGCTGTAACACATCAGAGCCCCCACCAGGACACAGAAGGTGAAGAAGAAGGTGCATATAATGTAGGGCAGCATGATCAGCTTCCAGCGCAAGAACTTGGTGGTGTCCACGCAGTCATAACAGATCTTCCCACCCAGGAAGTTGATGGCACAGGCAATGAGGCCCACAGCTATGAGCATATTGGGCACATACTGGATGTCCCTCTCCGCCATCAGCTCCCCTCGCTTGTTGATCTCCACCTTGAGGAAGAGCCCCAGACTGAACAGGATGGCCCCTGTCACCACTGAGATCCAGTTGAGGATCCACAGCACCTGGGCCAACTTGTCCCGCTTTGTCTTGGTGAACTTCACTCTCAAGACCGCCATTGTGTATTTATCTTCTCTCAGTTTTTCTTTTAAGTCAGGGGGGATTAAGGGTGGGCCACAGGTAGATCAGGGGAGAGGAACAGGTTATCCTCCAGGGGGTGCCGGGGACCAATAGGTGGGGGATTGGTTGAGGAGTTCTCTGAAGGTCCTCTCATAAGCAGCTTAGCCTGGTAGTCATGATTGATATCGTGTGGACGCTGCATTATGGTTGCACAGTAGGTGCTGACAGCTTTTTTAGACTACAGTGGTGAAAGAAATATTCCTACATTAACAGCACTATTTCCTCAGATGGAAAACACTGTTAAGACAAAATGCAAT
The DNA here is from genome assembly GCA_038496675.1 of Rachycentron canadum. Taxonomy (NCBI): domain Eukaryota; kingdom Metazoa; phylum Chordata; class Actinopteri; order Carangiformes; family Rachycentridae; genus Rachycentron; species Rachycentron canadum. Next base: position 12,668,268 of record CM076661.1, read on the forward strand.
TAAATGTGATCACTTATGTGCAAAGAGCAAATAATGTACATGTGAGACAATCTACAAAAAGTGCAACAGCAATAATTTAGTTGAAAAAGCATTATAACTTTCTTCATTTAATCCAGTAATCCTTGCCTGGAAAAAGTTCCCAAAATTGAATGTAGAAAATAGCTGACACATTGAAAATATAATTCTAAGAAATCCACTGCACCTACCTTAGCCCAGTCAGCATTCACCTTGAAAATATGTCAACAGTACCATCATTCATCATTCTCTCGTTTTCAGTTTCTTTTCTTGCTGACATCCCCAGATTTTGTCCTGAGAGAATGCGGTCGTAGTGACACACATAGTCTGAGGGCAGTCACAGCAGCATCAGAGTGAGACTAGTAACCAAGTCCTGACCCTCCTCCTAATCCCCTTTAATCATTAATCAGGCCTGGGCCCCACAAGGGATTTGGACCCACCTTCTGCCACCTACGCAAATCTGACTGTCCCAGTACTGTGAAAGTAATGGCTGGCGGCCATTGTGTGTAAGTTTGTGTGTGTGTTTTCATTTGAGTCAAAAGTAAAAGTAGTTAAAAAAAAGAAAAAAAAAAGCCTCCATATCTTACTGGACATTCTGTAAAGTGGAAGGTTATTGTTAATTTACAGCATCACCATGAATATATATTTTGTATTGACGAAAAACACTTCATACACATAGACAGAATTATATAATTTTAAATATGATAATTTTTTAAGTGGCAAAACTTAAATACTGACATGCAACCAGGTGATGCTTTTTGTGAAGACTACACATGGGATTTAGACAAGGTAACAGATTATAAAGACTAAGCAAAGGCTAAACACACACTGACACAATTTTATAAGAATAAGCAGCTGCTTCTCTCAACTGGTGGAAATGTTTCAGTTGGGCTGCACCTAATCATTGCTTTCATTATTAATACATCTGCAAATAATTTGCTTGATTGAATGATTAGTTGTTATGTTTGTAAAATATCTGAAATAAGGCTACAATCATTTCCCAAAGCCCTAATATATGTCTTGAAATGTCTTTGTCTGAGGAACAGGCCATGAAATATTGAGTTTACTACAACAAAGAAAAAAGACCAAAAGTTTGGCATTCTTGCTTAGAAAATTACAAAAATGATTACTCTAATATCAACATAATTAACTTCCCAGGCAGGTTGGCCGCATCCCAACAAGTGATGTCACAGACGGTGTTTTTTTTTATTCAGAGACATTTAATAAAGTTAAGAGGATCTGTGTTTTTGTCGTGACATCACTGACTGGAGTGTGTGCCAAATGCCTGAGAGATCCAGGCACTGGAAAGCAGGTTTAATTTTCCCTTCTGTCGCTTAAAAGGTGATTTTTCACCTCCAGCTATCATCTTACCCCTTCTGGTCTTACCTACTCTGTCTCCAACATTCATTTCAACACACACATGTGCACACATAAATATACTCTCACAGCCACGCTGCAAATCAGCCAATGAAATGTTAACTGAGAGTGAGATTAGTGGATTAACATGTACCAAAGTAGCTTGTGTAAGAAGAGAACTCTACTGTAGCGAGTGGACCAGTCAGCAAATCCACAAGCCAGACACACTCACTGCTGCACAGACCAAGAATGAAGATTAACTTAGCTACTATGGACTACTACACCACGTCCCTAAGTGAGTACTGAGAATTCAACAAATCTTTAACAATTTCTCTGTGGAGGCTTGTCAAAATAATGATCATACCACTAATCTATTCTTCAACGAACCTTTTATCTAATTATGGAAACACATCTGAGAGGTTTTCCAGCTTTAAGTGCACAGGTTATTCAGACTCTCATTGACATACACATGAGCTATAGTTGAAGGACCTAGTATATGGTACATTAAGTAAATCATTGGTGTTTTCAGAACTAACCTGTAATAACCTATATTTCAGTAGTGATACCCTGATTCCACCACGTGAATCCCCTCATCCTGGTGAAAAGAGACATGATGTTGGATACAGAAGGCCAGTGGTCTGAGGCATTGGCCACCAACAACATCAGAGCCATCATCTGCTGGCTACGGAAGCTTACAGCTGAAGGTACTTTTGGAGCATTTGCATAAAATTAAGTCTGAAATCATGGTTCTTTCCACTTTTTGAGAAACTCTATAAGATCTACCAGGTATTTAATGTTTGATTCAACATTTAATCCAATAAGGTGATGCTGACATGGAGGAAGTCCTACCTACCTTTAGCTGCTGGGCACAGAGGACATCAGAGTTTGCTAAAAAGGAATTATTAACCTTATGTAAGTACACATAAACAGTATTAATTAATTGTTAAATAAAATTTCAAGTGCAGAAGTGCAATCTCTTTTGTCTTGTTTCCTGCAGGCTTCAGTCGTTGCCAAGGTCTATGGATGTTTTTAGACCGGCGCTCCTTCACCCGAGTGCACATGCTGCTCCAGAGACTGAGGAACCTGCTCACCCTGGCACAGTGGGCGAGGCAGCAGCTGACCTCAGCTCACCTCTGGCACGGTACGACACTTACAGCAAACATCTGCAGCAGAATGTTTGTTTGGAATTGTGATATTAACCATTAATATTTTGACAAGTTTTTACGTCTTTCGTGTAGGTGTTGGGTATCCATGTGTGGTCTGCAGGGACACAGTCGGCTCCTCAGATGTTAGACGCTCCTGCTGGAATCGAGAGCACAGGGCTCTGAAGCAACACATCTGGCTTGGACGGCTTGTTCAGTGGTGGGGCATCATGGGGCTTCTGCCCAAATACCCTGGTACAGATGTCACCACACACTATTATGTAGGTGCGATGTAATGTTATCACAGTTTAACGTGTTTCTGTTCTGTTTCTGTTAGATACCCATGAGGTGAAGCGTATCTCTCAGATGTGGAAGGAAATGGAGCACAGCCATCAGAAAGCTTATCTCAAGACACTTGGGTAATTAAGCTGATTTTAAACCATTCACGCTATACCCATCTCTCTCCTGATGAAGTTTCTGATGATTCCCTTCATGTGTTTCTTTTCATTTGACTAGACGGGAAGAGGGAGGTATGAAAAAATGGAGCTCTTTCATACAAAGTATGGTGACCCAGCTGGAAAAGCAGCATGGGTGCATTTGGACCTCTGAGGATTGCACAGACCAGTGCTATCCTCCTCCTAATCTGCAGGCCTTGCTAAAGCTCGTGCTGGTGCCTCGTATTGACAACATGTCAGTCCAGGCAATTGTATCCATTCCAACGCAATATCAACAGAGCATTATGTCCCTTTGTCTTGCTCTCTGTTCTGTTCTGTCCTGCCTGAGATACACATTAAATTCAGGTTAAATAGTTCTTAACCCATATGTCACAGCTGATGTACTTTATCCTGGACATGGCAAACTTCCTGCAGTGCAAAGACAACCTCCTCCTGTCTTTCTGCCATGCTTTCACAATTTCTTCCAGTTTTTCCCAACAAATCAGGGCCTTCTGGCTGCTAGATCATGGAAATGTCAAGGTAAGTAACCATGAGACGCCCAAGAAGCAAAACTTATTTTATTTGTCAGCTAGGTGACTGATAGTGGTTTTGATTAAGCCATTTTAATTAACTCATAACCAATTGACCATTTAGTTTACACTTTATTGTCCTTGCTGCAGGTGACACTAATGGGCTGCTTGAGCCATACATATGATCCACTGCATCATTTATTAGTGTTTCAACTTCAGATATTTATTTCAGTAGAAGAAATACTTTAATGATAATACATTTGTTTTTTTTAATGATAAAGGAAACTAAGATTTATTAGAACAACAATTTAAATTAAAGAAACAAATAATAATATAGACAAACTGTATGTTATGTAACACACTGCGAAGGCCTCCATTGAGCTGTTGCTGAGCCCCAGGTGCGCAGTCCCCTGGCTCCCTTGGCAGCATCAGTGCATCATCCATTGTCTCCTGACAAGGAAACAGCCTCGTTTGGCATTAAGGTACCTCTACTGGACCAGACCTGCAATAGAGAGTGCTGATGATGCCAAGCTCTGGGCGGATGTACTGCTTCAGAACAGGTATATTCTGGTTCACTCATGGCCTCATATTAGGTTATATAGAACTGACCTGATCTTTATATGTGATGCTGGTGATGTCTCTGGTCTCCAGTTGTGTTTCTGATGCCTGGACTCTGCTGAAGAGAGGCCACACAGAAAGTGATGACATGGTCACATATTTCTTGCAGACTTGTAATGGACTTGGTCTGTATACAGAGGCTTTGAAGTGCATCTCTGCAGTATATAATGTGGGTGAATGTCTTCTAACACAACAGTGCATATGTACCAAAGACAGTTTTGAAAATGACACTTTTTTTTGTTAAAAATCTTGACCATCATTCCTAACAGGGTGAAGGAGAAAATGTAAATGGGATTGAGAAAATAGAATCACAGTTGCCACTGATGAAGAAAGGTAAGGCAGAGAATATTAAACAGCATCTGGACTGAATAAAATGCATTATAATTAAGAATGGGCTTTGTTTCAACAGATTGCTCAGCAGGAAGGCCACCCTGTCCACTGTCTGCCAAACTGTATCAGGCTCGAAAAGTGAACACGGTGTCTCCAGAGGAGCTTGTCAGACTAGTCAGAAAAGCTATGCTGGAAGTGAGAAATCCCCCTCCCAAGTTAAGGTACATGGCATGTGGATAAAAGAAGTTGATTGGTGGTGAAATATGTTCAGTACCTCAGAGTAGTCAGCATGTTTGTTTATTTATATTTATGTTCTTTATTCAAGTGAGATGGTGTGGCCAGAGCACACTGAGAAAAAATCGAACAGCAGAGAGATGTCTCTGTCAACCCAGGCTCTGCTTCATCTCACACCCAGCCCATCCCCAATGGTAGAAGAGCAAACAGATGATCCAGTAGAGGAACTGCCCATATATAATGTAAACATTGCCATTGTTTCTACCAAAAAATAATTGATTCTTACAGTATCTGATCTTGAAATATTGTCCTGTATCTGTATTGTCCTGTGTTTGTGTCCCAGCAGCAATGTGAGACACACAGGCAAGTTTCCTCCTCAGATGATATGAGCTCTGAGTCTGTTTCCTCCTTCACCTCAGCCTCTTCCTTGTTTCTGTTGAGACGGTGTCGTCCTTATGTGTATGAAAGCACCGTCACTCTGCAGAGGATATCCTCTCTCCTCACGGATAGTGAGAACCAAAGCAGGGACGATGAAGACGAAGAGAGTGGACCCCCCTCATCAGGTGGTGTTTTTCCAGATTGCCCAGAGATGATTGTGACACCAGATGGCGCCACAGACCCCATTTCCCTCAGCAACTTAAAAAAGGATGCTTTGGTGGAGCTGGCTCCATCTGCAGAAGGTGAACTTTGTGCTGGATTTTATTTGCACACCTTTCACATTAAGAGTGAAAAGATAAAGACACACTTCAACTATGTCCTAGAGGGAAAAGAAGATGTTAAGACAGATGTTTTCTCAGGTGAGGACTTTCTCAGTGTTGACACAGTTTCAGGACCATCCGTGAATGAAATTCTTCCTCTAAATAAGAGGTCAGAGGTCATCTTTTGTCACACAAAGCTTACAGAGAACTTCATGCAGGCAAATAAATTAAAACTGTGTGATTTCTTTCTTCAAATATCAGTAGGCATCTCCACCCTCAGCTGTGCAGTACTGAACTCAGCCAGATAGTGCCTTTGCTCTGTGGGCCACAAGTGGAGAGTCACAGTTTGCTGTCACCTGACTTTGGTATGTGGCTATGTTCAGCTTGAATATAGCTAATAAGTGTGGTACTCTGAATGGTTAACATACTCTAATATCTTAACTGGATGAATTTTAATCTGCAGAGAAACAAGAAAAGAGAAAAGAAATTGTTCATGGTCTCTGCACTGTGCTGTCAGAAGAGGACCAGTCAGACAGCATCCCTCTGCAGATTTTCAGTTTTAGTGAGGCAGCCATGTCTGACTGTTTTCTGGAGGAGGAACCTCATAAGGTACACACTTCAAGTTAATTAATATGGTACCCGTTTGCCAAATGGGCTTTTCATATTTAACATTTATGTATGTAATGTTTATGTATGTTTGTGCTCAGAAAGCATGTGAGGATCACCAACAAGAGGAGTCATTGGGATGCGTCACTCAAGACCTCTCGTGGCCCCTGCTGACTGACCTCCACCATAGCCTCCTGTTAAATGAGCCAAAAGCCAGCTCATGGGTCTTAGCAGGGATGGGTGAACAGAGCAGCTCCCCCCTCACAACTGTGTGCAGCTTAATCTGCCCCACACAGCTACAGAACCCTGGTAGCTCTCTGACCCTGAGCCCAACATGCCACACCCAGGCCAGCTCTCCTCCTTCAGATAGCAATGAGCATGCCCTCAAAGCTCAGTTAAAGGTGGGTGAACTCTGTGTCCAGAGCACCACAACCAGGCCCGATCATTGCAAGGTGGGCAGCTGGTGGAGACCGGACCCTGAGACCTATAGAGCCTCCAGTGGCCTCTTACCTTCTACAGAGCCAGGAGCAGCTTTCACATCAGGTGAAGAATGTTGAATGTTTTTATATGTGCAAATAAACAATAGTTTACCATAAACTGTAAACTATGCAAACCTATGCAACCACATTGTGTACAGTGATCAGCAGATATAGTAAAACATGTGCCACCAATTGCCTTTTTAATATGTACAAATTTCACAACAAAGACTCGAAGGCAATTTGCTAATTAAAATGCCCATTTATATCATTACCACCAATAGTCTAAGGACGAATAATGTGTGTGTGTGTGTGTGTGTGTGTGTGTGTGTGTGTTTGTGTTCTGGCCAGACACAGTTAGCTGCTGTCCACTGCAGGGTGCAGGATCTATGTACATGTAGCAAAGGTGGGGGGTCTTGGCTGCTAGGAGAGGGAGACTTGTGAGGAAGTGAAGTGTCAGAGATTGCTTCCCTTAACCTTGCTGCAGCAGTCACTCATCCATTAAACAACACCCTCTATCCCTCCCCCACTCTTTCTACGGGAGGTGTACTGTCTGCCACTGCAAAGCAGACCTCCCTCCATCTGCCAGGTCATGTTGATCACCACTGGGCCTTTGGGATCTATGGCCTATTGCCCCACACTGATGCCCCAACCTTGTTGCTGGGACAAAGGTTAAAGACATATAACAGTGGAGTAATGTTGCATAAAATTAAAAGAATAGTCTCAGATAGACTATTTAAGAAATTCATTCTGTATGTTGTTTACACTCATGGATCATTAAAATGCTTGAAATTTCAATAGGAAAGAATACTCACATTAACATTTGTAGTTTTCTCTCTGTTTGTTCACAGATAATAAGAGGCCTTCTTTTTTATTAAGTCAGCCGTATTCCTACAGTCTGCTCAGCTTTATGGACTTTACTGCAAAACAAAAAGGAGGCAACAGAGATGACAAACAGGTACGTCCCTCTGCTAATATATACTGTGCATTGAAGCTGTGGTGTATTCATCAAAAGGAAGATAAAAGCCAGACTGGTCAGTAGGGGTCACTATTATTCCAGTTAAGACGCTTGACAGCATCTCTGATTCGGATGATCTCATTTCTGGTCCCTGAGGATTTGGCTTCATCACAACCCAGCAGGTGCCCTCTTTACTACCCTTCATCCCCCTTTCTCCTGTCCTCCAGCATAAACATCACTGCTTTTAACATCTCCGCCTACAATGATGTCATTTTCCAGATATGAAAGCAGCGTGTCAGGGGATTATGAATTAAGATAGCATTGAACGTGTGAAAAATACAATACAATGTAGCTATTACTTATTTATCAGAAATACAACATCTGATGCTGGTGTATCATTTATTTTATACTGCATAATTTACCGCTTTCTTGCTCATTGAACTGAACATTACACTGCTAAGCACTGTGCAGTCATTTCCAGGATATGACAAGGTAATTGTTTTACTGAGGTTTCATTGGATAATTGTTTAATTGGGATGCAGTCACCTAATTATTTTGTTCAAAACTGGGGACCATATGGAGCTTGGCAGGTGAAACGTAATTAGTCCATGTTAATTTATGGTCATTATACATTGGGCCTTAGTATCTTATACTGTACAAACAGTGTGCGTCTATCAAGGCCGAGCTATTTTGGTTGGAGAGTGAATGTTTTTAGTGGTGATATTACATTAATTATCTTGCAGTCTCAGTGTGGGTGTTTGTTTCCAGGGAGTTGTTTTGTAAGAAGAGCTATTAGTGTTATCTAATTGTTCATCCAGGCCAGAAATTATACTGCAAAGGATTTGTTTAATTGGCAGATAGAGAGATATTAATGAGTAACGTGTGAAAATTAGACAAACACTGAATGGCTGATCAAACTACCATCTATTTAGCTCCAGAATGCTAATAAAATCAGGATATTAAACATAGTTATTAGTGCAAACTATAAATTTCAATCTCATCCCAAATGACCTCATGCATGACTGTTTATGATGATTATTGTGGCACAGTTATAGATGGGATATTCGCAGTGGTAAAAACAAAGTCATCAATCAACTCGTGGAAGCTCACGAAGATCATGCCCACTTAAAAAGATACCACAAAATGAAATATTATAGATTTTGCTGTCCTCATAAAAATACTAATATTTGCACAGAGAGAGATGGGGAGTAGCCATGTAGGGTCATGTTGCAAGTTGAAACATTCAAGATTCAAGGGGAGATGAATGGCCTCTATTAGCAGCATTTAATAAGTGGCTGGCCCAGTGCTCCCAGTCTCCTGCACCCCCTGGGGAAAGATTAATGGGTACAGGATATTTCATCAGGACCTCCACATCACTGCCCAGGCAACAAGGCTGTAATTGTGTCTGTTTATGCTGTTGTTTTCTGTCACAGGCAGACAAAGAGGAGCCCACAGGTTGGAGTACTTTGGGGATGGCTTCACAAGGGGCCATAAGAAGTGGAAGAGCACGCACAAGGAAAGGAAAACGAATGAAGAGATCATGACGTCTTCCACACAAAGGACGGCACATGGTAGAGCTGAACTAAATGACGAATATATTTTCTATTTTCTGCCAAAGATGTCAAGTCTTTTAACATCATCTGTATTGCTTTTGATTCTGACTCTCCATTTGATTAATTGAACAAACACAAGATGAAGTCATCCCAAAATCAACTAACTGATCATGTTACTGGCTTGATGATCACCATAAAGACTTTTCACCTTGGTGTGGTTCATCTCCCCTTTCTCATCAATCACTTGGTCAGATTATTCTGACAGCACCTAGTGATATTGTCCTGCCACACCCTTTTCCATCCACAGTAACACCACAAGTCTGAAACACTCCTTCGATAATAAATCTCTCAGGAATTATTGATGAAACCTAAATTATTAAATGCTTTGCTAATTAAAAGACCAGGAAAAACATCATTCTGGGTTATATTATGTTATTTTTACAGTGTGTTTGTCAACATTACATAAATGTTGGTCCATTAGAAGCAACAATTAAAAAGCACTGACAGTGTCCTTGAAAATTATTCTGCACTATAGATTCTTCACTGGTTTCCTGCTCTTGAAAAAGGATGTTTGCTTTGTTGCCATTGCATCTCATGAAAATTAGATGACCTCCCAATGCTTTCTGCCGCCCATCTCTGCCCATATTTGCTCAGTGCTCAGGGACTGCATTTGGGTTAGCATCCTCCTCCCTTCCTCCACCCTTCCTCCCTCCTTCCTCTCTCTCTCTTCCACTGTGGCTTGTTCTTGGGGTGAATAACTTAACACATATTTCAGCTTGACACACTTCTGCTCTGTGTCTCCCCTGGGTGGCCAGTTCACAAGCCCACACGTGCTGTATTATTTAAAAGTGGGGTTTGGAGTTCTTGATGTGTGTGTAATCTCCTGTTTGTGCAAAGGGGAATGCCTTATGGAGTTGTTAGGCCTTTCTCTGTGACCATGCAGGTGTGGCAGCTCCTCTTATACCAGATGATGTCGCAGGTTTAATCAGTTTTTAGACCCCTTGACTTTCTGTGCTTTGATTTTTCTATTAGAAAAGGGATAAAATACTATTTCAGTAGCACAAAATCAGTATAATACTCCAACAATAATGTATTAGAGCAGAAATAGCAGTGATTTATTATAGGAAATAGTAATCTAGACAATCTATCATACACCCAAGATCTGCCACAACAAAAAATACCAGAGGAGCTAGGAATATAAGTAACAATACTTAATGATGTTAAAAGCAAACCAGCTGTGAACAATGGAATAAAATCAACTTTCAGGCCAAGACCACACACACACTCACACAAAAACAATTACTCAAGATAATCTGAGAGTTGATAACATCATGGAAATCAGTGTTGCGGTGCAGGAAAATGACACATAAATCATGTGTCAGGGAGAGGATGCAAAATACTGCACTTTGTATGATGGATACAAAAAGGTGTACAATGTCTGGAAAACATTCATATGGATACTTGCCGTCATAGCCGGATTATTAATATCCTCTGGGGTAAAATAACCCAGTGTGAACAATTTAAAGAATTTGGATTTGGTCAAGGTTCAAGTTTTTTAAATTTTGCATTTTCTAATTCATTTTTTGGGTGGATCAATGGAACATGTTTCCATCCCCATATTCTGCATCTTTAGGTTGTATTCGGGAAACAAGACCATGCAGCAAGCCGGAGGCAGCTGCAGGTGCCTTTCCCACTGGAGGGCACTGTGAGCAGCACAGAGGTTGGGTGGCCAAGGGAGAGGAGGGACACCTTGGCCAGCTCACCAGATGGACTCAGTGAAGCATGTCAGATGGCTGTGACAGCTACCTGCCTTTCCTTAAGGACTGTCACCATGTGTAAACAAACCATTACTCTAATTTGTGAGTGTGCTGCCTTATGTGTGTGTGAATAAGGGCATCAGTGCACTGAACCCATTGAATTATCATTTCTGAAGCGTCGGTGCCTCAGTACATCCAACCTACTGATTCATACTCAGTATGAATCTAATGCTGCTGCACATCCTTAATTCATTTTACATTCTAGTGGGGTTTACAGTTTAATTAGCCGAATTTTGGGGTAATGTAATTAAAATGATGTACAATACAAAGAATATTTAGGTTTAATGGAGTAGTGCACAGAACCATGTAGTTTGTACATCATATAGGCTATATACAGGTGTGACACACTGTGGAGTAAGATGGGGAGAATAGCATTTTATGGGTTAAACGCCATAATTACCTGTTAAATACTTACAAGCTGTTGCGCATGGGAACATAGGTGAAGTGTATCTCCACAGCCTGCACGGAGATAAGATGGGGAGCCCTGAAGGCCTCAGCCTGCTCATTCATTTGCAGCAGAGCGCGTCGTCGGATGCTGCTGCTCCGCTCCTCTCGTCCTCCCACTGCGCAGCCGCAGTTACTCCAGGACGCAGGGAGCAGAAGATAGGGAGACAGAAAAATGGCCCTCGATAATTTAATTTTCGCCCAGTGCATCCTTTATTTTTTAGCATTCGTGTTCGGTTTCATCGCCGTAGTGCCTCTGTCTGAAAACACGGAGGACTTCGGCGGGAAATGCCTGCTCTTCACGCGGGGTATGTGGCAAAATGAGAACATCACTGTGTCGAAGCAGCGCTTCATCGTGGAGGAGTGGGGACCCGAGTCCTCCTGCAGCTTCATCACTTTTGTCGGGATAGCATCCCTCATTCTGTCCGCAGTGCAGGCATGGAGGCTGCTCTTCTTCTTGTGCAAAGGACACGACGAGTGAGTGACGGTTCACTTGTGCTCAATTCACCACCAGCTCCATCCAAAGCACCATAGGACAGGCTGTGTACCACTCAGGTTAAACGGCTCAATGTAAATGTGTTTTTTTCTGTCCATCTCCCACGCCCTTGTCTGTGCACTACTGACAGAATTATAGACTGTGTGTGCTGTATTAAAGGCTGTGAAATAAAAGAAACAAACCAGAGAATAAACCCTATAAAAACGACCAGTCATTGCCGTCCTCCATTATAAAGATGGAGGAGACACACTTGTGTTGCCTTTGAAAAATCTGAATCATATAATGTGGTGTCTTGTGACATCAGTCCAGCCTGTATGATAATTCTGACTGTTTCAGTTTTATAGTCAGAAAAAAGAGAAAATGACAGAAATGACAGAATTATTTCAACGCTAAGCAGAGACTAGACAGTTTTGTTTCATTTGCCTTTGCATGCAGCTCCATCTTCAACGCCTTCCTCAACCTGCTGATCAGCTCCCTGGTGGTGTTCACAGTCTTCCTGTCCAGCACCATTGTCAGTGTGGGTTTCAACCTGTGGTGCGATGCCATCACAGAGGGTGGGACAATGCCCAGCAGGTAAGAGAGCCACACATCACCTCTACTTTTCAGAGCGTTTCATTTTACAGTGCTCTGGTTCTCAAAAATGCCTGTTTCTTTCTTTTAGCTGTGAGGACCTGCAGAACACTGATCTAGAGCTTGGCCTGGACAACTCTGCTTTTTATGACCAGTTTGCTATAGCTCAGGTATTTTTTTTTTTTTTTTTTTGATGATATCATCCAAACAATCCTGAATCAATCGCATTTGTTAACAATGACTTCCCTCTTTTAGTTTGGCCTGTGGGCTGCTTGGCTCACCTGGCTTGGAATCGCAGTGATGGCCTTCTTGAAGGTCTACCACAATTACAGACAAGAGGACCTGCTGGACAGCCTGATCCATGAGAAGGACCTGCTGCTCGGCCGCTCCTCACGCCACAGCTCTGACCTCAAGACCGGCCTGATCTAGAGAAATCTAGGGGATGCACAAACACACATAGTCACTCACACTCAATAGTATAGTCCTCTCACCTGCCATGAGAACAACCAATGTTTGCCTCTGTAGACAATCACAAATCAATTGGCTCTTGCTCCCATTGACCATGGATTGAATCAAACAACAGGTTTGAGCATTATTCTCCTAAAATGATTGATTCCCCCTCAAAAAACCTGCCAATGGTTGCTAATCCTTGAAGAGCCCTGCTTTGAGTTTACTCATCCACTGTGTACGTTCCTCTTCAAGACACACAACCATAACTGAGCTTTGATAGCTTTGATTAAAACCATTTGGTGGAAATGTACACCCTGTTTTCTTCCACTCATGAATTTAGCAACACAGTATTAATGGACAGATTGGCTGATGGATCATGTTGTCTTTGTTAAACTTCTGCATGGACCTAATGCATGACAAATTAATGAGGTGATTTTTAGATGTAAAGGGATGTTCTTTTGTTTTGTACACCAAATAAATGTGGTCCTATAGGCTTTTTTTCCTGGTAGGCTGCACATTGCCCCTTGGTGAAGAATTCTTTGCTGCAGCAAAGTAAAATGATGTGTGCTTTTGCAGTGTATTCACACAGTTTCATAAAAGCGTTTTTAAAAAAAGTATAGTTCAAAACATTTGTGTATCAAGCAGCCGGGCCAAAAATGCTTTAAGCAATTTGTGTGAGATAAGAAAAACAGATCTGATCTTGTGCCATATAGTAACTCAGGCTTCTCCCTCACTTTAAAGGCTACAAACCAATATACTGCATTACTGTGAATAGATGCACAAATGTACCTGCATGCATCTCTCTCCCTGCTCCATTCACATCACATGCTCGCTTAATGTCAGATGTTACAGGAAGAAAACAAGCCATCTGCTTGACTTTGATAGGCAATGACAGTTTTATTCAAAACGATTGAAATCATAAAACAGTAGGAACTAAGAAAACCCTTCATAAAGGCACTTCTTTCAAAGTGACCATAAATGTTTGAACAGCCGTGAAATGCAGCTTCTAAGCTAAATGTGCATATACAGGACATAAGTTGACTGGGTATTATTTTATTGCTAATGACAATTTAGTTTGAGAGTACAGAGTTGAGAGTGTTTCCTTCTTCTATACAGGCATTATTAGCCTCATATTGCTTTGACATTCAAATGTGAGATCTCCTTTGAGTTCCCTGAAACCTGTTATATAAAGGACAATGTTTTACCGGAAACTATGTGGTGTGTGTTATTGTTCATAATGAGAGGTCTGTGGGATGTGCCCTTTGATCCCTATAATCCATTTGTGTTGGTGGAATTTTAATTGCATTATTTGGTAAAGGGACTCAATACAATACTCAAACTTGAAACTTCACATGAGGAGTTCATCCGTATTTCTTTTAGGCATATATTTGCTGAGCCCGCACCCTTCGGTACACTTGTCCAAAGCTTGATGAGCATTTGACATCATGATTAAAACCTGAATATTATTGTTTTTAAATATAAATGTAACAGATAACAAAAAGTTAAAAAATTTAAATAATTGAAAGTTGGATATTTGTGTAAATGTGGATATACAGTATAGAAGAATAACATTTAGGATAAAGGATATTTTGTGGGATTCAAGCAGTTATAAAGAGGAACACTGTCAAAAGCATTAGCATTCATTCTGTTTGACTATATTCTCTTTGATGATAGATAATATTGTGCTGCAGATTTTATCCTCAGTGGGACAAGGAGTCAGCTGACAGTCAGCCAAACAGTAACCAGTCTGTTGAGAAAGAGGTGTTTATCATTTGTTAGTAATTCAACCTGTGAAGTGATGCAGCCCTGTGTTTCCTTTCTCATATGTCCTTATTGAACACTTTACACATTTGTGCTTCCATCCTCCTCTTCCTTTTGAATGTGTGCGGTGCCAATCAAAGCTGTTTCCAAACATCTCTACATTCATTTATGTGCAAATACAAGGCTGAGTATTGTGATAGTCCTTAGTATATTGATCCATATATACACATTCAGTTCTGTGTCATATCTGATATACAGAAATCATGTACTGTAACAAAATAAATATTTGCATTCCATGGAGACATTCAATCACATACATTAGACTGTGACATGAACTGAAAAATCCTGTGGTTGTGGTGATTTAGTGAGCATTATATGTGAGCATCAACATTGCAGATGTGCAAAATGTCATTACAACTTAAATAAGGAGTGGCATGCCCACCACCTTAATATGTATATACATACAGACATGGAAGCTACATATTTCTGGGATCATACATGTTTTTCCCTTTTCACTGTGAGAGTGGTTCAACACCTCAGACAGTGTACAGAGCCTTGCCAAATGGCTGAGGTGTTTGTAGGCCTGGGCACCTTCGAAGATAGGAAAAAGAGGGGTCTGAAAAAAATTAAAGGAGGCTCCATGTCTCCACCTGTGGTCAGTCTTAGTCACTGCATGGTCAGCCATATCCAGCAGCCCCATAGAAGCTGTTTCATGTGCAGCAGGTAGACGGCCAAAGCAGCCTCCAGCTCCTCGCACACTCGTTGTGGGCGCCGGCGGTCTGTGCAATACATGGCTAGACCCAGGAATGACATCAGCAGGAAGAGGCAAGTGAACAGGGCGAGGTGGGGGCGGGACGGTGTCGTCTCGTAGGCTGCACACAGAAAAACAGCACTGGTTTTTCACAGTTTTGATTTGTAAATGAGGACTGGAGCTGTCACATGCACAGATTTGTTTCTTTCAAGTATTGGGAAGAGGCAAGTTTTTCAAGGGAGGATTTAATGCAACTACATCTAGTGTGTGATGGAGCCTTGTCACACAAACTGTGCTTTCTCTCTCAAACGTTATTATAAAAGGGGTGATAGTAAACTCTATATTGCTCTATATAGCAGTCAACAAAGTTATTCAAAATGGAAATTTAACCCACAATTTGTACCTAACAAGTAATCTAAATCAATCGCCTTGATGCTTTTTCACACTTTATTAGCTTGAGTATTAAAAAGTGCAATGCTCCTTTCACTTTCTCATGCAAATTATCATGGTGATTCTAAACACTTCCAGATAGACTTACCACCTAAACAGTCACAATAAGGGATGCCTGTGAAAGTGCCGACAGAGAAGATGCCAGTCAGTCAACAAGAGGCAACCTCTGAGATGTACAGCAGCAACAAACTAGCTGCTGTGCCCTCATAGACTCTTCTATCTCAGACTTCATGGTGCCTCATTTGCATGTATAATTAATTGCAAAGAGTAAATCACTTGCTCATGTTTGGCCGCCTTTTGGAATTACATTATTTTTAAATAGTACAGAATCCCCATGGGGAAATAGTTTACGATGCAATCTACGGTTGTTTTAATGCATGCTGTTCTCTTTTCACTGCCAAGTACATACAACACTATTACATGAGGGCTGACGGCCCTCTTAAAGCTGGGATAGCACAAATATTGAGGAAACTTGTATAAATAATCACATTTTAATTCACATTGTTACTGTATTCATGCATTTTTTATTTGTCGTTTGTGTAAATGTAGAGTTGATAGTGACAGGCTGCAGAAAATTGGTGATATTCATCCATATTCGTATAGAAATTCAGTCACTGGACTAGTTTGGTCAAGGTGCTGAAGCACCAGATAGCAGCATGTTCTCTGGTAAACAAATAACTGACTGTCTCTGACTGAGCAGGCTGCTAACTGTTCACCTATACATTGTCTCACCATGTACTGTGGTTTCTGGCTCCCTGAATCGAACCCTCCGCTCGCTTTTCCGTCTGTGGTTGGGTTCTGTGTCTGACCCGTAGTTTGGACTTGGCCTCTTGAGGATGGAGGTGGGGACTTTGCCGTTGGTTACCTACATTAAATACAGTTCAGGATGAGTATGCTCACTACAAGCTCCTGAGGAAATTTAAAGAGCAACAGCAAACAGCTGACAGGCACATATCTTTTACAAACAAGCTGCTCATATCCAGAGTAAGGCTGCTGAAGATGGATGCAGGTGTTGTTCTCTTTACCTTAAGTTTTGGTGTGTCCTCCTGTTGGTCGTGGGTGTCCTTTCTGTGGCGGATCTCTGAGTGTTTCTCCCGCTGGGAATGAGGAAGACAGTTGACAGTGTCTCTGATGGACTCTGCAGCAGCGAAGCGTTTGGACAGTGCAGACACACACTGACCCAGGGAGTCTAGAATGAGAGCCATGACCATACAGTGAATGAGTAGTGAACTAGTGAGTCTGCAGTTTACTCTGAAGACGGATCATGAGGTAAAGTTAAACATACAAAGTTAAACATGCAAATGTGACAGAAAAAGACACAAGTGTTAACCCCGTGAGTGCCAGGTAACTCTTACTAGATTCAAGTTACAAAAACTGATATGATTATTTTCCCCAGTATCTTTGCACTTTGATTCTTACTATTCCAGGACTTCAAAAATATCTTCTTTTCTCTCAAATTTAAATACTGTTGATCTCATCATTTTCTCTAAAAATAGATGGACCGCAACCCAGTATTTCAAAAAAGTAAATAAGAAAGACTCTGTCTAGCTGCTTAATTTCTATTGTCTGAAAGTTTAAATACAAATTAAATTAGTCACCCACTTGACTGATCAGTGATTTAATCAATTGATAAGTCATTCTGTTAAAACCAACAGCCAACATCAGATTGGTTAACCAAAAGAGAGAGAGAGACACAGAGAAACACCCAAACAGAAAAGTAAATTTTATATTATCTATTAAATAATATAACATAATAATGATATAACAATGATAACATTTTTGATTTAAAAATAAATGTAAGAATTTAAGGATTTTATTGGTTAGACATTAATGCACTTTCTTCATTATGATAAAGCTGTTCCATAAAGATTTGAGGTCAACAACCTGAACCTCACCACATGTGAATACCACCTTACCAAAATTAAAAAAAGACCAATTTTGTTAGTGAATAAGGCACAATTAAAATTATTCCACAAGAGACTGTGGAATTCTTTCCCCAAATGGTTATTATGTACCTTTTCTTTTTGCTAAGAGGTAAGTAGTTCAACATTTTTGGAAGTGGAAGTGAGAAATATTCTCACCTTTCTCACCTTTTATTTTCCCTTGAACTACACATAGCTGCTTCCTGTCCCCAGCTTTTTATAACACTATAATTCTGATGGTGGAATTTGGTGGATACTATGAAAATAGTTTTTTAAATATTAGAACTAAAATAGCATACATACATGCATATTGAATTCATTTTTTAAGTCAATGGGTGCTGATGTGGGACATCCTTTTCTAAAAAGTTAACCATAAGGTTGAACTGATGAAATAATTTCCAGACATTGTCTTAAAAACAAGTACTTTGTAGTTTGGTTAATTAGTGTTTAGCCCTACATACTGCTATACAAGATATCACAGTCTAACTAGAGGTGATGTACTCTATTTCACCTTGCAAATCTACACAAATGTTGTGTTAGCAGAGGGAGGGTGACTGACCCATTTTATATTGAAGGGTATCTAGGGGACAGGAGCTGCAAACACTTAAACATGCATCTGTTGAAGCCTCTCACTGTGGGTCAGAAGATTCCTCTGTGTACATGACAAAATAAGAGTTCAGAGGTGTATGGTGCACATGTGTGTGCTGATTTGCAGCGATATCACCCAGGTCGCAAATGCTGACACATGAAACAAGCAGAGCAACAAATACAAAGGAGGAAAAAAGTAGAGTAACAAATAGATAGAAATTTGTGGTAGGGACCATCTTTACTAAAAAGCAGCTAAAAAAAACTTTAGGGTTTAACTCATTTTGTGGTAGCAAAAATCAAATACTGTTATTCTTGTTAATGTCATTCTTTCTGTTATTGGCCTTTTCTCCATGGACTGCATCTGCGAAAAAGGTTGTTTTGTTCAGGGACTTTGGGCTTAGATCTTCTCTGTTTCTGTGTATGTGTGTGGCAGCAGTGGACAGTGATTCTCTGGCTATGTCATGTAAAGGTCTCTTAATTACATTTTATTTATTCAACCACTCCTTCAAACTAATAATTAGTCCAGTAGTTAACACCTTACTCACTGCTATAGAGCAACATAAATGCTACAACTCTCTGACCCTCAGCTTTTTTTCACCATTTCATCAAACATGTGTAAGACCATCTGAGGTGAACAACAAGAACTAATTTCAAATCCTTGTCTGTAAATGCTCTATACAGCTGTCTTTATGTAGCTTTTGTGTTAAGCACCAGTGACTCTGAAAGCTGACTCAACAGGGCTGGTTTCTCAATGCTGATTTTTCTTTTTTACACCACAGCAGTCTTCACAAAAATGCAGAGTTCAGAATCATACAGAGTATTGCTCCCTCTTAATGCAAGCCAAGCATACATTCATACCGTACAACAAAAATGTGCCCTCAAACTGTCACAAAGCTACATTTCTTTGTTGCTCTGCATAAAACCACTCTTGTGTCCAGCATGACTAGTGTTTATTAATTCAGCACTTTCGTGGGTTGACATGGTTTAAAGGCTAAAAGAAGTTGTTTAAACCTGTGTCGTGTGCTCTCTATAGCAGAGGGCATAACTTTGTTTTTGTGTTTGCATTCCTCATGAGACAGTAAGGTCTCCACCTATATGTGTCAGACTGGCTGTTAACAGTGTTAAATTACTGAGTAAAGTTTTCTTAGTGTGTGTTCTAAGTGTGCTTATTTTTCACTGACAGTGAAAAAGCCTGGATGTGGTTGTCATCCTGATGTTGTAACATTACGACTGTCAAGTGTTTACCTGAATATTCAGTCTTGCCAATCTCAGCATAGACGGTGGCCATAAGCTCCAGGCTTCTGGCTGTAATTGGGTGATCATTACCAAAGGCCCTCTGGTGGATCTTTGTAGCCTGAGAGATGTAGAGACGTGAATTTAAAGTTTGTACTTGTTGAATGTTTTATTTGTTCTAAAATCTGGAGTGGAAGCGAAGGAAATGGTGAAATGTACATACTTTACCACTGTATTCTAGGGCAAGGTGAGGTCTGAAAGGGAAAGCAAAATGCAACATTAAACAAAGGCACTACAACTTCTTTTTCTCCGATGCTGGAGTTAAAAATGCATACCTGAAAA
Organism: Rachycentron canadum; assembly: GCA_038496675.1. Lineage (NCBI taxonomy): Eukaryota > Metazoa > Chordata > Actinopteri > Carangiformes > Rachycentridae > Rachycentron > Rachycentron canadum. The sequence continues at coordinate 12,688,042 of CM076661.1, forward strand.
TAAAAGCAATTTGTTAAAAATAGATGACTCTGAATGATCAGATGAAACATTCTCCTTTTATGTTAAATCATAAATACAGTAAATATTTTCAAAGATGGTAACAATGCCTGATCTTACTCAGGTATAGTGACGTGTGCTGTATTGTCAGGTTTCAGAGCACAGCAGCATGACGAATCAAAACATGCACGTGCCGTGATTGGACACAGATAGAAGGCCTGCGGGCGCTCTGGTGCCTTATGGAGGGAGTGGAAGCCTATTTTTGCTAACACTGAATGCACCTGTCAGCTGTCCAAGGTGAATTACAGAAGGCATGGTGTATACAGGTTGGTTTACTGACTTGTGTCCTTCCACCACACTTCTGCTTAGTGCTAAGCTCAGTGAACATGATGTGGCGCTCTGAGGATTTGCCAGCTGTTCCGCTCATATCTGCCCTGGAAAAGCAGCCAAGGACAGTCATCACCCTCACACCCTCATGTGTGCCTATAGATGTAGAGCAAGCTCTGTTTAGTGTGACAGATGTCAACTTCGCTGTTCCAAACCCACACTTCCCTTCAATTAGTAATGGCCAGGTGTCAGTTTGCACTACTTTAGAAGGTCCTTCTCAGGGGACATCTGATCTGCAAAGACAGAAAAGCCCTTCATTGGCCCAAAGGACTTCCTATGATATCACTGAAAGATTCAGGGAGTATCACCACTTCCTGTCTGCATTGAAGAAAGGCTGGGTTTGAAGCTTATGATGGAGTGAGTGAGGACTTGGGGCTTTAAGACCATTATCTTACCACTGTCCTACTGAAATCTGTGAGAAAAGTACCAGAATCAGCACCATCTCATTGAAGTTTAACTGCTGCGTACTCCTTGCATTAATGAAGCACTGTGACCCGTCCTCGGCAGAATAAACACTCCACCATGTGTCACCCTCACCGGCAATCATCTTAAATGACCGAGTCCCAGCAATGACAACAGAGGCACAGAAAATGGGCACATGCTGTGGCCAAACAAAGTACCCCTGCAACAGGAGACACCAGATCCAGTTAAAATGGTCCTCCTGTAACACTCACGTAGAGTGTGGTGTCTCTTTTCTCTACATCTACAGGGAAATTCAACTCTGGCATAAAAGAAACTTGTAGCTTGAGTTTATCAAGTTGAAAAAATATCCATACCAGAAAGGCAAATGTGTGAATGTGCCAGTGGACATGGATTAGCTAACGATTAGCTTTTTTGTCTGTTACCAAATATGTTTTATTTGTGATTGGGTAAGAGCATTATTCACTATAATAGATAAAGTGCATTTTTAAAACTGTCATACAAATTTACAAAAGACCAATCAGTGAACTTTTATTGAAATATTTATCTCAGAATTAGTCTGTCTATTTGTAAACTAAGCTGAGGGTTTTACTTTCAACAAATGAGCTTGTTATCATCATTACGCACTTGACCTGCTGCTTGCGTAAAAACCTGATAACAAGCTATTTATTGTTTGCTTTGTAACACCTGAATCAGCATCATTTTTACTTCAGCTCTGTGACACGATGAAGGGTCAAATGCAATTAAAACACTAACTGTATGCAAAACTGGCAATGAAGCAGTCATAAAAGTGAATTTATGTAACTATACAGTCACTCATGAATAGCCCACAGAGGATGTAACGCCCCATTAATTATACCACAACAGAAGCTACAGCAGGACACAGTTTTACCTACTGTTTGCTCATGATGCAGAGCTGAGCCAGCCGTTCGAGGTGCTGAGCCTGGGAGGCCTGCTCCGAAAGGTCCTCTGGGGTTGTCCATCCTGCAGAGCCCAGTGTAGCCTCCTCCTGAGGCCCTGTTACACACACACAGGGCATGGAATCACAGTAGGTCTACCAACAAACCACTCAGCCTGTCTCTCTATCCCTCTCACCTCACTAGTCTTTCTTTCTTTTACCTCTCTGCTACCATACAGAGTCTGAAAAATAGAGCCTGAAAAGCCTGGCTATCTGGCTATTAGCCTGTCTGGCACTGCTGCGGACTTTAAGCCTGAACACTAGAGTGGAGCCAACTGACGACTGGAGACAAGAGAGCAGAGATTAGGGCAGGAGAGAGCAGATAAGGGAGTCAAACAACACACTCACCACGCCCACTGGAACACTGAGACACACGCATGCACACGGTGACAAACCACATACATACAATATGTACTGTACACACTGAGCACACTCCATACACCACACATACAATTATGGAGGTGGAAGGGGCTTATGATCCATGTGGAGAGAAAGTGCAAATAAACTGCTTTAACAGTTAACGACTTTTGTTTGCATGACAAAAACCACAGAATGGCAATTATGTCAGCTGTCAGTGGGGACATACAGAGATGGGTACATTTGAAAATACACTGGGGAGAGAAAGGAAGTAAACTGCAGCTACAGCGCCAGCTCTGCCTCTGGAGAAGTCCAGCATTCAATCTGAGTGAGTGCTGAATCAGGTGCCTTAGTATTCTATAGCAACACACAGCTCCTAATGAGATAGTGTAAAGTGTGGCCATTTGTCTTCTACTATGCCTGTCCCCGACCTCCTCCGCTGTGCCTACGCTACACTGCGCTGCTGCCTCAGCAGCAGACAGAGAGGAAGAGGCAGACGTCTGGAGCAGCGGCAGCAGCAGGTGATGAATGAGCGGCCTTGCTGTGAACGCTCACTTAAAGCTCCACCAGGTATTTTGTAAACAAAGAAGGACTTAGGTAAAATACGATGTCATATCATAGATTTTTGGGGTGTTACAAGAAAACACTGTATAACATTGCATTGTATATTATTTGCTGTTTAGCTTGGAGTTGCAGGTTACAGGAGTCCCTTTCCCAGCAACTCAACATTTTCACTGTATTTGCTGCTTTGCTAATAGCCTTAAAATAAAATTAAAATAAAATTAGATTCCACACAATGTTGTTCCATCTATGAAAAAGATTTTCTCGAACATTTCTGTAGAAACAGCCATTTAATTTGGTAGAAATCATACAGTTTGCGTCAATTACACAACTTCCTTTAAAGAAAAACAACCCTAAACAAAAAAACAAAAACAAAACTAAACTAAACTAAATAAAACTATAAAAAAACAAATTAAAAAATGGTCAAAGTAGATGACTTATTGAAAGGGGCACAAAATAAAATACAATAGACACAATATATATACACCTATTATTATGTCAAAAATACTTGCCTGTGCTCCCCTGAATAGCCGTGAGCTCGATCAGTGCCACCTCATAGAACATTTTCTCTGCTTGGATGAACTGGAGGGCCTTCCCATCTGTTTATATGGGTGAAGGATCAGTCTCAGTTGTCAACAGGATTAGTCAGTTGTTGATGTTAAAAACAGCCTTGTTGCCCAGCTCAACCCTGCTTTTTTTTCATTCCTCTTGAGAATGATCCCTTTGGGCAAACAGAATGTGTAGTAATCCAAAGCAGACTGTTGATCTTGAGGTCTGGATTTTGCAACACAGATTTCAACGGCTGGTGTCTCTGCCATTGTTTTTATGCTGTAATCTGCTGTTTTTGTGGCTTGTTGTTTCAGTTGGAGACTATGAGGCAAAACAAGTTTGCGGAATCTCACAATATGCTTGTATCTGATTACACATCATATCTCATATCACATTCTTTGTTTTTAATGACTGGCTCCATCTTTTATTTTGATGTTTTGTGCAGCCTCCTTTTAATAGATCTGAATACCACATTTGTTTCCATGAAAAGACTATCTATTTAAAGCATCCTAAAAATAGAGCATGTTCACTTTGTTAAAAGCATGCTGCGTATGTAGTGTCCATCCCACTGTAAAATTACACCATTGATGCTTGTCAGGTAAATTTAAAGACCAATGGGATGGAAAATGCTTAAAATAAACACAGCCCTGCCTGTCTAAATGTCCTACTTAACACCAGATCTCTCAAGTGTAAAACACTATTCTATTCCAGGTATTTCAGTTTTGATGACCACACTACTTGCCAATTATACTTTAATATAGCTTGAATTTTTATACTGAGGTCGGAAAGATGGATAACAGTTTTCCACTCTCAAAGAACAGTTAAGCTTGGAGTTGAAAACCACAGCAGCTGGTTTCCCTCATTTTGACACCAGGAGAATAATGTCAGCACTCCACACTACTGAGGGAACAAAACAGGCCAGCGACATATCCACCAGAAAAACCAAGACACAGTTAAAATCCAGCTGTCTACATGGTCCTCTACAAAAGGAATGTTAACTTACAGAAGGATGAGTGTACCAGAAAAGAAGATTGGTGGTGATGAGTGGATGGTGAAAAGCTGTTATGTGGATGTAAATATGAATAATTTAATGTACAGTACATTAAGAGATGACATAGCAACCCATCATCAAACCCAGCATTTTTAATAACAAAGCGAAACTGGATAGCATTATAATTGCCCATAATAACTCAAACGTGGTATTGATGTTTTGAGCAACTCTTGAGAGAAATTAAAGGATGAATAGAAATGAATTATATGTGCCCCAGTTCCTGGGACCTGGCAGTGGGAAATAAGGTGAGTATGAGGTGGACCATCTGGGCGGAAGGATTAGGGGAACGGTCTTCATCAAAGGTCAGAGCACTACTTCTGCCTGCTATTCTTGGTCTGGCTAGACCCCAGCAACACCACAACAGGAACCTCACACAATACTCTCCAGGGAATGGGTTCCATTCTACACACACACACACACACACACACACACACACACACAGCCACACAAAAACTGGCAATTGGACTGTACTCCAAAGCTTGACAAGAATTTACATTAACACCGGCACCTTTAAAGGGACATCAGCTCACGCGTGCTGCATGTCTATCTAGAGTTCACAGAAATAACTTAATGAAGTCCACTATCAGCTCATCCCAGCAGGAATCTTGTGAACATCTTTAATTTATTTTATTACATATCCATTCAAAATTACAGGATATGCACATTTTTAAAATCTGATATTCCACTTTATTTTAGATTAAAGTCAATTTGTCCAGGTCAGTCTACTTTCCAAGAAACATGTATAAGCAAACACTCAGCAGCCCAAAGAACTTTTGGCTTTAGACAAAGGTCACTTGTGCATACTGCCAGCTCTGATAACAATACATCAAACCTTAATCGGTTGTGACACTGCCACTATCACAGTCATCTGCATCTCACATAGTTTTCTTGTCTGGAAAAAAGCCAGTTCACCAGGTGAAACCAGGTTACTCTGCATGTGAAGATTCAGCCTTGTTTACTAATCATGGATCTGTTTAGACCCAGAGATGGCATGTGAGGAGACACTGCAAATGTTGCTTTTGTGGTAAACATTCTTTGAAACAGCAAAGTTCCCATATCCTGCTCCCAGTTTGAGCATGACGACCCTTAACCTCTCTCCCCAAAGGACCATTGCAAAAACCACAACCTCACTGCTTCAGTTCTGATGGTGCACATGAAAAATTGTAAAAAGAAAAGAGGAGTGGTTAGAAACATTTGATGGAAAATAAACAAATTCTTTCACACAACATGCCAATCATTTACTGACAAATATGCTGAGTCTTTAAATTCATTATATTCTTGCCCTTTTTGTGCATCTAGTGAAAGACTGTAATCTTTCACTATAAGTAAAAGAATATGGTATTCTTCATATGGTAACTCTACCATACATAAAAATGCAACAGTTGACACAACAGAACACTATTACTATTGATGATGTTTTGTAATAAAGAGCTGTATGTCGAAAGATTTAACCCTGACACGGTAGACGACCCTCTTAAGTAGGAACATTTTTGTTCTGAGAGGGGCCGACTCTGATGGCTAATGATGAAGCTCAGCTCAGCAAATTGACCAGTTTTGGAAAATGGACAGTAAGGGGGAGAGCCTTGCTGAGGCAGATAACCTGAGCTGGCAAGTTAAGTGTTGGAGTGTCTCAGTAACAGGGAGAGGAGCCATGGAGGTAATACATCCTGAAATGCAACACCTCTCTATTATCTCTAGTGTATGTCCTATACTGCTATAGTTTATAGAAGCAGTGAAGTGGCGATACACAGGCTACTCAGTGCAGATACAGGTTAATTAGTGCTCTCCCTCTCTGTTGTGCAGAGATAAGAGCATACAATCCTCTTAAGGGACAGACACACAGCCTGAGCTACACACAAAATGCGTGGCATTCTGGGACAAATGTGTTATTATGAACTTGCCCAAAGACATCCACTCATCCCTCACGGTTTATGCTGCTTTCTATAATGGGTCTACATCCTTCATTGTGCTAGATTTTCTCCACTGACAATCCCCTACACATTCACCTAACAGAAAGACAAGGCTAGTTTTAGTTAGCTGCTTGTTAACACTTATGGGATAGTGAATGTTAAAGTGTCAGAGATGTGATGGTGAGCAGAGATCGACTGTCCCCATTTTGTTAGTAAAGGATACAATTCTTTTCAGTGATGAAGAGCTCTGCAATCTGTAAAGCACAGAAGAACAACCATGGGACATGATTAAGTATTAATTCACTTCCAACATGGTTCCTGTGTGAGTGTGTGTGTGTCTGCATGATGTCATGGTTTATCAAAACAAGTAATTCTGCTCTCCTCGCAGCACAGATCTGGTCAACATCATGCCACACGTTCCAAAGTTCTGGAGTAAAGGCTATGTTTTGACACTGGGGACATTCCTTCAGGCATTACTAAACAGAATTAAAATTGTAGCCTTGCTTTGTAGGAGTGCTTTGTCAAGTAGTATGTAATCTGCTGAGACTTTGACCTGGCTGCACAGTCAAAACATAAATACCTGTGACCTCATAAATAGCAATAGCCTGCACATAATGGGACAGACATTTAGTGAGTACAACGGTGTTTTTAACAATATGATTTGTCTAACAACACTATGACTGTATTTTATTTATAACTCATGCACACCTACTGAGATGGAAATGATCGGACAGCTTCAACACAGGGACACATGATGGAGAGTGCTGTTAGATTTGACATTGGTGTTAGAGATACCAAGGTTGAATGTGTCCTGTGTGCTGAGGTGTGTGACATGATGCTCTGAAGAAGAAGTGATAGCAAATACATGAGACAGCAGATTTTGTGGATGCCTGTAAAGAGTATGTACATGCATGTTGGCATGTGTGTGGAAGGCGAAGAGAGGTAGCGAGAGAGAGAGAGAGAGAGAGAGAGAGAGAGAGAGAGAGAGATAGTGTGTGTGTGTGTGTGTGTGTGTGTGTTTGTATGTGTGTGTGTGTCCAGTCCCCATCTGGCTCACCTGGTGTAAGCAGTTGGGCAGAGAAGTGAAGCTCTGCACATGGGTCAGTCCCAACAGGCAGCTGAGGAAGCAGTGGAGGGCGGCCTGGTACTCCCCCTGCTGCTGGAGCTGCTGTCCCAGCTCAAACAGGCCCTCCCTCCCCCCGTTCAGCATCCCCAGTCCCAGCCAGAGCCAGCACTGCCTCCCATCAGAGCTCCACCGGCTGAGGACAAACGTTCCTCTCTTTGCCACTCCACTGAAGCACCAAAGGTAAAAAGAAACAGCCACACACGAAGTAAAAGATAAAAAAAAAAAAAGCAGCAGTTCACACAAACACAGGCAGAAAGATGTTAGAGGATCAGTGAGCAGCACAGCTTCTTCTCAGTCTCGTCTGTGCACAGTAAGTCAAGGACAGGTGGTAAGAAGCAGGCTGTGGGAGCTTCGGCGACTCGCACAGAAAAGATCCATTCCCCTCCCTCCTCCCAGGCTGCACCAGGAAAGGAGGACAGAGGAAGTCAGAGAGTATTTGCTGTTTGAGTGGCAGAGCTCTGGACCAATCCCTGCTATGCTCACGTACAGTAGCTTCACCAGAGTGTCTGTAGCACACTGAGTCTCTCTCCAATCCTAGAATAGGGAAACTGCAAAGATGTATGTTTTGAAGACAAAAAGCAAATATAATGTGCACATGTTCTGTTATGTATACCAACAAAAGTACTATGCAAAAATATTTAAATTTCATACAGTGTTTTGGCCTTAACCTCCCTGCTGTTATATATTCAAAGAGGAATGCATTATGTACAGTGTATCTACAGTCTGTGAGAGAATCATTTTAAGTTCTACTGCCCCACTAATGGTTAATAAATGAGTAAGTAGAAGAAGAAGAGAAGTATGCACCAACAAACAAATCAGAATAAATGCTGTGTGAGCATGTTTCACATTACCATGGAAAAAACAAGCTTTTGTAAAATCTGTGAAGCAAACCAGACAGATAATGCAAACACAGGGTCATTAGGAGCAGCCACTTTACAGTATGAGAGAGACAGCGTTCCTCTCTGTCCAAACAAGGACAACAAATATTTAGTCACAAGGAGGGCCTCCTCTGAATATTTGAGCTTTTCCCTTCATGCTCTGCTAATCAACATTAATGTGAGGCCAATCTGTGCCTGAGGAGAGGAAGAGAAGAAGAAATGTGGCCACAGCACACGATCCATGGATGAACTAGAGGATAATGAATGCATCTTGACTTTGAGGGCAACGCTTCCCCCCCACCCTCGCTCCATTTGGACACAAGCGTTGTAGCTGGAGGAAATGAGTGGGGTAACTCAAAGCAAATGGGCAGAGTCAGTCTCCATTTATGTCCGATTCACCTAGCTAAGCAAGATGGGATTTTAATGGTTGTGAACGCCTGTGGACGGGGGATCAGAGAGCATTAAACTTGCACTGGCAGGTCATACTCAGGCAACTGTGAACACTGCTCATTTTGGACTAACAGCATTTAGGACAACCATGGGACTTGATTATGCTGATGCTGCCCACTTTATCCCCTCCATCCACAGGACTGGGAACACAGACGAGTGATTGTGCTCACTTTACTGTGGTGTCAATAGAGTTGAGTCAGAATGCAGCGAGAAAGTAAGCAAAGCTTCTGATGTGATAGAGCTGGGGGGACACTGGCTGACTCTGTGTTAAGTCCTTATTGAAAAAGAGTGGGCTCTGTCTCCTCATTACAGGCCAGTCAAGCTGAACAGACACACATCAGCTGTGAGGAGAAAGCACTGGATGTTCTTGTCTTTGTGTTAATAACATGTGACAACAGCCATGAGACCTACCCAAGCAGGACTGTAACCCTTTCAAGTTGAAAAAGTGTTCAACGTATGATCCAGCATAATGTGATATTTGATATGATAACAATATGGCACAGTGTAATAATTTCTAGACTTGACATATTTGCTTAAATTGGGGAGTGAGTAACATTAAAGCCTTTGCTTGCTGTTGGCCACATTTTCTTTTCTTTTTTTTTTAAGTATGCTCAGCTGCCTAGTTTATGAAGAAGTTGTTACATGTTGGGAAGTTTTTTTTTAACCAGTTTACAAAATTATATGCATATTAAAAAAAAAAGAAAAAAAGAAATAGGTTATTTAGAAAAAGGTACCAAATGTCTCAATTCAAAAATAACAAAGTAAAAGGAGTCCACCATGGAGTTAGTCCAGAACTGAACACCATAGTTTTTTACTTTATTGTAAATATATATTTTTTTTTTTTAAGAAAAAAAAAGTTAACAACTGATTTGGTATATAAAAGTTAACCTAAGTAAAACAATGAACACACACTCATACTATGGCTTTTGTTACTATAACTTTTCATTCAATAAGTACTTCCATCCAACTAATTTCTAAGACTATTTGAATAAATGTTAGGCCATCGACCAGTGTGAGTTTGAATATCAGTGATTTTGTCCTTTATTTCTTGTCAGGAAAAAAACAACAATAAACAAAAAGACCAAAAGAACAGACCCTTTTCACATGGGACATTTTTACATTTCACAGTAGGGAACTATGAATGGATCAGAACCATCATTAATGTTATTGGTAAAACCTTTGCTCTTCTTACTATGACAAATGAAAATGTCCCCAAATGAAACAAATGAAAAAGCCTCTGCTACAGAAGCTGGATCATTGTAAATCAGATGTTTAAGATCTGTTCAGTTGAGGTGAAGATTTGCATTTTACCAATGGCTATGTGGTTTTCTGACTTTATGATATAAAAGTATACTCTGGGGGATTGACTTATTTAACTTGCTGGCACCATAAGGCTGTAGATCATTTGCTCACACGCTCCTCCAAACACCTTTTTGTGCATAGACTGGCAATCATTTTGACAAAGATATTGACTGATGTTCACTATTCTACGTTGCAAGAATGGAAATCTACCTGTAATTGGAATATTGATTGCCTGTCTTGTGGAGTTGGTAGACAAATACATCAGTATGATCAGTAAACACTGTCCACAGCAACTGTTCCCAGGGAAGCCAATATACCCGCCTAATGTAAATGAATGGTAAGCAGGCCCTGCAACAGAATGCAAAGTAGAATGAGGCAGTGACTCCCAGAGACATAAATCTAACCTCAGCTGGTTATTGCAGTGCAGTGAACCTCAATATATTCGATTAGTGTGAATGTTTTGTGTAATATATATTTACAGGGTTCTGCCATGAGTGCATCTTGAGCCAATGTGAATATCTCTGTAAACCTTACATTGACTGTAATTTTCCAGTTTAGAGAAAGTCTGACTATGTGGATATTTGTGCGTCCTCTTCTTGATTTACTATAAGGTCATACATCTTAGATGATGTAATAAACCATTTGTTAGAATCATGTATTTTGCCTTGTCCAGCAGGTTTGCAGAGGAACATTGCTTCTCTTGTGTCTCAGTGTCATTTCACGACACTGCGCATGGCCCTACATCAGCATATACTATTTATATTTTTTGCATTGTGCATATACAGCCACTCTATGCAGTTTTGCTGTAGCCTAGAGGCCTCTGGTATGAAATATTATACTCCATCTGAGTGACAGCAACTACGTCCCTCGCTACAGTGCAGCAGCTCCAATGATGTGTGGAGAAAATCAAGTATTCTATTTGACATAAAGCAACATAGCAAGATCACGTCAACGTATACTGGTGTAGAGGTTTTTAAAAAAACACCACCTGTGCTGTTACAGACATGAAACTCTGCCTCATTGTTAAACCATCCATAATGTGTCTGTATTCTTGATGTTGGGGCCTGTACTCTTGGCCCACAGTTCAAACCCCTCAACTCTCATATTGGTGCAGCTGCATCTCTCAAAGATTCAGGTTCTGGGACCTTAATACACTTGGACCTCACACCCCCAGCTACTGAGAGGCAGTTTATGACCTCCATGTAATCAGCAGTAAATGCTGCCACCATCTGTCTCTTTTCACTCAATTATCTAACCCAGTGACTTTTACTGAACAGTTTCCAAGTAAACACAGTGATGCAAATCTCCCTGGTAAGACAATGACATCTATACACCATGCAGCACACTTTATGATTCCTTTTTGGTTAGTCCTCACTCCAGCAGAGATTTCAAATTCACGTGTGAGTATTGAGCAGAAAATTAGTCAGTATATAACAGTCACCATAGATTCTGTGCAATTAAAGCTGTGAAGCTGTTATGGCATCAGTCCTCATTACTGTTTTATTGTGAAATTGTCACATGCAGTATGCACTTCACTACTCAGTAGACTAACACTGTGGAGGTAGGGCTTTATTTAAAAGTCCTTCATGAAAACAGCCAATTAACTGTGTTTATAATGATTCATCTCCATCATTAAAATCAATTCATTAAGAATTGTTGATTGAAGAGAATGCCTCATGCAGCACCTCTGCTGGTCTTATTATCTTTTACTCCGCTCTGGCACCCCCTGATGGACAATACATGGATGCTAAACAGCCTGAGACACTTGTTTCAGTAAACCTTTGCACAGCTTAATAAATTGCCTTTATTGTTATAAAAGTTACATGTACAGTACATACACATCATTCAAGTGGGTGATCACTGGTAAAAGAAGACTTTTCTTTGTGATATGGTTCATTACTATAACCACGGCCATGTTGAAAAGATTATTTTATAGATAAATAATATGTAGTATAAATGGTTTATTACAATGAAACTAGTATAACTTTTCATAAAAATAAGACATCACCTTTCTATTACAGAAAATTAACATCCCAGTATTTAGACAATGCTGATTATGTTAAAATAGGGCAAGAAGTAGTATATCCACATGTAGGTCCACATGTCTCAAGCCATCCTCATTCACTCAGAGTACAGGGCCATCTGTCGGCAAAGAGTCAGGGTTGTTTTCTCTGTGAATTCAATTCATCAGAATATGCATCATGAGGTTACACTAATCATTATAACTGATTGTTGATCAGCTGACATTCAGAAATGAAATGAGAACAACTAACACTGTTGTCTATTAGTCCACTACTACTTCTTTACAGTTTGCAAGAAACTTTTCAGAGATTTAATTAATTTTTATTTGGACATAAATGTTATGTGTATAATTGGGAAGTTGTTGTTATATCGTATGTAAAAGTTATAGACTCTCTGACAACCACTGTCTTGTCCAGGATTTCTCTGAAAGACTCTAAAATATTTTTCTTCTGTGTCTCTGATCTGAAAATACAAAAGAAAAGACATTTTAACAGGAGTCAAAAGCTGCTGGGTGCTGTAGTTCACAGCTGTGACAAAAGTGTCCTTATAGTACATGGGTTTCTTTTTGTCCCTCTGTCTGTAAAATCACATAATTGACTTATGTATTTTGAAAACAAAATTTTACAATGACAATCTAATAATCCATGTTCACATACTTTGTGTTCTGGTGATGGTTTTCATGGTTTGATCCCCCTTGTATGGAAAATCTGAAATGCCTGAAATAAGTTTAATTACATCATATGCTATTATATTTTTTTTCATTCATTAACTTGTGATTAAATTAACAACATTTAGTGTTATGTCTTTGATCACATGTGTTATGCTAATGTTAGGCTTGTGACAGCTTTTGTAACTGACATGTTTCTATTTTAGCTTACCAATTTATAAAGACCAAAACTTGTGGTTAATATTATTGGCCCTGTGTCATGTAGCCTAATGCTAGCCTTTGTCCCATACTTAGTAGCTGTAACAGAGTTTGGAAGGAGCCAAAGCTTTGTAACTGTAAGGTCCAACAGTTAGCAGCTTACACTAGCCTAATGTCCAAAGGGTAAATTTAATTCCTGAAATTTACAATAGAGGCAGCTAACACTAGCCTTATACTGTCTGATTCATGTTTGTGATACTGCAATGTTCATCTTCATGCTAGCATTGTCCTCTAAGTTGGAAGATAATGCTACTGACATTTTCATTTTAAATAATCATTAAATGTATGTGTAAGTTAGCAGCTAATGTTACAGGCATTGTTTAAAAAAGCTAAATGTTAGCAGCTATGCTAGCTGTATTGCAGGACAAGAAGAGTTAGTTATCTTTGTAATTGTTTGTCTAAAAGCACAACAGTTAATGTCACTTACACTTATGTGTGGATGAGTGTGTATCTAAACAGCAACTGTGAAAACACAAATATGACAATTTGATTTGCACGGCTAAAATTTTGTCTCACAGGTTTGTTTGTGGTTATTTAATATTAAATATTAAATGAAAAACACAAATGACCCAGCATGAGCAGAATAAGCATATCAGTACCCCAAATAACTTATGAGCCAACACGATTAACCAAACATGTTCACAGAAGCAACCCAGCACTTTTTTAAGTGCAGGTGGAACATTATAATAAAAATATTTTATACCCGCAATATCTGTTGTCTTATGTGCAACTAAGTATCCGCACAGCATCAACTTACATTATGTTGCCATGCCAACTGATATCATATAGTGTAGTTAAGAGACCCTCTAGTTGTGAAACAGGTCATTGGGTTAATGTCTTAGAGAAATTAAAAAAAGACTGCATGGCACCTGTCAATAAAGCTCAAGTGTTAACAAGACAAATGCAGCCTCCCATGTGTTGTTGCTGATCATCTTTTACTGTGTGATCCTGCAGGTGTGGCCCACTCCACTGAAGCAGTTGCATTTGGATGGTTTATCCCCTACACGCTTGGCTTGACAAAAATGAAAGATCTGTGAGGCTTTTATAGCAAAACTTGTTGTGATTTCTCCAGTGTGAGGTAGTAACAAACAGATAGCTTCGGTCAGCAGAGCACTCTGGGACAGAAAAGGGTCTGAAGCTGAGTCCGCTGCAAGAGGAATAACAGGAAGACTGAAGCAATTTTTTTTTTTTCAGTTTTCTCCACAAGGAGCCATAAAAAAGAAAGAAAATCTAACAGAGCCAGTGTGGGATGCCCCATTAAAATGAGTACTGAGTTGTATTATTAAAAGCCTGTTCATGTTGATAAGATTGCAATCAAATCTTTTTCCATAACAAGTACAAATGGATGGCAACAACGAATTTACAAGCAATGATTTACAGTAAACAGGTTTCTGCTTGTGTATTGCTGGAGAGCATTTGTAATGGGAATCAAACTACTGCAAACATGAAGACTATGAATCATGTAACTGTTTCTTATTCTTATTTATAAAAATATTTGATTGAATGTGATTATAGTCCAACCAATATAGTCACACATATTAGTTCACTGAGGCTAATGTCTTCAATATGATGGCAGAATATCTCTAGATATGGCAGTTTTGGTTTTAAGTGCATCCATGAGTTTGGTCCAGACTGAAATATCTAAACTACTATTGGATGGATTTGCTATGAAATTTTGTAAACAACCATGATGCCTTCAAGGTTCTGGAGAAAAAAGGTGATCCCGACCTTTCCTGTAATCCCACCTTGAGGTTGACATTTATGATTTTTAGTAAAATGTAGGCCAGAGAATAAACTGTTATGATTGAAATCAAACTAATCCATTGGTTTATGGCCAATGATATATATATAAAACCAGCTAATCATGAGAGCTTTCCTGAGACAATAACTCAGCAAGTTAAACTGATATTGGAAACCATTTCAGCGACACTTTCACTCTTGTACACTGTGCACAACAGTGTAGTAGAGTCTAGTCGTCCAAAACTATCAGGCAACACAGCACTCTGATAACAAGTCCTGCTTTTTTATGTAATGCTGAGGAATCCTTAATTTCACCTGCTCCTCCTCTATGACTTCATATCACAAAAACAGGCTTAGGTTTAAAGCAATGTCAGTGATAAAATGAAAGGTTAGGCATTCCCACATTCAGTGACCCACACACACGACAATAACTGAGTGCTGCTGCTGCGTTAGGAGGCGCTATGGTCAGTGTCACGGTCAATCAACCGCTGATATAGGCTTCAGAGACTCACACCTCACTTTATGATAACTCACTCAGGAGGGGTGGATTATGGCAGAGAGGGCCAGTGGCCAGCAGGGACTGGCCTCATGCAGTAAATGTTTATGTGTTTATGTGATTATTCATCCTCCAAGAGAAGCTCTCCTCTTCTTCTTTCTTTTTATTTTAGTCCTTTCAAAACTGAGATAAGAGGCTTTTAAATTTAATTGGTTGGAAAATCTGGTCGTTTTGTTTTTGGTGGCAAACTGGTGCTACTGTACATACTTAATATTGGGAATTTCCAGCCGTTTCACATGTGAGTGGTTCAGAGAGAGTCAGGGAAATTGGCTCATCGTTCTGGAGAGTGGAGAGATTTCTGTTGATGACATTTCCATTAACAACAGGACATAATATGCTTATAGATCCCTGTTTGCCTGGCTCTTTAATTTCTCCCTCTGCAACACAGTTTCTAACAGCTGTGTGGGCGTGAGGAGGGCAGACTATATAGATTGTCCATACAGTGACTCTAGAGGCAGTAAATTATGCTGACAAGGCATGATAAGATGGCTGAGGTAGAAAACTACATCTCATGGTGACTTACAGAACATACATTGCTTAATTAAGGTGTTTCATTGTGAATGCTGTACATTAACATACTGGTAATTTTACAAGATGTACACCCTGGGAATGAAGTAATCGTATATCCTGCACTCTTGAACCCTACATTTGATGGACTGATATTTTCAGATCATGGTAATGATAATGAGGTCATTGTAAAAATCAATTTTCTAAATCTATAACGAACAAGAAGAAAATCACTAATGAAAGCTATTGTAGCCAGACTTCCTGTTTCTGTGTTATATCCCAGTTTTCAGCTGTTCTAGTGTTAACAGACAGCTCCGGCCACATGATGTCCATTAAGTGTCAGTAAATTACATTAAATTCTGTGTTACCAGGTCTGTTTACGGAGTGTAACTGGATTTGCAAGGTCCTGATGATGTGCTTTTCTCATGACGTGAAAAGCTGTCATGTTAGTCACCATGTATAATAAGGATAAAAAGTTGTGTGCAGAAACAAAAGAAGCCAAAGCAACGGGATACTTTGCCAGAGGTGCAGGAGCAAGGCACAGGTTTGATTTCATGAGGGGAAGAGACACAGGAAAATCTGAGGATCTTCAGTCAGACAAATAAAATTAAAAAAAGGAATACTATTTATTTACATACACACAGTTATATCAAACCAAAAATGAAGGGCTAATCATTTCAATTGTTAACATAATAAATAAAAAAATCAAATATAATCAAAGAAAATAAATCATTCATGCAAAGGATTGAAATTTTTTGTCACCAAAAATTTATTCTTGTCTCAGGAACTCCTGTCCTTTGTTGCCTTAGATTTAATTGCTGTCCAACTGTAGCATCTTCATAAATTACTATTACACATTGTCACTTCTAAATCAAAATATAATTTAAGATGCATATAAGGGAGCAGAGTGCTTGTTATAGTTTTTAGGATCATTTGAAGTGAAAGAGACACACTATTTCTTTGTTTGCTGAATGGATGGAGGACTGCTTTTTATCCCCCTTTGAATCATTACAATATAAAAATTGTGGCAGCCCTAGAACTGCAGTATCAGTAACAGCAATATCTGCCCTGTGATGATTACACAATAATTACATTGGTCACCATAAGCGAAGAGCTACTGAACTGTTTATTTACGAAGTCATCAACCTCTCGACAATTTCATCATGGGAAATAAACAACCAGGGTCACGTCCTTCACTAGTGAAATACGTCAACTTGTCTGTGTGACACCATGTTAATAAAACATTCTGGCACAGAGACATAAAACTCAAATATTGGGTGCACATTCACACACTCTCCAACAAGCTTTATACTACATTTAGACTACATAGACTACATTTAGCCCCGGTTAAACCATCTTAAACCAATGCAAAATAGCAAAACGTGAAGCTTGTGCTGACATTTTAGGGCACCTAATTAACTGAATCCAGCTGGGATGGCAGCTTTAACATAATTTCTATTTTCATTTAAGTGAGATCAAAGAAAATATTCTATTGTAATATCTGCATTTGACTCATACACATATATGTATATAGACACAAATATGTATATTTACACACACACACATAAATATATATATATAGACTGTACATACATGCAGACACACACACATTCATTTAGATAATCACTGAGATAGTTACTGTTTATATCAGTAACTCCCACTTTTTCACCACCTGCCTGTTGTAGGTTGATGAATGCATCAGGAGATATATTAAAATAAAATTTGAGTTTAATTCCTTATCTATGAAATGATTGTTTATTCAAAAGAATGATGAGTATGATGAGCATGCCGATTTATAACACGTCCTTTTGTTTTGTGCAAATAATTGAGCTGAATCTCAGTTGCGCTCCACCTCTCTGCAAACTCCCCTCTTTAAGAATGGTGTTTTAACTGTTTTCATCTGGCTGTGACACCCGTAAAACATGTCCACTGAGGACGCTGTGTGGGAGGCCTCATGGGAAATCTAGTAGTTTGTTTGGCGGGAAACAGGAGGCGTAAACAAATGGAAGGCGGTGGAGGATTTACTGCTTCCTGATGCATACATCTCCATGGTGGGACAATCCCACCTGCTCAGCCATGGCTCATTCTGACAGGCTACGAAGGGGCAGTCAGAGAAACTAACTGCAGCTCCTGTGAGTGTTAGAAGGAACTGCTGCGCCTCTGTTATACAATAGTGAGGTAAAATGTACTAAAACTGCAGAATTACCTACCCTGCAGTAAATTCAACTGAGGTAAAAGATGTCACTGGCTGTAAACAGCTGGTAGTTTGTGTCTGCTATAAAAGTTCAAATAAATAGCCACAACTGCGCTGTAGTTGGTTTAATGTGTATTTTTTGGGGACATCCTTCATGATAACAAGTAAGCTAGTCTTTTGATTCAGTTGCTATGATGCAAAGCAGTAATTCATTCATTCATTTTAATGCTGCTCAGTAACCTTAACCTCAAACCCCCGAGCAATCATGCCTGTCACTCTCCAGTCACATAACAATATGACAGTGTCTTCAGTTATAGTTTCATTCATTTAACTATTTACTTAAGAAAAAATATAATTGGTCCCAAAAATGCATTTAATTAATTTTATAGGTACAGTTCAAATTGATAGAATATAACGTCCTGTTTAATTTCACTCTTTACCTGTGACTTTCAGCTGTTGTTATGGGAATAACGAGTATCTTTTAGAAAGCATGTCATTTTTTAAAGCTGCAGCCTAGCAAACACACCATGGACCCATCTGGACATTTGTTATATCTAACTATAAAACAAAACATCCAACATCAAACTACATGACCACCGACTGAATAATATGCATTCTGTTGCACATTACATTAGTATGCAACTGCTGATGCATTTATTTTTTTTATTGCAGATCCCCCTGACTATAAAGCTAGGCTATTGCATTACATCTAAAATAGTGAGGCAGTGTTTTACTGTGAGCTAATAAAAAGCAAAATTCATCAGCTAACGCTTGACAGTTTCCCCTCCAGGAGAAATGCAGTGAGCATATTGTAAAAATCCATGATAATTATCTTGCAATATTGGTTTTATTACTGGAGGATGTATCCTAACCGCATGCTGCTTTCTGGTACAATTTCAATGCTTCACTGCCATATCATGAAGGGAGGATTATGCCCAGGAAGCAAATCGACAAAACCAACAAAAGACCTGTCTAGACTTGCACTGTATGGTATTGTTTACTGTACAGAAAACCATGCTCAACAATGTAAACATTCACGTCATTTGTATTGTTATTTGGGATGATATATTATGTTCCAACAATGTGACACATAACCTCCCTTTCCTGCTATTTCCTAACTACTGAATTACTTTGAACTTGTCAAAGCCACAGCTGTGGGTTGAGATTATATATTGTATACTAATCGTTTGAGACAGGACTTTCCAGGAAATCTCCTCTCTATTTTATGTTGTTCATTTTCTAAACAAAGTCAGTAAACACCTGCTGTATGTGTACTATCTAAGTTTGCCGGTTAAAACATGTTGTAGACTTACTGTATGAGATACTGAGTGGAATATTCAACCCAAGAGATAAAAATTATGAGAATAAACTGAATCTTTTATACCTATTACAAAGTTATTATTAAAAAAGAAAAGTCACAGCCAAGCTTTGTGAGGCTGTACTTAGGCAAAATGGAGCTTTGAGCAAAATGTTAACATCTGCATACTAGCATACTCCTGTTGACAATGCTAATTTGCTGAAGATTAGCAAGTATAATGTTTATCATATTCTTCCAACTTTAGCATGTTGGCATGCTGTCATTGATTTATAAGCTCATTCAGATTTTTTGCGAACCATGAATGTCAACAAAAAAGTTATCCACAGCATATGGAGGACGTCAGTTCATCTAATGTAGTGGAAGTTAAGACATTTCACAGAATAACTGAAAACTGTGGTGGCATTAGATGCAAAAACAACACTGTTGATCGAAAGTTATTAGTTACAATATTCTTTACTACCCTCCAAAAATATTAAGCTGCAGTGTATATAGAGCTGATCACTTATGAAATCAATAAGTGCTTTTTTATGCGATGATGAAATAATTCAAATCAAAGTGCAATACAATTATTAAAACTAACAGGCACTAGAAATTGCTGCAGCAAGTGTCTCCAGAGATCACACGCAGCAGGAATCAGTAGCTTAACGGCTAACAGAGTTACAGCAGTCTGTTGTCTGAGCCTAGTAAATGAATTTGGTGAGCCCTGAAGCTACCAAGCAGTCTCTTCAGCATTCAGCAGATACTGTATATGCTAATGCTGATACTAGAGCTGGTGAGGCGGTATGTATCGGTATAAACCTGATTCATATCAAACTTCAGACAAGAGCAGTAGATCAACTTTTTCTATCCATAGAGTGAAACTGCTAGTGCCTTAAAATCTACAGGTTTTAGTGTCTGTCCACATTTTCAAAAGATACATGTAGATCACAGTGTAGGATACAATTTGTGTGTGAACACCCCCAATCAAAAGCTTTTAAAAGCCATACTTTGATCCACTGGATGATCTACCAATGCTCTACCTTTTTACACAAGATTACTTAGGACTGAAACATCTTGTGCACAATTTCTCTTGATTTATACTTTGTCTTGTGTTTCTGGTGCATTGTAGGAGGAAATCATGTCTGAGGCAGGATGGAGTTCACGAAAGCTAAACATTCATCTTTCAAGTCTTGCTCACTAGCCAATATACAGGGGTTTAGCATGCCTCTTGTCTGGTTACCTTCTTGTTAGGAGACTGTATATAATCCTGAATGAATTCTGTGACCTCCTACAGTTGTGTGTGGAGGTCTGTTAATGAAAGAAGAAATTTTCAATTTTCAGAAATCATGAAGGTATTTGGTTTCTGTGTGTGCCGCTGTACATCTGATTTAACAGCTATTATTCAATTTTTACATTCTGATTAACAATGATGTCATCATTTTAATTCAATTCTGAAGGGACTGAAAACCTCAGTGTGTACGCAGCAGTGTGGCTCTCTGCCTGGCTAAAAGCTGTCTAGCAGTGCAGCTCAGTATTGGGCATTAGGCCTGTCATAATTGCATCCGCTGTCTGAGGTCGCAGAAGGCCAGTGAGTATTGCTCTGAATGTGTGTTACTGATGGAACCTTGTGGAGTGAGAGGAGCCCATTACTGCAAGTCCCAGACAAGAGTGAAAAATGAAATGGCTTTTCAAAAACTGGGCTGCAGTAACATTTTGGTGCCATATAGAGGTAGAGTAAGTGTGTCAGTTGCAGCGGGGGGAGTCGGTGAGGAAGTGGGCAGCTCAACAGGCTTTGGAAAGATAGAATGATATGAGAGCAAGGTTTAATTTCCTGGGAGTTCCCCAGAGAATCCTATCCCCTGGATGGGAATTGTCACAAATTGTAGATGCTTTCTCTCACACACAAGTGTGTGCATGTGCACATGCTTAGATCTGTGTTTTGCACATCTTTTTTTTTTTTTTTTTTTACTGAGGGAGTAATTGGCTCCAGCAGCAGCTACAGATGCTGGTGGGAAGAAATGGGGCAAATAAAACAAATCTAATTGCAAATAAGTTACCTGGTGAGTTCAGTTAGATATTCTCCTTCAGGGCCTCTGAGGGAGGAAAAAAATAAGACAAGGGGGGAAAAGGTACACCCACTGTGATACACCTGCTACACCTGTTGGGTTAATTGGATTTTCTGACATTTAGAGAACATAGTGCTGAATTTGATCATCTACATTAGACTGGCATTTCCAAGTTATTTTCCAGGCCTGCAGAGGGCAGACGAGTCTTCTTTTAAAAATGGAGGGTAGCAGTCCTTCAAATCCACAGTGTGCTTTCCAAAATGCAACAACAGACATTTTTCAATTTGCACAATAAAAATAACATTTTGGAAAATTTAATTTTGGATTAATTTTTTTCATGAATTATTTAAAAACAACATATTCAATATATGTAGCTCTACACCAAAGCCACATAGACCTATAAATAACAGCTTTGTGTTCTAATGTATGGGGCTTGGCAAACACACTATCTGATCCATTAGTTCCACCAATGTAACAGTGACAATAGCATGTTAACTGCCCAGCAGGCAACAGCAATCAGGCGAAATAGAAGTGTATATCTCTGTGACGTGAGCCATAAAAAGCATCCATCCAAATAAGTGTGTGTGTGTTCAGACAAAAGCCAACACAGTGGCACATGGCTGGAGAGCAGAGAAAACACCTGTCTTCTTATCTTTATGATTCTGCAGTGGTGGTGCCTCTTCCTGTTGCTGAGAGTTCCCCTCATTCCCATCCTTTTGTTTTCTGTACGGGAGAGTTAATGTCTGCGACTGTTATGGACACATCAATAAGGGCATGGTAAACTTGACTGTTGAATATGCAGGAATACAAAATCTCTTCACATAATTATGTCCAGAGCAATAAAATTTAATGTATAGTTCATTTCATGAAAACTATCATGCTATGGAAAGAGAAAAAGCCACACTTTTATTGTGAAGGTTGCAGCCTTCATATGCACCAATGGGAGCAATGAACTGCGAGGCTTTACTGCTCATAAACTACAGATTGTGCTGATGACAAAGAGTCTAATAAGGCAATTGGACATCTCTGGAAATCATAGTGGTTCTGTCATGAAGAACCTGCTGGAAACAGCAAAAACAGAAAATGGTCATCTGAAAATGACCTCCTTTAAAATGGAGGAGACAAGCTACTTAACTTACAAAATAGAGCTTTTATAGAAAATGAGGTTATTATGGAAAACAATATAGTGTAATTTCTGGTACAGTAATAAGACAGAAATAAATGTTTTTTTCTCTGTAATCACATTTATTCATTGTTAAGCCCAGTGGTGTGGGCTAGATGGCTGTCATTACTCTGTGGTCACCTGATCCATCGTCCTTACTGTAATAGTCTATAAAGTTCTAGTGCAATCATCTCTTAGTACAGTAATGTTGCAATGTCTTTGAGAAACAACGGCGTGACTCACACAAGATGATATGTCTTTGGATTCTGCTGTGAGATTGGCTTGTCTCAGACAAAATAATGGCATTGGATGCCACTCCGTTCTCCCTTTCATAGTGAAAATGAAAATGAATCAGGGCAAAAGATAAAAGCTTGACAAGCAAAGCAGTCAATCCTTCAGTTTAACAGCCGGAAAATTCACTACTGAACAAATGAAAGTGGGCTGCTGGGAAGAGGGGAATAGCATTATTGTGAAAGAGGATGGCACCATGAGAGCTGAGCAGTCTAATGTGTCAGTGAGCCTTTGTTGGTACAGTGCACTCTCTCACTTACAGGGGGAAAAATGAAGGAGGCGCATATATGTATGTGTTTTAAACACAGAGGAGATGTCAGATTGAGACCTTCCTCAGAGAGGCCAGATTTGAGCCTATAAACCACCCTGGTTCTCTTAAGTTGCCCGTCTCTCTTAGGGGCACTGTTATATCATTTCCTACAGCTCAGCGAGCGCGTGTAGCTCTGCTTGGCATTGATGTAGTGACTTATAATCGTTAAGTAACTCTAGCATCAGCATTTCACAGCAGACGTGTTGGTGTCTCTTGGGCCAATGACCTAATCACTTGAGCAAGCAATGAGCAGACTAATCCATCAATGTGACACCACCAATCAGCCCCATGGCCTCTACCTTCACCACACACACCTCTACAGACACACCTAGCCTCCCTTAGAGGGTGTGGACAGTGAGGCACAGGGACCAGAGTCAAAACAAGCAAGAGATTTCTGCTTAAGTTGTGTATTGTAACTGAAGCAAAATGTCAATGTGGTGGTCTTGAGAGTTTTCACAGTTACAGTCCCCAAAGTTACAATGTCCTTCTTGTTAATCAGATCTCTACATCTCTTGTGTGAGGTCCTGCAGGCTCCACTAATCTCATTACAAACCCCCATGTGGAGGAGCTGCAGAGCAGGCCCTCATATGCCACACCTGCTCACACAACAGAGACCTGTGCACTGATCTAATCAGGTGGTATGCCTGTCATTGATTTTCAGCTATAACATTTTGAATAGGATTGAAGTGGATTGAAGTGAGGAGACAGACAAGGCACATGACAAATAAAAGAGATGGGATGGAGAGTTCTTTGCATGGAAATGAGAATGATGCGCATAACAATACAAGATCCATGACTTGCTTTTTCTTATGTCATCTGCATATCCATGAGGCTCTATATCCATATAGCAGCAGTCAGTATTGAAAATGTGACCTAAAACTAAAAATATTTATCTCTACAAATCCTATGATTTAATATTGAGTCTAAAAGTATTTTTATATAAATCTAATGATGAAATATGTCTGATTGACTGAGACAATTCCATTATACTTGATGAAAAACAACTACTTTTCATCATATTCCTGAAAAAAATTTAGTTTTTCATTCTTTTATTCCAAGTTCTGTAACTTGTTTTTTTCCTCTTGTGAGTGAAATTGCATTTAAATCAGATGAAGTCACCTTGTGATAGTATGAAATAAGTACGCTTGCATATCTGCAGAGATTTAAATTATAGATAATGGCATATGGAGACATGATAAGTCTGATTACATTGTGTTGCTGTATTTCTTCAATTCCAGCTCAATATGCCCTCTCACTGTAGATAGCCTTGTATTGTTGATTGGAGGGGGAGACACATAGCAGCTATGGGACAATAGGAGGATTAATGGGGAGTTTGTAGGCTGCTGATATGAGGTTCAAAGAGACAGAACTGGACCCCTCTCCCAGGAGACGGCTTAATGACAGACATTAAAAATAATTAGTAAAGACAAAACAGTTCTGCTTGAAATGAACCCTCCTTAAAATCAAGACATGTCCTTCTGTGAGGTGCTTTGAAGCTATTCAGTTATGATTATCAGATAGGCTACTTCAAACATCATAAAAAATATATACAATATGTATCAGATTTAATTTCATTGTGTTTACTGTTTAGCATTGAGTGTGGATAACAGCCAAATTGTTCCATATTCTTGGTATTCTTGGCAGATGCCAGGTATGTTTGCTTTTTGCACTGAGCGGCTTTGTTGCATATTTTGCACATTTTGCAATTTTAACACAGACATCACCTGTATTAAATATTCATCTTAAATCATTGAGTTAAGGAGGATTTAATTTCCTTAAACAAGTGCAAAGTACAGTACTTAGCATTTTGCATGCTTCTTATTATCCATGTGGATTTCATTCTGTGATCTTTGACCAATATCAGTCTATGGATTTTCTAATTTCATAATACACATCTTGTTACCAAAGCTTTAATAGCCCCAGAGTCTCACCACTATAATAAACTATATATTGCATTAAAGATGTATTACATTTAAGCAATACATCATTGGAATGACGTTTGAAATGACTAAACTAATTACTTGTTGCATTTTTATCCAATTAACTTTTGGAATTAAGAGCAGTGTAAGAGCACTAATAGATTTTTTAAGTCCTACACAGTTAATATAAATACTGAAATTAAAGTAGCTGGGAAAATCAATAGCTTCTTGCTGAAATGAGACCTGCCTATTGTAATTTCACAGTAGAGGACTCCATAAAAAAGAAAAAGTAGAGAGTAACTAGAGAAGATGGGCATGAGGAAGTGATTTGTGTGACTCTCAGAACCATATAATTTATAAGCCGTTGGGGAGTGTTAGTGAGAGTTACATGTCCAGTGGACAGCAGCTTCATATTTCCATAAAGCCTCCTTTCAGATCCCACACTGGGTATGAATGTCAGAGACATTCGTCTGCTCTGCTCTAGGGAGGACTGGGATGCTGCCAGAAGCGCAGTGGATCCCTGTTTAAGTCGTGTACCACAGACACAGAGAGAATGGGTGGGGTGGAAACTAGAGAGGGCTCTTCTTCCTCCTCTTGGTCCCAAAAGAAGGGATGTATTGGCACCAGCAAGCTGCAGACCCCCTCAGATAATTAAAAGTGAGGTATAAATCAGTGTGTAAGCAGTAATCACACAAGCTCCTGCCAACTCCCCACAACGATCATAAATCTAGAAGAAAACAAAGCTTCAGCACTAACAAAGGCTCTGCAATCCCCACTGATCTGGGGGTGGATATGCATTTCATAGAAATCACATTGCCCTTTTATTGTCAAAATAATACATCTGTAATGCTGAAGATATTGTTTTATGTTTAAATTGATCTAAATGGATCAAGGAGCAGCAAAGGCTCTGCAAAAGATGACTTCATACAGGAGTTTTTTCATTAAACTAAATGCTCCCGCATACAACTGTGGATGAAGAGTGAACAGTCCTCATGCAATCTTAACCTCCTTGGCCTGTGCTCAATATTGTGTATTGAAGAAGACCTTTTTAAAAGGGAAGATGATACCACTTCACTTGACATCTTGACAGGAACAAGTAAAAACTAAATGGAGCCGAGGTTTTGTATTGGTGTAGTAAAGGGGAGGTGGTAGCTGAACAACACATCATGCACCATATTGATTTGTGAAAAAAAAGAAAGAAAATAGTGAAAAGTGTGAGACATGAAAAAGCATTATTGATCCTTCCTGAAATCATGCTGATTAAAGTCTGGGCAGAGAGGGAGGTCAATAATGGTTCACCAGTGAACGCATCCTGATGAGGTAAGTGTGAAGTACAACAGTGCATTTTATCTGCAAAAAGAAAGAAAAGGAAGTACAACCACTGATTTAATCGCTATTGCTTGAGTCCCAGTTAAGGGAAAATGTACAGTTCCTTTGACATGCATAAAAACATAATTTCTTCAAGATGCCACCCCCAAGGTTTAATCTCAAAACATGAAACATGATATCAAGATCACATAAAAAGAGCCTACCGTTTCTTGTTCTTTAATTTAACCTTGTTGCTGAAAGAGAGTCAGGGACAAAGACCTTCAGGGTCAGGATCAAAGCTAGTCTCACAGTCAACTGTAAAACACTATGCCTGAGGACTTCTTCAGGGTTATAGTGAAGAAATGACTTCTCTTTGCTTCTGTCACGTAGTGAAATCAATATGAAAAGATCAGAACTTTAAAATGTTATGAAATGAGATTGACAAATTACAGGAGTTACTAACTGCAAAACAAGGACCATTAATAAGCAAGGTTCTCAAAATGTTGCAAAGAGCTTAAAATAAATTCCTCTAAAGACCTGTTTTAATAAGCAGCCTGTTTTTGTTTTCAGGCTATAAAACACCTAATTGGATCCATTACTTTATAAAACAGACAGCCTGACCTCTAGCATTTAGCAAAGATGAGGTTCATTACAGCTAAATAGACAAAAACACATGAAAAACTTCACATTTAAGACTACTGGGCAATAGAGCAAAGACGGATTATAGCTTGTCTGAGCTACTGGAACAAACATGTTGTGTACTTATCCCTCTACTAATCTGCAGGGATCAAAGCTTGTTACTGAGATTACCTGCTAATCAGCACAAAAAGCACAAGCAGATCCAATGGACAATGATATTACTCTGTGGGTGTGTGTGTGCTCAAACCCCCATGTGATCAATAAGGTTGTAAGCGTATGTTTAAATCACGCTGCCCTCTGTTCTTGGGTAAACATCCGTGTGAATGGGAAAGGCAGCCATGGCATAGTCAGTGTTTTCTCAGTCAGCCCCCAATTTTAAACAATAATGACTTTTTAATGTGGACCTGTGATTACATTGTCATGGTGAAATATGGATCTTCTTGACCGCATTGGAAATGAGGGCCTAAATGTGAATTACTACAGAAGCATAGATTACAGCAGTGCACCAGGTGAGGCAATCTTCATAAATTCAAATCTAATCTTAACAGAGCTGGCAGTGTCAGCCAGTGGAGAAGGACTTTTCTCCGCACAACCAGCGGAGACAATGGCCAGTGCCCTGGCTACTTAAGTCAGCATCCAAGTTAAGATCTGTCCAAAAAGACAAAACCTTGAAGAGATACTTTAACTCTCATGTAACTCCCAGAAAGAAAGCAAAGTGAAGTTTGGGGCTATTAAAGTGAAGTTCCCAAAATGTCAAACTATTTAGCCTGTTAATAAAGCAAAGCAAATTTGTTTTACTCCATGAGGAAGAAACCTGGATATACAAGTACCTGGAGTACTGCAATACCCTGGGTACTGACAGATACCAGGATACTGTGGTATGTAAACACCTAATCCAAGTTTCTGGACCATCTTATAGTGGCTGAGATGGTGAGAAATCAAGACACACCTGCAGGCACATGAGCAGAAACCTGGATACTGTTCAGATATGAAGCCCAAGTTTTCCAAGTTCCATTTAAATGCCATATCATGAATATAATCAAAAACAGGACATATGTGAAAACCAGGAAACTAATGCAACTAGTGCAACTAAATACACTTGTAATCATACATCTTTGCAATGGGTTGATTGTTTTGGTGAAGAAGAAAGCTGCAGTCATTTCATAATACACAGCACAAAGACCATCTGTATTCACAATTGATCTGTTTTCAGTAATTGTCCCATATTATTATTTAATGTTTCTTTGTCTAGGATACGTGCCAGTCATATTTCAGTCCCTCGTGAAGTGGTGACACAATGGTGTCAGTGAGGTGACAAATCACAGGAATGTGGTGTGCAGGGTATCTGTCAGCACCTTGTCAGGGGTTGCTGCCCTGGTTTATCTATCCTCCGCCTGTGACTGCAAGTGATCACAATTTGATGGTTCAAGCCATGCTCCTCACAAGGACATTTCTTATTCAAGTCACAATGCTGTCATTGACATTTTAGAGCCTGTGGGGCACTACGGTAATGATCGCACAGTTCCTATTAGCAGCGAGCTTTCTGACATGCTGACAGAATTCTTATCATTATGTCGACACCGTCAATATCTCACACCTCCAAGTACAAATCATATGTGAGGAACCTCCTACACTATGGGAAAATAATATTCTGTCTTATTCTCGTCTCCACAGCTTTAATTCTCAGCACGTACTTCATGGCAACGTCAGAAAAGAAGTGAGGACTTCTGTTGCCTTTTGTCATTTCTTTCTGTGAAATTACATAAATGAGACTTTATACTAAAATAAAGTTTATATTAATGGTTGAGTACATTTAACATAGTGTTTTATGATGACAAAAAATATTTTTACTGTTAATTCACAATTCACTTTTCTGCTGGTTACTTGTGTTTGTTAAATCTTATGCAACACCCAGCTGCTAGTTAGGTTAGCTTAGCTTAGTCCAGAAATCAAAGGTAATACAATCTGCCTAGTAGAATCTGTACAATCAGTATACTAGAACTGGAGGGTAAAGCGTCTGCTCTTACATATATCATGTTC
The DNA here is from genome assembly GCA_038496675.1 of Rachycentron canadum. Lineage (NCBI taxonomy): Eukaryota > Metazoa > Chordata > Actinopteri > Carangiformes > Rachycentridae > Rachycentron > Rachycentron canadum. Next base: position 12,716,964 of record CM076661.1, read on the forward strand.
ATTAGGCTGTGGCCCTCCAGATCGTGGGAAGGTGAATCTTCGATTGATGTATTTAATGGATATAATAGCTGCATTGAGCTTGTCAACTAAATCTTGGCAAGAAAGTGAGAAGTACATTTTCCACAATATGAAATTGTTCCTTTAATGGTGAAATATTTTTCACAGGTCATGTGGCACAAGCACAATGACAATATGGGTATATAAATCTTTTGGAAGGCTTTTAAAATCTGACAAATATCTGGAACAATTACACTTTGCCTCTTGGCTCTTATTTATAAAACATAAATAGCAATTACAGATGCTATTTGTCCATATCACATCCCTTTGCATTTAAAGAGATATATCAAGGACACTTTTCTCAGAAGTGCTTTAAAGTAAAGGCCATGATGTATGCAGCTGTTGCCCCAGGTAACCCAGTGTTTTAGGATAAGGAAAAGATGAGTAGTGGGAACAAGAATGAAGAGAGTAAACTTTTAATTGTCTCATAATTTGTTACCAGGTATCAGACGATATCAGCCATAATCCTTTGTGTTTTTAAAAGTCTTGCTTCTGCCTTAAAAATACTAACCACTTGGAATTGTTTCCACTTGGCTGGTGCTGCTAATTGAATAGAGTTTAAATGTGCATGCATTCCCCAAAGAAGGTATATCTATAATAAATTACCCTTTGCTCCACTGATACATCATACATTAACCTTTGCTAGCTGACAAGTCATTAACTGGCCTTGTTAACTGAGATGCATCGGCAGTCAGAGGTGCATTTACCAACCTTTAAATTCCAATATAACTTCACCTTCTTAAGGGTCCATTTCAGTGGTTTCACCAGGGGCTGGACACATAAGAAATGAAAATAGTTAGGGGATTTTTGGCACTTTCATTGGCCTCTGGACTAAGGCATATATTTCTGCATCCCTTCACTCGTTGACAGTGACATAGTAAAAGGTCAAAGCCTGTAAGCGCATCGCCAAGCTGGCAGAGGAATTACAGGCCTGCTGAAAACCTGCAGCAACAGCTTTCATGGCTCAGTGCTTTCTTCCCATGTTCTCCCCAAGCAAACAAATACATTTGCATGTCATTCCCACCCTGCTGATGAGCCCTGGACAGAAATCACACAACAAAAGAGATTATACAAGGGTGAGACACCACATTATCAGCTATGCACATGTGTGTATAGTTCAGACAAAAGGAGAAATTGGAAAGACACTAAAATAGGTCTGGTAATAAGTGAATTTGGAACTTTAACATGTGCGCTTTACAGAATTACACCTAAGTACTCCCTTTCTTCATGTTAAGGTATATTGGAGGAAAGCATTTTGAGAATAGAGAATAGGGAATAAAGAGCAGTTGAGTGAAAATGCATCTCGTCTGAATCCCTGAAGCCCTTGCATGCAGCTATTATCCTTCTTGTGTATGATTCTCTGATGCCTCATATGCTCTGGTAAAGTGCTCCTCTCATTAAAAAACAATGCAATATCTCCAATTTCTAATTAAATAGGACATTATCTCAAAGACAAGCTGGAGTGGAATGAGGCCCTCAAACGAGTTATGAAAAAGACTAGCTGCTCATAGCCTAATCATGCTTATGTTGATCTCAATAGTGTCTTCGCACTCAGCTGATACTCAGGGATAAAGCAGAGTTATTACACAACTAATCTATCCAAGAGAATGGTTATGTTTTTTCCAAATCTATTGGTAATTTGAGAAGTGCTACTTTGCAGAAGATAAAACCCATGTGGTTTGAGGCATCTGATGGAAAACAAGCATGGTCTAAATAGGTCTTTGTTTTCTCCTTGCACTTCAAATGCTTTTCATCTTTACACATTATCATCACACATGAGTATTTTTTAGGCTCAGCTCATACTTTATTGTATAAATGGCTCCAGCAGCAGGAAGAATAGCCTGTCATCTTTGCTCAGGTCCAGATAAAGCCAAATAATAAGAAAGACAGAGACAGAAAATACCTGCAGCAAAATAAATTAGAGGTGACAAAAAACAAGTGTAATGCACTATGAAGCAATGCACAGTAAAGTGTGAATCAGATGTTATAAGTAAAATCTACCTGAACAATAGAAATTGTAACCAGACCTTACCGCATGTTTTCTTCCACATCATATGCTTCTCTTATCTATTATTGATTTAATCTTTGTCTTTGTGTGCGTGTGTGTGAGCATGCGCAAAGGTCTGTGTGTCAGTGGATTCAGGGATGTTGATTATGTTTTTTTTTTTCTAATACAACCTGCTGTTTTCAGAGAGAAGTGAGCTGAATCTCCCAGTTTTCCAGGAAAGTGAGCGTACAAAGAGTAGAAGCAGCATCCTGTTGCCACCATTTCTTGGCCCTGATGACAACCAGAGTGCCTCGTTGCCCTGAATATTCCTGCGAACACGTGTTTACCGTCAGATCACAGCACATGCGTCAAAAATGATGGCTGCATCTGTGTGTCAGCGCATAAGAAAGAATGGGTGGTAATGGGCTAAATCACCTAAAGAACCAATGTGGGCAGACTGAGGCTATATTAAGAAGCACAGGTATAACATTGACATGTCCATGTTTACATCTGAGTGCATGCTGCTCACAGACAAAGGCACAAAAACTACAACTCCCACAACTAATTTAAAAAGCATCAATGAAGTAATAATATGTTTCCTGCAAGTAAAATGCTTTGGTTTTATGGTAAGTGCCATAAAAGCTGCTTTGATGTGGTTTAGTGATGTGAAGGAAGCCAGTGTAACCTCCAGCAACATTAAATTGTGCTGTCTTGTATGTGTCAGTGAATTTCACTCTGAAAAGAATAACTCCACTAAAAGGCACCTTTACGGCTGCAGCGCCATGGGCCCAGCCTGGCATCATACCTCGAGGCCAGTGTGCCAGGAATGACAAGGACATAGCCCAGATGACATTTTGTTGCACCAGGGCTGCCTGGACCCGATAAAGACACATAATTACACAGCTCCATTTATCTCTCAGGGTCAATCCCATCTCTACCTGATAATAGTGGGAACTCTCATGCACCGAACCTGAGTTCAATTTTAGATAACATTGTCTACATCATTTCATTCAGCAGTTCACTTACTGTAGATGTATATTGCAATGAACCTTCAAATAATGATGATGGAAGGGTTTTACATTGTCAGACTCATGAGGGAAGATCAGCAATGTCATCACCCATCCTGCAATTATTACCTTTGAGTTAATTTCTTACTTCCATAAAACCCAGATTCTGGTATTGCAGTATTGCACGCATTATTGCATGTAAATTAATACAAATGGTTCTCTTATGTAAACGTCTCATTACTGCATTTCAATGTGACTACCTAAGATTTTAATTCAAATCAGTAGTTGTCTGTTTTTTTTCCAAACAAAGTGCTAAACTGTTAAAGGTGAATTTGGGAAAAAATGAGTTTAAAGTTGTGGGGCTGAATGGGAAAACTGTGTAGTTTGGATAAAATGGTGGCTTTTTGGATAGATTATTTTTTATAAAATGAATAAATCTTTGACATGGAAATTACCTAAAAACTGCACTGCCACTGGAAAAAGCTTAGAGGAACACAGTATGAGGGGAAAACAACAATAGCATCAAAAAAGGTTTAATCTCAGCTTCCCATTTAGTATTTGTTAATAATTACATTGAAATAAATATAATTCACAATGTAATGTATTTATAAGTTTAAAAGTATCTTAACTGCACCTAATTGAATTCCACATGAGTCAAAAGCTGAGCTGGGCTGCTTAGCCCAGCATTTAGCAGGGGCAGTGTAGCTGTTAATTCTCAGTGATTTATTAAAGCTTCTACTCTATTCATGTGGGAGCTAACATACCAAAATGTTGGAACTGATATATTTCATCTACATGAAACAACTAGGGCTGCCAGAGCTAACTCGCTTTTTCACTGGTGTGGTTTTTTTTTTAAGGTTTTCTTTGTAGTTGTGGCATAAAAATATAATTATAATATGTTGGTCTGAAATGTTTGTCTATGTACATGTATGTGGTTCCTGCATTTTGGCTTTGAACAGTAGTATTCAATTATTTTTCTGTGACAATTTGTAATATTGAGCTCTGACTAGCAGGCTCAGACTACTGACTGAAACCTATAGAAATCTAACTATCCACCAAAACACTTTCTTTTTGTCAGCATTGGTCCGAATGAGAAGCAATCATAAGCCAATGGTGAATTATTGATAAAACCTAAATTGGTATTGATTGAGTCTCGATGCGAGTGGAAATAGGTGTGACAACCCCTTTTACACACCATCAAGAGGTGTAACCATCGCAGCATGCTGAAAGCATTTCCAGTCGTTCTCTGTGGAGCATGAACAATCAAGATGGCCTTTCAGGTCCCCAAATGTCTACTGGTGTTTCACTGTTTGTCCCTCGAGCAGAGACTTTATGGAACTCCGTGGGGAAGTTGCAGAAGTGAGCTGGAAATATCCTCGGCTATTTTGGCCTCAATGACTCTTGAAATGTCATGGGTTGAGCAGAAAATACGCAATGAAGGCAAGAGACTCATCAACCGGAGAAGTGATTGATGTAACACAGACAAGCTGCTGTATATTAAAATTACAATAAGCCACAGATAAGACAATACTGTTTGATAAAGAAGCTACTAATTTTCACCTTTAACAATGAACAAATCATATTTAAAGCGATGAACAGCACATAGGTGACTGTGGCATGCTTTTATGAGCAGTAACCTTTAACTTTCAGAATAATGACCTGGATTGTAAATTTTACCAAAGCTGCAATTTATATTCATGGCCCTTTTCCAAAGCCTGTTGCACTGACAGAGGCAGGTATTCAAGTCGTATTCAAGATTCCTTAAATTTTTGCATATTATTGTAAAAATATTGAAGTAACAAGTCAAGAGTTTCAAAGACACAAAGTAAACTTCTAATGATGTGTCTGTTAAAGTGCCAGTCAGAAGTGTTTGCTGACAAAGCATCTTTGAATGCTGAAGATTAATTCACCACCTGGTTTCTGTCTCCTGATGAGACAGGGATCTACTCCACACAAACAGAAAGCTCATCCCACACCATCAATTATGCAACAAAGTTTTCATCCTAATACCAACTCAAATGACTGGAATTTTCTCCAGGTGAGTGGTGGTGGGCATGTAAATGTGCTTGTGTATGTCTTTATGGATATGACTATTTGGATAATCTGCTGTGGAATCCAACTATTCAGTGCTTATTTTCTTTTTCTAGCTTTTACCAACACTACCGTGGATTTCCCAAGATGTTTTCTTTTCCTACAGAAATAGGGACCAAACTTGGATCAGATACATTTATAATTAATTGCAATATGAAAGTGAAAATGTGCAGACCACAGTAAGAAGCTAGGAGCTTTTAACCTCAGGGGAACAAATTTAATCAAAAGTTTTCCTGGGAAATTCAAAAGAAATTACCTCCATTTCCATTCAGCATCTGCCACTGTGTACTTTGTCTAATAGTGACAGTAATACATACAGTACATCTGAGTTTTTCCCTCCAACACAGGCATTTGTATGGCGTTTGTATGACCATGAAGTCCTTATTGACTTGAGAAAACAAGGTTACAGAAAATGAAGGAATAGTAGTGAATAAAATATTTTGTTCAGGGGTGTCATGTAATGATGTGTGTAAAAAAAAAAAAAAAAATCAGAAAATTATTTTTCCAATGAAAGACAGCAATTCTACACTCAGCACTATTACTGTAGTATTTGACTTTATTAGTTAACAGTACGGAAAATGATGTGTGTCAACATAGTGACAGAACAAAAGAGATGCACCACCAATCTTTCCAACATTGTTTTCTATTTCCAGACTGAACCTCAAATATTGTTGTCTCAGCAGTTGCAGTAATGGCTACTGTTACTGCAGATCATGGATGAATCAGATTGGAGTGACAGTGTGAAATCTGTCTGAAATGACGGTGGATTACAGTGCTGTCTGTGATAGATTAACAGAAAGTGGAGGCAGACTGCTGCACTGGTGTTCAGGTCTGGGACGGTCAGGTGTGAAATTAAACAGGAAACAGACACAGCCATGGACTGTGCAATACAAAGATGGATCGACCCTACAGCATGTATAATTAATGAAAACATTTCTAGTGTGTAGCACATCAAATTCAGATAAAATGATGAATCAGTGAATTATAAAGTGGAGTATGTGATTTAATGGCCTGGGTTCATACTACTAATACATACAAATGTGTCTGATGTTGCCATAAAAACAAAACATAAATACAAATTCAAGTCAGTTTCATCAACTCTCTGATTTGGAAAATGGGAGAAATTGGGATTGATTTGCTTTTAGCCAATGGTAGTCAGCCCCACAGCTGAGAGGGAGAAGAAACTCATGGAAGGTAAACTACACAAAATCTAAAGAAAAATGTAGGGAAAGATACAAGTCAGCTGTCAGTAGGAAAACACATTCCCCACAAGCAACAATCACAGTCCATATATCATACAGCCGTGAACTCATTTTGTGTGTGTGTGCGGACCAAATGGGAAAAAATGCAGAGCGTACTGAATTATTGAGTTGAATTTTCACGGGCTGAAGGTCAGTGAGCAAGCAAAAAAACCCCACACCTGATTAAAAATAGATGTTTTCTTATTGTCTGCCATGCCAAGTGCTGAAATATCAAAAACTGCAGAGATGATTATTCCCAGAGTCAACACCTTTAAAATCATCTCCCATGAAAGAATAAACATGGACAAATATGAACAACAGCACTGTAACATGAGATCGAAAATCTGTTTTAGACACACTGAAGTCCATAATACACATGACCATACTGGATGATATTACTCCTTAAAAATCTATGCTCATTAAGTAATAATTATGATTACAGTCTCCATTAACACATCATAATTGATCTTTAAGAATCTCTGAGATTTATACACCCCCTGTGCATTGAAACTTTACTCCAATAACAAAGATTCCTCAGCCAGGAGAAATCCATTGTAGACTAATTGGATTATCAGTGGAGAATTACAAAATGATCTCACAGCTTTGCCCGTAGTTCTCTTAATGAGCTCTGTCCTCATAAAGGTAGTGTTGGCCTTCTCTTATGGCCTAATTGATATTTCATTAGAACCTTTCTATTTATGATTTTAATGGCCTGTCCTATCACAGTACAAGACAGGGCTGTTCACAGGTCTAGCTGGAGGTTCATGTTGGATATATTGTCAGCTTCAATGTGGTTAGCATGAAATCTCATAAAAAAAGGGGGAATTTATGTTTTTACCCTTTGGACACCGGTTTAAAAGAACATGCAGTCATTAAACAGATCTAGATACCCCTGTCCTTCAAGAACACATGCACACACAACTATGTGGGATGTGCTAGATGTTTTACATTTTGTTATAGATTTGTAATCTGCTTCTTTAGACTAATTCTGTAAACAACTTTCTTGCTCTACCTCAAGAGGAGATGTGTCTATATTAGATTGTCATGCTACAATTATTGTGGACAAAAATATCATAGTAAATGAAATTACTATATAATTTTAACTATATTTAATTTTGATATAGAATATAATAGACAAGGAGCCTGTTGCTGGCGTGGCTGCTCTGCCTCATTTTCACTAAAGGTATTCCTTTCCAGCCCAATCACAATAAATGTGCCAGTGGCTGTAATCACAGTACTGACAGTATAGAGATTGTTTACATTATACATCATTAAAATTTTTCACAATGTTAAACTGGAAAAACAGCACATCTCTAATCTAAAGTGATTCCCACTTGTTGGTCTTCCTGCATCAACACTTAATTTGCAGTAATGTATCTCCACCCTCATTAGTGGCTTCGGCTGGACAAGTGATGGCTCTCCCTGCCAGACATGACACCAATTCCAGCTGCAGACCCCATCACTTCCTCTTTAAACCTTGATGAATGCTAATGTTGGATGCAGATCTTGTATGCTGGAGTGGAGTCAGATATGGTGGTGGTGGTCAGGGTAGGGATTAGTGTGCAATGAAGGGTAACTGTTAAACTAGTTAATAGATTTATTCTGCCAAACGGACGCTCCTCTCTCCCCCTCCCCCTGAACCTGTCCACAGCCCATGGACCGCTCGAAAATTTGTCACCCTCCTCTTTCTATTCTCCTCTAGTCTCATTTGCTCAGTAGACAACAAGATGGAGCATAATGGCTCCACAGGCGGTTGGAGTGGCTGTGGGTGGCTCTTTGACGCTGCAGGCCTCATTAAGTGTTCATCCATGGCAAAAAAAACTACAGTACAGTAAGCTCACAAATGTGTAAGAATACACCCATACTATACTCTGTGGCTATGTGTTTTAAGACCATGACGCATACTGCCTCACTTCTGACACCAGATAGCGGTATAGAGATACAGTCCATCACCTAGTAACAAGCTCTGCACTGAAGAAGCATCATTATAAGCAGAGGCCAGTCTTCCACTGACTTGTGTATAGACAAACCTTTATTTTGTCAGAACATGAAGACTTATTAGTGCGGTTGCTTACAGAGACCGTTCACAGCTACAGTACAGTGGGGAGTAGAGTGCAAGACATGGCACAGTGGATCTGCTCTGATCAAAGGGATGGGACTTTGATGAATGCTGTTCATTAGGCACACTCGAGTGGGTTTAAGGGAGAGGACTTAGGGACATCAAGGGGAGGATAGCATAGGGAGAGAAAAGGAAAGCAGAGAGGAAGAGAAAATAAGGTACAGCATTGAAGGGTAAGATGAGTAATATCATGCAACAATATGGAAACGCACCATCCTTACTGTCAAACTATTTCCAGTGCATTTTTTCACTCTGCTTCCTTTCAGTTTCCCGAGTGGCCACTGGGTGGAGACAGCTGTCTTGTGAGTAAAGCCACCCTTTGCTCACTGCTTCACTCACAGCATGAGTCCACACATTAGCCTGACCTGTAGCATTTTCAATATTAATCTAAAATAAATGGGGTTGTATGTCAGCACAGGGAATTATGTGTTAATCTGAGGGAATGAATAACGAGCAACCATTAAAAAGCATAGCCACTCTGTGGGCAAAACCAACTGCCCTACAAGTCCTCCTGACTGATTGTTTCATGGATGGAGGCTGACACACACAAAATGGGGAATGACAGATGAAGTCATCCTCAACTCATTAATATCTACAACTGGATTATGAGGTTAAAGTCTGCTTCCTCCGTCAGTGCTGAAGTTAGGCTTGGCTACAGATGGCACACCATACATGTGTCATTATTGTTCAGGAAACGTAAGATGTTATGGCTCAGTGGGGTTCAGAGGCAGATTTTGTACAAATGTCAGAAGGAAGGAATGCCAAACAACAATCTGCCTCCTTTGTTTGCAACAATGCTATACAAATTGATTTGGTATGCTGTCCGCCTACATCTTCGCTGAAAAACATTGAGAGAGAGAACCAGATGTCACATGAAGTTTTCCGAGATACCTCAGATTCAATTCCAGAGATATGAATACCATTTTTGAATCTGGTGCAAGGATATTAAATGGACAGACAGACAGCAAATGGGGAATATGTGCTTTAGACTGTTATTTTAAATTTCTCTGCTCATAGTGGCTGCTCCCATATATTCAATTCAGTTCCAATGCAATTCAGTTTCACTTTATTTCACCATGATAATTCACTCTGTATCTATTCCTCTGTCTAGGAAGACCTGGGCACATACATATGAAAAAAACAGCATGGGGCACAGGAGGAGACAGGATCCAAAACAATTAAAAATATATCAATAGCAATAAGAGTATGCAAAATATAACTAGATGCATGTATTAATGAGCAGATTTAAGATTGGAAGTGAGAGACTGCAGATTAATTTTGTTCCTTTGCAGACATTTCCAACTGATTTTAGATACAGTATTAGAATCACATTGAGGCTGCTCTAGGAAAAAAAATATTTTTGGCTTTTAAACGGATGTTGCTGCTAAATCCTCTGGCCAACTGGTTTTTAGTTTATTCTGGGTTTTGTTGAGTTTAGATTGTAAGTGCTTATGTAATAAACCAAATGTTACAAGAGCACAACTCTTGTCCTTATGAAAGAAACAAAAAGCTTGAACACATGATGTTTTAAGTCTGTCTCTTCATAGTCTTCAAGATTGTAGGCCTGACAAGGTAAGGGTAGGTGTGAAATGCTTCATAGGATGTTCCTGTTATGTGCAAGGTGATATTTCACCCCATTATGCAACATTTTCATTAGCTTTCTCTGCCTCAGTTGATTCAAATCAGAGAAGTGTTAGGCAAACAGAATGACAGGCAATTAGCTTTCCATGACTTCATCTAAATTACGTATCAATTATGTGATAATGAGGAATTAGACACATTCATATGTGATGATGCTAGACGAATTAATATGGAGCAAGATAAGGAAGTAAATGTTGAAAAGAGTTTTGGTGCAAAACCGACACAGAGATGCACTAAGTGAATACTGCCTTAAGCAGCTGGCTTTACACTCTGTGGCTGGTCTTGGTCTTGGGTGTATAGGACAAAGAAATGCATAATGCACCAAAAAAGCAAACTGGCTACTTTTCTTATAGATGATATTATTTGCACCACAAAGTCCCTCCGCTTTTGCTTTCAAGATGGATTCTTTATATGACAAAAAGGGAGGGCCTGAGCCGCCTTCGAAGGATAACTGTGCACCTCTTCATTACTCTTTATACGCACAATTAATGGAGGGTCTTCTATTCTCCTTTCTTCTTAAAGGGCATCTCATGAGTGATAAACTCTGGATGCAAAATGGTTTTGAAATCTGCTGAAGTGGTTTGAGGGATGAAGGAGCATAGGGAGGGTGGGTCATAAACTGTGCAGAGAACTAAATTTGGATGTGAGAGAAGACAGATAGAGCGAGTGGGAGATAGAGAGATCAAACGAGGAAGAAAAAAAAGACGGAAGCTCTCTGAAGGTAGTTTTTGTCTCAAGATGTTCTCTGAAATCACTTTCAAGCACAAGGCCTGTGTTTGATGTGGAGTGGTGAACAAGTGTTTAAAACATGTTTGACCCACTCATACCTGGCTGTCTCAGCTTAATTTCTGGTCACCACCAGTGATACTAGTCTGCAACTGTTGGTTCATACATGTCACAGCTAAACCAATGAATTATACCAAACCTTGTGTAGCTATATCTGCTGAACAGAGATGCTGCATTCATTTCATCACAAGTGTATCCTTCAATGTATATTGTGCATTCAGCCGACAGACAGCACAGACATGTGGTCTAATTGCTTAAAGCCTATACTGAAGGAGCCAAGTCATATTATCTACATCAACCTGACAGGTAATCTGCTCCCTGCATCTGTCTGATAGAGGTATGATAGTCATCATTCCACTTTAAAGGAAAAGTCTGACGTTTCGTGTAATACACTTGTTTGTTGTCTTACTTAGAGTTAGATGGAAGAATCAATATCAGTTTCATCTCATTCAGTACAAAAAGAAGTCAGGGACGTGTTTAGCCTATCTCAGCACAAAGACTGGGTGCTGGGAAATCGGTCAGTCTATCAAACAACATCTATCTACAACAACTTTAAGCAGTCATATTTACAACTATCTTGCATTATAATCTGAAAAATGTATAAACATAAAAATAAATACATAGTAGTAACTGACTGACTAACATCTTCTGCAGCTACACAACATTTCAGAAGTCACGGGGGTTAAGTAAAAAAAAAAAAAAAAAACAGCATTTGAGAGGTGGCAACTGGAAACCATTTTGGTTTTAGGGCTAATTTACATGGTTTTCATGCTATAAACCATGCAGAGTAAAGCACTGTATATGTTGTCCTACATTATTCTAAATAAATCAGTTAACTGTTTGTGACATTACTGATCTCAGACAGTGGTTAATGTCTGAATCCTTCAAAACAAATGTCAGAGTTCCCATCACAAACAAATCTGAAATACATAAACTCAACTTCAAGAACTAATTAATTATAAATACTAAAAACACTGCCCATCTTGTAAAAGGGAATTGTTAATACATAGACTTCACACATTTATCCCTTGAGAAAAACATGTTTCATGCCTGTTTGTTAGACACCAATCTGATATTTCAAAAAAGTCTCACTGTAACTCCCCTCCTTCTTTAAGACAACTTTAGTAGAAGCCACCTCCCCTTCTTTGGCAAAGTCTTTCAGCCCTGTATGACTTTGGCAGCAAACACCGATTGAGCACACGGCAGTATAATTCACAGCACTGGGGGATGAATACCATGGCAGCCACACAGGGATAGGGAGTTCTTATTAGATCCCAAAAAGCCTAATGTATTTGGTTGGCAATACTCTTTCGAATTCATGATCCAAATGTGAAGCCTATAGTCATCTACAGAGGCAAGACACAAGACAGATTAAAAGTAAATTTATTATTACTATTATTATTTATTAAAGGTATATTTTGTGATGAATAAAATACAATAGCAATTATTACTTAAAGCAATTATCATATATCAATCCTATAGCAGTGGGATGTCACCACTGTTTGCACATACAACGATGCAACCAGTTTTTTTTTTTCCAGTGGCAGCGGACCTGTTGGCTCCTGCACTTGCTGCTGCCGCCTTTCCTCATGTTATTATTTACTACCAGCCTTATTCCCTTCCAGTTTCATGTCAAACTAGAACACAAGTTGAGTTATCATACTGCCCTCTTAGTCCTGGAAGAACCACATCAACACTACCAACGTACTATGGAGAAACATAATTAGCATTAACTAGGTACCAAAGTACTGGTTTGTTCCCCTAATTAGGAGTAATGTACAACCAAAAAGCTAAGTAGTAGCTGGCAGGTGCATCTGTTGACATTTTGACTGTTGGACTGAATTAGCAGCTATGTGTGCTATTATCAAAAACGACACTGGTGGACAGCAGTGCAAGCCTACACATTTCCTTGATGAATCCAACCTGGGACTTAAAGCAACACACAGACTACAGAGCATTTGCCTGTTAATTTTTTACAAATTAAAGTGAAGGAAAAATGATACAATCACATAAATATTCCACACATTGGGGCGATGATTAACCGTGTACTGCTCAAGCACATTCTGAGATTACATTACCTGTTAGTAAAGTATTTAAGTAGCCATTTAATTGCAATAAAAAATTCACTTCTTGTATTAAGGCAAAGATTGAATATTAATTAACATATTTATGTTATCATGAAGTATTAGACTATATAACTGAAGTCCTATGAGAAGACATACAGTATATTATAGTTATTTATTTTATATTTAAGTATAGCTAATAGATGACCCAACCTGGGTATAGTGATAATATTGATGGTTTACTGATTGCTTTATTGCTCTTCGTTTCTCAGTACCCCTGCCCTCCTTCACAAGGCAGAGAGCAGGAGAAACACAGAATGGCACAAAACCCTGATGCAAGGAATTGTCTCTGGTGGTCAACACGCCTCAGAAGTGTTGCAGCATGAAATCAGATCATCCACTTTTAAGGTTTTTCATTTTCAATGGAATACAGATATTTTAAGTGTTTTAATTTCACCCAGGGAATTAGACTACGAAAAAGCCTGTCAATCAGGATTATAAATCTTGAAGACATGGCATTCTCATTAAGCAGGTATCTTGTGAGACCTTGATCAAGGCAAAATACACAAGTGTGAATGACAGCAAGCAGTGCAGGTCTCCATCAACTGATACTAGATCAGCCGATATTTCATTGCAGCTCTATAGCTAAATCTCTGTTGTATAGTTCAGAGCTGAGCTGCCGCTATTGTGTCTGCACTCATTCATTGGAGCATAATCCCATATTGAGGAGTAATCCACAGCTGAGCAGTCAAAGAGAGCTCTCCTTCACTCAGCCAAGCCTAACTGAGGTGGCTGAGAGGATTCTACTTCACTCCCTGCTCTGACTGCAGGGTCAATGAGAGGTGAAAATAGATCATACAGTCATAAGATCTATAAACTGGTTAAAATTCACACACATGCAAAGCACAATGTCAAATATCAGGAAGGGACATGGAGAAAGGTTGCAGTACAATGCTGTAGGAATTTTGATTAGTTGGCATTTGTTGTGTGCTCAGCAGAAAACTCTCGGGGTCGCACTGGATGCATGTACGTGTGTTGCATACAAACATACACTTATTTCAAGACATATGGTAGACTGATTGACTTATTCTGACTGCATCATTCATAATTCTGACTGTCTGCAAAAGATATATTTTTGGGGGAAAATCCCCACATCAGCACTGTGCTCTAATTTCCTGCATCGCTCGGGACATGCCACACTTGAATGGCAAGCTAAATTGCAGCAGGGAGCATTACTTCCAAAAGGTGCCTTGCTAGCTCTTAGACAGGGCTATTAGCACTGGAGTGAGCCCAATGATACGACAGCCCCCAGGGAGCAGGTGAAAGGAGAGGCTGTAATGATGACAGTCAGCACCACTCTCCATCTATTTCTGCTTCTGCTCAACTGAGCTGGTAATTGTAAGACACCAATCAAAATGAATTAGCATGTCCCTGCTTTATTTCAACTGTGCTACTTTGAATATCAGGTAATTCTATAATAGGTGACTAATAATAGAAAAATATAAGCCAACAGCACATGCTAACATTTCCCACAATAGATGCTATTGTATCTATTGTAGACCTTATGGTATTTAACTGGTTTAAATGTGAATTAAGAAGTAAAACTCCTCTTTTTAAAGCAACAATTATTTGATAAAATAACACAATATATACAGTTCGTTTATATATGGGTTTATAGCTGCTTGTAGTAACAATGTTAACTAATGTTGCTCTGTATGTGCAGGACGTGAAATAAGCAACTGTTTCACATGTTAGCCAGATCAACTTTAATAGGTCATGATATGTTTTGTGTTTAGAGTGTGTTTCCACTGCCCCAAGTGGCCAAAAGGGTGACATCTGCTTTGAAGCACTTTCCTTTGTCTAATGTTGTATAACAATCGCCCAAAAAATAACTAAATCAATAAAATAAAATAACAAAATAACATGTTAACCTGAAAATTATCCCTCAAAATTATCAACAGAATGCAACCTGTGGCACAATATGTCACTTGCTCCCATTTCTGGTTGCTCTGCCCCAGAGGCCATCTCACCTTTTCTGGCAGTGCCTGGTACACCTGCAACACACTGCCTCTGCCTTATCACCATTAACCAGACACCAACCGTAACAAACAACCTTTAATCCTCTTAGAGCAGCAGAAAAACACTGGCTCCACAGACCCATATCACCATTTACAGAGTGAGACAAGAACTCACACACTTAAATACAGTACTTATTTACCTTATTAAGAAATTTGCATTTCATTTTTTAAATAAATTTTTTTACATTATTGTCTGGCTTGTGGCTTGTAGGAATCTTAAATTCATGGTCACTGAGGAATATTTTCAGCTACAATGCTGTGAAATAAGAAAGGACGATAAAACTGTCAGGACCTGTTTGCGCTAAATTTGGAGAGAATTTCACGGTGTGAAACAGTATCTTCACAAAGCTTCCTCACATAGGATCATGGGACATAGCTGCAGACAGAACGTGCATGTGTTGGCATTCATGCCTTTGTGAGTGTGTGTGCCACTAATGACCTTGAGTGTCTCCTGCCTGCCTGCCTCTGTCACCAGGCTGGCACATTCTTTGATTAGGAGTAATTAATGCTCTCACATCTGGTGGAAGCTCCCTCATCCCTTCTTAAATTTGGCCCCATCTCAGTTTTCCCTCTTGCGCTCTATACCCCTCTTTTTAATTTTTCTCTGTTTCTCTTTCCAAAACCATACAGACAATTATCCTTTATCCTAAGTGTGTTTTGCTTCTGGGTGTTGAAGATATTCTCCATAGCTCCCTCAATTGAACTTACCAGAGGTTTTTGTGCCAGCATTGATATAAGTGAATCTCTGTCACTGTCACCTTAGCTGTTGCCCAGCGTTTGATCTGCTTTCCATGCTAACCCGCGCTGCTTCACTGTGCAAGAGATGAAACGGCTGTTTTCTGGCAACCTGTGTGAAGCAAGTCCCCCGGCAGTGATCCTTAACCAGTTTGGCCTCTCCCAGGAATTGCACATCACATGCTCACAGGAAAAAAGAAATAGGAGAAAATAAACAGTTGGCTAGAGAACGTCTCCCTCCAATTACTAACTACAGATGTGAGACGTGGTAGACACAGGAGAGTAATTTGGCAATCACACAGCAAGCTTCCTTAATCCTTTAAGAAAATGTATGATCCGCTTCAGTTTTAAATAACCGCATCTAGAAATTTAAAGTAAATTAGTGACTGCTGCTAAATGTAAAGAGTTCAACTCAGCTCAGCTCATTTAGAAGTTATATTTTCTATATTATGTTTCACTTTGGAACTTGAATTCACCAGTGTGGTTGGAAAACATTTTAAACTTCCCCCAAATGTGATAACCTTGAGCTGCAATGTTAGTCTGTACTCTGATGTAGCCTGTAACTTTGCAATATAATGTACTGTGGTATGAAAGGACACTAGGAAGTAATACTGGGTTAGATTACCACTGTAACCAGTAACATAGTTTGCTATGGCCGACCCTAAAGTGTGCCCTGTTGCATTGACTCAAAGAAATTTTAACATAATGGGTGACATTTATCATCTAACATTGCCCCTCTCTCTATCTCTCAATGCATTGGCTCATGGTAGACAAAGGAAACCATAAATGGCAACTCTTGATTTTGTTCCTGGGCAGTGACCAGTTCAGCTGTCAACACTAGCCCATTGACTGCAGCACTCAGCAACACACCCTCTGTTGGTCCCTTGACCATCCCCCCCCCCCACCCTACCACATTTCCCTGGCTCTGGCTTGAGAGCAGCTGACTGCCAGAGAGAGAGCTATGTCCAGCCATTATCACTCCCAGCATGGGGCCACATGCAGACAGACAGACAGACAGGGTGGGGGAACTCCAGGCGTGTTTAAAAGCACAGTCTTTTTTTTCTGTACTGTATATTCCTGTTCCTCTTCATTCTCGAAGAGAAAACACTTGTCTTGCCAAGAGGGATTCTTTATTTATTTATTAACATGCAGCTACAGTTTGAAAATGAAATAAAAAAGCAGTTTAAGTGTCTTTGTTTGATTGTGTTGCTTTAAAAATATCTACATATCTAATCATGTGTTTGTCAGTTGGAGGAGTCATGTTGCCTCACTGATAAGGTATCATATTGCCAGTGATATATTGAGAGTAGAGCTGAAAATTTGGGTGAGATTATATCTATGGATTCAGTGAAGCAGGGGGTGGTGCAGGTTTCTGTGTGTATCTAGAGATTGCTGCAGATGGGGGATGTGCAGAGATAAATATTCAGCAGAGATGGACACAGGTGAAAGGCCGTCAATGCCTGACTGCATGAATAAACATTGTCCCCGTTCTGCTGCAATTATAGCCTGTGAGCAAGTGGTTGAAGTAATTGACGCCCCAAAATGCTCTCAGAGTCACTAGACCAGACTGCAAATTGGGTTTCCACCTACATGATAACTACTGATGGCTTGACCACTGGGCACATTCCCCTTCCTCCCTCTAATGGTCTGTTCCATTTGGTCTTTCATCCATGATGCTTGCGTGTGTGTGTGTGAATACTGTGCCATTTATTTCATTTATTTGTGTATGAGTGATAAGAAGTTTTGACAGCAGAACTAAACTTTGCTGTCCTAAGTATTTACATTACCAGGCACCGGAGCTAGTGCTGCTGGGATGTTTGTCTCCTGACCTTGGGTGTACAGACAGTGCAGCTGCAGCCAAGCAGCCGTCCCAGTATGTGGGCGGCTCCAGGCCCACAGTGGCTCTGCAGCCCATGAAGAGGGCTGCTAGAACTGATAACACCCAAATCTGCTGGGTACCCTGGAATCAGAGCTGGCCCTCAACACCCCTGACCTGCAGTCAAATCACAAAAAGACTGTGGGGTGCACAGAGGGGCACACTCAACTCTCACTCAGCACCACAGCTTTTCTACTGATTCACAGAAAACTGTGTCAACGATAAATCAGAGGCATCACCCCTGAGGAGAGTTGGATTTAATGAAGTGAGTTAGTTCAAAAAAGACTACGGGATATTTTTGCTCTAGCATCAGTGTTAATGTTTCACATAGAGGAGAGGTGACAATTCAATTGAGGAATCCAGTCTTTTCTCTATCACAGAATGAGAGCTAATACATCAATAGCACGGTGAGTAATTAGGGGTTCTAGGCTATCTTTAGATGGATCAAGACATTAGCAGCCACAGGCAAAGGAAATGAGCTGAGTCAAAATCATTTATATTGTTCAAACAAATTGAAGCTGAACGCATTCGTCCACAGTGTGGCTCTGGATTGTTCTGAATTCATACAGTCAAATGAGCAAAGACCTGCATTCCTATTCAGAACAATCCACCATTACTGGAACTTCACGGCACATTTAAATAGAATAAATAAACCTGCGAAATTTAAAACTAATCAAGCCTGATGAATTATGCAGTGAAGTGTTCTCTGGGCTTCACATAACCAGCTATTCCAAAAGGAAAAAAGACGAGGCAATTTTTCCATTCTCTGTGATTTATTTGATTATATAAAAATGGAGGACAAAGGAGGAGTGGGTATGGGCAGCCAGCTGCACCATGGTAGCCACACATCTAAAGCCCTGATGGTCCCCTATGGAGGCAAAGATAAAACCAGAGCACGCATGAGAATACAACATTAGTCATGTGGTCTCCAGCTTGCAAGAGCATTACATAGACACAGTATCTCAGCTTGAAAGAGCACGACTCTACAGTACCACATTCAACGTTACAACAGATTATAATGTTACCCTCTTTTTTACCAAATTTCTAACATGCATGGATTAATTTTTAATGCCTTTTCTTCTATAGTTTGATTTTATGCACATCATGCAGTTGGGATAGTTTTGGATCTAATGTAAATGCTTGTTTTTGAAGGTGTTTTCCTTTTGAAAAGCTAATATGTAAAACTGAAGTGTATACCCACATGACCACAGCTCACTGCACACTTATGTTACATCTACTCTAGCAGTATGTCAAGAAAATAGAAACGCTAACAACTGATCAAAAGAGGAATGAGACGCATACATGTATCCAGTTAAGGAACACATCCACACAAGTGTGCACATGCACAAAGCCAATGTGTACATCATCCAACAAAGGAAAGACATCTCCCCAAGAGATTCCATTTCCAATTCCCAGATTACAGTGCCACTGGTTAAACGCTGATTGAAGATTATTTAATCATCTCTGGGAGAATGTCTACGCATATCTTAGACCAGCAAAGATTGAAATAGGATTCTGGTCAGGGTCTCTAATTATGGAAATCCTGAGAAGAAATATTGAACTAATAACTTGTCATTTACATCTTCAAGGGAAATAACAAGTTACATCCACTTGATTTAACTGGAACAGAATTATGAATTTATTAAATGCCATACACATAAAGCCTATACATTCTCTCAAAGGTAGTGAAAAGTTTTTGAAAAAAAAGTCTGTTTGCAGACATGAATCTCTGCAGCATCTTTGTAAAGAGAAAAGTCCAGAGGTTGATGATGACTGAATAAGCAGGTGTTAGGTGATCTATGCTAATAGACTTGTTTGTTTGAGACCTGAGGAAGCGCTAATGTGCTCTGCTCAAATTGTAATAGTCACTTAAGAAATCTGAGCAGCACATTTCTCCATAGTTGGTGTTGGTGTATTTCTGTTGTCATGCTGGGTTTTTGTCCTACTTCTTGTAACTCCGGTAGTAACTCTTGTAGCTCCGGTACACAACATTATACATTGTACAGTACATTTTCAAAGATACAGCTTTTAAATACCAATATATAGCAGCTGCATGCTCAGAGATTCTGACACTGTTTGAAATTAGCCTTTTTTTAATGTTTAATGGTTCAAATTAGTTTTACCTCAATTAACAAGAAATCTTTCACTTCTTAGATTCTCAGTCTGAGATTCTCTTCTTCTAAGTCTTTGAAAATTACTCCTGTGATGTTAGTGTTATTTTACCTTGTGGTTTAATACCAATAATTTGTGAAAAATGAAAAACAAGTGCATTTACATATCAACATGGAGTTGTCTTCAAGTTTCCTTATACCCATTCTAGGATCCAGCTTTAAACATTATAAATGGCAGGTTGCTTTGACTTCTGCTGCATCAATTTTCACCTTTATAGAAAATTTGTTTCTTGCAAGCCCTTCAAATTTTTGAAAGTGTAACTCATTTAGAAAAAATATTCTGGAGAGAACCATTAAGAATAATTGTCTTTGAATGTCAGTGTGTGTGCTTTTCCACTATGACGAAATAAAACTCAACTCATTTTCTGTGACAGGATGAAATTATTATACTTCCCTCAACTGCATGTATAAACACAACCAGAGGATACCTCCAAATACCTGTCTGAGATACATTTCAATACTGTGACGTTAGGTCTTGAAGAGGCATCAGAATCAAAAAGAAAATTCAACTCAAGCTAGTTTTCTGTCTTTGTCCACAACTTATGTCTATGGTCATTAACAGCTAATTGGTCCTCCATGAGCCTTCACATGAGGAGTTAAGATTGAATCTTTTCTGGTGAGTGTGGTCCATCTCTGAGCCCAATCAATGTTTAATATTTGAGGTAGCTCAGGTGAGGAGAAGTGATGAGAGTGCACATAGATGGACACACACATTCACAGTCACACACACATGCACGCACGCCTGCATGCACACACACACACACACACACACACACACACACACACACACACACACTATCACAACAAAGTTACTTAAATACACATACTCACACATGCTGTAACACAATCATTTACACCTGCTTCCAACCATCGCTTTGAAGCAATGAAAGTCACAGTCTAAAGGGAGAGAAAAGTAATAGGATTGCTCAATTAGGTGCCAAATGGCTTTCTGGGGGCCAGTATTTCATCTCCACTGCCACTGCAAGCAAAGTGGAAAGAGTAGCATAGGCTTCTGAAAGGTGAATGCAGACATAAGCTGCATATTGGAGTGATTTTATTGCCTTTAAAACACAGGCCTTTACCTTGCTATGGCATTGGGGCTCTCAGGGTCTATCACCCAAATTACCTAGATAACATACATGCTGATGATGTCCTGAAACAAATAAAGCATTCTCTGATGGTATAAAAGTAAGATTACGTTTTCATGCAATGTGGTGCAATGCTGTTTTAGTTGTATTAATGGTGGGCATACAACGGAAAAATACTCTTGTGCAGTGATATTTAAACATATAAATACAGGGAGGATGTCCAGCACTACACAGAACAATACACCACTGACAATAATGACCACTTCTTTTTCATCTCTTTCTTTTGCATCAAATCCAATTGCCACTTTTAAATAACAATAACAACACAGAGCCAAAAGTGGAAAAGGCAATTTAGAGATTTAAGCCTTCCTCTGTAATCATCTTCACACAGACTGATCTTTTATTACCAAGAGCTAAACAGAGAGGAATAAAACTAAAGGTTTAGTATTGAAGTTGGTGTCAGTTTGTGCTTTGCATTCAGACTTGGCAGTCCACCATTATGCCTCTAAGTAGCACACATAACATTATAAATACTAAGCTGCAATAATGAAAACAGTAATATGTTTATTTGCTTTCTTGCCAAAAGTTATATAAGATGAAATAGAGTCTCATGTTTGCATATTAAATAAGAAAATGGCTGTAGCAGTTTAGCTTAACTTTGCACACAGAAGGCAAGGGTAAACAGATAGCCTGGCTTTGTCTGAATGAAAAAACATCCATGCACGTACCGGCACTACTGTACCAACAAAAAGTCCAACACACAACACAACACGACCACAACTTTTTTACACTTTGGTATTTGTAGATATGCTTTGAAAACGGGTGGAAAGAAGTTACCTTGGATCTTCCTTTGTAAGGTGTTTAACATTTTTGCATGGTTTGCACAATTGGGATGGGTAAATTATTGACCTTCAAAGTTCTGGTAGGTGGATTATGATTATGCCAAGATGTTCCTCCCTGTCTTCACATTAAGCTAACCCAAAGCTGGTTGTAGCTTCATATTTCCCTTCTCAAAAAAATTAACTCTGACAGATGTGAATTGAGAAAAACACATTAATTTCTCCAATCTTTCCAAAAAAAAAAAAAATACAGAGCCATATGTAATACCAGCAATCTCTTGTATTCCTAAGCAATCCTAGATCAATAACATTCACAACATGTTTTGTTAGACCCCACAGATCCTCTAAACCTGAGTTTCTGTGACTCCAGGGCTTGGCATATTGGGATTTCCAGCCAACCAGTGTATTATTTACCATATTACTAAATCAGTATAGCCTTGTTATCCAGGGCCTCTATGTGGCCTGCTTCTCCTGGGAAACACTGGCCTAATTACGTTCAGCAGATCTGTGGTGCAGAATTGCAGAAATCCCTGACGGGGCAGAAATGAGAATATCAATAAAAACAGACCCTGGATGATCTTTGCTCATGGCAAAACGGCGCAACTGCACAGTACTGGGTGGTGAGGGCTGTAATTACATTCCTCTGAATAATTGAAATCACTGTCCTCCGGCTGTAAGTTAACCTAACTGAATGTTCAATATTGCATCATTTTAAATATCATATATTTCACATGCTCTCGCTGTAGCAGTTGTTCCAGGAGACATCTAAAATGTCACAGTTGGCCCAGTGACAAAGCCTTAACAGCACAGTCAACAGATGAGGATAACAACTTGGTCAAACATATACAGTAGTCAGTCCACACACCTCTGTGCTCCTGACATGTTTTCAACAGGCCTTTTTCATGGTAGTTGACATTACAATCATGATCTGCAAGGTAGCAGTAGTTATCTGTGGAAGGGGGAGGTGTTCTGGTCACTCTGCACTCATAAATTGCTGCTGGGGTTTATGGCGGTGCAGTAGCAGAGAAGGTCTTGTCAGTTCATTATCACAGTAGTATAGCTTTCTGTTTTCATGATGTCTGCTCACTCTGCAAGGATTTATCTGCAGCACTGTGGACATTCATATGTCACTGCTTCTCCTATCCAACAGAGAGCTAACACACACCAGTGTTTCAATCATCAACTTATACTTAGCAGGGATATTATTTACAGCTCAGCTCAGCTTCAGCTGCAGATAGCTTAGGTGTTTGAATTCTGATGACTGAATAAACCATTTGTTTATTCCAGTGTAATGAAGTGATGTTTTCTATCCTTTTCCACAATGTCTACATCATGCCCACATCAGTAGTATCACATGCTGACCTTTACTTTATCTGTTTCTTGCTTAATTAACACCTTTACAAGCCTATAAAGGTTGCATTATTATTGACTTTTTATCAGACTTTGCAGAGGCTTAGTATCTTTCTTAAGTCTTATTAGTGTCAAATAATGAAAATTTATACACTACTGAGATAGCGTGAAAGTCACTTTTCCTTTAAGGCCCCAAACCCCATGTTATCTACATAAAGCTTAAATAGATAGAATGTGAGGGAGGTAAAGGGTAAAGACACATAGTTCAGAGGTCAAATCTATAGCATTCTCAGTCTGCTCCATTTAAAACAGTTGAGGGTAAAAAAATAACTAAATGCAGCTTGATTCTCAATTTATACCTGGTTTGGTTTGTAAAACCAAAACTCTGTGTCAAACCTGAGGTGTCCACACATCATGTACATTTTTATGTCTCTTTTTTTCCACATCAGAGATCATTTTTATTTTCCAGGGGTCTAGTGGACAGTATCAGTAACCTATTTATCAGCTACTTATTCCCTGGCAAAAAAAAAAAAGATGGAAAGAAATCTTACCTTCACATGAAACACTGATTGAAGCAACAATATCAATTCACACATCTCAAGGTTCAGTGATGCACTTATGAAAGAGCAAATATTCTTGACTGAGCTGTGTTTGTGAGCTTGTGCTACCCATATGGAAACATAAAACTGACAATGAGAAGCGGCTAAATCATTTATAGCTGTAAATCTCATCAAGTATTGGGAAGCAGTGAAATGGGAGCAAACCCATCTAAGTATTAATGAATTCCCACCACAGTTTAGTATGGAAAGATCTCTGCTTAACTGTGTGTCAAACCACAACGGACATAATAACGCTGGAAGAGCAGGCAGGTACCTTCATGACTGAAATATTAAAGCGTAAGCAACAATTAGATGGCACAATATATTGTATACTGGATCTAAATTATGCAATGCAACCTTGTAAAGGGAAGTACAATTGATACAATTTTTTCAAAAATAATGATTGTTTAGCCAACGTTCCACAGACATTTCTAAATGTCTTTCCAATGTCTTCCTTCCTTGTTCTTTCCAAAGCAATTATGGACAACGGAGCCAGTATGAAGTATTAATCTCCAAACCAAATTATCCAGAATAATACTCTAATTCAATTGAAAGAAACAGCTCGGAGAGGACCTGCAGTTCGCTTAATGACCTGACTGATGATTTAGAGTCTGAATGTGATTCTAAACCCAAGATTTAATCGCGCTCAGCAATTCTGAGAGCACACCCATTCTGCATGCAGACCGTGTGTGCAGTGTGTGTGACCTTGGTTAATATGCTCAGTCTCACACACATATGGTCTTTCTTTCAATCACCTGAGGGATTGATTCTGCACTGTGACCCCAAGTTCAAAGGAGGGGATGATTGCTATTTTAAATATGTCTCATTATATACAGAGGAGGGTAATGTTCCTCACTAGCATAACTCTGAAGACTAACCCTTCCTCCCCTGTGGAGGTGATTCATTTTTTACTACCCCATCAGTCATTGGGCTGAGTGGAGGCACATATCATCATTGCCAAATGGATATGACATCGGACTGGCACAAACAACCAATGTCTCAGTTGTGGCGGTTATATTATTGCCTCAGAGTTACCAAAGTGTTTGCTTGCTGTTGTGTTAAAATGTTTGTTATCATTGAAGAAGTGCACAAGGAAGCTGTGAAGTACCATTCAATCCCCTCTCACGGTCAAATAGCTACAACCAACAGCTATACATCCTGGCAGGCGGTCTTTCCCTGTGGAGCTCTCCTGCTGTCTCCTCAGACACATCCTATCTACAGCCACACACTGTGGTAGTGCATATAAACAAATGGTGCAGAGGCATAAATCTACCAGAAAACAGTTGAATGTAAATACATCTTCTGATCCCATGGGTTTCCTCTCAAGATGCAGAAAAAACACATACAGATTCTGTCCCTTGCCACACACATGCACACATGCTTTCTTTGTATTGGGAGGGAACGGCTGGTCACATCCTATAAGTAAGTTGGCAAGTTGTATTACAAAACTGGAACTCATACATATTTTAAATCTTGCCTTGTGCTTTATAGTGAGGTATTCATTTTGCTATTCACACAAGGGGGATAAAAGGCAGCAATCTCATGCATCAAGCTGTTCCCCTCCGCTTCTCCGTTTGTGTGCTGGCTCTTGCTTTGCTGATCAGTGGATGGGCTCCAGTCCTGGCCACAAAGCCCCTCAGATAAAAAAGAAAGAAAACAGAGAGGAATAGGGATTACCTCCTTCAGGTGACCTTCCGCAGATACAGGGAGAGAAAAAAATGAGAGGCAGTGTGGAGAGAAAAACTAGGCTAAGACACATAATCCTACTTTCTCTTATAGTGAGAGCAGGACTATCCTTGCATGGAAATGGATGGAGGGCAAACGCTGACTACAAAACTATATTATGTGTTATCTCCACTCAAACACACTATAGGATTGGTTTCTGCCAGATTCAGTCAGAGCAGGATTGTGGATCCTACACTCCTAACACATTTAAGGGAGGATACAGCTCTGGTGTAAAAATAAATGTGTGTTGAGTGTTTTTCATCAAGAAAGCCATTATATAGCACTAGCAAATGCACCAACACATGCGATATATGCAGAATGCATTCCTTACTAAATACTGAATATTTGGATGGTGACATGCCATTAAAATGAACATAACCTGTACACAGGACTCTGTAAATCAAAGTAATTTATTGCTTGTCTGACAGCAATGACATGTAGCTGACATCAAGTCACGTTTACAAGGCCTGTCTATGCATCAGACTATAGAAGAATGACTATCAGTGGTGTGCTGAACCTCACAGAGGGATTTGCATTCACACTGAAACACTGTCTTCATTATCTGGGCCCAGCACTCCTGGCCTCCAACTCTCAGTTCAATAAATATGGATATGAGAGGAGATTTATTGACAAAAGTTGGTGAATAAAGCCAAGCTGCAGGAAATTGGCTATGAAATATTGCTACTCAGAAGAGACGTGATGCCCTATTGTGAAAGACATGATGAAATGATTTGTTCTGCCAAAGAAGGTCTGTAGCCTAATTAGCCTGCTAATGCTGCCTTTATTACCTGGCTTTGTCTTTGGCTTGATCCCACCAGGAAACACACAGGCAGCTCTTGGGAAAACTAAAGCAATCATTTACAAAAAGAAGATGACAGTGACAAATTTGGGAGATGGTTTCTGTGACTCTCTCTCTCCCATCGTTCTCATGCATTTGCATGTCTTATTAGTGGAGAGGGACAGATAACGTAATTGTGCACACTGGCCATGATCAGAGCAGGTGGGTAATCTGAAGAGTGGGACAGGAGCCAGGGTTTCATCCATCCAGCCTCAACTCAGTGGAGCAAGTCTCCTTACTTTCTTCATCAGGCCCAGGAATAGCTATATTACAGGCAGCCTGCAGGCTTCAAGATTAAAGTCTCGTTGCCCCAGCAAGTGACTGGAAGAGGACTTTTGACCTGACTTAAACACATCCATCCATCACAGACAGCCAGGCAGTGCTAAGAGGTTAGGTTGCAGTTACAGGGTTGACACAGAGACCAAAGACAACTCTGTGCAGCTGTGCCCAATAAATCTCAATGGCTGATAGCAGCCCAAAGCTTTTTCTTACTGATTTCACTTGGTATACAAAGTGCCCAGTGTGGGACCAGACACACTATGTTAAACTAGCTAGGAATCACTCGAGGCTGAATTCCAGTCACATTTAACTAAAACACAGCTTCAATTCCATCTATTCTATTATCTGTATCAAATGCTTGGGCAGTATATCACTCTACCATATGTGGCTTCTGCAATTACCTCTTATTTCCCCCCTTGACCCTCTTAAATGACACCGCTCCATTTCCTGGTAATTTTCAGACTGCTGGCTTCAACTCTGTAGCAGCCTCACTTGACCAGAGCTTCATACTTGTTGCCTACAGAATCTCATAATGTGCTCCTGCTTCAGTGGCCACCCGTACCTGACAGCATGTTATTCTTCCATCCATCCTGGACAGTGAAACCACTTGCCTCCTAGTAGCCTGGAGCCTCCGATGAGTCTTTCATTAAGGCTACTGTCAGTTGTGTGGCCCATCTTTTCTCCCAGCCATCTCAGGCTCTCAGAGCACTGCCAAATTGTTTAAGGATGGATGATCTGTCAGGATGGTCCTGAGGAAATAGAAACATCCTTATCCATCAGCAGGAGCCCATAGCCCATGACACACACACACACACACACACACACACAGAAACACAAATGGAGACATGCACCCAAAGAGAACACATACATTCAAGCTTGCATCCTGTGTTCATCTACCATCGCTGCGCCTGCTGACTTTCTCAGGCCACCACTCTGCCAGGATCCTGGCTCTGCATTCATTGTATTGACTGGCAGAAGCTCAGACTCATACAGCTCTCCACAGGGGCATCTTGGGTCTTTGCTCCAAGGTCCTACCACCTCTCGTGCAGTCATTTAACAAAGCATTCATAGCAATAATGAATGAGACTGTGAGACAAACAGAAATTTGTCTGATACTCAAAGAGCTACAACTGTAAAACAAAGATATAAATGCTTGTTAAGAGGTGCAGCAGAGTACACACAATTGAGCATTTTACTGAGCTGCTAAAATAGTTGTAAAAGTCAGTTCACTCAGTTTCTTAGCAAACTAAGATGAAATATTATTGTAGCTTTTAATAATTAGATAGCTATATTGATATTTTTCATGGTACCTGAACAGAAAAGTTTACAAATCAAAGTCCTCAATAACTGTCTGCTGCATGGCCATCCTGTGTTTATGTGTATGTTAATATGGTCAATGGTCAGAGGAATGTCTGACAGGCAACAGAAAGATCTCCCTGCCTCACAAGCTTTGATCTCCACTTTGTTACCAAAGGCAACGTAACACAGCACAGCACCACAGCATGTCTCCAAACTGTAATTGATCTTTTGTTTATTTCAAACATACCCCATGCAGAAGGTTTCCATTACTCACTGGATCTTTGCTCTGGTAAAGTCCCATCTGATTTCTAAAAGAAATCAATCAAACTAACAATATCTGTCAGTGAGGCTATGTCTGCCATAATAATTTATTGCATTTTTTTAAAAGTTAAATTACTTTAGATGGATGACATTCAATAGTAAACTCTCAGTTACAAGTGTCAGATGCAAAACGTTAACAACAAGTCTGAGCTCTACGTGTGTCATGTGGTTACTCAATCTTTTAGTGGTGTGAAATGACGGGCAGGGAGAGAGGCACCTCTCACTGTTGTCCCCAAAGAGCGCTGTTATGTCTGAGGCCCAATCCACCATGACAGGTCAGGCATGACCTTTGGACCTACAAGACATTACTGGAGCATCTGAGCATGTCAGCATAGGTGGGTGGAGGCTAGGGAATGTTTGGGGAGAAAATGAGGAGGGTGATACAGTCAAGGCTGAGGTGGGGGATGGCTAGAGGAGGTGGTGTCTTTGGGGGACTCACAGAGGTCAAGCGGTACTAGTGGTTATTAAAGAAGCCCCCATAAAATGCTGTCCTGGTCCATGATTACACTGTCAGGCTGTGAGAGAGAATGCATGGGGGAGGAGATGCAGAGGGATAGCTCACAGATAAAAGCCACATTCTTCTCTGAAAAGGTTGTCTGAATAAGTGTAAAATGAAATTTGTGATTCAAGTTAAGACCATAACTCACATAACTCATAGATATTTAAGGCAGTACAACAGTATTCCAGCCATCCAATATCCAATAGATAGAAGCAATGGATAGATGGATAGGGTAACTACAACAGCAGCCCTAGCCTGCAGACTTTATTTACTATATGCTTCCATTTGAAACCTGAAACAACATTCTTCTTGTTCATGTTGACAGATGAAAGTGTAACACATTCCCTGTCCAACAATCGTGAAAGACATTGATAGGCAACCAAACCCTCAGGCAGTAGACTCCTGATTTTTTTCTGTGAAATATAAATACATGCAATCTTTTCTGCTGTCAAAGGCCCGTGATCCAAGGAAGGCAGTTTGACACGGTCACTGGGAAAGAGCTTTAGGCAAACAGCCACTGAGAGAAGCCATATGGACATGCTGTTAAAGAGTTATTTTATGCAGCTACAATATGGGGCAATGAGGAACACATTGGAAATGAAATTTAATCCCAGGTAACCTGTCAATTCATTGAGTGCACATATGTCAATCGATCAGAAATTTTTAGGACAGCACAGACTGCTTGGTTATTATCGGTTAAAAAACAGAATTACAGCCATAATAACACAAATAGCTGACAACGTGGTTTAGCCAAACAGCTCACCTTTTCTCCATATACCTAAAAACCTTGTTAAATGTGAGTGTATAGCAGGTTATAGAGGAAAAATTTACATGAAAAAGCTTTTTATATGCTGTTATTTCCTGCTAATGTGGAAAATTGAAAATATTTATTTGCTTTCATGCTGAGAGTGAGATGAGAATATTATTTCTCATATTTGTCCATTCAGGGTGATGGTGGATCCAGGAATCCATTAGCTTACAGCACCTATAGTTTGCATTTCCTTAGTTTTTTTTTTTTTCTTTCACCCCAATCACTCATTATTAAAAAGTGTACTGTGCAGGATTTCTCCAAGTGTCACTGAGTTCACAAAGGAGAATGTGATATATCAGGGTCTGGCTGTGTGGTGGCACTGTGGGACAGGCTAGTGTTTCTGTAGATGTGAAGGGCAGTTTGAGGACAGTTTTCTGGTAGAAAACAGGCTATAAATACACAGAGAGCAAACAGAAGCCCAGACCAAGTCCACTGGGACAGAGACTCAACCTGCATGTGAGCACTTACAGAGACATGGTGCTAAAGCACTGAGGCCAGAAATGCTTTATTGTTTAACTTGGCTTGTATTCATCCAAGTGCTCAGAAAACCACTGAGCACAATGTCATATCCTGCATCTTTTACATTATTTACAGACTCTATTGACTCCTTTTCTTGCTGTATTTTTTTAGCTTTAAAAAAATGCAAAATTGTAGAGTGTGTAAAATGAGAATGCAGTGGTGTAGTAGCTCATACCAGAGCAGGTTCAGGAACATTTTTTTTTTATTTATTTACACATATTGTAGGTGTGTCCGTGAAAGACCACATCTTACAAGTAACATCTTAGGCACAGGGACCTTCAAACCAAACAACTTAGAAATTGCAATGAAGGCTTGCCACTGGTAGTACTTTAATGATTGTACATTTTGAACACCCCAGGGAGTGGTGCGTGTAGCCCTGTGGGCCAGTATGTAAAGGCCGGGGGATAGAGGGGGTTTGAATGCTGAATTGACTTTTCACAACACACCCCCTGAAGTAATCAGTCATTTTGACTGGCAGTGTTTGTGTTAATGTTCACGCCTCTTCAGTGGCCTTCTGCCTTGTGCATGTTCCACCAGCATGTTCCTTCCTGCCTAGAAATTATGTTGTGATCTCTCCCTCCGCCAGCTGCCAAAGCAGACAGTGCCACAGAGTGATGTGTGTGTCCTCTTTTGCTTGCTCGTGGTAGGAACTCAACTGTAACTGAGTCCTCTCTTCAAGGCAATAGTACACAAGTAGCCTTTGTCCTTCCAGAAAAACACATATCAGTATGTAATTTCCCAATGTCACTTCCTCATTGGACAATCCAAGAAAGTGATAGAAGAGTCAATGTCAGTCTTTAAGGTTGAGTGTCTCTGTTGAATGAAAACATCTCCTTGCTTCCCTCTATTAACATTATTTAAAATGAGTGTATCTCCTCAATTTCTCACCATCATGTTATTCTGTCTGCACTGCTTCTGCTCTCATTGACTCTTATCACTGTTCACTCCTCCCTCAAATGGACCCTATCAATAAACAATCAAACCAGGAAGACAGGGGGTCATCTGCACCCACATGCTGGTGACTCTCCATGTCTCTGCCCTAGAAATCATATACTAAAGAGAGAAATGGGCACATAAAGAAGATAAAGCCGACATATCCCAGACTATAGCACTGCTATATCTATGGTGCTGTAAAAACAATATTATTTAGTCCAAATGCAGGCATGAGATAAATGATAAAACCGGGAAATCAGATTAAGGTAGTAAAAAAAAGGACAGGAAAAATGGAGTAATGGAATTCCTAAATATGATTTTTTTTTATGATTCAATCATACAACCTTTTTACCTCTACGACCTTGTGATGTCATTGTGCTGCTTGACAGTAAACACTCGTACTAAAGTTTCGTTTTATGAATCCAAACCAAATATAATCAGCAGCAGATGTTGTTAATCTGTAAGGCTGTACATAGAACAGCAGTGCTTTGAACTAAATGCCAATCTCTGTCCGCTGACGTGCTGACAATGGCATGATGATATTTAGCGGGTGCAGTGTTTACCATGCTCACCGTATTAGTTTAGCGTGTTGGCTTGCTAACAACTGCTAGTCAGCACCAAACACAAAGTACAACTTAGGCTGATGGGTATGTCATTAGTTTTGCACTTATTTGGTTATACAAACATTCACTCAACAAATTTAAACTGCAAACTGATGATGGTACAAGTGGAAATGCTCAGGGGTAAAAATTATTGTTAAAATTCATGAATGTTTACACTTCTTACTCAAACTATAATATATCGACATGGCCATCACAATTGACAGCTGTGTGGACCAAAGAGATGATCACAGCCAGCTCTTGAACTACACCACTTGCATGGCTAAAAATGAGTAAAACAAAAAAACACAAGATGAAATAATTGAGCACTAGTATCTTGACATAAATATCCAGAATTTTATAATATAAATTAGAAGATGTAAAATTTTAAAGCCTTTCCGTTGTACACAATAGAGCAGAATATCCTTTTCTGTTAGGCCACAAACAATCAACTGACCATCAACAGCTGAGCCTTTGCCAGTCTTGGAAATGTGTAGTGTCACCTAGAAAATGGTATGGCGACAGGCCATTACAGAAGAGTCGCTTTATTCTGACTGCGACTGGATGATCTATCTGACTGTGGTTGGGTCGAGCCACTTGATTGACATGGCCAGCATAATGCTGATCTCAACCACTCGAAGCAGCTCTCTCACCCTGTCAAGGACAATTACAGGGCTCCTCAGCTGCCATCCAGCAAAACGTCACTACATGTATCCAATACCAACAAGCCAAGAACGGAGGGATGGCAAACCTCGAGAACAGAAAGAAGATACTCCAACAATTGAGTGTTTTCTGGCACAGAACATACTGCTGATTGGTGTCAAAATGACCATTAAAGGCTGTTGCTGTGTGGGAAGAGGGAGGAGTTTCATATGTTGAGCTCATTTGGCACTGTTGCAGTCGTTGGAACAAATGAAAACCATAGCCACCTAAAACAGTGTGCACAAAAGCTACAGTGTTTTTTTCTCCCCAATTTTCTCTGCTAAGGCTTTGTTTATATAGATAATTAAAAGTATAGTCATATATGTAATGGTACAGATAAAGTGAGAGAATATGGTGACCCCTGGAGACTGCATATTTCCTGGCTCAATGGCCATAAACTTAAAATTGATTTTCAATTAGTATCCCTTTCTATATGGTGACCTCACAATTCATGAGGCAGTTACTGACTGTCTTTCACACTTAACTTTCACACATTTAGCTGTTGGCTTATTCTGCCATGCTGCTAATCACAACACTACTGCACAGTACTACTACTGGTACAGTGCTATGATAGAGATGTTTCAGTGGTAAGAGATAAAGTGTTTACACTAATTGAGGCTAAACATGCATGCACACTGTTTATTCAGTTGTTTCCCCAGAGGTATTTATGCATAACTATTTACATGGGCTAGTACAGGTGCTCATTTTTTCTCATGTAAATTTTTGGGGCCATTTTGTTTATAGTAAAGTGTGAGCTTTAAATTGCATGGGACTATTTCAGAAAGATTTAAAAGAGATATACAAATATTACTATGTAACAAAATGCTTTCAATTTCATTAAAAGTTTAGACAAATCTCAATAAATCCATGAATTTCAAATAAATAGAGTCTTTGTAAGGAAAACGCACACAATCGACATGTCAGCATGTGCAATTTGTAACATAACACACAGCCACAAATAGGCTGTCAACCAGACACATACAAGCTTTAAATCTATCAAAACCTTGAAGCTCAAACACTCTCACTGTTCATTTACTGATAAAACTAATTTTCATAAACTTTCATACTCCCAAATGCATTAGAAAACATGGTCAACAGTGTACCAAACAAATGTACCAGCTCTGTCTCACTGTATATAAAACTTTAAATTAGTTTTAACACGTGTGAACACTGCATTCACCTTTGCATTGTTTAACATAAATAATAATTTTTTTTTTTAATTAAACAATATAAACACAATAATAAATCCTTGGACACATTTATCAGGACAAACTAAATTGATCTTGTGTATAGAGTAAGTGATGAAACTCGCTTTTGTTCAGCTCCACTTTATTATAGTTTTGCTTCCGGTACAATGACAGGTGAGCAAGTTCATTTGCGAGAGGATTGGCGGGGCAGTTTTCCCTCCATGCCCTAAAGGAAAACTTTACTATTTGTAAAAACTATGTCATATAAAAATACCTGCTTGGTTATTGAAAAAGTGTGATAGTTTGTATGAAAAGCAAGCTCATGGAATAGATAATGATAGTCATGGCTGATAATTACAAATGTGCCATCTTGTTGTCATTCCCTGTGCAGCTTGTAACCTCAGGTCATGTTCCATCATGCAGCACCTCTCCCTCCACAGTTAGCAATGTTTGTACCTGTTTTCCATGAGAGGATCCTTTCACAGCAAGCTGGTAATTCCCTCCCAACCTGCTCTCAACCCAAACTCATATAGCTCAAACTGAGGCCCTATAATCAAAGTCCCTGCAGTTTTTATGGCCCAGTGAATCAGGAGCATGGACAGATTTACCCATGGGCTTCTGAGGACCTGTTCCCAGGATCCCAGACAAGAACAGACATAACCCCCTGCTAATGACTGCTGAAGCAAGCATCAGTGATGGATGGCTTTTTCTAACAACAGCACCTTACCTTACCTGGTGCAGCGTCGGTAAATCTCATAATTTTATCAATAATTGAGCAAATATTTAGACTTCGAGGCAGAGCACAGGTTTTACTGTTGTGTCTACTACGGCATCCTCAAGTAACAGACAGAAGCCGTCTTGCCACCTGTTATGAGACCAGTCCCACATGGTGCATTTTGGCTGGTTGATATTCACACTATAGACACTAGTGAGAGTCTGTTCAGAAGCAGTGGACACTAACGCACACTTTTCCTGATCGATGCTCATTCTGTGTCATGAGGGACATGAAAGCACTCTCCCTGCTCTTCACTCTTTTTTTGCCCATCTCTTTTTTCTTCCTCCTTTCCCTTTATCTCAACCTTCAGTCTCAATGGGTTCTTCCCATTAGCTACTCTGCTTGCTTTTCAGTCTGCAGAATTCTCCTTTTAAATCAGACTGTGGGGTGAACATAGCCTGAGGGCCTTCAGGGACAACATCCTCACCATATCCATCTTCCACCTGGAAAACGGAACTCAAATGGCCTTGGAAGAAACTCATTACTGTAGCATTCCTCTGTGGCTCCAAATTGTGATTGGAGCGACTGTGAATTTCTTATCAAGTTTTCAACAGAGCAAAGAGGCATAGAGAGATGCATACCATGTCTCCTAGATTAATCTGGGCTCAGCTGATCCCAGCAAGTGACAGCAGCAGGCGCCTCCAAGACGCCAAGCGCTACAGCTCAGAGGAGCTGATAAACACAGAATACAACGTACAGAGACTCTCACTGAGCTACAATATGGCAATGTTTACACTTGCTCCAAGCCATGTAATAGAAATCCTGCAATGCATAATCAGTGCCTATCTGGAAGTTTAATTCAATTCCCTGTAGTGTCTATCACCTGAGAAAATTAGGATCCAAACATGCAGAACAAACTCTAGCTGAATTTTGCTGCTATCATGAAATGAATGCCAATTGAATTTAATTTTGGAAATGAAAAGTATGATTAATAATGCAAACAGAAAGTTTAATATGGAAATATTAACATTTTTAGGGCAAAGCTAATAAAAAAAACACTAAATATGAAGAAGTGGCAGGACAAATCAGTTTAATTGATGGTTTCTGGTTGTTTTTGAATGTTCATATATTTCCCCAAAAAGCAGAGATATATGATACATGAGTTGTATACTTAGATTATACACATAGCCTATGTACTTTAACTATTTCTGTGGATTAAAGTATGTATAATCAAATACTCAAATTCTCAAACTGCCCATTATGGATCTTGAAGCAGGTCACAAAGGTACCATGTTGTCCACTCAAGAATCCTAATGAGGGCTGGATTCATGTGTCAATCAGTGCTACAACAGGAGTGCTACTTGTCCCTTCCACTCTCTGTAACCAATATGTGTGTCCAGCTGGAGGCAATTTAGTCTCCGATGCTACTAATTTTCCACAGGGTGCCTGCTCCCCTTGGAAGACAGACAGTCCTCTCCATTTCTCATTTACCTGACATTATTCTGTAGTTAAAGCCATTTCCTGTTCCTGTGACCCTCGGATGTCTTCAGCTCAGTGTCATCTGACAGCACGCCAGCAGAATTTAATTTCTAGACAACAGAGCATCCTGGCATGAGTTTTCACAGATCCTGTGAGGTCATATTGAGGAGATAATATGTTGTCTTTCTGCACAGAGACAAACTGAAAGTATTGATCGGTTATGTTCACAAAGCTAAGGCAAGTGACAATATGAATATGTAAATAAATGACAAGATAAAAAGAGATACTGAATGTTTTCATAACAATCATTTTATTGACAGTATAGAAATGTTTGGGATAAGATTTCCAATGATTTTTTCTGGTTTCTGGAACGAATGGTTGAATTTGTACTAATGACCTGCAAGATTGTTTAATTTATTCCAATTAATTTTTAATGTTTAATGATCTTACAGCAGCCTGGAAGAAGAAACAATAGATTTTTCCCTATGGACAAACATATAATTTAACATTTATGAAGAAAACAGTAAAGAACAGGAAGAAAAGACTGGGTTTGAATGGAACATAAAATTCCTATATAAATGCAGATTAACTAAAAGACTGAAGCAAGATAATAGACAGCAAACTGCATCTTGCTTTCCAGGAATCTTCCTAAAAATGTATTAGGAAATGACAAACCTGTAAAATAGAGCTTTATCACAGCTGACTACACGATAGGCCCAGTTAATTTTGGTATTAATTATTGAATCACAAAAATAATTAAATCTGCTCTGTTTTTACGTAACATGGAGATGTTAAATTAACTTGGATTTGCATTAATTCTTGTATTGTTTGCAGTTGGATTATACATATCACACACAACCAGAATACATTTGAATTTAAACTGAAACGGCTGCATGGTATCATTTTTTTCTGTGCAGCTTGTTAAACTCTCAGGGGAAATCAGCTGGGAGAAAACAAGCAGAATAATCTGTCAATAATTGAGGATAATTTACAGCTAAAGTATGGACGTTTCCAAACAATAAAACAATTTGCTTCTATCCATTACAAACTATTTGTTATGTAGAGGCTATCTCCCTAATTGGACCCAGCGTCTAATCGATGTGATTTCCGACCAATTGCCCATGAGTCATCATAGAACAACAGTACTGGCGATCACAAATTTACAAGAGTGTCAATACACTTTGCCAAAATGATATATTTACTGTATTTCCATGCACATCAATTTTAACTCTGTTGATACAGTATATTGATCTGTGTAAGCCCTGAAGAATATTAAAAGCCTCTCTCAGGTATGCGGATGTCGTCGTTTGGCCAAAAGCCCAAATGCTGGATGACATCTGCCTGAGGAGGATACTGTGGTTTGAGATCCAGGGAAGTAATGCTGCCAACCCATTCATCTGAATCATATGATGGAAGTGTCCTTTCCCATGAAAACCTGGTGCACCGCTGTCATTCAGGATGCTCAGGTGTTGCTCCACTATCATTAGTGGTCAGTGTTTCTGGGAAGAACAGCCCAGGCAGCGAGGGAATGTGAGGTTGGAGGTGGTGGTGAAGCGTAGGGCTGCTGTTTGGACTGGCTCATGTTTTCCACCTCTTGGGTAATAGCTATGGATCGCTATGTAATCATCACTCTTTGTTATGTGCTGCAACTTGGCTGCTGTGCTGCGATTGGGGAGGGTTGGAGATGAGATGAAGCTGCCAGTACAGACATAGACCATGGCCAGGTTGAAGAAAACCCAAAGGAAAATACAAAAATTAATTGTATATCAAAGCCGTGGTGGATGAGCTAGAAAAAAAAGCTCCCTCTGCATCAGCTGAACCTCAGCAGAGTCACAAATTAGTTGATGCTTTTAGGTAGCTCCTTTGAACAACAAACAAAAAAGGTAGAGCTTACCTACAAATCAGAGTGGAAACTGAAGTAAGTAATAAAAAAACTTCATTAATTAAAAATGGAAAGATGAAGTCATGTAAAGGCATCATATACTTCTGTCCCAAAATATTATGCTTATCATCTCAAACGAGACAGAAGAAAAATTCCTATGAAGAAGCATTGCATGTAAATGCAACTACTTTCTGACAGATTTATTAGAGGTCATGCAGTCATAATGAAATAGAGAAGCTGCTTTTATTTACTTTTACTTTGATTTACAGCTTGGCAGCTTCTCTAAAATTCTCCTAAACTGTGTGCAACACTTTCCCCCATTTTTCCCCTATGAGTGGCCAATTGACGACACAATGATTGATAAACAGTCAAGTCAATATAACGATGGCAAAATTTCATTCACACATTCATTTGAATATCTAGGTCATGTCTCTGGGATGAGTTCTGCTGTCACGAAATTTATCAGTTGCCCTGCTGCTTTGCTGAGACAGAAAATATATTTTATATGAGGTTGCACCTTCTGACACTACAGTAAATTTTCTTATTTATTCTTAGAACTATTTTAGTGCTAAAAGTCTTTTAATGAATATAAGGAACTCATAACATAACTGAGCAAGAGAAGAAGTTAGGAACTTAGGAAAATCAAACATCATAACACTCTTTTCAAATAGAAAATGTTTCACTCAGGGATTTAAGCTGATAGTAATACAGTTTCTGACCTCAAGAAAAATTTTGTTTGCATTAGATTGCTACCATCCAAATACCAATATCTGTCTTGGCACAGCTTATTGTACAGCTGGTGGTGGAGTAGAGAGCAAAAGTTCATTTGAGCGGTTCAAGATTGGCCTGTATCAAATGAGGAGCTTACTGGCTGTAGTGGAGCAGCCACTGGTTTAATAAGCAGTGTGCCCTCTCTATGAACTTAATATTCATGGTCTCTCCATGTCCTTGTCTCACCTTTGACACTGAAGGAATCTGGAGAAATCTAAGTCATGGAATATGAACTGCAGAACTTTATGTTTTTGAGAGACTGTACTAAAATGAAATTTCTAAAGCAAAAAACAAAAAATCTAAAATGACACTTCACATATGAATATAGCCATATAACATTCAACCACATAGCACCTAGTAGTACTATAGCACTCTGCATAAATGTCACAAGAAAATAAAATAGCTTCACCACTTCTCCTCTAGGATTATGGGAAAGCCTGTTCAAATATCTAAATGTCAACTGCACATAAACACTTTCCAATTATGCTCTATGCAAGCAGCAGCTGGGGGGCGGGGGTCACACGTGCTTTTTCAAGCCTTCAATCCCCATTGGGGTATGTTCATCCGCCCCCTCATACACACACACACACACACAATTCACAAAGACATTACAGAATAGGAACAACAAGGTATCAAAGAAATAGAAATAAAAAGCCTCTCAAGTGTTAATCTTGAGATTTAGGCAGTGACCCTGAAGATAAAAGCCCAATCTGTAACATCAGGATCAGAGTTCAACTACCTTGTGTTCCCACTATCATCTCATGTATGGTGGTGATGACGATGATGATGATGATGATGATGATGATGATAACTGATGGCGGCCTGTCATCACCGCTCCACCAGCACACACATCATTATTCTCACACCAGATGATGGGTCATTTGTGCCTCGCTGGTGCAACAGGCGTCGCCAGACCTTTCTGACCCGTCTCCTAATTACACCCCAGGACACAGGAAGAGCCAATCAAGAGAGAGCCACTTGGCTGAGTGATGACCAACATTGTTCTGCCCAGTTGCCAGTCAGAGATGAGGCTGCAGTGGCCTTCCTACACACATGACCACATATCTCAGGAAACAGAGTAGAAACAGTCTGACAACTTAGTGACATACTTCAGGTCTTGAAGAAGCTTGTGTATCTCGAGTACTGGGCTTCTTGCGAGGTCACTTTGGTTGTGACTTAATGTCTTCTGGTGGAGTGTCTGTGCAGCTAATGCAGATGAGTTTTTTTTTTTAGTGGCGTTTCCGCAGGCTAATTGCCCAGGTTATTAGCATAAATAGCAACCCTCATGCCCCAGACTGGGAGGAAGAAATCCCTGCCCAATTATTACTGCCACTTCTATGTGGCAGCGTGTACTCCCAGCAGCCTGGTTAACACTAGTGTTAGCTAACAATATGGTAGTTAGCAACAGCTGATGGTCTGTTCTTCAGGCAGTCAACTGTCAAGCAGTGTTCAAGATCAGGGTATATGTATGATATATATGATGAGATAGACCTAATGTCGAGAACCCTATAGTAAACACAGTCCTGATATTGAATGTAATTTAATAATTATATGTCTTGATTTAATTTTGGTTTCACCCTGTCTGACTTCTGAGACACCAAAAGAAAAGTTTTTTGTGAGTCTGGGTGATAATATCAATATTATTATCACACAACAACGAAAAACTGGCAAAATGAGTTGTGATGTTAAGTCAAATACAGAGAGAGCAGAGAAAGTGACAATTGTTTTGTATTGTACAAAGAACCAAAAACATCTTATTTGATAACTGAATATATTTTAGTTTTGACAAAACGGCTCATGTTTCTGTCTGATAGTGACTATTTTTTTTTGTAGTACTATACCACTATATATATATATATATATATATATATATATAGCCAGAGCTGATTGTGTTAATAATGATAAAATAAATTAAATAAAATAAAAAAAAATCTGAAATGTTAGACACCACATATAGCAGACACACATGTGGCAGTGGAGGTCTGAAAAGGAACACATAATAGTACTTGGATTTCAGATAACACCTCCTTGAGGAGCTATTGCACACTCTTGGTTTGAGGAGAGTGCAAGTGAGTTGAGGTAAATACACACATTTAGTTTTTCTGACTAAAAAAAAAACGTTTGTAGAGAATGTCAATTACAGTAGACTGCAGGATTATTTCAGTCCACAAAAATGGTTGCAATGTCAAATAAAATGGATTCCATCTGCAGCCTACACTACTGTGTTGATTTGATGATGACTACTTGTGGCTTCTTCAGGTGGACAGATTAATATGATGACTTTGTCTGCCAGTGTACCACATCTTTTCCTCTGTTTGTGAACGATGCAATTTTTTATTTGCGTCCACAGCAACTGAAGATAACAAATAATGAGTTAAGGAAATGGCAGGTAATCTTACAAAAATCATTCAAGTGTCACAGAATATTAGAATGGAAAATATCAATGGGAGAAATTAGCACCGTCTGTTGTAATGCAATATTTCTTAATATTTAAGTGTGAGAAGGAAATGAAAATGCCTCACCTTCATTCACATTTACAATGATTCAAAGATGTGGGTCATTTTCATATGTGACAAGATAACAAATTCTACCAATGTCTATAGTGACATACTGGACTGGACAGAGATCCAGAGATCAGAATTTGAGGTTGAACGACTCCTGCCCTCTTGGTGGCTCAGGACACATTATATTTCTTCCAGGCTGTGCCTGTGGTGCAGCGTTGGTGGATACTGGGTGGAAACAGGGACAGATGGACTCTCTGTTGCAGTAACATTTGAGCACCTGCAGATTACCTGATCAATGTTTTGTGTGCCTGCCTTTGATGGTGGATTGCTCTACTGGCAGGAATGTACTTTAGAAATCTGTTCTTCCATATAACAAGACCTCTGTAGGCGTGCTCTTGGATTGTCCACCCTCAAAAACTGAAGAACGGGTTTAACTTGAGCAGCAGGATGAACGTTACATTGAGTGTGATGCACAGTGTCAGTGTATGATCTGTGTTTGAAAAGAAAATATCTATTGTCTATTGATGAGATACTCCAAAACATGCATGGATTCCACTAGACCTCTGAAGCTCTGAGCTGAGCTATCTGACATCAAAACATTGGTCCAGTTCTGATGCTTACATGCCCATTGTTGGTGCTTTTGCTGGTTCACAGGATTCAACAAGGGCATCTTGAGCAGTCTGCAGCTACGTGGCCCCATATGCAACAAACTGTGATGCACTGAGTGTTCTGACACATTTCTATCAAAACCAGCACTGACTTCTTCAGCCATTTGAGCTACAGTTACACTTGGATGGTTGGATCAGACAACACGGGCCAGCCTTTGCTTCCCATCAAATGAGCTCTGGCCATCCATGATGCTGTCGTCTGTTCACCAGTTTTCATTCCTTGAACCACTTTTGGAAAGCACTGACCACTGCACACCAGGAACACAAGAGCTGCAGTTTTGGAGATGCTCTTACCCTGTCATCTAACCATTACAATCTGACCCTAGTCAAAGTCACTCACATCCTTAAGCTTACCCATTTTTCCTGCTTCATACACATCAACTTTGCAAACAAAATGTTCACTTGCTACCTAATATATCCCACCTTTATATCCCAATGTGCCATTGTAACAAGATTATGAATATTATTCACCTCACCTGTCAGTGGTCATAATGTTATGGCTGATCAGTGTATATGTGAAGATATTAGTATTTATATTGTTATGTTTACTTACAAACATATCACCTTGTCTAACCCTAAAACTAACTGACAAGCTTGAAGTGATCACTCTCCTACTTCCTCATATTTTATGCTAATATACTATTATTGCTACAGTTGTTGCAACTTATTAACTTATAGTTAATATCCTTATTTACTTATCTGGGATATTTTAACCAGCTTCATCTTGGGGAATTTTTGATACAAACTCACACTCATTCTTTCCTATTACATCAGTCAAACATATGAATGCCATACACATGTACTATTCTTAACTTATGAGATAAATACAAAGAATAAACATGTAAATGTAAATGAATTAATGTACGTAAGGTTTCCCTTATACACACTATGCATTGCTATCAATTTTTTTTTTTTACAGTGTATACAAATATTCCCCAGATGTCAGTGTACACAAACATGTTTATATACAAACAGTTAATATAGCAGGCCTCTCCTGGGGTGAATTAGACACTTTTATGTTGTGATTATATTAGTTACTATTCCTTTGCCAAAATAAATCATCTATTTATTTGCAGTCATACTACAGCTGAGTGCAAAAGCCTGCAGCAACAGAATGTGATACGGCTTTAAAGACTCTGCAGGGGAAGATATTTCAGTGGCATGATCCATAGAATAAACACTTTATTCTCTCCTAAGTCCACAGGTTCACTTGGTTGCACAGAGTGGGAGAGAGAGAGAAAGAGACAGTCAGAATGAGAGCAAGAGAGAGAGAGAGAAGGGATGTCACAAGATGATGCTGGAAGATATTTCATTACAGGGTCAGGAGCAAGGGTAAATGAAAGCTAGGCTCTAAATAATTTGTTTGTACAGTAGAGATTTCAGGCCTGAAGCTGTGGTGTGTGGCACAGTACAGCCACATGTCAGTATTTATTCCCAACATGGTTTAAAAAAAAAAAAAAAAAAATCAACAGGTCATCCAGGGAAACCACGGAGGCATACACAGAATATCGTCTTTACATAGAAAAACACTCAGACATTTTCCCTCGACTCTTTCAATCCCTCAGTCCTAATGCTGCTTAAGTTTCTAGCCATGCACCAGATCAGATATGTGAGTGTTTCTCATGTTTCTCCTGAA
Organism: Rachycentron canadum; assembly: GCA_038496675.1. NCBI lineage: Eukaryota > Metazoa > Chordata > Actinopteri > Carangiformes > Rachycentridae > Rachycentron > Rachycentron canadum. The sequence continues at coordinate 12,760,059 of CM076661.1, forward strand.
GACATGCTCAGCATACAAATTATTCAGCACGTTTGTCCCTCTACCAACCCCACAATCCTTTGTCAGGAGGATCACTGAGTTGCAGAGGAGTGAGTAATGAAAAGCCTGAGTACAAACATTCTTGGGAACTAATATGGACTAAGAACAATAGGCTTGCCTGCATGAATGCTGTCATGTCAAAACAACAGCCTTGTGCAGGGCTTTTTCTGCGCAGGGAACTCGATCCACGTTACTCTTAGAAACACTAGATCCACAATTTGGCCGAAATCAAAGGGGGGAAAAAAATCATTAAAGTTTTAATGTGAGGTTTATACAGCTGGCGCAAAATGTAGGAAGACACAAAGAGGTGACAATGCATGTGTGCTTGGATGCTGTGTGTTTGGCTAAGAAGCATGCTGCACAGTGTTACTGTTTTTCCAGTTTGACCTTTTTGGATTCATTATGTGTCATCGACATAACAGCGTTACAAACAACACATCTCTCATTTGCTCTTGTTGCACAGTTGGAGATTGTTAATCCAGACAAAGATTGAGAGTCTCTCTTAAAAAATTAAATAACAATTTGCCTATACATGCAGTTTAGTGTTCTTCATGAACATTAAAGATAAAGATGAAATGTAATATCATCTTCACCTTCAGGATTACGTTTTTGTTTTCTCATGTAGTCCATTATTTAGAGAGAAAAAATACTTATCTATAGCTTACTATCACACAGAACACAGGCTCTATTTAGGGATGTATTTACTTATCTACATCTGACTGATGAAAATAAATACATCCTCAATAATCACTGTGGCGAGATGCTTGTCCTCCCGTACTACAACAATGCCCATTTTTCTGCACTGAACAGAGCTTCTATTACATTACATTGAGGCTAAATCAGCCGACTTGAAATCTCTCATTCACATTCTGACAACACTGTAATACAGCAGAACCAATGTACCAGATAAGATCCATCATTTTGCACTTATACCAAACATCCCAATCAGTCAGGGGACAATATATCGCCATGTGTCCAACTATAATATTGTGTTCGTATGCCTAGATGTCTTTTCTAAGACAATCTCAAGCCTACACATCTCTCTATCCTTCATTTACCCGTTTCAATATCCTGTATCCTGATGAGTCTGGGAACGGGGTGTTGACCTGACGTTTAAATCCCAGCCGAGTCCATTATGGTAAGACAGCACAAAGTGCTGATAGAGGAGAGAGATACAGCTCAGACAACAAAGAACATAACATGGCCACCTGGGTTTACAGTCCAATAGGACTATCTTTGTAATTAGGTACATACCATTTGTGATAGTCTATGTGTTTATGCCTATGTGTGTATGAAAGTGTGTGTGTTCCTGGGATTGTGAGCACTGTCTGAGCCATGGGAGTCACCAGAGTACACCATTGGAAGAGTTATGGTCAGCTCCACTGTGCTGCCTCCATTTCCCAATACAGCCAGATCTCTCCCAACTGACCAAATCCTGTCAGATAAGAACAGACAGCTATCGCTCCATTTCATCCACAGAGACATGAAAGCTCCACGGTGGGGGAGATTACGCCAAAGGAGAGGGTGACAACCCTATCTCTAGGCTTTGGGGATCTTCATGGCAGTGTCTGGCTTATCAAACCTGCTCTGATGTCTCTTTACCAATGCATCAACAATGACAACAGACACCTTTAGAATCACATTTATATCCACTGAATTGAAGTTGTTGTTCATCAACATCAGCCAATAGCAAATTCTAAATAAAGACACAGTATCAAACATGCAACAGTAACCGATAATCTATGTGACCTTTTGAAGTCAGTTTATATAAAGAGGATTCCTACGACAGCCATTTCTCACACGTTATCTATGTAAGGTAATATTCTTAGAATGCAATCTGTTTTGACTCAAAGACTACAACTTTTATGAAGACCATATATTCTACATCTAATATTATTGAAAATAATAAAACTGTCAATGTAAAGCAAAAGTCAGAGGAGGGGTTTTAGATGTACACAGAACACAGATAAATCTAATATCAGAATGTACTTTGTATCCAAGAGCTGAATGAAGCAGATATCTGTCCATTTTAAATAATGAATTAAAACCTTGTATTTACCCTCATTAACTCTGGGGTTCCTAGAGCTCATAAAAGGCCATATAGTGCAGAACCCTCTCACTCCGTTTCGCATATTCATTAGTTTCAATTTTCAACAATAAATCTCACCTTGGAGCCACTGACCTATGGGCTTGTAAACATAAGGCAATTTTGAACACACTCTTAAAATGAATAGCAAATTAGTAGTAAAAGGTGCATAAGGTAATGAAAAATATCCATTGAATATTTAGCCTTTAGCAGGGCTATTTAAAAATGCTGCTACAAGGATCTTTCATATATTTTGTAGAGCAATGCACCATTCTAGGGAAGACAACTGAAAACGGAAAATAAAATAAAATGAAATGACTCAGAAACTCATGGAACCACTTAGAGAGTAATACAAAAACATGAGTCACCTCTCAGTGGGTTTCATATACAATACACACAATACCTCATATATTGGGTAATTATGTCTGCAGTCAACTAGAACTAAACTTACAGTTATCAGTATATCAACTGCACTAGAGCAGTTTAATAGAATCAAATACAATAGTCTTTTACAACTAGCTCTGTTTTGTGAGCCTTAAACTAGAACAAGGACTTAACCCCCTGCCCCACTCAGCACTGAAAACATAAAGGCAGATTTGGTCTGATGGGGTTAAAGGAAGTTCCCTATAGAAAACTTCAGCATTGGTTGTAAATTATTGTTCAGTCTTGTGTGCAATCAGGCCATACTATACTTTAATTATATTCCCCACAGTTGCTACTTACATTATTTACATCATTTACTTGTGGTTACTTATATATTAATTGTGGAGGTCATTTAGTCACAAAGTGATATTTTGGGTTGATTTATGAATGGTATGTGGAAACAGTACATTCTGATCAGTACCAGTTTGGAAAAGCTAGCAGGAGCACTAACACAGAGGCAGGGCAATTTTACAGCAGCAGCAGAAAAATACATATTAGAGTGAGAAGAGAACATGGCAAATGTTTTCCTCTCATGAAACGTCAAAGTTGTGTTAGGTACAATCACCACTTCCACATTTACATTCTTAGTGGTTCATGTAAAAGGTTTCTGAGAACTTTATTGCCCTGTGGTTTACTCTAAGACTGATTGGACTGGGTTCAGGAAATAGGTTGCAATAACTTGAGTTCCTTGGTTTCTTTGCTCATTGTTCTGCTGGTTGTATAAAATGTGACTGACAGGGTCCAACTTTAAAGAAAGCCCACCAGCATCTTTCATCAAATCATTGTCCAGTCAACACACACACACTGTTTAACACGTCCGATGACATTATTATCATACTTTCTTCCTCTGGTTGCATTTGCACTGAAGAGAACTTATCTTTCTCTGCATGCTGCTAATTCATGAATAGGCAAAGCAGGCAGTTCCCATTTGTGTTACACTGCTTTTTCAAAGCAATGACCAGCAAAAACAGCAGCAGCATTCAGTGCAGCCTGAGGGGATTTTATTAAAAACACAGGCTTCTCTACAACCAAGCTGATAACTGGGTTAAATGCACAGTGCTCTGACAAACATTATTGTACTTTGCACTGTACACATTCCATTTACAGTGATAATGACATGTCACTACCCTCAAAAGCACTGGAAAGTGGCCTCCAAAAATGAAATCTCTGCAACACACAGGTATAATTGCGATGCTCTAATCCAACATTAAACCACTCAAAATGTATAATGTAATTTGTCCCTTTTCTTTGAGCTCCATTTTACACAAAAAAGTGCAGTAAAAGCACTCTGATTGATAGACTGCCGAGCTTTTACAATGTGCATGAGGCTAAAAAATAAAAACCAGTCCACTCATACTATAAGATCCCAATTTTAATAATTTGCATAAGGGGAAATGTGTGTTTAGCTAAGGATCATTTTTTAAAAAGATGAAAACTAAAGTCAAAGCATTATGTAATGCTGTTAGACGTTCTTTACAAATAAAATGCATTGCTCACAATTACAGCCAATTACATCACTGTCAGACACTCCTTAGCGTTTAATTTTATTCAGGGAAACTCACTTCTCTGTGTTGATCTTTAGATCACTACATACAACATGACAAGCTATTAAAAGGTGCTGATGGATAGCAAAAAATTACCAAGACTGTACTGAAAGGAAGAGCAGCAGGAGGAGGAACGCTCTCTGGCCTCAGTTTTCCTCAGAAAGCCTGCAGGGCAGATCCTATCAGCCACTGAGAAACTCTTCTCTCAAAGCTGATGCAACATCACAGCAGAGCCAGGAGGATTGGGGAGAGTAATCGACAGCATTGTGGCACTCACATAGAAACCAAAGTACCACAGTGATCAGGGCTCCCTATTTTGGACATCACTCAAAAGGACAAAACATCCTGTTGAGACTGACACACTCACATTAAGGGACCTACAGTATTTAAAGGGTGGGGTCAATACCGCTCATCATAATTAAATCCAACCAGCAACAATTATAACAAAGCAGAAAGAGTTGAGCTGCAAAGATGGTTTAAATTCTGTGGAAAATTCAAAGTGAAATTGAAAGGTGTGATACAACTGAGCTTAAAGGCTACTTTAAATTTTAAATATATATATATATAATATATATATGTATAAAGTGTTCATTTTTATATTATGTATAAAGTGGAATTAATAATAATTTTGTAATTATGAGGACAATAATCATGACAGTTTTAAGAGCACTATGGCCACAATTATTGACTTTCTGCAAAGGTGACTGTACATTTTAAATTTCATTTTTTGGTAGTGTAGCTCAAACAAACTGTCTTTTCTGTTGTGGTGAGGTGTTTTAAACCTGCACACTGCCTTCTCCAGGGCCAAGTCATCACCTCCAGTAAAGGTCATGGGCGACCATGATGGATAGGCACTGCTGTGGATTTAATTTAAAATAAAGAGCAATAAACACAGGGCTCATGCGAGTGGCACGGGGGATGATGAAGGATCCATTAGTTAAGCAAAGGTCGCAGGCTCCTCCCCTGACTGTGGCTGTCACTATGGCATCACAAACAGTGACATGAGACAAGGGGCCAAAGAGGGTCACGGGGCGACATCGGCTCCACAGAGGTTCCTCTCTGTCAGAGCTGTCCTGTTCATCAGCCATGTCAGAGAGGTTCAAGCACATACCAAGTGTGTGACAATAAGGGGATGACCTCAAGGAATCTCCGAGGTCGTTATGAATGTCAGACATGTTGTTAAGATTCAGAAAAGGAGATGCATTTTAAATGTCAGTTCTTTGGGGATGCACTGTGGGGGTCACCTGTTAGCACTGTATTTAAAGCAGGGCGGCAATCCTCTCTTCGGTTTCCGAAAAACTAAGTAATTATTGTCAGCAGGTGTCCATTGTGATTCCAAGCATACTTTGTTTCTTGTATATCCATCATGCATAACTTAAAATCAGTCTATGCCAAAAGCTAAAGATAGACAGAGCTAATATCACAATCGATGTCAAAGCAAACATTTTGAAAATACTAATGCAGAAACCTGTGTAGCGAATGTCCAATTTGCTGCCTTCAAATGCTCCTCACTAATGGAATTTAATAGGTTCTGTGGGCCAAAATTGTGACAGCATGATGTATTTGGCCAGCAAGCCAAGGTAATGACTGCCATCAAATGTGATTTGAGTTTTTAGCCATAGTTATCTCAGTGGAGCCCAATTTATTTAGTGTCACCTTTTAACTACAGCATTTGGCATAGACACATGGCCAATGATAACATGAGCGAAGGCTATCTCCTATTAGTGCTGCTGATTGCCTAGTGATGGAGACATCTCAGGTTTGTTTCCAGTACACAATATGAGGCTTGATGATGTTATTTGCCGAAGGAGGTAGTGATAGATAGAAGAGCCAACAGAGTCTTGACCCAGCGTGAGAGACAAGGTGAAAAATTGGGTTAGGTTGACTGTGAAAAGTTTAGATGTGATTGAGGACTTAAAATGATTAGAAAACAGTTATGAAGTTTCTTATCTTTTTCAGCATATTCATAGTGAGCCATAATAATACCAGTGAGAGTTTAAGTGTCAAAACATATTTGCGACAAATCTCAGATGTCTACTGCACACTGTTAACAGCATATTTAATATACAAAGAAAAATGAAATAGCTAGATAAAAAAATCCCACACATTGTTCACCATCTCTGTGAACAACAATTTTGTAAAAATTCAAGCAAACAGACACTCTTTCATTGTTGTGACATATTTCCGAACCGTGGCACATTCATTTTGCACTTTTCCATTTGACTTTCACTTATCAGATGGCTTTTTAAAAGGAGACGCTTTTTTTCAGCACTCGCACACTCACAAGCCTTTATCAGCTTACCATTCATTTACATGTATAATTATTACAGGCGCTTCAGGAGCCGTTTACTAAAAAGCTTTATGCAAATTGTAATTAACGGTAATTAAAACCCAGGCTGCCTTGAATGGGAGCCACGGTACCAGTGCATCATTTACAAAACCAAATTGAATCTAATGACTTTACTGTTTGAAATCAGCGGGGGGTCTTAGATGGGACTAAGAATGTCCTGTCTGACATTAAGACCAAAGAACAGAGCAGTGGAGTCACATTTCTACATGTTTAGACATGAGCCAACTGTTGATGCTAATCTTAAAATATTGAAATTGTTCATTCAAACAATCATCTATATATGCGACATGTGAAGATATGAAACTGAATAATTGCTGTAGGATTTTTCTTGTCATATCAGCCTTTAACTTTTAATTGATTACAGTAAATTATCTAGAAACACATGGGTGCATGACTGTGTGTTCACCTGGTAAATCCATGTGTTAATCGACTTCAAAATAAAACCTTTTCCCTTCCTGTTTCATAATAGAGTCCCTTCAAAAGGCCTGAAAGACAAAACCAGTGAAGGTTCACCATGTTCTTTCATTTAATGTTGATTTTAATTAACTGTGTAACACTTAGTAAGATCCTGAGTGTGAAGCCCTACCGCAGTTGACAGCATCCAAAAAGACATGAGGCACACTGACATTTTTTTTGGGGGGGCCTGCACACTTCAGTTGGATGCTGCTTCTGACACAACTGCAGATGAGCTGTTCATTCCCTTTATGTCACTACAGAGACATAAAGGGGGGCGAGTGGAGAACAACAGCAGCTCATTTTCTCAATGGACCAGTCTTGCATCTCTCACTGGATCTCATCCTACGCATGTGCCACATTAATGTCATATTCAAATAATGTGGAAAATATTAACAAATATATGAACAAGACGACACCCTTTCAAGTCTGCTGCAAAAAGGCAAAAAGAAACGTTTGAAAGAACTCACAGGAAGCTTTCTGCTATTAAATAAAGAAAAAATACAGTCACATAGACAATAGCTCTGGGGAAAGCAGCTAGTGGTTTTTTGCTCTTACAATAAAACTAACTGTACTTTCACCCACAAGGGATCAAAGAAATAAAGCCAGTTAAAAAGCTAATAAACTTCAAAAGGAATACTTTATGTAAACAACGTGGGCCTCCAGTGGTGCTCGTTGATGAGGACATGTTTTTAAATTAGTTACAGATTTGCTGTAGATCAATTCCCATCAAAGGCAAAAACACACACTGCATGGCATAATGGTTTTGTTACTCTTTAATGGTGCAAACTCACATTTCACATCAACATGATCACATACATAGGAATAGTAACCACACATCCAATCCATCACATGTGTGGATGAAATATGGATAAAAGGATGGGGGGATGAATCTAGAATGTGAACTGCAAGTCTTCAACTGGCATCAAACCTCAGTCATTGACAAGGTTTGGGGAAGCATGCAAACCTTATCTTATGATGATGTGCACATACGATTTGACGCATGTATTAGCCAAAAGCTCTCACTCTGTGTACGTTTGACCAAAGAGAGATGGTGAGAGAGAAACTTAAGCTATGCAAATCCATCTAAAACCCTGATCTGTCAGTGGAGTAAAAGAAAAAAAAAACATTTAGATGTCTATGTTAATATTATTCATTGATAGTGTATGCCTGCATTTTATGGAATTAGCATCCCACTTCCTGCTGAAAGAAATGTCACATCTTTGTTCAGCTTTCCTTGTTGGCAAAAGTAATGCTTTCGAGGAATAGTTTGACATTTCGAGAAATACGCTTATTTGGCATCTTGCTGAGAGATGAGAAGATTGATACCACTCTCACATTTGTGTGGTAAATATGGAGCAGCCTATTCACATCCAGAGACTTGAAACAAGGAACAGCTAGTCTGGCTCTGAATAATGGTAACAAAATTTGCGTATTGGCACTTCTAAAGCTCACATGCTAAGCTACATTTTTATCATGGAAACAAGAGTAGTATGAGACACCGCCTCTCTCCAAGTGTATTACCAAAAATGTCAAACTATTCCGTTGATAAAAGTAACCATTTGTCATAAATAGGTGGACCAATCCTTTACAATCTATGACAACAAGCATCCAGCGTGCCACATTTCTTGGCTTCATGGGAATATTGTTCTTCCTTATTGTCCCTTTGCTGTGTCCTTAATCGAACCTGGCTGCTGGCTTGTGGGAGAGAATGACAAACCTCACACATTACAAACACCACTCCCATTCTTTTCAAGCCTTTTCCATTGCTTATCTGTCGGTCAGCCGGATATAGATATCTGCCCTCTCTCTCTAGACACTATACCCACAATTCTTTGGGCCATAAAACTGTCAGCCAGGATTTACTCAAGATGGGAATAGAGAAATACCAAGAAATAATCTCCTGCACATGTAAGTGGACAAACACTGAAGAAAGGGAACAAGAGGGAGGCACGAGTGTGAAGAAAAATGCTTGAGAATAAATAATCTGTATAGTACCATGTGGCAAGTGACTGGGGCGAGCTCACTGCAGGAGATGATAATTACACAATGAAATTCAGATAAAAGGAGGAGAAGGATTTTTAGAAAAGAAAATGATAAGTGATAATGGTTTGTTATTGCTCATGCCATTAGCACAAATACAGTATCTGTGTCCCTTGCATTACAAAAAGCGATGGTGCATGGAGACTTTACACCACATTAACTTTGAATTTTCTTTGAATTAAGTCATTCTAAAAACATCCAGCTATGTATCTTAAAAATTCTCAAAGTTTTCATTTAATCATACAAAAATAAAAAAAAATTAAAAAAAAATATGGCACAATGAAATAAGAACAACAGGTAAAATTCTTGAACTGTGTGAGTCCACAAGATTTGAGGTATTAACATGTCTTTGTTGTTGGGCAGCAAAAGTATTAAAAAAATATTCTTCAGGGTATATAACATGTGGTCCCTCTTGAGGGCCACAATAGTGTGAGACAATGGTGATGTTTTGATAAACACGAGATGGAGCTTTGTGGAACGGGAACGCAAGGAGACTGATGCATTGTCAACCATTTCCAGCAGAAAATGCTCAAAGATCACACACTCTGTCGATTTATTCATAAACCTCCCTCTCACCAGAACAGACACAAGTAGTGGAACAAGGTATGACGGACTGAATGAGGCCAAGGATGTGGATATTGATGGCTCTATTAGGACACAACTACTCATAAGGCATCATCTGCTCACTTGTGTGTGTAATACTGACAGCCAGAATAATAATGTCTGTCTCACATCACTGAGGGAACTGCTCGGCCTTCATAGCCCAGAATACATTGCACTTGTTTACCTTGCATATTTTCTTAAAAATGGTGGGTCAGTGGAGCTTGAGCAGATAATTGCCATTACGCCTAAATCTGCTCAGATGGAGATGATATGCATTGCCTCTGACATGACAGATGCTAATGATTTCACATTTGCGCACATTATGACTAATTTTGTGGTGGAAGCCATCCTGACGCATGACACTGTGAAGGACTTCATGACTGGATGACAAGGAGGAGCTCATTACGATCACGGTAACTACTGCCCCTGTCCATCTCTTTAACCCGTGGTTATGAAAAATTTGCATTACAAAACACAAAAACCTGTTAAACTCTCACTCTCACAATATGATAATGATAAGTGCTACAGTTTGTATGATTGGTTTAACGATTATTCATTGTTTCATTTATGTGCATTCGAAAGTGAAATGCAACTTTAAACTTTGGCCTATTGAGTATAATGCACAAAAAATCCTGTAAAACAAGGTGCTTAACAGGGTTAAACAATTAATCAAAACACTATTATAATCGCAATACGGTCAAGTGCATTTTCCAAATTGCAGACTATGCATTTTTTGTTAAAGGTTAGATATGTTATTCTTGCTGCAATTTTGATGACAATATTGGGGCAGGCAGCCTGGCCACCTACCCACCAACCCCTGGCACCTTTCATAGTTTCAGTTCAATACATCAATGACTGTTACATTTGGATCTGGTTGATATTGTTACGGCTACTGTTCTGCTCTCCAGCTGGGCTCTCATGTCAACCTAACCACTCCACTGTACTTACAGTTGAATTAAATAACCAGTAAATATCCACCCAGTTCTCCGGGGCTTGAAATGGGACAGACAGATACACCTTTAGGACCTTGGTGTATCATGTGTTACAGCACATTGTCAGTTTATCATAGGGATAGGTAGGAATAGGCAGATTTGAGAAGACCAATCACTGAGGCAGTACATTCTTGCATGAAAGGAATTATAAAAGTCTGTAATTGTTATTCATGAAAAATACAACCTGACAAAAGTTGGATTTTCCTATCTACAATAGGCTCGCCAGGAGGTGGAGTAAAAGAACATGCTCTGCTTTATTGACAGCTCAGGGGAACATGATTCCCTTCAATGAATATCATTTGGCATATCCCCATCCCACGCCTTCAATAATTTACAGTATTGATTTGAAACAAAGTCAGACACTGTGAAGTGGATACTGGAGTACAGTTCTTTCATTTAATGCTTTAGTGATCTGTGGCCGCTGATTTGGTACACAACAACCAACAACAATGAAACATACATCTGAATTTGGCCTGTAGGGAGCAGCGACACAGGCATCTGTCAAGGTGAAATACAGACTAAAAGAAGAAAAGATGATACTCAGCACTGATACTTCACAAGTGACATCCTGATATCACCAAGCAGCATGATGAAATGCATTATGTGCCAAATAAAACATAATATAAAAAGAAATCACTTAATCCACCTTTTTTTTTAAAAAAAATCCAAGTTATTAATGATATTGGCCCTCGTCTTTGACATTTCCAATCAATTACAGATTGTATCCAGGTGATTTAATTCGATTTCGTGTTGCAGTGGAGTGATTTTGGGATGCACGGCATTAATCAAAGAATTATGCGGAGTGAAACACAGGGGAGGCCTGTTGTCACTGTTACAGCCAAATCAATCAGACTCTGCTGAGCCCCCCTTTGAAAACACAGGCCATTTTTATTCTCCTGATACGTTGGTATCTCTGTGGTGCACAAGCAAATAAAAGCTTTTGTGCTGTCTTAATTTTTTTTTTTTTTTTTTTAAACACTGGGGATATATTAAAAAGCAGTACTCAAACACTACAGGTAAAATTAATGCAAAGGATTTTATATGATTACATTCTACACCTGACATTTATACACTTTGTGAATACCTCATTCTTAACCAAGAGCACGTCTTCGATCATGTACTGTATGAGTTATACAGTGAGCCGCTTCTTCTATCACCCTGGCACTTCAGAATAAAAGGCTTATGGCATTTTTTTTGTTATTCTTGGGAATATCAAATATGTTATATCCTTTTCCACAAGCCCATCAGTGAATTGTACCCATTGCTCTCATCTTGATGGCTCTCATTCTTCTATTTCCAGAGAGATTGATGCTGCTGCACACCAGGTGAAAGTCATATTCTACCACCCACTTGGTGGATGTGTATAGATCTTTGTGTGTGGTTCTGTAATCAGGAGGCAAGGGTGTGCTTCGCCGAAATATAAAACAGGTATTTCCCAGCTCCGACCGCCATGTGTTGAAAGTTTCATCAATGTGTAGGTAATAAAAACTGCTCATAATTCACGTCTCCTTTTCCAAGATGCTTATCACCACAGAGCAATTAGCACAGTGCGTCCAGACTGTTTTAACTGCAAGGGTTATCTGATCCCACTGCTAATATAACCTAGCAAATGTAAATAAAGCAAAACAAAAAGGTCACCAATGGGCAATTTCTTTGAGATACTTTACATGATTATTTAATAGGGGTGAGACAACTTAAATTGACGACCACACAGTAGTCTCATGTGGTACAAATCAGTGGAAGTAAAAAAATCTTTGTGCCGTCTGAATCTGCTTCATGGCAAATCATGTGGAAAGCCTTTTCTTTCTTCTAGTCCAACTGCAATCCCCCTGAGATCTGACTCAATTCACACCTCTGAATGACACATACTTCAACTAGACTGGGATGAGGAATATAAATGATTAAATCCAATGTACTGTCTGTCCTCTCCACTTCATGAAATGCAGCACTAGGTTCATGAGCAAAACCCTAGTGACATAAAGACGCATTCAGTGTCTCGAAATTATCTTTGAATAAGTATCATATTGAGAGCAATAATATCCTGACAAACAGTCAACTAATAACCTAAAGTGATCCTTTTTTAATTTGACTCAATCGTATGGAGTCCCTCTTATCAACTGTGTCATATGTTCTGTGAGATGTCTCTCCAACACTAGGCTCCCAGCAGGAGAGCAGAGGATTAGAAAAGGATTCCTCTGACATCTCTGAAAAGCACACTTCACAACCAGCTGTCTCTGGTCTAATGGCAGAGGCTGCACCCCATTCACACCCAAAGCAGGCCTCTGACTAAGGCACAGGCTGTCTGCCAGACCAGCCGCCCAGTAATTGGCCTATTAAAATGGAGATCCAGGTACAAGCAGAACAGCAATATTATGATCGAAGTTTATATCTTAAGCCCTTAGCAATATCATAATGGATTTGTGAGGCAGGTTTTTATTCTTTTCGACTGGAAACTGCAGTCACATTGTCCAATCAGAGCATTGTTTAGCTGGGTCAGTCATAGTATCACAGCAATGTAGACTGAGGCAACACAGGAACATTTGGTAAATCGATCTCAATAGAAGTTTCAGATGGTAGCTTTAAGACATGCATTTCACAGATGTAGTTCGTTTAGGATGTAACTTACAATTTGCATTAGCCATTAATCTGCACATATTTTCATCAATGATAAATAATTTGGTTCACAGGAATACAAACTACAGAAGAAAATCGTTCCAAAAAATAATCACAATGTAACCTCTTCAAATTGCTTTTTGTTTTGCTTAATAAATGACAATAAACTAATAGTCGATTATCACATCCATAAATAAATTAATTGATTTGAGCACTGGTTTTACTATATACCATCTAAAACAGTTTTACATTGATAATATATCAAGAAAGTAAAAAGAAAAGAAAAAAAAAGTGATCAGCCACCAGCATGACATCATTAACTCCAGCAGGAGAGACCATCCTTCTCCTTGAGGAATTGTTGCCCGTCTGCACATCAGTTACAGAGGAGACATCAGTCTCTGGTATAACAATGTTGAATCACTAGCTGTACCAACTGCCTGGAACGGCAAAATTAAGCTCCTAAATTTCCCTAACACCCTAACAGTGTCTGATGAGTGATGAATCTCGCTGGCTCCTGGGCACTCTAATCCTTTACCAAGGACATGTTGATTGTCTTTAGATGGTTCTCTGTCTGACACACAGACTGATGGGCAAATCTGTATACATGTAGACACCACCGGCAGAGACACAATGAGGTCATTTAAAATAAAAGTGAAATATCTGTGACACAAGTGTAATACAAAATAATACAGTATAACTTTGTGTGTATGTTTCTTTGACAGTGTCTGTGTCTGATCTGAATAAATTGAATCATTTCAGGCTGCAGCCGTTCACATTTCTCAGGAAACCAAGCCAGGTACAAACAAAGGAACAAACCAACGCAACATCAAAAATAATTGAACTTCTCTAAATGGCAGCACAGAGCCAGAATACAGATGAGAACCACACAAAAGCGTGGTGATAGTTGTAGAACTAAATGATTAGGGACAAAATTGTTCAGGTTAATTGTATTCAGTCCTTATCATCCCATGCTAAAACACTGTTATGAACATTTAACACATGACCTGCAAAGTCACACCAGCTATAGTGTTTTCCTTCAGAACACTGGATGAAAAAGTTACACTGTAGATCAGCTTAATCAATACTCCCATTAAGAACCGATCAATTAACTATTAACAAGCTGTTTCTCAGCAAATCGCCGGGCAAAGATTATCTGGTTATGCAGAACAAAGCGCACACATTGTGAAACCTTGAAGTCAATTTTATGAGATCCAAAGCTAAACGTAGCACACGTTTTAAAAAGAGCATTATGGTAGGGCTATTCAATTTGATTGTTAAAGGTCATCACATCAATTTTCTCTCTCTCACAAACACGTCAATCTTAACATGAATATTTAATGACCCTTAGAAGAGGTCTGAAAAAGCTGACAGTATAGACATCTTGTTATTGCCCCGCTCAAAGTGATGTACTAAAGTAGTATGTCCAAAGACTTTTTCCCGTGCAGTCAAGTGGAGAAGTGTAGAACATGGACAATATGAATTCTTCGTTCAGATGAGTTAAATTAAGTGGCTCCCTGACAGTACTCCCCACTGGCATTAACAGTTTAGGAGAACTGGAAGACAGAAAGTAGACAACAGGGATTAAAATCACAACTTTATCCAGTTATTTTGACATTCAGAACCAATTTAAGGAGTTTTACTTTTATCCTGTCACGTTCCACAGAAACAAGCTTTTATTATTTCACTCTGCTAAAGCTGTATCCTAAGGGACAGTAAAAAAAGAGGAGAGGGGGGCAAAAAGGGGGGGTTATTGCAATTTCTCATTTGGACGAGGGGAGAGTGACTATTTTTTTCTCATCCCAAATTTGTATTTGAGCTTTTAAAACAACTACTTTTGCTTCTGCATAAAATGGCACATTTCCATATACTGTACAAAAGCTCAGGTGCACATTTGAAGTCTTAAATCAGGAAACATGACTTAATAGGCTGTAATGCTACTTTTACACATTTATACACATACCATACACATCTTTTGTTTCAGCACTGACACAAACTAAAGAAAAATGCAACAGAGTGCAATGTAACCAGAGTCAGCAAATACATGACATACAAGAGGCATTTGATTTAACATCCACAAAAACGCCTGCTGCATTGAAAAAACATCAGATCTGTGTGAGGTGAACAGGAGACAAACAGTGTAGAGAACATGGTATAAATATGGCATTTGTTTTTCACCATTTGAGGCTTAAAAAATTGTTCCTTTAATTAGTCATCTTGTTGCACTTTCTTGCTCTGCATTGGTTTAATGGCAACTACCTCCAAAATTAGCGCCACCAGCTGTTTCTCAATGAAACAACTCCTAATATTCCCTGAACAGTGGCGAGGGAATTGTGCGTTAATTTGCATTTTCCTTTGCAGTTTCTCTGATGAGGAAGGTATTGTATTTTTTGTCTAAGTCAAGCAGAGGATTCAAAGGAAACATTAATAACCATTGGGAGGGTGTAACATATGGTTGAGTCTCCCTCACCAGCACATAGTGGTGTCAATGCAGAATCTCGCACTAACTAACACTCTCTTTATGGCATTTAAATAGGCTCACTCCCATATATACCCACTGCGCCTCTAATCTCCATACAGAAGAAAGCATACAAAGCGAACAGAGAGTTGGTTTTATCCACAGATGCACTCTTCCACTGTCTGGGCTCCAGAGGTGTGGGTGCAGAGATAAACGAGGTGGAGGGAGGATTAAAATGTCCCAAACATTCAGGGTGTTTAATTGAAACCTCCCCCGGGACACCGCAGAGGGGACAGAGGGGGTGGGAAGGCTGTCTGGGGAGACCCTCATAGGTGAATCCATTCCCTCATCGCTTCTCAATAGGAGATGATAAATAGCATGACATCAGTATCCCGCAGGGGACAGGGGTGTGCCACTGTCCGCTAGAAAACTGAGCAATATGTGGCCTTTATGTCAGAGATGGAACATGGGGGGTAGGGCTCTACTGTGATCAATAATTAATCAAAACATTAAAAGTTTCTTTTTTTTTGACAGGCCAGTTGGAGCATCAGTGGTATATTGCATATACAATATATTAACCATAAAAATATATTGATTTTGCAGTTAGTACAAGTAATCAACATATTTTATATGTAATTATTCCAACAAGAAATGTTGGAATAAAACAATAGATAAAATACTACTTGCAGCATTGTATAATGCAGTCAGACATCACAGTTTGACTTAAACTCAACAAAGACAAAGCAAAATGTGTTTTTCCAAAAATTCAGTAGTTCACTTTTGTGTTCTGGGGTTCTTGCCTAAATTTCCTCCAAGTTTCTTTGAGCACTGCATAGGGGGAGAATAGTCTCCAGTAACACCACACTCGCACTGTGGGAGGTGTAGGATACATTTCTGGAGCTCCAAAGAACTTATATCCCATCAAGTCCTCCAACTCACTAGTAAATACAGAATCAGTGGAGTTGGCCTTTAATCAGCTAATGATTGTGCCTTTAATATGAACAACAGACTGCTGATGAGTCTGCTAAGCTTAAGTAATGATCATTCATATATATATATATATATATATATATATATGTGTGTGTATGAATGATCATTACGCTTATGATTTATTATAACTCCCAACATTGCTGACAGTAAATGATGAATGCAGTGTGTTCCTTCACTTTGTCAACGTTAATCCATATAAATGAGATGGACAAAATATTAGGAACCCCTATCACTATAAACCAGTGGAGTTCAACATCACCATCATTAATTGGCAAATGAGTTGTAGATTCATTTAATGACAGTGTGTCATATCAGCAGTTTCCCTGAACTAGAGAATCGTTACATTTTACTGAAGAGCTTAAAGAACTTTAGCCTAAAAAGGGGATTTCTTTCATCACTGGAGTAAATCTGCAGTTAATACTGTAACAGTCTGTAATATTTTAGCCAGTTAATCACCCGTTGCTGTTGAATGGAACAGAAAATATACAAGGGCCATAAAACTTTGGATCACATTGCAACATACCAATGTCCACTACAACATATGGTGTAACGTTGTGTTACCATAGCAGCAGCATAAATTAGTTATTCTGTCTGTGAGGAATCCTAACATATCATGTTTGAGTGTAGAGAAAAAGTAAACAAAACAGTGCTGTCTTGCTCTCACTGTGTCTGGTTTTTAACAAAGCTCTCCAGAATGAGTTTGTATTAAGTGACTGGGCATAGCTGTTTCACTGTTGTGATCTGCCATTTTCAGTTTGCAAAGCTTGGATTTCTTTGGGTCCCTCCAAGTACTCCTATTACTTTAGATAATCCTGTGCATCTTTTCTAGCCATCTTAGCAACGCTAATATATTACACCAGTTATATGGTACTACACACCCTAACCTAATCAATGACATAATGTTGATTTATCGAAGACTGTAATGGAAACGAACACAATTTCAATACAATAAGTTCTAAGTTGGTCATTTATCTGCCTTTAAATGTATTTTATTTTATTTTTTCTAAAGCCATTTTGCACATGAATGCTTTCCACATACTACAAGGAATCTTTGACTTAAATTACAGGGTAAAAAGAAACACTGCGTTTAAATCCTGAAAGCACTATCACGTCTGATCTGCTTGCCCATCCCTCCTATAATGGCACTCTGAACCATGTGACTGACACTGCTGAGTGATGGCTTTTGTCAAATCAATGAGATGTGAACAAGTGCTATGATAATGTTGTTAGCAGCATCATTTTCTCTTGTTCGTGGTTGAGCTGGTGATTGATAGAAGTGTAGGCCATTTTGTCCAAGGTCAGGAATGGAGAGTGTTGGACATACACTTGCTGTGCAGAATGTGTCCTTGAAAGGGCAGCACAAGAAAACAGCAAGAAAAAAAAAAAAAAGCAGCAGTTAGAATTGCTGACACA
The DNA here is from genome assembly GCA_038496675.1 of Rachycentron canadum. Classification (NCBI taxonomy): domain Eukaryota; kingdom Metazoa; phylum Chordata; class Actinopteri; order Carangiformes; family Rachycentridae; genus Rachycentron; species Rachycentron canadum. The sequence goes on from CM076661.1 coordinate 12,778,063, forward strand.
TCAGTTTGAAAAGGACCCTTGAAATTTCATGACAATTTTTAATTTTTAAATTGTGTATATAATAAGTCACTACATCTACAACCAGTGTACAAAGGTGTGAAAATCAAACTGATGTTGCTGAGTTATTACTGAGAGATTATCATCTTGTACTGACACAGTGCTGTTAAATACATCTAACACTGACTTGTGAAATTAGATAAATAAATTAGATAAATAAAGAAAAGCCTCGAAATAAAATCATAATTGGTTTCACAGATCCATGTTCACCAGATCTTGAGAAAATGGCATTTTAATTCACAGTAGATAAGAGCGCATCAGTGTGAGAGTCACAAAAAGAAGCCTATTGTAATGCTTTAGTTAATATCACTTCTTTCATGGTGAGCCAATATGGTTCAGGTGTGAGAATTTGCAGGAGGTGCTGAAATGTAATGGCTAAAATTTACCTTTACACAAATCCCCACAGTGCCTATTATGACTTCTGGTAATATCTTTTTGGAGCTTTTTTCAATGTAAATCTGGAAATTACTTTTAAACACAATCTTCAAATTAACTTAAGCTTTAAACGACACACAGAGACACACAGCATACACACACATGCACCAGATCTTATTGTTACTTTCCTCATGGCTCTGAGTGGTGTGATTACATGGGTGCTAAACTCCTGTCAGTCTTACTTCACACTAAACTCACTAGTGTATACTCTTGTTTGGATTTTTACTTAGCTAAACTAAGAATATTAATTAGCTGAGAAAATACATTTTTTTGTTAAACAGATTAGCGATGCTTACTTGATTCTCCATTAGCTGCTTAAATAAAGCTGTATGCGCTTGTTTGTGTGAAACCCAAAGCTAATACAGAGTATGCAAATTTTGTTGAATACAGCAGCACAGGATAATTCAACAAGAGAGAAGGAAAACAAATCAATCAGGGTTTAGTTCCTTTGATCAACAGAGAAGCAAAGCATAGCGGTCATTTTCAAAGAGAACGTTTGACAAATCATTACTGTAGCATCAGAAAATCACTTGTTTTCCATAGGGAAATCTTTGGATAAGCTACTATATTATAACAACAACCAATTCCAAGGACTTCTAGGACTTATTACACAACAGCAAATCACAAGTTTTCCTTTATTAAAACAAGCTTTAAAGCGAGACTAAATCGTATTATCTGGTTGCACCTACAACTGACAGCAGTCGCTTCAGTAACAAGCCCCAGTAACAGTAGTTTGTAATCTGACTGTTTACTTGAATAATGTGCATGTACTGGAGGAAAGTTCCTGCTATCTGTACAATGAGATACAGCATATTGTGATGTTTTATTTAAGAAGATGCAGGTGGAAAATTATGTTTTCACTTCTCCTCTTAACCATCTGGTGGCACTCTTCCAGCTTTTAAGGACCCAGGAGTGCACAATGTACACAGTCCCATAGTGGGACCAAAAGCTGCTGCGCCCACTGAACAAAGGCTTTTGTGATGGAGATTACATTGAGTTTATCCTTACAGTAGCAGTGTCAAGCAGATAATGAATCTATGTACAGTTGATGTTTAAACTGCTCATCTTTCTTTGTTATCTGTTGAAACCTCCTGAATCTGTGATTGTGAAATCCATTTAACCACGTTCAAACACAAGCAAATCTAAAAAAGGCATTATTTGTGACAGATCATGATTAATGAGATGCTTTATCTAATTATTATATCAGTGATTAAGAGCCAGTCTGTAAACAACACTTCCAAATTACAAATCATTAAACATAACTGGTGAGTGGTTTTATTATTGTCACATTAGTGGAGATAATACAATCACTCTTAATTCCATCTTTCTTAGGGTGGTCGTGATAAGGTTAATACTATAATTTTTTGCCTCATATGGTATAAGCTGGTTCTCTGTAGATTCACATCTATAAGAAAGAGCTGTGGGCAGAAAGTCAGTTCAACTATTTTATTCACTGCCAGTACAAGCGTATGAAATTATAAGATATTTGTAGGATGTGAGATTCAACTGTGAACACAATCCACCACACTACAAAGTAGCCCAATTGATGAGGCAATATTTTGACACGAGTTAATGTGGCCCTTGCGGCAGCTGTCCTTTGTGTGGCACCATGATTTAGCAGCAGCAGTAAGTCGCACCATGAGCTAATGCTGTCCATAGAATCCGAATGGCCCTTGTTGTGAGAGGACTTGAGCCGAGCCCCTCTTCTCACTGAGTGGCAGCGACCCCCTCTCTCCACGCCCACTGTTTTGACTGTCAGCAGACCCTCCCCTCTCCTCTCCTCCTTAGCCCTAATGAGCCATCTCCTGGGGCAGGGCTTTACCCCTGCTAGGGGTAAAGAGGCCATCATGTTGCTCATCTAAAGACGACACATAGCCATGACTTCCCCCTAATTGCGTGCCTGTGTTGGCTCATTTGTTTTCGTCGTTAAAAATTCACCCCCATATTTTCCCCTCCCCACTGATAAACCGGCTGTAAGCAATTTGGCAGGGGGGGGTTTACTGGCTTAGGTGGGCTTTGAGGCCTTCCCCTCTGAAGTATGGAAACACCCACAAACAAAGACAGACTTGTAAAAGCACAATAAAAATATTAAACACATAAACAGTCCTCATTATGCCTACACACATACAAACACACAGAAGTACACACACACACACCAAATAAAACCCTTGGGACTGTTTGTGTCTGTGGCAAATTTCAAAGTAGTAAACATCAAACCCAGACTGACTGCGACCTGTAGGAGAAGACCTTTAGCTGGCACATTAAATATTGATGCGGTAAAGTTATGCAGATTGTTTATTGACCGGCTTCACAGAAGAAATGGGGGAGGGAAAAAAAAAATCTGCCTGCGTGGTCAACTCCATTCCTAGTGTAATTAGTTTGATTTCTGAATGCATTTTAAATGTACTTCCTCCTCATGGCAGTTCGTTTGTAATTCCAGGAACAAACAAGCAATTGAGCAAATAATTAAGAAATATTGTGCCTTGCATAAGTGCGTCTTTGGAGTAGTGCTTGAGTTTGCACCGAATGGATCTCACGATTGTGGACACAATTAGTCTGTAATACCTCAATCACACACAATTACAGCTGATTCAATGTAAACAAGGTCCTCCCCGCTGTCGCTTGACTTGGCTGTGACATTTGCCAGGTGGTGTTTGCCTTCACTATGGTTAGGCTATTATTAGTCTAATTCCCTAGAAGCATCCTGTTTCTTACTAGAGGCAATTAGGACACAAGTATGCTGCACCTTTGAGCATAATTTATAGTTAGTATAAGTCCACAGTTTGCTCTCAGATCTTGATTTTATTTATTTAAAAGGTCGTGGTACAAGTGTTGGTACAATAGCTCTCTTTCTCAAATATCTTTAGTGTTTTCAGTCTTTATGAGTTAAAGCACAGTCTGTTGTTGCACCATACCCAGAAGGTACATTTTAAAAGGAACAAGCAAAGAATGAAGCTTGAACAGAATAATTGTGTGGCTCATCAAAAAAAAATGTTAAATAACTTTTTGTGAAGCTTCAGCACAAAAAAAATTGTTTCAGTTCAGTTTCTTAATTTCTTTCAATAAAATACGATTTTGATCCTGTTTAAGGTTTAAAACCACACACACAAGTGAATGCTCCTGTATATGTGAGAAATGCATTTAGCACTTTTTTGAGTTTCATTTCATCTATGTCACAAAGCAGACTTCAAACAAACCGAATATCTGTGCTACCTCTGTGTTTATTCGTTGTTATATCACCACCTACTCAGTTTTGAAAGGGTTTTAACTGCATCATTAAATTTATTCACACAGGGTGTTTACTTATCTTGGGCAGAGCTATCCCATCTTTTTTCATGATCATCAGAGCTTTATTTCTTCTAATGAAGCTGTAATTAATTACCAATTTGTAAATATTAGATTTCCCAACATCCATCAAACCATAGGAAAATTGTGAGCTGAGGGAAATGAAAGTGCTGCAATATAACAAGACTAAGTTACTATGTCATGGACTGTGTCATATGCTGTATGTACTCTGCTTGGCATCAGTCGGTTTCAGCCTTTTATCCATTTGCCTCTCTCCTACACACCACAAAACAACAGAAGATGATTTAATCACAGCTGAATTTACAATAAAGTTTTTCTCATTTACATGTTTTTCTGTTTCTGTGGTCAAACAACAGAACAAGTATGGAATCCCGAATAAAACCCTGCACCACAAAGACTACATGTTGACCAGCAGCTGCTACAGTGACACAGGTAGTAATTTGGCAACATTGCTCATTTGCACCAAATATTATGAAAGCACAACAAATAATGAGGAAATGCTCAGCTGGTCGACCAACAGTGTCACTTCAATCAGACACTGAGTGACAGTCACTTTTATAAGGCTGGCCCCACTGTTGTGTTCTAGGCAAAAATCTGGTTGGAGAAAGTTTCTGTTGAACAGATATGTTGTATGCTGAGCTCTTTAATAGGGTAAAATGTATAAAAAGGCTGAGATGAATGAGCTTATAGTCAGTTCTTTGTTTTGTTTATGCAAGAATATATAACTACTAAATGCAGGGGTATTTCAAAAGATACACAGTGCATAATGCTGTATTGTTCATCAGGGCATTAATTTTCCTTGTTCATAATTATGTTCAAAAACCACTTACAATTACATTACACTGAGTACAAGTGCATTACGCTCTAGCAGTCACACTGATATTGTCACCTTTCTGTGAAAGACACATCCCACTGTTAAACAGCACTGAGATGTAAATTAATCTCAGACTGTTTAATCAAGAGCAAGACGTTTTTGTTTTATAGTCAGACTACCTGCTTTAGAGAGACAGGCATGTGGAGGGAAAAGGGTTTTGACATGTAAAAGCGCAGGCAGAAACATGACATGGTGACTCAGCGCACAATGCGAGCAGAGAAAGAGAAATACTTTTATGTCACTATTTTCTTCAAAAAATTATCCAAGAGTCCATTTCATTACTGTCTCATTTTAAAATGAATGTCACATTACAGAATATAATTTGCAGTCCTTGTGAAATCATGCCTTTACTGTAAGCATCAGGGTACAGCAAAAAAAAAGAAAAAAAAAAAGAAAACATCCAGGTGAGTCACATAAATCAGATAATGGGCTGATATTGGCAAATTATATAGTCTCCAGTGCCTGGCACTACCTGGAAGCTGTTGCCAGCACAGCATTACAAAGTGTTATGGCATGTCCTGACCTTCTGTTCATCCAGCCTGCCCAGCATGGGTACACTGCTGGGAGAGTGCCCAAGCCAGGGAGCACCATGTGGCTAATCCCTTGATGAAACTATAGTGCCAATGACACCTACAAGGTTGGCAGAGCGAAGGAGCATTGACAGAGCCATAACCTGGGAACCAAATTCACTATAATGTGATTCACCGGATTCACCCCATGAGTGCTGCAACAATAGCTAAATACAGAGTTAAGAAGAAAGACGGTGATACAGTGTTTTTGCCTTAGGTGAGACACCTGTTACTGTCTGAACATGACAGGGAAAATAGAGATCACAGAAGAATGCTCAGGAGAATGGGCTTGTGCTTTGAGTGTGCATTGCAGAGCTTCTTTTGCTGACACAGTCGTTCATCACCCCTTTTTTTCCAACTGTGTGTTATTTCACATACACACAAAAACAATTATGTAGATGTTTGTGAGTGTGCATGTATAATCACACACACTCCTCCAGCAAGTACACCTACACACACTGCACAGCATCACAGATGATCATAAGCATGGGCTAAGGTCCTTTCACATCATGTACTGGATGTAAATCAATAGCTGAGAACACTCATTTTCCCTCCTCTTCCTATCATTGATATGAGTGTTTCTCTGGATGTTGGCTACTGTAAACAACAAAAACAAAATCCAGCTAGACACACAACCAACACCTTAAGAGAGAGTAAATCAATGCTGGCAACCATGCTAGAGTGAGAAGACATTAAACAGCATGTCAGTGTCAGTTTACCTTGATGTTTAGGTAAGACAACCCAGCTGACATCAACATACAGATATCTACAGTTCTCACTGCAAAGTACAACCAAAGAAAATTTAATTAGAGCCTGTAATTATGCATTGTCAATGCATGAATGAATGTTGTGATGGGTGTGTGTGTCCGTACCTACAGGGGATCTGCTTTAAAAGAAACAGTGGAGGAGAAAGACAAGCATCTGTGTACAAGTGCATGTCGGTGGAGGGGATTAGCCTGACAGCCTGATTGGCATGCAGGTGGAGTACTGCCTTCTCTGAATGCAGCAATATTTCCCAGCAACCATCTGACAAGCAGGTGCCACTCAATCATGTGAGCCCCATACAAACCGTTTCCTAAAAGCACAGATGGTGAAGGACTGAATGACGACTCAACCGCTGTTATCCTTCCATAATCCACACAAACACACACCATTATGAGCAAATTTAATTGATTAAAAAGTCAGCTCACATTCAGCTTGGCCATTCTAGCCAGAACTGATAATGATACTAAATAGAAAGTAAATGAGTCCACGTGAAATTGTGTGTATGTGTCTTATCAGCATTTCATGCTAACATGACAGCTTACGCTGCATTACACTATGCACCAGCAGCTGATCTCTGTGCTGCTGCTCCATTGTGCCAGGGGAGGTTTTCAAGAGGTACCTTTCACACACCCTCACACTCAATATGGTGACACACAACGTGTCGAAGTCAGGCTCTGGTATCAAGCTCCAGATAATTGTGTGGCCTCATGGAAAGTCAGCATATGGGGTTTAAACTTGCCTTCAGCTATATTCACCCCACAGTACTGTCAAAACCAAGATGACTGAAAAGCAGAGAAAAAGAGTGAAGACACCAAGTTTGCAGCCTTGAGGGAATGACATAAGCTTTTTAGAGGGTCTTTTGTTGAATTTGAAATTGTATTTGAAGGATATTTGAAACTGAGCTGCTGTTTTGAAATATAGGATACAACAGAAAAAAGACCTCCTGCTTTAACCATGTATTTTTTGGTTAGAGGTCTGTAAATCCTTTTAATAAACTGTCTCACATTTGATTAAAAAAACTTTGATATAGTTGTCACTGAAACTGTTTTCCAATCAAACTGCGATGGCTAACTGACACCTCTCCAGCGGATGTGACAATGTTAATCCAACACCCTTTGATGTCCTTTAATTCAGTTTATCGTTATCACTCCTTTCTCCTTGGTGCCCAGACCATGAACTGACACCTGAACCCGTGGGTCCCCGAGGTTAACACAAAATCTAATGACTTAGAAAGCTGACAGTACAATTTCTGCCAATAAAGCACAGAGAAAAGGTGGTGATAATTGAAATTTCTCAAGCTGGACAGGATCAGCAAAAGTGACGGAAAGAAATTACACACAATACAGTCCTCCGCAATGTGACAATTGGCTCCTCAGTATTTCTGCAACCTGCTGTGTCATAGTATTTACCAAACAATCAAGTGCAATACAGGGAGCACTGGTCAAAGGAAATACGCTGAGAGCCACCTTTAAACTCCACTAGTAAGCATACCTGATGAACAACTAGGCCATAAGGCTAAAATTATTTTGGCTTGAAATGTATCCTCTAGAGTATATACAGGTTTATGTACAATGTATGGTATAATTTACTTAGTTTGGCCAAGTGGAGTAACAAATGTCCGCTTTGTCGAATCATGTATTCATTGTCTCTCAAATCTTGTTTGTAAATATCTTCTGAAAGCCTCAGTCATCTCTAAAACATCACATTATATTGATAAATGTGATATTTTGTTGATATTGAAGTATCTGCTGAAAAATATTTAAAAAAAAAAAAAACATCATTTAGTGTTTCCTAGCCCTCCTTCATTTTCAAATATTTTTACAATTGCTACACCATTTCAAATGAAATCTTTCTTGATGGCAAAGGATTCAGCGTCTTGTCATGGTGTAACTGCTTTAGTTTATAGTCCTGCCAGTGTTTTGGATCCTGAGGGGCTCGCAGTAACATGCTGACACCATTTTATCCAGTTAGCTGAAAATGAGAGGAGAGTGCCTTGCAGTTTTATGATCTTATCCCACTTGGCAAGATTTCTGTTGCTCCTGGTATGTCTAATGCCTAGGGCATGGAAAATAGAAAATATGCTCTTGTGCTCTCTGCCTCTATCTCTGTGTCTGTCTCTGTATGTGTGTTACAGTTCCAAACACCTACACAAAAATATTTGTCTGCACACTAAAATACTTGTGTGTGGGTGTTTGTAACCTCTGAGAGTTTGGCCCTTTCTTAAAAAAAAAAAAAAACAGCAAAACTGCTGTACCTGTCATCTCCAAGCCTCTCAGCAACACTGTTTACACGTTCCTGGTATCTCTCCCCCCTGGACTGAACAGTACGCTATGTGCAGAGTGAGTCAGCAGGATCAGAGGAGAAGGCAGGCTTTAGGTTGAGTGCTGGCTGTGTTTGGAGTCAGAGTTAAAGCTTGGCTCTATCATGAGTGACCTATAAAGATGAGATGACAGAGACACATGCCACCTACAGTGGTAAGATACAGACTGTCAGACACAGCAGTCTGAAGCGCTTTTCCATCATGATCATCATCACCGCCATGATTCCAGTAGTATTAAGAAGCAAAAATTATTCCTGGACGAGTCACTCCAGATTACCACATTCTTACATATAAGTGTTTCTACATAGCCAGAAAACTGTCAAACTGTCTCTGAGTCTCTGTGACCTTTTATCCTGTGGAAATTCAATCCAATGTCAGTGGTCGACGGAATTCACACAACTAAAATAATCTATTGCAAATATTAACCTTATGAAACACATTTTGAAAGGTTATTACAGGTCATATAATTTCATAAAAATCATGTGAAAGAACATATGGACAGGTCAATACATTATTGCTGTCTTGCAATGTGTAAAAACCGAGGATAGTTAAATCCAAAAATTGTGGAGGCTGCATTTATTATATGGGTTTGGTAGATAAAACAATGGCCAGGATTGCCAGATGTCCAAATCCCACTGGTTAAGTGAATATGTGCTGCCTCTGGGTTTTACTGTAAAGATGCACATATGGATCCCCGTGGGTTCCTCTATGGTGTCATACACCCACTATACAAATGGCATGCAAACCATTCATCCATCATCTATACTACTTACTCTATACTACTCCATTAGGATTGCAGAGAAGCTGGAGCCAATCCCAGCTGACATTGGACAAGGGGTACACCTTGGACAGATCACCAGTCTATCACAGGGCCAACATGTAGAAATATACACAAACAAACAACTATTCCTGCTCACACTGACAGCAATCACCAATTTTAGAGTCAGCAGTTGACCTAAACATCCATGTCTTTGGGCTGTGGGAGGAAGCCAGACTAGAACCCAGACCCACGCAGGTACAGAGATAACATGCAAACTCTGCACAGAAGGTTTAAACCAAGAACCTCTTCCTGTGAGGAGACAGTGTTAACACTGTACCACAATGCCGCCCATCCATCCATCTCTTTTTACCGCTTATCCGTCAGGGTGCATGCAAACAGTTCAGGAAATTTTAATCAAAATACGAAACAAAAGGCCCTGAAAAGCTTTAAACAAACATAAGCTTACAAGGCGAGGGATGGGCTGTAGAGCTAAAAAAATGACTAAGACACAAAGCCAGGAGCAGCACTATAAGACTATGATTACATGTTATAACACAAAGTGCTGAAGAGTGGGTGTCTTTTCTGAGTGTGCTCCTCTGAGCTCTGTCAGTAGGTGTTGGCGCCAGACCTTATGTCACCCTCTAAACACACCTCCTCCTGTGTACAGTAGTGGACAAAAATCTAACAACTGTGCATAATAAATAGAGACATAGGATGACAGTTACTGTAATCTCATAGCTATGCTGGCAGTTTCTCAAAACATCCTGCATATAATCACAGTGGAGTAGAGAAATGTGTTTAAGGTGAACATACTGAACCTTTTTTGAAGGGACTCGTAATGAGACATCCATCAGTAGTAAAATATAAATGAACTCACTAAACCATGGTTCATAGAAAAAAAAGACACTGACCTTTAATTAATGATGTGATAATCTTTGGAAATAGTCCTTCACACCATGCACAGACTGCATAAGGGAGTCCAAGGTTTCAATACTATAAAGAGAGACAAACCTTTACACATTTAACATTACACATATTTATTGTTCTTGGTAAATAATGCATATATGTGTAATAGATAACTGTGAAACGTATTAACCAGAACAGTAGTGGTTAATGACATACCACAGCTGGATGACCCCAAGTTTGATCCAGATTGCTAAACAGCTAAAGGATTCAGCAAGAAGGAATCAAAGGTTAAAAGGAATTCCTGTCTTATTGTGTTAAGTGAAATATATCAAAGGCTGTAGTGAAGATTTTTTTGTTTTCTACAGTAAGACAGATGTACAGAAAGCCATGAAACCCACAAGACAACAGGCTCAGATTTTCTACTTCACCACAAACGTAATAATCTCTTACAGCGGCAAGTGAGAGTTCTGCTTTGTAACAGAAATGTATGGGTCTGTTTATCCTCCATCTGTGGTGGCATCTGTTTCATATTGTGTTCTCTCTCCGTTTGCCAGTGTTTCACACTAACACATTTCAAATGTTATTTTTATCAGAACGCACAATGTGAGTGAAGAAGGTAGGACATGTCTGCATGCAAGGTTTGCTTAGTTGCATTTGCCAATTTTAGGTGACAATTTTAATTAAATATATTAGAACAACAAGTTAGAAAGTCAAGTAGATGCATGTATGTGAACAAGGTTCAAAGATAAATGACTACCCTCTTACTCTAATGTGCGTTTCTCTCAAAAGAATAGGAATCTCTTCATTTCTCAGTGTAAGGTGTACGTGTATATAAAAATCACTTTTGCTAAAAGCCAGGGCCAGTGTGAACCTTGTGTCTCCCATGTTCCATCTTCCACAAGGTCAGGATCCTGTCAAGTTCAATGATCCAGGTCAACAGTCAAGATTATGGTCAGAGGACACAGTGTGTTTTGGATGGCTCTCCATCTGTGAACTGGCCAAAAGGGTCACAGATGATGCACTTTAATTTGATTGCAACAGGGTGTTTAACTATGTGCAGCTTTCAAACAACCACTTGCCTTGGATTGCTGTGTGATAGCTCATGCAGTCAGAAATTTCAATCAAAACTGTCCAATCAAGACCACAACTATGTTTTTTCTCTACTCTATTTTTAAATTCTCTGTAATATATTTTAAATACCAGTTTTATTCGAAGCAAAACCTGCTTTAGGGTTTTCATATATCTCATTAAAAAGTGTTACACCATGTTTCAGCTACAATAACAAGGGCACTATGTACTCAAATACAAAAATATAAAGTGTAATTTTCTCTGATATAGTGGCAGCTTTCCACATACATTTTGCCTTTAAGCATGGTTCAGACTGAGGAGTAATGGAGCCTATGAAATGAAAAGAGGTGCTAGCCATGCTAAAAGAATAAGAAGTGGGATTCACCACACACCATTTCACACATACTGGACTCAGAGCAGCAGGAGAGTGTCAGAGGTATGTGCTGTTTAAGAAACCTATGCATTTATACAGGCTTAACCCTCACAGAATACAGAGGGGGATGGTGCACTGTGCCAACCATGAAATTAACCATTTCAGAGATGTATCAGCTTAACAAAACCAACACAGCTCCACGTACCTGTAAGGCTACACATAGAAGATACGCAAAAGAAAAATCTATACATGCGATATGTACAATGTAATAGATAAAGAAAAACTAGAAATATCTGTTACTTTTTAATATCTTGTCTTTAATATGTGACAAACAACTGTTTTGCCTAAAATAATCGCAATTTGCTCAAAAAATTATTGTTCTAAAAACATAGCTAGAAAAAATCTGCATCATCTTCCACATCTCCTCATTGGCAAAAGGCAAACAAAATTTCTAACCAGCATGTATTGTTTTAGGTCCAATATGCATCACATCAAAGTCGGCACTGCAGAGATTGCATTCACAAGGCCAAAACTGTGTTTTGTAAGGTCAAGGACCTCCACCCACCAAAATCTAATCACTTCATCCTCAAGCCCAAGTGAATGTTTGTACCAAACCTGAAGAAATTCCCTCAAGACAAGAAAATTCAACAGAGGGACAACATAAAAATATACACGCTCTGGTCCTGACTGTGGCTGGTGTGGAGGCATAGAAGTAACACCAGTTAAAGTAGCTGTTTATCCAACTCTGACTGCCTGTATGGGGGTGGATAAGGATTATTCTAAGAGCTAGTGACTGACAAGCTTGATAGAAAATTATTTTACAAAATGTTCAATATTAAATTAATACCATTGATAGCATAATATATTACTTTTATTTTGATTTTGGTGAAAAGTTCATCCAGAGAGCCACTGTATTGTATCATCTGTATAGGTGGTATCAGTCTTGCATTATAGCCTCATCAGAATTTTGCATACATGTCTTCATAGTGTTATATTCTCAGGGTCATGAGGCCTGTGGTGCTGCAGTGGTGGTCCAATGTGATATCTTTTCACGATGCCTAAAATCCCCAACTATACACTTCTCCAGCAAACTAATGAACCTCATATCGTATAAACTTGTTTGGATTCAACAGGCCTATGTTAACACTCTCAAACTCAGACCAAAACCTTTTACTTATACTTTTCACATTATTAGCCACAGAAATGCAAATATCACAAATGAAATGATGATGATGCAAAGATGTGACGTGAGAAGACTGATGCCACTCATATCTGCACAATAAGGTTATTGCTGGTCTGTTTGGAAACTAGGAAATGTGACTCTGGCTCTGTCAAATGCTAACCAGTCTTTGTACCAAGCTAACTGACAGCTGGCATTAGCTTCATATTTCTTGCATAGGCATGAGTGGTATCAGTCCTCTCATCAAACCCTAACCCAGAAAGCAAATCTGCACATACCCAAAATGCCAAACCTTTCTTTCAAAATGTATGATAACCCGAGAGAAATAATATACCATTGGACATAAAGTTGCAGCAGTGACCTATAGTCTTTTAACCTTTTATTCAAATTTCCCCCCTTTTCATTTTTAGACAGAGCCCATGGTGCATGGTTTGCTTGTAAAAATTAATTGTGACAGGTTTTTTGTGTGCTGTGGGCCAAAGAAAGGTTATATCATTGCAAATGCAATATCAAATGCTTTAGAGTCACAGCACCAATTAACCAGAAAGTTTTCCCATAAAACAGAGGAAGTGACAGGAATGAGCCAGGCTTAGCTGCTTGGCTAGTTTCATCAAATCCTTGTGTGTGCTGATATTGTAACACTTGGTGTCATTACAATAAAGACAGAGTTAAAAGATGTGAGGAGGTCAGTTTTACTATGCAAAGCTGTAAACCCCTGTTTTATGGTGACTTTCATGATGCTGTAGCTACTCTGTCACTCCCTATCCGCTTAGGAGCCAACAGACCACAGCTCCATCACGACCTCTGATCTCAGTCATACTTGCAACCTTGTGTTTGAAGGCTAAGTCCAGCTGGATTCCAGGAAGTTGAAAGCTCAGCCTTTGAAGTTGGATGTGATTAACACAGCACATTAAACTAGTAACAATCTAATCATCCATAAAGTGGCACAATTTTTCAATAGCCTCAAACAGACTGAGCTGGTTTTATGTGACAGCAACGTCTGAAAAAAAAAAAAAAAAAAAAGCTACTCATTTATGTGACCATATTCCTGTGAATATAGAGACTCTGCCGCAATAGTGTTATTGCTCACAAAAGGTGACTAATGAGCATGAGGTGAGAAGTGAAACTTGTCAGAGTGAAGAATAGGAGAGGGGAAGGCTAAGAGGGTCAAGCCTTGTGTGAAAGGAAACAGCGATGGTGATTGAAACTGCTGAGTAAAACTTGAGCTATGGGGTTGTGATTAAACTGAAAGGACAGACATTATTGCCCTCCAGTCATTTAACACCTTGATTGCATGTCTGCCATGTCCCTGTCAGACTGACTGCTTCATCAAATGTCTTTGTCTGGTACGAATACCCCATTTGGTCCTAGGCCCTTCACGAGAGACCAGGGAGGACAGGAAAAAAATGGTCAGTAAAAAATAAAAATAAATAAATAAATATAATATCTCTATGCAACCTCGCAGAGTATTTTCATAACTGTTTGAGCTAAAACAACACTTAGCATGACTGAGGTGCTCACAGCTGATTTTCTGTTACTGTTAATGCTGATTTTCAAGTTGTTATGAAATCATCATTTGTGTTAAGTGCTAATGAGTGAGAAAGATAACAAATTAAGATTGTGAACATGGTGATGGATATAGACCTTTGGTCTTGCTGAGAGGTGCATACCTAGTTTTTGGATTCTGCAGTTTTAGAAGTTTATATTTTCCATTTTGGAGCCTTCATTCACAGTTGGGATCAAAGTACAAATGTTTTTCCACCAGCAGCCTAGGCCTGAACAGATGAAGGGGTTGAAGGAAAAGAGAAAAATATTTCTATTAGATGGAGATTAAAAGCCCATTTTGAACTGAGTTAGGGAGAAGTTATGTTCCAATCACTTCTTCTCTCAGTGCTTTCAATAAAATGTCTCACAAATTGGTAAAGGGTTATGGGGTGCCATATCAAAATGACAGAATAATTATGGTAAGGGCTATTATATTGGTATAAAAAGAATTGTGAATACAGAGAGGCCAGTGAGGTGGATGGAGTAGCAGTTATGTTTTATACTACATTCTCTCAAAATAATAGAGTAGGTAACAGCTTGTTTGAACATTTAAAAAAAAATAGGGCAAAATTTATTGTACACTTTTAGTCTACGTCTTTATCCTCTATCATTATAAAGCTCAGACACCCCATTCTGGTCTCCACCCAGGAGGTCTGGCCCTTCTAGTGACCCCACTGTGCCCCAGCAGACTAAACAATGATGCTGGGTCACCTCCTCATGCCCCAAGACAGATGGCTGGCTCCTCTCTGCGGTCGCCACCATGGCCAAGGTCACCTCCCCTGCTTACGGTGCACCTGCACCCAACACTCCCATCATCATCTTAATTCCTGCTACAACTAGCACACGCCGCTGCACAAAGCCTTCCCCCATTTCACCCCCTCCCATGTTAACAGAGGAGAAAATGAACCATTTACATTCTGCTGGCACGTGTCACGCCATGTTGAGGACTATACCACACCTGCAAAAACATACCTGTAGTACAACAGAGGAATAAAGAACCACAAAAAAAAAAAAAAAAATTCTCTGGAATACACAAGTTGATAGATGTATTTATATAGTCATTACTGAAGAGCTATTCTGTTTTCACTAATGAAGACACGATGCAAGCTTGGCAAAAGACAACGGAATAGAAAGGCAATTAAAAACACTGAAATAACGTGTGAAATTACAACAAATGCATCCCTTGTAAAATCCTGAATCAATTGGCACCTGTGTCATTGTAAGAAATGCTCCACAGCAGACCACCGAAGGGGGGGAGTAGTATTGACGAGAGAGGCTGTGATCCATGAGAAAGGCTACCTGTCACCGTCACACAAGTCCCTCCCTCACCCATTCAGCACAGCAAACCATCAGATCAATGGCCACAGACACAATCCTCCCCCCTGCAAAACTAATTATGTGAGCATTTTATACTGCCAAGTCTTCTCCACGCTTTGTTTATGCAGGCTGCAATTAGTGAAATCGTCAATATAAGACTGGGGGAGGTACTGGTGAAGGTACAATGGCAGAAAATAAGGGGTGGAGTCTCAAGAAAGCTCCAACTGCACAGGCAGTGCCAGCAGGCAGAAGGTACGAAGGCATGGCCGAGCATGTGTGACAGTGCAACTGCACACTGGGAATTTCTGATGCAAAGATCCGAGACAGACTGTTCCTGTGAGTTTCTCACAAGTCCAAGTGAGGTGCCAAAGTAGTCCGTTCAGTAGCATCAATTCCCCAGAAGTGTGATGCTGGTGGGTCTTTGTGTCACTTCAGCACGCACAATTAAGTTGCTGTGAATATTTATGATGGGTTTAAAGACATTATTCTCAGTCCCCCAGGTGTCACAAAGTGGCTGTAATCAGGATTCAGAGGAATCTCCCGCTCTCTGTCGATAGCCTGCTTGTCTACTGAGAGCTGTAAAACCCAGAGCTCCTCTCTGCATCTAAAGGTCTGGTTAAGTAGCATAAAGCTGTGCTACAGCAGCAGCTCAGGATCTCATTCTGCGAACCCTAGATAAAGCTGCATGGACACCTAACATGTCTTCACTGATCAGTTAAAGTGTGATTATTTTCAAGTTGCTCAAATTTTAAACTTTTAAATAGATGAAAATTATATGATGTTAGGCCACCACAGAAAATAGACAGAGAGAGAGAGAAACATAGCAAAAGGGACAGCAAAAAAATAGAAATTTAGACTTTTTTTTGACAGGGATATAAAGGTTGTTTCTGTTCACAGTCTGTTCTGGTCTACTGCTGACAATCTGTCAATAGAGATATTCTGAATCAGTCTGATGTTAGTCCATGTGGTTGAAATTCTGCTGGAAGTTTAATTCTGTAACTATCCATTCCCAAATCCCAATGATTATGTTCATTGTCTGATAATTAAAATAGTTTGCTATTGAACTTGATAATGCCTGTGAATGGTGACACCAATCCTACTACTGTATGTGGCACATCCCTTAGATTTCCATGTTAACAGCAGAGCAGTCAGTGTTTAATTTTCCTCTAGAGAGCTGCCAAGACTAGGCTACCATCTTGTAAAACCTAAAGACCTACTCAGTGCAATCCTTCGTGTGCAGTCTTAACTTTAATTAAATTAAAACCTTGATTTCCCTCAGCTGAGAGGTGATTTCCTCCTGGTATAATTACACCATGTGCACTGGTGTGGTCACTGGTAGATGATCTCTTCAGAGAGCATTGATCCCCAACCATCATAGCTAAAAGCAGTCATTACCTTGGTTTACATTAGATCTGATTAAGCTTAGTAATAAATAGAAATATTATTGTGATATTATATTGTGATATAAATACATGACTTTTAGCCTTTTGCAGCTGAACTTTAGAGATGGCTGGTCAGTCCACCACTTTGGCCCAGGCTCAACTTAGCTGTCCTTCTTTCAACAGACCTCTGAAGGTCTCCAAAGGAAGAATACTACTTTATAATTTGGTGATCCTGACTTCTCATCTGGTCAAATCACTTCTTCACGTGGTTTGGTGCAAAACCAAATATCTGCAAAACTAATGACACCCCCATCATCATCAGCTGTACTTTGCTAACTTTAGCTACTATGTGTGTACAGTATATTCCTGCTTTGTCTTGTTAACTGAAATGTTTTTTCTTCAATGAGCTTGATTCATTGAACATGGGTTCTCTTGACTCTGCACTGAAATTATGACTAGTTGAGCAGACAAAGACTTTTAATTTTAAAAGATAATAAGAATATAATTCCCTGATAATGCATGTGTAATTGTTCAATCTAAAACTCTTCTGGTCATAACACATTCTTTATCTTGCATATATTATTCTCTTCAAATCTGCAGTTTTACAAGCAATTTTTATCTAACTGACAGGAACTATACACTTATGGCACATTAATGACTCAAGATGTAGAACAGATAAAAAAGAAGCCAGTGATTATCTAAATAGGCTGAACCCTGATCCTGAAGAGCACCATAAAGACATTAAGTAAAGTAGTAGTTTTTATTTAAAATCTTGCAGTTTGCTATAAATTACTGGTCTTTTGCAAACACTGATCAAGAGCTTTTTAGACTGGTTAATTTAATATTTTTGAGTACAAAATTAGAACCGGGCTTTCTACTTATAAGTTTAAAAAAAAAAAAAAAAAAAAAAAAGAAGTTATAAAGCATTTTTGTACCAATTCAACACTAATTTTTTTCTTTTTTATTGTTTCTATTCATACACACTTAGTAAACAGTGTGTGGCTGGCAGACGAGCTTACACTGCCCTACAGGTATGCAGACAATTAGGAAAGCCTCTGTGTTTGGTATTATTCCCTCCAGCCGTTCTGCTGTGGGCTGGAGAATAGTGCTGCCTTTTAATCAGCGCCAACGTAGGAAGCTTCCATGTGTGACCAAAGCCCCCTAGACAATCTAAAATGAGTCAAGAAAAATAAGTGTTGCCCTTGCTTTTGCCCATACTCTCCCACAATCATGCGTTTTCTTGCTTTCTCCCATCTCTTAGCCTCTCTCCAATTGCTCTGCGCCAAGCCTTAAGTGTTATCTCCAAACAGCAGCCTTGGCAGTGAGAGCCCAAAGTGTATAAAATATAAGATCCTGTCTCAAACACAACCTTGGAACAGAGCCTTATCAAATGCTAGGTATGCCTCAGTAAGTTCAAAAACATCAGAAAACTGACATACAAGTGCTTTAGACATCTGTGAGCAACAATTTTCTCATCCATCCATCCATCCATCTATCCATCCCTACTTCTTCCTCATTCACGATTGGATGCCATTAGTCTCTCAGTGTAAACTGAACAAACCTCTATAGGTCATTGTGCATCAGGGTTGAACACATTTTATTGCCTTTAGCCATTTTCTTTTAGTCTAAAAAGCAGTGCTGAGCATTTTACCTTTTACTTAGAATTCACGATCTCATATTAGGTTCCACAGAACAAATCACAATAATAGTCAGGTTTTTTTCTACAATTTGTTTTGGAAGCAAAACAAAGGTTTCCCAACTCAAACAGTTTCCTGACATCCCCAGCACAACAGAAGGAAGCGTCCTCCTCCCCTTATCTTATAGGAAGACTCTCTTTGTTCTGAACACAGTGGTGAGAATCTTTGACAACATCAAAGCATTGCAGAGCTTTTCTCCAACCAGAGCGCTAATGAGAGACGACCATGCTGCACGAGAGCGATTACAGTAGCTTCATTAAGGGGTGAACTGATACCATGCGCTCTGCTCTGGTATGACTGCCTCTGGGAGCTTGTCTCCTACACAGAACTCACATTCACTGAAGATCAGGTCTGTCAGCGATGAGTGACTCGGTTAAAGCACTCCTCTGATGACTTTTTATTTTTTTCAAAAGATCAAAACAAAAAAACAATGACTAGTTCCTGTTGTAAAGTCTTAAGATATGCAAAGCATGTTGAGAGAAGATGGCATGTGAAATAAGTGTCTGCTATGGCTGACAGAAACTCCCTACTATGGGGTTAATTCTCCTCAGGGTGAAAAAAATCCAGTGTATGCAGCTGTGTTGTTTCTTTGCCTGCAGAGCTTGAGTCCTATTCACTCAAAACAGCGAGGAAAGGGAAAAAACAAAAAGAACTCAGTTAGCACACATGTCACAAAACATAAACCCAACAAATCACCAGAAACCAACAGAGAGCAAGAAAGAGAGGGGAGAAAAACTTGACCCTGAATTTCATTCGTTCACTGGGGGGGACACCAGAGTTTATTTCAACCACAGTTCTCAGCAGCTATGCATCACAGCATCCAGCCTCTGTATTTACAGCCTGACCACCCAGCACTAATATTGTTATGGATTATTCTGTAAAATTGGTTTTTGTAATTTATCGTGGTTTATGGTTAGATTAATTGCTTGACCTTCATGGAAGTGCGCGCGTGTGTGTGTGGAAGAGAGGTGAAAAAAAAAAAACAAACAAAAAAAAAAAACTTGATGTATTAATTTCTACAAACCTGATGACAAAATATTTTGACTTTATACCATATATATATATATAGTTACATACTAAACAGATCAGGCCAAATGAGTGACAACAGATCTCACCTTTTGATATCCAAACCACTATCTCCAGCTCCCCTAAGCTTTCTTTAAATGGGGGGACAAATGATTAAAGCCTTCCTCCACTTCTCCACCTTTAACCTATCTTATTTAAGTTGCATTAGGTCTCCCATTAAAATTAGCAATATTTTATGGTAATTCCAATTGAAAAAAAACCCTGTTGCTGAGGGAGATAATTATCTCAATTATTCAGGATCCCGTACCCGAGATGCAAAGGGCACAGCCTCCTTTGCTTGAGGCCGTTCTTACCCACAAGTGGAAATAATTGAAATGAGGCAGATGTTTAATTATTGTCATTTTAAACACAGTAGATCGTAATGAAGAGTGTATCATTCTAACATTACCAAGTATGATAATCACACATTTCACACAGGCTGAGAGTAATTATTTTCTTAATAATTAAAATGTTGAACTAGTGAAATGTTTATCAAGTTCATGATTCATCACACAGAGGAAAAACCTGAATTAATCTCCTTGCTGCTGATTGTCACCTTTATAAAGACAAATCCAGGACTGACTCTGAAATGGCAATTCAAGACAGCAACACAGTATGACAGTATAGAAAATGTCAAACTCTAATATTACAGCAGACAGGAGCAGAAAATACGCAATATCACATATGATGATGTACGATATGTGCAATACCAAGGCAACATGATGGATTAGTGGCCAATTTTGAAAAAGACTTTCCAGCAGACACCAAAAGAAGCAAGCTAGCCTGATATGATCTGGAATTCTCTTAATAACAAGGGTAGGCACAAGGGCAGTGGTCTCATAGGACATCTATTATTCATCTGAACATCTCATGAATTAACAATCAGATAATCTCACCATATATGTTTTAAATCATAAACAGGAAAAAAGACTAATATGGCTACTACTGTCTTACTTTCTTGCATGATTATCACTCCAAATGGACAAGTATATGCTGCACAAAAGTGATACTAGTATTTGATTGAAATGGAAACAAAGAGCGACAATCTGCTAAATTTTGACAGATCCATCAAAATAATTGTGTAAAATGAGAGATTAATTTGTACAATTGCCTGTAATTGGAGGAGCAGTTCACCTGCCATATCCCAGTAAAACACAAACATCACCACTTTGAATAATGCAAAACTACACACACCCCTGTTCTTTGTCTCAAAATAAGTAAAGGGATGAGGGATCAGTCTGGTCATATTTTATAGTTTACTTACATCAATAAATTCCATTAAAATACAAAAAACAGTGAAGTGATTCTACAAACAAAGTATTGTCTGTGTAGCTAAACTCTGATGTATCTTATTCCTCTGTTGACATTCACATTTGAGAGTGACACACATCATGATGGGATTTGTTGACAGTCAAAAAAAGATCACCAGGCCTATCCATAAAGATCAGATAAGAATTGACCGATCATACTCTCACACCTCAGCATACTAATAAAACACTCTCATCTTCATATTAATTAGCATTAAAGGACCCCACCCCTTCAAAGGTGTCCATCTGTCTTTGTGCTTGTGAGGGCAGATGTCTCTCACCCTATGGTCCACCTCTCATCCTCTGAGCCTCCCTCCTCTGAAGCAGGTCTTTTAATTAAAACATTGTACTAGGACTGTAGCCTGTGTGTAACGCCCCCTCCCTCCATAGGAGGAGCAGCTCGAGCCCAGCATCAAGCCGAAGTGGATGCACAGGACCTGCCAGGACAGAGATGTGATACCAGTAGACATGTTACAAGTATTTCACTGCAGGGTGCAATGAGGACATGGAGATACGGCTGTGGTCCAGCTGTCCCTCCCTTAATGCCAAAGAACACACAGGACGAAAGGCCACGGACACACAAGAAATTTAGAGGAAAAAAAAGAATCAAAGAAGCATGATGTGATTCAGAGAAAATCTAGATTATAGCAAGACATTACAATTGACCCAAGTTGTCGCAACACAACAGTATAGACCGTGTAAGTGCTGTTTTTTGTCAGCCCGCAATCAGGGAGAACTATAATATCCAGCATAATTTTATAGACATTTCAAACATAGCAACAGCCATGTGGATTGTATGTCTCTACTCCTCTTGTACAGAGAGCTCCCTGAAATCACTTACAACAGCTTTAGTTCACATTTATATGCTTGTTGGTGTAGATGTTAAGCTATCTATGTAGTTAAATTATTACATTATAATGAATTACTGACAGGCATCACACCTAAAAGAAAAGTCTTTTAGGTGCCTCAATGCCTCAAAACCAATTAAGGCTTCAGAGAAAGACAGCAAATGAGTAAAATGGATGACATCAGATTAACATTAGTGTGGTTGTGTTTAAGGATTAAGTCTATCAGGCAGACATTCACACAGGAAGCATAGCCGCAATCTCTGCGCCAATCGTTTTCGAACACAAAACGTCATTTTATCCTGTGAAAGAAGCATGAAAAGACATCTGCATGAAATAGCTCAAACGCAAATTGTACATAACTTGCACATACAGTATGTGTAGGTGTAACACAAGTGTATATGGGATAAGATTTGTGCGCAGGTTTTTCCCTGGAGAATGCAATTACGAACCAATTTACACCCCCTCATATTTCTATGCTGCATTTATCTTTAGCAAAGTGCACTTAGGTTGAAATGAAGCATGGCAATGGCCTCTGTTTATGAACACTATCAAAACACAGCTGAATTGTCTGCCATATGCTCCACCATGCTCAGGTTGCCCATCAAAATGACTTCAAATTAGAGAGAATTCATCCCTCGTGTTCCTATTTGATTTGGGCTTTCAGTCTAACTCAACTTACTTCATCAGATTAATGCCAATTTGTTTGTTTTTTTCTTTGCCACATAGCTGGAGCATCTCTCATGTCTTGTTTGAATGTCTACAAGATGTGCCTCTGTTCAGCTGTTGACATGTACTCACAACACAGCAGCCCATGGAATTGTTTTCCACTAAAATGCATCTTTGGAAGAGTAACTGAAGAGCAAAGCTAAATTTCCCTCAGTGGTAATATGTCTACAAACACCATTTAACAATGGCTGATGAATATTCAGAGTTTTCTTGCCCAGGCAGGAAATCCCTATCAGCTATTTTATAAAGTATCGCATGTAATTATGTCACCTCTACAATGGCGATCTAACGCCCAGTTTGTCTGATGCCTTCCAGCTTTTAATTAACTAAATTACTGCATACTTCTCCCCCCCTTGATTACTGTTATGGGGGTAGATCATTTACACACAGAATTGCTGCAGGAGTGAAAACTAGTTTTAATGAGGTACTGTTTAAATTGTAGGAAATCATGAAACTTTTAACAGAACCTTTACTCTGACAAAATGGAAGCAAAATATAGACATTGTGCATCTTTGCTTTCATTGTTCCGCTTGACCTCATTTGCAAATGAAACCTATTACAGTTTTTGCTGGTGAGGGTATAAATGTCCTCAAAGTGCAGATAGAGGACAGATGCCTTGTTATAACCACAGTCTTAGACCACACTCGCTGTGGGGTGACACAGATTACCAGTTCATGTCTACAACTGTGGGTAGTGAAACCACATTTATACAATTGAGGCAGCTATTTTACGAAGACAGATATTTTGACCCAGACTGAAATTGCAAGATTAAATTGAGTAATGCTGTGTTGAAAATTGGTGATAATGTTTTGCATCCCAGGACAGAGGGAACATGTTTGGTAGCATGTGATGTAAATATGATCACTCAGCCGTGTTTCCTCTAAAGGTGAAGTTACTGAACAAACTGGTTCTTGAATGTCTATCAATTACCAGCATTATTATGAGCTGACTAATATATCTTAGTCAGCTACCACACCTTTACTGAAAGCAAATGATGAAAGGCCATTGATCAAATATTCTATCTGCATATATGTACAAAAACTCATGTGCATTACGTGGTTGTTGTTTTAAGCAGAGATTTAGTTCCATCTACTGCTTGGTTTACAAGTATTCACCTCATCATATAATATGAGACTGTGCCTGAGGCATCCTTTGAGGAAGCTGCAGGGCTTGTGCCTTCTAAATTACTGTAACCACACTGAAAGGCTGATGATTCTAAGACAACAATTCAAACTTCCATTTCCATTTGAAGACATGGTCAGGCTCATACACATTATTTCAACTGTAAAACTCCAATTGTCCGAACCTACTGACTGTTTTCTAGAGGACAGATCAGCTGGTGGCACATCTGTCCAGTAGCTTCCTGACCATTATTTTCATTGAAGGGAGCAAATGTTGCAGCTGTGTGCATGGCACCTTTAGTGACATTCAGAAGAAGGTGATTTGCAATCTCTTCACTACACTGACATTCAACAACACTGGCTCCATATTATGATAGCATCTCTTTTTTGGCCCCCTCCCCCCTTTCTCCCTCTTGGGCTCTCAGAGAAATTGTACAGGCTACGGCTGCCACAGCCCTGCTGTCAGACTGCCATAGCAGCATCCCTCTCCTTCTCAGCCCATGGGTTACAGCTGACAACACATGATCCTCAGAGCCAGGCAGCCAGCTCGAGCACAGCGAGAGAGCCTTCAGCTAGTGCTGACATATTCCAGGGCCCATTTCAACAGATGGAGTTTTTACAGGTACCATTTGGGGTAAAATACCTCGCTTGAGGGTACAGCATCTGGTCCATCTTTCCTACCCCCTTCCACCTCTCATCTTCAGCCCCTATCACCTCACCTTTGTTGCCTTTATCCTCCTCCATTATGCAGTAAATAGGTACTGTCCATCAGAGCAAATACATCTTTGTATGTTGGAAAAAAAAAAAAAAAAAAAGCCTTGTTTAAGAGAATTCACACAGCTGGTAAAAGCACCAGCAAACTGATTCATTTCAGATAAAGTTACAGTCCATAATTCCTACCCATATAACGCACTAAACAAGTCAAGCATTGCATCAACAGATGCAATTCAGTTCCACTCAGATTTTCTCTTCTCTGCTTGGGTAAGGTCTATGAGATGACACAGTGTTAAATCTCATTGCAACTTAAGCGTTGTGGACCATTCCAAGTGTCCATCACTCAAGCTGCGCTCAATAACCTTGGACTCATATTTCTCTGGCAGTGATTTAACGACTTGCAAAATTACACTGCGGTTGGTTGAGCCTGTGTTGATGTTGATATCTCTACTCTTTACTGTCCTGTGTCCTGTCAGGCTTCTCCTGTTATTTATCATGACTTACACCATGACACGTGAGAAATGCCCAATCGGCCATTTATCTCGCTGTTAAATAATACATGCCAGGCCGGGTCCAGATCAGAGGAGCAAGGTGAACTATGAGATTTTGAAAACTGCATCAGATGAATTACAGCCATCAAGGAGTTCCTCTGAAGTTGTGCCACTGAGTGTCATGCTGAGGCCTGACAGGCTGTAAAAACAAAATTTACACATGCACAGAAGTTACTGCGGCTAGATTAGCGAGCTGCTTAATCCTGCTAGGTGGAATTTATACACAAGTAAAGGAAGAAGCTAGCTAGCTCAACTACCTTCTCACTGTCTTTATTTCATGTGTCAAAGAAAGGGCTAAATCAGAGCTTCACTGCATAAAAACACAATTGGAGAAAGAGAGAAAATCAATATTTGAAGAGTCTCGGTCTGTGCATCTTAAGTAGTCTATGAGAAAAAAGCATGCATATTCCACTATGTCTGAATTATTAACACTTCTATGGTTTGTCTCAGTATTCTTAGAGCATAATGTCAGGAATGTGAGAGAACAAAAGCAACATTTGTAATGAAATAATACATTTTGTACACAACCAGGAGCTGTGACTGTATGTTCAAGGCTACTTTAAAATATTTTACAAGGCAGAATGAACAAAAACATCAATGCTCTTGTTTATCTTAGGCCAACACCCCAGTTTAGAGTAAATGTCAGCTATTCTGGGTGAATTTTTTCCAGTTAATATCCCCAGTGACTATTTATTTACTCACTTACTAATCGTAATTCTGTTCACGCCACTCCTCTGTGGTAATTACTACATACGCCACATTGCCATTCATTAATTCTCTGAAGATATGGTGCAGCAGTCAGAACACATGAACATATACAGTACATTACAGAAATATTGTAAGCATGCAATAATACACATTTACACTGCAACATTCTGTGTGCATATTTTGATGAGCCCACCTTACTACAGAACTGCAAGCTCTTGTAACATGGTTGTTTGTGGCAGTGAGGTAAATGCGGAAGACTAAATACTAAAATCGGACTTGATAAAGACGTTTTAATGGTATCTTACAACAAAGAAAATGCTGATATTATTGCAAAATGTGTTGTTATAATGTCTGCAGAAGATACAATACACAACACCCACAATTAGATTAACAGTGATATGACAGCAAAACAATCATGGCAGACAAATGGCCAGTAATTCAATCACTGGTCCAGGACACGTCATGTCAGCCAGTCTATTGACTTTGACAGGCAGTGTGAGGTGCTGGCAGACTTCTATTTACCCGGGGCACACAAAGTGCTGATGCATCATTGTGTAAATCAGGATGAGACTGGCCTGCCTCACCTTTGACCAACTGCTTAGGAGAGGCACATAAAAATTCAAAAGAAGAGCATTATGTCCTGACTCCTATGTAAAACATCATGGTGCAACAGTGACTGTGTTGGTGCCACATCAACATCCAGCTGTATACATTTGTTACTAGCGATCATGCTTTTTTTTCATAAAAATACAAAGAAAAAACATAATGATTATTATTCTTTGTATGTCAAGAGTGAAATCTAATTTAGAATTGATTACTTCTAGGTTTCCTGGGCAACTAGTGTTAGTTTAATTTGTTGAAAACAACAGTTGCTGCTACCATGTATCACATAGAAGAAAAACCCATGCGCATAGGAAATATTAGTGAGATGGGGACACCAATGGCAAATACCATCCTATATCCTTTCACTTCCCATTCACATCACAGCTTGGATGCATTCACAGCCACACCAGATCCAGATGCCATTCATTAAATAATTAACGTCCGGCTGAGATGACTTTGATTTAATTGATCCGGGCAAGCCTGGTGGAGAAAAATTGATGGGCCGCAATGTTTGGATTCGCTTCCAAACTGCAAAGAGAATCAGTGTGTCTGGAGGATTTATTGAACAGATTACAGCAGGAAGCAGAAACAGGCATCTCACCCCAGCATGACTAATACCATTACAAAAAACCCCGTAGTTTGTGTTTAGGTAGTTACAGTTTGGACACAGTGATGGACAGAGTAAACACTGTTGATTAACTCCAATATTCACCTGCCATGATGTGGCTAAAACACACAGCTTCATTCACACAGTTAATTTTACTGCCATCTAACCCCTGTTGGTAATTAAAACGTGTTTTGTTCAAAATGTCCCCCTTTCCTGGGGCACAGCTAAGTCTGATATGCATAGGTGGCCAAAAGGGATGCTCATCTGACATCAGCATGTGACTGTGGGTGTATGTAGGGGAGGTAGAGGGGTAGCAGTAAATCAAAATCCATTTTCTTTCTTTTGTTTAAAGGCACTTACAAAGGCCTTATCAGAATAAAGACAGAAGCTAACAAAGAGAAGCAGAGGCGACAGGCTGCACAATACATGTCTGCACATGAGGATGGCGATGGTAGGTGGCGATACCTGTGCCATGACACCTCAGCTGCACAGCTTGTATGAGACAGGTGTTACCAGCCTCAGGGGTTGGACTGTCTTCCACCTTACTGTACTTGATATTCCACCGCCCAATGCATGCACAATAACAGACATTGTGCACACCAACATGGGCAAACAAGAGTACGCACAAAGAACAGAGGTGGATGGGGGTAGAGACACAGGCAAGACAAGTGAAAGAAGGCACGGTACAGAAAAAAAAAAAAAAAAAAGAAAAAACTGATGCTGCTCGTGTAAATTGGCTGATGCTGCCTCCTCTTTGCCAGATTAACTCCACAGGGCAAGGAAGAAAAAGGAGGGAGGGAAATAGTGCGAGTGGGGGGCTGGGTTCAGTCCTTTCATCAAAGGACCTTTCTTTCCCCCTTCTTTCTTTCTCTGTGTGAGGGAGTGCCAACTCCAGAGTGGGCAATTCATTCTGTGATTGCATGTCAAGAAGTAAAAGCCACATTGTCTACACTGAAAATCCCACCTGAGAGAAATAACAAGCTTTGACCAATGTCGGCAAAATATTTATCAATCACACTCGTTCAGATTCACAGCATTAAATTTAGTGCAACAAAAACAAGCCTGCAGAATTTTTATGGAAGTCAAGATAGTGGATGTGCTTACAGCAAAAGCAGACCCAGGAATAACAATGACTTGTATGCATCATCTTCCAGTCTTATTCTAATTCCATCTCCTGTGTCCTGTGTTTGGGTGTGCTGGTCCCAGGCCCTACAGCCAGGATGTTTTAATCTCTTGTGCCTGGCCTCAGGCCATGAGGTCGACACTCAACCCTGAGAGACAGGTCTGCTGACACTCCTCTGCTCTCTTTTGTGGAGCTGTCACATCCCTTTCTCAAATCCCCAACCCACTTCTGTCTCCTCCTATCCCCTGAGTGGGTGTAATTACATTAAGGAGTCAATCCGTGCTCAACCTTCCTCTCCCTACATCTCCATCCTGCTGAATATCTAAGCATTAGCTTTTCCATAATCCTGACCTAGGGCAATAATAATGACCTGTGTCAAAGGGGCCACCAGCATTTAGCTCCAAAACAAGACTTTGCTCAACTCTAAGTAATAGCTCACTCCTGATAAATTCAGTATTTTATTACAAAATAATAATTTTAATTAATTATGTCTGTTTTTCCTAAATCTTTTTAAGTTTAGGATCCAGTCACATATCCACTAAAATGGGTGCCAGACAGTTATGTTGGAAAATGTGGACCAGATCAACATCTGAATAGGAATTTAATGAGCCTGTGAGGCAAACTCTGACAAAGGTATGTTTAAATGGCTGTCATGAAAGATGTTTATTATTTATGTTACTGTGAAAGACAAGTCAAAGGCAAGGGAGATATAGCCCTGACTCCTTATAGATAAATTATGACTTGGAAGGGTTGAAGTTCACCACCCTAATCTGATTAGGGAATATTCGCTCAGCCTGATAATTGCTTTAGAACCCAACCTGAGGTTGTAATTAGATCACTTGGTTAATATCAGCATTCGGCTACTGTTAATCTAATTCTGTATGAAGTGGGTGAACATTGCTCTAAAGTTGTCTTGATTGAATTACAGACTCGTTTTCAGCAAATTTGCCCAGATTTCAATGGCTCTAAATTGATGATTTGCTGTTGTACAAAGTCCCATAGGAAATCAGAGCCTGATCAGACAAGAAGCTAAAGTGACAATTACTGCATTAAAATAAAAAATTAATCATCGTCTTTTATGGTTGCTTTACAGTAGTACATATCGCATGAATAATGAGTTTGTCATTGTTTTGTCATTACAGTGGTGCAGCAAAGAGACATTTTAACAAATGCACTGGTATTATAATACATCACCATATATGACAAGTTTTGAATTCCAGTTTGAAGTTATTTGACAGAATAATGAATTTTACATTACATTGTCATTTCTCTGTTTCTCATTTCTCATGGCTCACAATAAAACATTTGTCAATAAAAGTGCAATTCTGCTCAGCCTTTCTACATTTTTTCTTTTACATGCAGCTCTGATATTTGGGGCATAATTGTAGTTTAGTCCCACATTTGTCACTGTTTGAGTCATAGGTTATGTTTTTATTCGAGTTTGAGAATTGTTGTTGCCTCTACACACTCCACTCTCAAAAATTGGTTTTATGTGACAGCCACGTGTTCAATGCTCATATACAACCTTTATTTATAACTCTTTGATTAGAAAGGAGAAATTAGTGTAGTGCATCTGAATCATCTGTAATACCTTGCATTTCCATTAAAGGATAACTGAAAGAAAGGAAATACAAGTATTCCCCTCCTTGTATATGCACTTAAAAAAAATGAATCCATCCTCTGCTTGAAAACAATGAATTTTGCATGGCTTCCCTCCAAAGAGAAAAGTGCCAGGTTTGTGGGGAAGGCTGGCGTTCTGGTGCCCCCCAGAATCCACTCCAGACCCCCCGCAAGGAACTTCGTCTGAAGTTACTCTGAAAGCAGAGGAGATGCCTGCCTGCCTGCCTGCCTCATCAAGGCCCTACTACTCCATATTCATGTGTGGATATGGGGGGAGAGAGAAGACTCACTCATCAAAGACGGCAAAAAGTCAAACTCAAAAAATGCCTCCTTTTTTGGATAGTGTGTTCTGTTTGTTTTCAGGGCAACGTTGTCACAGAAAAAAATAATACCAGGAATGTCATAGTGTTCTTTTGTGGTTGCAGAATTAGCCCCTCTATAGTTATAGTGCTACATATTTTTGTTTTCATTTTTGGCCATAATGACATAATGCTTGTACTATTTGGTTTGTGAATGTGCATATGGTGTATAAAAGTAAATAAATAACATTATATGGCACAGTCCAAGTTTTGCCAAATGGGCAAAAACATTGCCCAAGATAACCCAGCTATACTGTAGTCATAGCTACATGCAGTCTGATTAATAATCCATTTTTCAATCATTCATTCATTCATCAGACACCTAATGCCTCTGGCTTTTGAAACAGATGCAAAAAAAACAAACATGCAGAACTGGTGCATAGTGTGTCTTTGGACATACTTCTGTTTGGGAAACTCTGGTCTGGACACACTTAGATTACGCTTAGATTAAAAACCATACATTTTGGGCAAAGTTTAAAAGAAAAAAAAAAAAAATGTAAATCACAAATTTGCCCCAAAAGCCTGTACACAATGCTACAATTTGCACAATGCTAGTAAGTTACACTACATAGTATAAGGTATTCTGTTAAGAGGTTCCACTGGAGTGGGAATAAAGCTGAGCCAGGAGCAACTTTTGGATGGACAACCCTAAGTTTTTTTAATCGAAAGACAGAATCACTGCTTTGCCAGTGCAGTGAGCTTCTTAAAAGAAAAGGAGACTCTGTTTTTTGTTGCAGTGTTATTGTTGGTCTGAATGCGGCCTAAGGATACACATGGCATGTTCACGTGAGTCATAAAAAGGTTCCCATTCAAGAACACTACAGATGGTTAGAAGGTCTTTTAACACGGAACAATTGGCATCAAACATTTGTGTGCTTTTCATGGCTGTGGAGGGCTGTGGAGGAAGAACGACAGTGGATGAGGCTGGCTGCCAACAGATTGTCAAAATACCCTCATTGCAGAGTCCAGCTGCTGACTGCACCATTTAAAGGCATTTTGCTTTTACATTGCCATTCTTGCCACAGAGAAAAAGAGGGAGATGTGTTTTAATTTAAAAAAAAAAAAAAAAAAACCCAAACCATTAAGGGTTACACTGGTGTACACAGTCGCTCAGATCACTGGAACAACCTGCATTCACTTCTTATAGGTTATTAGATTAGAAGTTTTTCTCTGCAATGACCAACATACTCAAACATCTTTGGGCAAACCCTGCCAACCATGTAGTACAGAAATTTAACAAGTGCATGTTGAGAATAATGTGTGTACTCATTTTTCAAAGCAAAAGTATATCAGAGCTTTTTCTTCCCCATGCTCGGTGATCTAAGAGTTCAAGTCTATTGCAGCTGTGCATGAGTGCCTGTCAACATCTCAGCCAAGATAAACTGTGTCTGCGTTTAACTGCATCCAGACTTGTCACATGAGATGTCTGAGGGTGTTAACACAACTGCAGGGTAATATAGGATCCCATCAAAGTGCAGAACAAGCAAGTAACCAACAACCCAGAGTGTGTTTTTCTTCCCAAGAATTGTTTGTCTTCTTGACTTCTGCTGGTTGTTATTGTGTTACCTTCTTTATCAGAGCATTTGGACGTTTTATGGTGATGTGATTTATACAGGCTTGTGGCACGTTAATGATGCCAGGGAGCCTTGCCTGTTATCCATATTCATGAACAACTGTGTTTGGGGAGCTGTGGAGATGGAAGGAGGAGGAGGGACCGCTGCACGTCGGCCAAAAGTCTCCTGGGCACAAAGTCAGGATGTAGGAACTGCTGAGGGCTCAAGTTCACATGCCTGTAGGCATGGGGCCACCTGTTCATCCACACTAGTCACATTCCCAGAGAGAAGATCAATAATTATGAAGGAACACAGAAACTACATGCTGAGATCTAGATATTCAATGTGCATTGTTAATCTTAATCTCACATAGTGGCAACTTGCGTAGGCTTTCAGACTACAACAATTGTCAACATGGGTGGCTGGTTATTCTCTCTTTTCATAAGAAAAAAAAATGGAAAAAAATAATTTTTTAAAATCAAAAATGGGGAAAATTCAGGGGAAAGACCAAAGCAATGCTGTAGTTTCACCCTTTTAAATTATTATTTAGATTGATCGACAGATAGTAAACAGCTAATTTGCATTTTCACCCACATTTATTACTAGAAGAATCTCAGAGCTGTCCTTGTCACATAAGGATCTTATTTACTGTGTACAACATTGAAGTGGGTTAGGGTAGTCTTCTTAGAGCAGGAGGAAAAATGCATAAGATCTGAGTGAAATGTTATAAATGCTTTTAAAGGAGCAGAATTTTTATTTTTTCAGAAAATAAGATATAAATAAAAGGAATTACAAACATAAACCATGACACACACAAGTATGCTGCTGTTGGGAGATGAGGTACTAGTACCTTGCCTCTAATCAACTTAATCTAGTCACAGCACATTCCTGCAAAGCACAAAGTTGGACTGAAAGATGCAACACTGTAGTTTGTAGGTAGAGGAACTTCTTTTAGAGAGGAAGACACAATGTCAAGCCTGGGAGCTTTTTCTCAGCCAACTGGGAGGACATCACCAGACTGCATCTCATAGCAACAGACTAGCCAAAAAGACATTAGTGTATAATTACATATTCAAAAATCAGCATATATCTCAAATTCGTAGGTTCTGCAGTTCAGATTTTTTTCAATTTACAGAAACGAATTAGTTTGCGAGATCCACTGACATTATTCATTACAGTATACAGTCAGTGGTTAATACAGAGAAGCTGATGAAGAGATGTGCATTAAAAATGTTCATTACTCCAGTGTGACTGTAAAACACTTATTATGCATTTGCCTATTGAAGTACTTAACTCGAAGGTCTGATGCAAATTTAAAACCTCCATTCATTGTCGTCCATATCAATAGAAAAGGAAGCAAGATTTCATGTCCTATTAGCAATCATGACCTAATCAATGAGCTGTGCCTTAAAACAGCTGACAGCTAATTATGAGGGTGGTTCTCTGTGTGCCATGCCATTCAGGTAACCAGTGGTAATTAAAGAGGTGGAAGAAATATCTGTTGAAGGTTGTTCAGAGCTCAGTGGAGGCAGTGCAGAGTGGAATGCGTGGATACTTCAGGGTGAGGCCTAATTTCCTCCTGAGCAAATCAATAAAACCATTTCATCTCGGTTGCTATGGAACAACATATACTAAAACACAATGAACATTACCTTGGGGAAATTGGCACCAGAAATAATCTCACTGCTGCTATTTTGAACAATGCCTTGTTGCTTCATTTGGAAAAGAAAGAGGTTGAGCGTTGTCAAGGACATTATGTTTTGCTCCATCCTCTGAGGGGTTTCTATCCAGTTTCATTACTGTAACAACAAGGACCAAAGTCAAATTACTTTCTTGTACCACAGTACAAAAACTTCTCACTACAGGAGACTGAACCACACATAAATAAATAAATAGATAAATAAATAAATAAATCCTGATCATGAGTCTCTGATTTGAATACCTTTAGGAATCTGTATGTACCATCTTCCATATGCTGCTCGCCAAAGAAATATGATCATAAAAAGACTACAATTAGCAGTAAAAGTAGATTAAAGTAATCTATCAATGCTTTGATATCTCACACACACAATAGGTTATTCATCAATACAGAATAGGATTTCGGTATACTACCGCAGAGGGATAACCAACCAAGCCACTGAAATACTGAACAGAGTCTACCCTGCTACTAATTTGCGCGTAATTTCTGTCACTTCTATCACCATCTAACAACATCATCTAAATGTTCATACTGGGTTTCAGCAGCCCCGCTCATTACCACCGTGGTGAGAGGTCCAACAGTGAGGGTGTGACAGGAATGGGTCTGTGTCTCTAACAGGTCAAAGAGGTCTAACTTTAAAGTGAACAAGATGAAAGCTTGAATTGCGAGTTCTGGAAGCAGAGTGATGACATTATTGACATTGAGCGACTGGTGGCAGCCGTACGTGATTAGCTTTGTATGAGGAACTTTGTGTTGAAGTGTCAGTGCATGAAGTGGACAAGTCGAGAATGCTGTCTGTCTTCACAGCTGTGGTCAACTTCAAAGATTGTCATTCAATCTGTTTGTACTTTGTGTAATAAAGTAGGAAACATCCATTGGATATCAAGCTGAGCAAATTATTTAAGTTGCAACTCTGTGTGTACAAGAAACTTGAATTAATGCACACTCTACCAGGTGAGCCACCACAGCACCCTAGAGCACATTCCTTGAATATGTTTTGTTTTGAATGCAGTGGGTTTAAAATCAAATTTATTCATTTCATAGATAAAATGTTTGTAAATCAGAGCAAGATACACTAAATATTCCAAGCATTCTGCTTAATTGTTTATTTGAATAGTAGACAACTAGTTTCTATTTTTACATGATTGCCAGCTTTAATGAAGCTCAAACCAGACAAGACAGAATGATCCAGTCCTTCAGTAATTCAGAGAACACACTTATTCTCCACCTTCTTTTGGCTATGAATGAATAGCAGCAAAAGAGGGGGGATTGCACCAGCCTGCCAACCATCTCAAATAGACAAACAGTAGGACGTGTGCTCCCTGCCAGACAAGCCGCCATCATGGCAACTGTTGCCACAGCACGTAGCTGCCAGCCCACGTTTGATTAGCGAGTGTCTTGGACATGATTGGCTACAGTATGAATAGTGAGGAAAAGAAGGGTCTTAAATGTTGTGTAATTAACCTCTTCACTTGTGCATATTCCACTTCAGACATCACAGCTACTGACAGCCTCCTGTCAGCAACCTGCACAAATCAAGCTCTAATCTGGGAGACAGAGAGGGAATACAAAGACAGCATTTGGGCTGTCACCACTGTGGTGTATCTCAAAGTGTCTGATGAGACAATACACTGTATGAGACAATACTCAGTGTTGACAATGAAGGGACCCCTCACTGTTGCAATGGAAACTTGAGGAAGGAAAAAAAAATCCCTCTCACTTATGATCAACATCATCTACATGTGTAAATAAAAACAGCACAAATTATCAAAAGGTGTGAATGAGGGACAGATGAAAACATGATGAATAGAACAAGGCTTTGTCTGATTGGTGGATTAACCCTGAGGTTGGACTGTGAAAACTTATTATACATTTTTCAGTAAGTTTAGAAAACTGAATGAAATATAAGAGTCTAACACAATGATGTAAGATACAGTAAATGCTAAACAAAAGCACATATAAAAATATATACCAGCCATACAGGTGGTGTGAGTGTGTATGTATGTGTGTGTGTGTGTGTGTGTGTGTATATATATATATATATATATATAAATGAGGTACATTCCTCAATAAAATGGGACTGGGTGTGCAATGAGCTCTGCATTACATTCTACATTACATTACTTTTTAATAGTGTAGATACTGGATTGAGTCTTTTTAAAGATGCATTTTCTGTCCAATTACACTATTCCACATTATCATACAGATACAAATTACACCTACAGTTGCACTACTTCTATCTGTCAATTTGTTATACACACATTCTGATCTTTGAGGCATGCACACTACACTGATGTTGCTGTTACCAATTCCAAGTAAGCAAACAAATCAATTTTCTTAAGATACTACTTTAGAAGAATTTCTCACACTTGAAGTTTGGATTGTGTGCAGAAAGAGAGTTTCCAGAGGCAGACTGCTTGATCCAATGTATAACAGGTTCTGCGAAAGCGATTCAAAAAAAAAACAAACAAAAAAAAAAAACAATCAAACACCCTTTCAACAAGATACCCAAAAGGATTCCTCCAAGTAATAAGGCAAAGAAACAATTCTGCTCTCCGACAAGGACAGGTAAATTCAATTCACTTTATCAGTAGCCATAACACAGATACATGAAAAAACATTAGACCTGAGCATTTCATGAGTTATAGTTCATCCTGGTGAAGATGGAATGCAATGCTCTTACAATTTAAATGTACAGAACAAAAAGGGACAGGGTGGAAGATAAATAACTTGCCAATCATTGTGAAATGAACATGGAATCATCCTGCAGAAAAAAGGATGATTGACAATCACCCTGTAAAATCTTCCTTGCAATCTACTGATGTAAGTAGCTTTCACAAGGCCTTTCAAAACGTAATCCCCAGGTACTAGTCTTTTGGAAACTGTATTCAGTCTGCCGATTACACAAAGTATATGGTTTTGCTAATAAAGAGGTACTGGAGAGCCACTTCTGAAATCTGAAGAGGGGCTAATACTTACTTAATGAGATAAGATTTAAATTATATATTTTCTCCTTGCATGTAACATTTCCTTTAAATATGAATGATTGCAACGAGGAAGACATGCTACATACTTAACACATGTCAATGTAGTTATTTCTGTTAAGCCTTCATGACAATTACATGTCTTGGTGTATAGTTTGTTAGTTTGACCTCTGATCCCCACACAGAGCACAAAAGTACCAGATAAAATAGAGTAAAGACCTGTCAACACAAGGCTTTTGCCTTGTGCTATGTCCTTGGGCTATGTGTCGGCTCAGTGGAGTGGGGAGCCACCCTGTAGCCCAGGTTCTGCTGTCCACCAGATGGTTGCTGCTGGGAGCCAGCTAAGAGCCTGTCTGGTGGCCACTGAAACTTAAATGTGGAGGGGGCTGTCGGTTATGAAGAAATGTCTTCAGACAGACTAATTAAAAAGGTCTTTTTCATCTTGCGTGCCCATCTGTTAAGAGAGCACAACCTGATGGAATGGCTGGCTATCCAGCTTCACTGTGCAATTAACAGCAATATCTGAGTGAGCACTTTTTCTGGAATTAAATTATTTAGCTTCCACACTGGGAATAATGAATTCTTTTATAGCCAATGATCTCCTGAGTGCAATTTGCAGATCTTAAAAGAGCTGAAACCTTTAAAAAAGCCAAAGACCTGCACAGAACACTAAATCATTAACCTGACTATGGTGCTGCAACCTACCTAACAATTGATGTAATCAAGGACTTTACACCATCTTTTTTCTGCTCAATTGTGTAGAACCCTTTTTTTTTTAAATCATGAATATTCATTGTGCATTAACTCCTCACATCAGTATTCAAAAAGCATTTTAAAACAGTATCTAAACAAAGCCTTTATGTAAATGGTTATCTACAAGCAATCTGGTCCAAGGGACTACAAGACCACAGATAAAACAAGGTCAGTGCATGTGATGGTAATTCAGTTTCAGTTTCAGTAGTTCTCATCATTCTTTGACAAGGTCAGTGCATCATATACTGATCAAACACAATGATCAAGTGACTGTTGCATGAATAACTACCAGTCTGAATAATATGTTGTCCATTCTAGTCAGGTACTGTGTAGTGATGGAGAAAATGATATAAGCATTAAAAAAAAAAAAAAAAACCTAATACTTCTTAGCAAAAAATTGAAACACCCACCGCTGCTATAACACCATTTTCAGACTGCATAATTAAGTGGATGACACTGCCAGCTCATTGTCAGACAGCATCAGAGACTGTGTGGGTGTGTGCGTATCATCATCTTCTGGATACTCATTACCTTGCCAGCTCCCAGTCCAACACACAACAAGCCATTTGAACTCATGACCCACATCCTTCTCCTCATTACTGTCCAAACCATATAATCTAAATGAGGATTTGAGGATCAGTAATGGTAATACAAGCAAGATTATTCACATTGCAAATTGTACCAATATATCCAATTATTAGCCCTATATGATCTAAATCATTACATTTTAGAATGGTAATGCTTGCTAGTTCCCAAGTCTCTCGACATGATGCTTTGCTAAATTACACACGGTAAACAAGGTTAAATCTTCGGTGATATATCACCTCAAGTTGTCTCTAAAAGGCTAATTAATTCTCTCAAATTATGGATTGCTTCAGTTTGATTTACTGCCTGTTGTATTATCTGTGCTCAGTGGCATGTTGTTCGACTTGTATGGCCACCCATGCTGAAAGAATTTACCGTACATACAGGGGGAAGGCCTTGAGGAGTATAGCGCTTAAAAGGTTTCTGTCTTGGTGCAAAACTCCCTACACATGCAATCTGTTTTGGGGATAGAGATGTCAATAGTTACAACCTCCTTGAAGCACGACCAGAGACCGTGTGTGAGCCTTACATCTTGCCTAGCCTCTGATAATTTAATGACTTTTCTCCACACCAGCTTGTTTTAATTACTTAGAATAAGTGGCAGCATTTGGTCAGGTTTATAGGTCTTCTTCAAAGAGCAGGCTTGGTTTAGACAGGCCAATCTGTGGGCTGTAGAGCTGTAAATCCAAAACTGAGCAACTGCTACTACTTACAATGCCCCAGGCAGATGCAGGCCATCTAACAGTGGCAGAGTGAGAGGGTTCATACAGGCTATTTTCCTTTCATAGTTGACATTTAGTCTAACTGGTAGACACAAGGTCATCTAAAGTGACAAACTACCAAAGAAATGAAGGAATAAATGCAATCTTCAAGAGATTTGGACCAGTTATTAAGGAGGCTTTTAAAGTGTCTGATACGACAATGTGGGGGAAAGAGAATTTAATTCAGTTTCAGTTTGATGAACTCAGAACGGTACTGACACTGGAACACAAAGAGAAACAATAATGAAAACAAAGATGAGACACAGAGAAAAGGAAAAATATCAAATGGGTTTAGAATTCGACTGGACTGGGATTGGTTTTGGATAAAAATCTCTTTTCCTGAAAGGGATGATGAGAGTTCCAGCAAAGGGTCAGTGTTGGGTTGGAGTAAAGAGGCAAGCTCCTGACTTCCCAGTGAACTCATTGCTATTCACATACAACACCCAACTCCCTGCTAATGATCAGAGCCCTCAGGCAAAGTGGGCTGGGATACATGGGAGTGACTGTTCAGCAGCCATCAGACATAGGCAGCAGCTCTGGCCAGCTGTTTCCACTCCACACACCGACTTCCTAAGAGCAACAAGGTACAGTCTGAGCTGTCAAGAGACAGGCTCTCGAGTGATTTGTCAAAGGGTTTTAGCTGCCTGCCTCACCACTGGCTGAAGATTGACTACTACTTATAAACATACAACAACATACATGAAATCCTATTTAATTTGACCTATACATGCACGTAATTCGACCTGCAATACAGTAGACATATTGTATGTGTTTACATGTACAGCATGTATAGACTCTTCTCTACAGTGTCTAAACTGTCTTTCACAAAGTGACAACATGCCAAAAACCACTGAGCCAGAAAACAAAAATCACCCAAAGAATTTCATTTGAACCACAGTGACCAGCTGGTCTTGCCAGTCAGCCAAATGAACCTCTTATGCTTTTGATCAAAACAGAATTAACAGGGAGGAGGCACAACATTATTGCACAGCAGGTTTCAGGTTCTAGCTGAATACATCCAGACACATACGATATAACACTCAACGGGACCTCACGTATCACCCTGACCAGAGGCCCCAAACCATACAGAGAGCTATTAATTACTCAGGGCTCACACACACACAGCTAGTTAGCTAGCTCGCTCTCTCGCTCTCTCTCTCTCATTTAATGTAATATGTCAAACTCACTGTAATTGTCATGTTTTGACAAAAAACCATCAGTAAACTACAAGGTGAGAGTGACAAGTTTCAACAAACTAATTAGGCCATCATTTTTAAAGTGATATGGTTGGGAGGCTGTAAAATAATTTATTTAAACTCATCTTTAAGAACAAACAAATCTGTGGCTGCAGCATTTTGGGCCTGGTAATCTGCCCGCTCTAGACAGTCCCTTGATTTGATGCTTTACACATTAACAAGAAATACAATTATCACGTGAAAGTAGCATCCAACAGCACAGTCAATAACAACAACAACAATAGTATAGTTGTCTTCCCCTGATACATTTAAAGTGAATGGCGTCAGTGGCCTGTACAGGGCACAGGTGTTTTCAATAAATCTGGTTGATTGGGCCTCTGGACAAAGTAATGCTAGATAAAAAGTGAAAAGTGGTATCTGAACAAACGGTGTATGCTAACTCGTTTCACTTCAAACAAATTACAATAAACATTTCTCTCTTACCTGCTGTGGTGTCAGCCGTGCAGATAGTTTTGTTTGTGCTGTCAATACCCGAACTTTCAGCCGCCATTGCCGGTAACAACAGTGGTAAACGGGACTTTGATGTAAAAAAAAAACAATAATAATTGCGACGGTTCGCGTCGTAGGTCCATTGAAGGGACCTACGATATAAACTGTATTTTTGATTCAGTTATTTACTGTTAAAAAACAAAACAAAACCAAACAACACTGTATCCACATTGTCAGTTGCTTTTCGCAGGTGTCTCAGGAGGATCTACTCAACACAAGAACACGCCCATTCAGCATGGAGAAGAGTTTTGGTGTCAAGGGTCCTAATGTTAGCAGTCATCCACACTTCCATATGCAGCATTTTCATTTACTTATATTCACAATTATTTCAGAATAGACAGCAAAAATTACCCCAAAACAAATAAATTCACTATATTTGTATCCACACCTATGCTATATGTTTTCTGTTAAATTATGTGAATCTTATGAGTTCATACATTTCTAAACTACAAAATAAGATATGTAACGTTAAGTAAGTTTTATATTATGTCAGTGTGTCCAATGCTGTGCACTAGTCAACACTTCATATCTAACCTGAAGTTGTACTACAGACTGACAGTGGTACAGTGATTACAATGGCTGTATGATTGAGGGAAGTGGTTTAGAGATTAGCAAGTAATTGACAAATTTTTTTTTTTTTTAATTTGGTTTCTCAAGAAAATCAAAGCCTTACAGGAACAGCTGTAGTCAGTGGAAATAGTATGAATCTTTCTCATCAGCACAATCATGTGAACCTGTTGTTAGAAACTATGATTATGGTCAGCCCTTTAATTTTTTCTATGGTGTGGAAACAAATAGGATCATGCATATGAAAATTAGGGAAAAACACAACTCTGAATCATCAGTAAGAAGAACCATTTTATTCACAGGTACTGTAAAAGTAAAACACAAGCTGCCATATCATACATTTATACAGGGTTTGAAAGTCCTATACAAAAACAAAGATATTCGAAAATATGGGTTTTGATATGAAATATGACCTTACATATAATAATTTCTTGGAAATAGGTCTTGGTTTGGTAATAATTATTTAATTTATGAACCTAACCCCTCATTAGTGAAAACTGAAGTTATTGTAAAAAATTAGAATGGTAAAAATGGAGTAGAAATCATTCTTAAAAATGATTAAAAAATCTCATGCAGCATCTTCAGATAGGGCCTGAGAGAGTACATCTTTGTAAAAGAAAGAAAACAAAGTCATATTTTTTATAGATATAGAAATCAAACACACCAAAATACAACAAAGCCAGTTTGTTTTTTGAAACAATCATTTTCACCAATCATCTTTGTTCTCTCTATATCAGCCATTTGATTCATAATAAGCAAATTCTGGCAGCTACAAAGAGCTGATATCATGATTGATTTTGCTAAACAATGTCACAATCATTTGCACTTATCCACTGCATCATTTCACAGGAAACTAACAATTCTGGAGACTTTGTTTGAAACACTGGATCAACTTTGTCGATTTGCCTATTAAAAAAAAAAAAAAAAAAAATAGGGGACATAAAAGGCCAAACTGTGTTGATGCCATTAGGTCAGTATTGAGGTTCCAACAGTAGTTGCAGTAAATGTACTGGAATGCATAGAGCCAAGTCTTGGCAGCGCTTAAAAAGGAACTGGATAAGAGGCCAGTAGACTTGTGCTATCTCATCTGAGCCCCTTTGTCTAACAGTGTTTAGATAGCTCCCAGTCCAAGCCCGTTTAGAGAGAAATTAGGCTCACTGATGAGCACTGCTATCAGTGTAACCATTCATCATACTATCCTCACAGGCTAGTGTGGGGAAGGTTAAGTCTCTCAGGGTTGCATGACCACATACTGAGGTACCAGAGAGAATGGCTGAATCAAGAATAATCACTATGCATCACAGTGGCCCTTTGATTGATATATTTTGGCTTAATCTC
Organism: Rachycentron canadum; assembly: GCA_038496675.1. Classification (NCBI taxonomy): domain Eukaryota; kingdom Metazoa; phylum Chordata; class Actinopteri; order Carangiformes; family Rachycentridae; genus Rachycentron; species Rachycentron canadum. Next base: position 12,819,954 of record CM076661.1, read on the forward strand.
TCATTTTCAGTGAGATAAACATGGTCATGCACAGCTTGAATAAGCCTTTTGTCCCCAAACATAACTGCTGCTCTACCTTAGTGCATCCACTGAGACCCATTTTGATCAAGGCAACTGGAGGGAGAAAACGTTCACTCAGCCCTGCAAGCTTTCACAGGCTAGCTGGCAGGAGATGAGTGACAACAGCAAATGCAGTCCTTGATGAGATAACACAGTCCAGTTTGAAAATCTAGAAAACTACGGAACCAGAGAGTTAACATAAGGCGCAAGAGGCTGAATGAACATGGATAAAATGCTGACTGAGGTTTGAAACAAGAGAAAAGGCAAAGTCTGGGAGCGCAATAACATTAGCTTATTGCTTTTTTTTCGTCTTTATTTTTTCCCTTAAAAGGATATTTGTACACACCACATAATCATATAAATACACTATACAATGCAATATAAAATATTTTTTCATAAAAGCAATATGTTCAGGGTTTGCTTGGGTATGCTTAAGATACCTCCACCATATGAAAAATAATGAATCAAAACAAAACAATAAAAAAGGCACTTCCAGGTGTCGTTGACTCTTGAGTAAGTGATGGCCACTGCCTTGTCATTCAGGCAACAACATTTGTGCTCACGTTTCATTTCTCTGTCATTAAAACCATGTCCGGGACAACGAGGCACTGAAGTTAGGTGGTTAAGATTTTCTGTTTTCATGCAAAGATCCACACTCATCTCATCTCTGTCTCTGGTTGTTCTTCATTCCAGTGGTAACTATAAACTGGCTGCTACATTTCTTCATCCTTCCTTCTTCTCACTTCCTCATTTCTCTACCTCAACTTTCTTTTGTCCTCAGACTTCAACTTCGCGCAGTCCCTCCTGAGTGCCAGATGTCTGCATGCTGATGTCAAAGCAGGTGACCATCATGACACGGGACTTGCATAGGTTGACACAGAACTCCAGCTCCTCTGTGGCCTGTGCCAAGGCCTCTAGGTACTCCGGAGACTCTTTATCCAGATTCTGGTCCACCTCAACTGTTGTAAAGAGAAATAAAGGTTTGGTTACATGGTTTGTCACCAAAGATCTTAGCTGTTTTGTTAACAGCTTTACATTTACAACATTTGAGTAGTTACTTACACTCTCCTATCCACTTGCTGGGGTCCATCATCAACCGGGCCTTGGTGTCTTCCAGCTCCTCCAGTAACACCTCATGTTTTGCTCTCAATTCCTTCACTTGCTGTTTCCTTCTCTCTAGCAGTTTCAGCTTATTGTTAAAATATAGCAAGCCCTGAGAGAGAAGGAGAAATTATTAATGGCAGGGACCAGGCCTCAACAGCTCAACTGACTGAAGTAGCTGAAAGTCAACTGAAAATATGGAGTGGTACAATAAATTTGTGAATCTTACAGGTAAAAAAATTATGTTTCCTTTATCGAAGACTGAATTATGACTGTGGCCATGCAACTATACTATTGAAATACAGTCTGTCCTACTTTTAATTAAATCTCAGTGACTTGAAAAATTTGCTTACCTTGTCAACATCCTGGAATGGTTGCTGAAGACAGAATGAGAGAAAAACAACAACAACAAAAAAAACAAGTTAGCATGTTGAACAAGATAGATTATCCGATAAATAGCATATGGTCATGGTAGGTGAACAGTATGTACATACTGTAGACAAAAGCTATTGATGCACATGCAGAGGATTTCAATAGTAATTTTTAAATAGTGAGGGAAAGCATTATAAAAGCAATTAATTACTTGTCATTCAGACAGTGAAGGCCAAGAGAGGAGAATTAAAGACCCTTTTTTTAATTGAAAGTAAATCAAAGTACCATCTAGCTGATTTAATATCTTCTCTTAACAAATCCCTGTCTGTCTGCACTGAACTTGTGGGAGCAGTTAATGATCCACAGGAGAGGAGCCAGCTATAAAAAGCAATCAGGCAGCCACTGATGAGTGCTAGCTGTGAGCTGATTTGGGATGGTGTTGGGTGCCACTGCATCCATCACACATTCTCTGACCAATCTCCCTCTTCATTCTTTTCCCCCCTACATAACCACCACTATCGTCAGCAGTGAGGTAAGTCATCACTCATATCCTAACCAATTAGTCCTCGTCAGTAATTGCCTCCTGAACTCTTGACATTCCTGAGGAGTGCTGCCAAAATACCAAGCTCTGGGAATCTGGGTACAGGATTTGCCACTGAGCTGACTGAAGGTCAGACGTCTGAGAAATATTATTCTCGTCTTGTTCTTTAAAAAGAAACTGGGAAGAAGTGAGCTAAGACATTCCCACAACACAAGTCAATGTGTCACATCTTGAGCATGTATGGCATCACTGTCACACATGCAAAATATTATTAGGAAGTAGGATTGACAAGGCCTTGACCCAGACATTGGATTATCTAAAACAAGTTCAGCAAGATGAACCACCATGTACAACAAGTCAGGAGTGACCCTCTGCTCACCTCTGTGGTTTCTTCCTGACGCCGCCTCTGGAGCCGTTCCACATCGTCGATCTCATACACCTTGATCTCAAAGGGCTCCTTCAGTGGTCCAGACATAGGAGGCAGGTCCACCCACTGACCTCCAGTGCCCACCTTTTTCCCCAGGGAAGAGGTGTCTGGCAGGGGTGCCGGGATCAGACGTCTTCTCTGGAAGCCTACAAAGCCATTCATATGGTCAGATAGGTACCAGTTGCAGTGATGACATACAATAGTAGTATTTGCTGGGTTCTATTAGTAAATATTAATGAGTCTCACTCTGAGATGATAAACTGATGCAAGGCTTTACACAGTCTAGCCAAGTTGTGGTCATCACATATTTATTAAGGTTTCATTCAGGTGCTATTCTCTATATCTGTAGCCTATGAATTCAAATGGTTAAGTATACAAGACAAGAAAAAACTGCACCAGGTCATTGATGCTCATGCTATATTCATCTTTGTTGATCATCACAGTTTGAAATCATGTTGTTTCAAACATTCATTATTATTTTTCCATATATGTGTGAATAATGCATGTTGCTGATTCAAGAGGACAGAAAACCAAATAAAACACCAAATGTGTGAATGTAATAAGAAGGATTCATAAGGAACCCCTGCATGGATAATTTCCTTGGAGAGAACATTGAATGCTATTTCAATGTGTGTAGTTTCACGAGCAAGCACTGTCTGATAGATCTCACATGCACAGCTATTATATATCCATTATATTTGTGAATATTACCTATACCTTCTTTGCTACATGTAAAACCCCAAAACCCAAATTACTTTCTCACCATTTGCTCTCTTCTTGGGATACTTGGAGCTCCTTGTTCTGCCTGTAGATGACATGCCGCTCTCGCTCATGGAGTCATGGGCAGAGGAAGCACTGCCTGTGGCTTCGCTGTCACGGATCATGCTTTCATATCCGCTGCTGCCACCACTGTGGTAGAACAGAGCTGTGCGGCCCATAGCTGGAGGCAGCTCTCCACTCAATACACTGCTGTTGTCACTTCCATGGCCACTGCTGTAGCGTTGAGGCCGCCTCGGTGCTGTGATTTTGCTGTATGGAGAGGGCAGCATGGCTATGGGAGCTTTGTCATCACTCGCGTTCACCCCACTGTCATTCCCACTGTCTGAATCTCCTGAACCTCTCATATGTTTGCCTGATATGTTGCCTGTTGCCAGTTCGCTGACACGGCTGTTGGCAGCCCTCATTGCCTGCTTCGTGCCCATGATAGTTCCTCGCCCAGGCTTACTGGTAACAGCAGTGGTGGTCCGAGGAGCTGATGTCCGTCCTGATGGAGGGAGGTTGGCGTTGGTATTTCTGGTCACGGGACTGGCCAAAGATTTGGTGGATGAGCTTAGGCCCTTTGAACTGTTGGCTGACAGTGAGCGTGCTTTACTTCCATTAACTGCCCCTAATGCTCTGGGATTCACAGATGCTTTTGCCTGACCAGGTTTGCTAGTATTTCCTCCACTTGGGGAAGATGGGCAGGTAGCTATAGGAGAACTGGATGAATTAGGAACACCAAATCTTGGAATGGACTTGCTGGATTTGTTACCACTGCTCCCTAAACTTGCCCCACTGTTCTCCCTACTAAGTGCAGTTCTGGATCCCGATAACAACAGGCTTTCACACCTTTCCAGTGACATTTGACTGCCATAATGCTGCCCAGCCTCTCCCCTTGGCCCCCTGGCCTTAAGACTAGAGGTAACTTTGGCTGTGTTGAGGCTGGAGGTTTTGAAACTGGTAGAGTCTGCTCTGTGACGTACCTCAAGCTCATCCTCTGATACAGCTGCCCTTGCTCCCGTGGCCCTTCCTGTCTCCCCATATGGTGACTTTAAGGCACTTTGGGGCAACAGTGTCTTAGTCTTATGATCAAGACTGGACTTTCTCACTGGAGGGGGAGGAGGTGAGGTGCAACCAGGTTTAGGGAGATTACTCACTTTTTGTGAGTTAGCCTTGTTGTTTTTCCCCAGAGAGGAGAATTTAAGACTTGTGGTAGATGCAATAATGTCTTGAGTTCCCTTGTAGTCTGTGGAGGAATGGATGACGGGCACAGTTCCCAGGGTGGTGGCACCTCGTCTCAGCTGAGGCATTTTGCTGGGTGGATTCTTACTGGCTGACTTCTCACAGCCATCGACCACCCTCTGGGATGAGGTAGACCCCAGCACCTTAGGTGGGCGAGGTACACTGTTGCTGTTGGATGTTTTGCTGGAAGGTATGCCACTGGGGGGATTTCTGAGAAATCTGCTGGTGCTGCTAGAGTCAGAAAACTGAGGTTCCGAGTGGTTGTCAATGCGCTGCCAAGGATCCTCTTGCCTTGGTGGCTCTCTGCTGCTGCCACTGCTACTGCTACTACTATGAGAGATGGATGAGGTAGGTTTAATCTTCCTGGGAAGACTGGAGTGGACTATAGAGGGGCCCTGTGGAAGTTGCGAGGAACTAAGTGAGTGAGCTTTAGTTATTTTTGATGTGAATCTGAGGGAGCCTTTGGCTGATTCTGGAGATGGGGGGCACTTTGTCAAGGATAGTTTACTTGAGGCGGCACTATCACTGTCTTGTTCAGAAAAACTAAATCCACTGTCATTTAAGGAGTTCTTGGCATCTCTAGGAGAGGATACACAATGGAACATATCCAGGGAATCAAAGTAAAAGGTGGCCTCTGGTCCCATGTGTTTAGCCTGAGGAAGAAAGACGTCTGTAGAATGAGCCCCTTCACTCTCCAAGGTGCAGACACTAACCTCACTTAGCCAAGAGCTGATAGATGAACCCCTGCTATCTATACATTCCATTGCTCCCTCCTGGAGGGGTGTGACCACTGGAATGTTTACCTCTGATCCTCCCACAGCTGACGTGTAAGCGTCAAATTCATCATTGATGCTACTGATGATGCTGACAGGTCGGGAACCAGAGGCCAGGGCCTGAAGGGAGCAGTCACTATTGAAACTGATAATGCTGGATGGCCGACCCTTATCTACAATGCTGCCTATTGACAGCTCCTCCACCACAGTGAACACCAGCTCATCCTCTCCATTCAGCTCCACCGGCTGCTGCAAGGTGACAGTGGCTCTGAGGATGTCCCGATCCAGACACCTCTCCTTCGGAGTAGAACGCACCTGACACACCTCCACTGGAGCTCTGAGCAAAGGGGAAGTGCAAAGACCCCTTCTTTTCACAGATTGGTGGCTCATTCCCACAGGCGGCATTCTAGTGCTGGATCTTTCTTCGTTATCTGCATTTTCTCTCTGTTGTGAGGGAGGTGGGGCCGGCTTTGGCAAGGCTTTCTTGTTGAAGTAGACTTTCTCCCTCACTACTGGCTCAGAGCTTGGTGCTGCAACAGTTGCTAGTTTGTTTGGACTAACCCGGCTCTCACAAACCAAGGCCTTCTCACCATCAGCACTGGTTCTGCATACATTTTGGACACTTTCTAGTGGTGCCTTTTCTGCAGGTATTTTGCTGGCATTGTCCAATATAGTTTTGGAGGTGTTGGGACTGCAGGACGGTTGTGTAATGACAGATTTAGGAGACTGTTTGGGTGAGATGCTGTCTTGGTTGTAAGAAATATTTGCTACAGTCTTTGGTGAAAGAGAGCCTTGGCTCTCTTTAGATTTGTCAGTCTTAGGGCTAGCCTGGCTTCGTTTGCCCTCTCCAACAAAGGCAGTGGGTTCCTCACTGCCATCTATACACTCTAGCCTCTCCTGCAGCTCAGCAAATGTGTTGCATTTGAAGAACTGGTCTCTGTCCAGAGGGCCCTCTTTTGCAGACTTCTTCTTATTCAGGGAGGGGATGATTGGAACAAAGGCAGGCGGACCTTCATTGTCACTAAGCTCTCTGTCTGAGATTGCAGTTCCCCCAGGGCCCACGTAAATTACAGTATCACAGGACTGCTCACTACTGGAGGAGTAGTCTGGGTCACTGAGCAGGGAGGGCAGTTCTGGGTCGAGGGCTACTGTCCGAGGGTGGAAGGGCCTAAGGTGTGGTGGCCGACGGATCCTCCCTTCCTCACAAGAACTCTCTCCTCCAGATGAACTAGACGCATACTTCAAAGCAGGATTAAAGAAAACATTAGTCTTTTTTGGTTTTAAACATGATCTAATTAAGTGATGACAGTAATGTGTTTCTATCTTCTTTAAATATTAATGTAACAATACTGTCATTTTATAAAACAATTTTATTGCTTATAATTTAGAGTAGATTCATTTATTTATTTCATAGTGAAATAAATCATAAGACCATGAAATTACCAGTCGATATTTATCTAAAGGTTAAAAGTGCACATCAATAATCACACAGAAATTAATGTCAATAATATGAATTGCTGTATGTGGACTGCATTGTAATCATGCCTGGGTCCAATACTAAATAAATACATGCTGTCATTCCACCTAATTATCTGGAGCATATATTTCCCTAATCCGAGGGTATGCATTACACACTTCCTTAGGCAGTAGTATTGATTACATGATAATGTGTTGGGGAGCTGGGAAAAACTAGCACTGAGTTACCGCACTAATAATCTTTCATTTGCAGAAGCATTCACACATTCATTTGCTTAACAGCTCCAAAATTACAGGAGGAAGAAAAATTTAGGGACTGAAGCCAGGGCATGAAATATGATGAAAGTAATCAAAGTTGCATGCACATTAGGAATGTGATTACTGTAATAGCAACACTTCAAAATAATGTTAAATAATAATTACGCTGCATTTATCAATTAAAAACAATAAACATCATTAAACAGTGCAAAGTTATTAAAGGATGCCTTTTTCATAAATGTACCATTTGTTGTCGCTAATTTTTCATACATTACTTGTTTATCAATTTATTACTGCATTTGTTCATCTATGTTAATCAGTTTATCAATATACCTTAGATTTCTTCTTCCTCATGCGGTGGATGCGGGATGCCAGCTGGATAGTGGTGAGTGAGTCAGCATAGTTGGCAGGGGAATCTGAGATGTGGGCGATCATGGTGGTTCTACAGTTGATGTTGCCAAGGGACTCCCTCAACAACATTGTCAGCTTGCTGTCCCTACAGGATGCATTTACATTGCTGTTAGCCAACGGCACAATAATATTTCAAAATAACACTAAAGGTTGTTGACATGACTCGAAGAGGAGCCATTTTGAAAACTCTGAGCTGAAAAATACACCCAAATGATGAGTCATTAATCTTTTCATACCTGGATAACCACAACATAAACTTATGCAAAACCAGTGAAAACCATTTTATGAGGCAAACTAAACAACTATATAATAGACATGCAGCTAACCTGAAAGACTGAGGACACACGCAGTGACTTGCCTGAAACAATTATTTATAGTTCACAGAAGCTAAAACACAGTAAAAGAGCCTGTAAAACTAATGGTGGTTTTCTTACCTGTAAGGTACATGTTTTGCTCCATTTGCTAAAGCCATGATGACATTTCCCAGTGCATTTAGAGAGAGACACAAGCCTCCCCCTCCGTCCCTACTTTTACTCAGGACCTTTTCACAGCTTCCCAGGTCGATGAGGTGCAGCCTGCTTCTTCCTCCTGACACTGTGCCAATGACAGAAGAAGAACCAGGTGAGCACAACACCGACACTCCCTCTCTTTGCGCCCATTGCCATGACAGGAGTGGCAGCTCAGCACAGACTAGACCAACTGACTGTCAGAGCAGTTTGATTTATTTATGAGTAAAATTCCCACACTGAAATGATTCAAACTGCAACCAGACTGGCAAAGTCCCATCAGATGTGTAACTCATAGTAATATGTAGGCTCCACTGGTTATACACATAAAAACGAAAGAATCCACTGACAATCAGAAACACATATGCAGTCTCTTCTAATGATTTAAAATGCAGCTGGAGCAAATTGGCTGTCACCGTGAAAATGACAGGGCCGCATATTGGTATGTGGGTGACTGATGTAATTGCTACAGCAGCAGCAAAACATTAAACTCTTGTCAGAAAAGCTTCAAATATCCATTCGCTCTTGACCAAAGCATAAAACTTGCATACAAACTAATTTCTAAGGCCAGAACCAATGCATAAACATTGCAAATAACAGAGTTAATGTTCCATTCGTACTTCCAGTACAATTGTTTTCCATCTATTTCAGAACAAAACCATCTTGTGGTCATTCAATGTGAATGTGACACCTTTACATTGACATAATTAGGAGGGAAATATACTAATAACACTAATCTGTTTGCACAGTGCTGCATTTCTCTTAACTCAATGTTATAAATGCGTGATGGCAACTTGTGAAAATAGTACTAACTTCCTCCCTTTCCACTCTTCTCCATGCGGTACTGGTAAATGTGCAGTGTGAACAGCATGTGGGAGTTGCGTCGCTCCTCTTCATCTGCATTGGGTCTGCTGGTGCTGCGTGCGGCGATGGCTGCGTCCAGAAAGAAGGCAGCTTTCTCAGCTGTCGGGGCACGAAGCTCACTCTGATTCTGGAGCTACAGGGGGAGGAGGAGATAGAGAACAGAGGTAGGGTCAGCAAAGGAGACCACATAGACTCAAGAAAGAGGGCAGATGAGAAAAAGATACCAGGGAAGAGGGGAAACAGAAAGCAAGGGGAGCCAGTTAATTGGACCCCAGCACACATTTCTTGCACATTAGATTGGGTCTCAGGGGCAATTAAAACAGCAGATATGCACACAGAGGGAGGGGATTAGGAGAGGTAATGGTGGAGCAGGAGGTAGGGGCACTTCCCTTGCCATGGATGTGATGATGGTGGTGGTGAGATACAGAAAGAGAGAGGGAAAAGTAGGAGGTAGAAGAGGAATACAAGGCGGGGGGTATGATGAAGGGAGCCCATGCATGGCTTCTGAGAGGAAACGCATGAAGGAGCCTCACAGAACTGCAAACCCTTTGAAGTCAGAGTCCATACAGATCCCCCCAAAAAACAACATCTGACAGCAACACCTGTGAGTGCCTTCAAACCTACAGTCCTCCACCATCCCCCAATAATACTTCTATTGTGCTGGAGAGGGCTAGCACTAACACACGGGTAATAGATGCTGATGGATGCTGACAGGGGAGTCAATACAAAGGTAAGAAGAAAGCCATCAATACCAGATGGGGTTGGTGGAAATATAAAGCAAGGATTTTAGAGGCAGGTTGGATAGAGCAAGACTGACTATGAAGTCCTGGGAGATAAAAACACACATACACACACATGCACTTACAAGAAAAAGTGAAACATCTTTGGTAGAGGAAGAGGTAGATCATATACAGAAAAAGATCAATACTGGGACAGACTAATACTTTATAACCTGCAGGGAAAACAGAAGGATCAGTGAACAAAGAAAACCAGAAGGAGGTGGGATGCTTCTAACCTGAGTGCCACAGATGGGATCCTCTCTCAGGTGGATACCCGGGGACTGGCCTTCCTGCAGGCTGCCTGTTGACACCTCAGACAGCAAGTCTTTCAGCTCCTCATCTTTCCCAAAGATTTCCACCGCAGACACTCGGACAGAGAAGCGCGTGCCTGTCTTCTCCTTGCGCTCATTGATGAGCTTGAAGAGCCAGGAAATGGCACAGGGCACAATGCCTAGGCTCTGAGTGGAGCTGTCTTTGCCAATCATGGTGTATGTCTTGCCTGAGGATATGTGAAAGAGAGAGGGGGATGGAAATGGAAATATTGCCTTGTGTCTGGAAGCAAGCTAACACTGGCTCACTATATGTTCAAACTAAAATTATTTCTTTAATCAAGCTGTCTGGAATGGGCAGTGAGTTGACAAAGGACTAGACGTTGCCATTGGATATTTTCTGAGGGTTATTGTGTTAAACAAGTGCAGATGAAAAAAATTAATAATGGCTGATGTGAGGTTTCTGAGGTAATATCCAATACATGCCAAATAAAAATCAAACGCTAATCTAAGGACCAATTCCAGAAGCAGTCGTTCTAGGGAGAATTATAGCTAGTGGAAGTAGCAACATGAGGAGAGCAAGCCCTTCAGCCTTAGAGCACTGGCCAGGCCAATTACTAAGATTTTAATTACAGACTGAGCCCTAAAGCCTGGATGCAGCACTTTACCCCTCACCCTCCCACCCCAGACTCACTACCCATTCTTTTCCTCCAATCTCTCATTCCTTGACTCACCCCAGTGCACCGTTAAGCCAATTGTGGACATCAAGTGTAGCTAACAAAGCAATGAGAGTTTTCTTTGGCTAACAAAGACTCATGTCTAATCTCTAGCCAGTGGAGGAGCTTACCGAGCTTGACTTGGCCAAAGCAGAAGATGCAGCCGTCTGCACCGTTCACCACAGACTGGATGACCTCGGCTACTGTCCCTGAGCACACCTCAGCCTGTGAAAAACACAGAGAAACAGTGCTCTCACAGTTAATTTACAGTTCAGCCACAACTGAGAAATACTGTAAAGCAGGCATAAATGAGAACAATAAATCCAAAATGATAACATGTAAACCAAACAGCTATTTGGGATCGGTTACACGAAATCACATCAGTGGTTTCAGTGAGTAAGTTTTCATCACTTGAGACTATGTTTGTTTGTGTGTGCTGCAACATGTGGTTCATTTTTTGCAATATGTTTCAGCATTGGTCCTCTGGGGCAAGGATTCTGAAGCAGAGGCCCTTCCCCATACATTACATAGCAAACAAGGCCTCTAACAGCAGAACAGCTTGCTGTTACCGTTAGCCACCAGCAGTGCTGTCCCAGCAGCACAATCTAGCAGCTTGGCCTCAGCTCTGCAGCAGCAACATCTAGGCTTCAGCTAACAGCTGATTACTTGGGGACAATACTTGCTCAAAGAAAGTGGTATGATAGTAGATCTGAGGCTCTCTCCCCTATGGAAACACAATCCCACACAGTGATGACAATCTCCTCTATTCTCGGCTATTTAGAGCTTATACCACCATTGGGGAAATACGTAAACCTGACCTCCTTTTTTTTTTTTTTTTTTAAATTTTGCTGTGGTCGACATACAGCTGAGAATTTTGTTAAAAATGTGTTTGTTTAAAGCTGTAAAGAGAGCATGATGAGTGTTGGCCTAAGTTACCATGGAGTAAACATGTATCCGACCCTTGTCTTTGATCTTATGCCTGCTGTTTGCTGGAGAGGGCTGAGTTTAGATATAGCTGTTCTATGAAAGGAGAGGTTACATATAACTGGAGTGGATTCAAATCATTCCCCAAAGGGCTTAGAGGGCCCAGCTGTTTGGCCCACACTGGTATGAATGCCCTTTGACCTAAGACAGACATTTTTCTCTAAGCCCCTGGTCACACCCTGCCAGCATGAAGACGTTCCTGTGCCCTTGAGAGGCTGAACCTCACAAGAACCATACATACACATACAGCCACACGTACTGCCCCTTACTTGTGAGGCATCCTGGGTAAAAACAGCATCGAAGGCGAATATCTTTGGGACAGCCACAGTGGCAGATCTCCTGTGTCCTGAACTGGAGTGTGGGCTTGACGCAGGATCGTAGAGGGTCAGTTGCTTCTTCCTACTGTCCACTTTCAAAAAAGACTGAGACTCTGAGGAGTCTGCAGCCTCCAGAGATGGACAGATACGCATCATCACTTTCACCTGAATCAAAAAGTGAGACAGACAAGCAGAAAGAAAAAGAACATAAAATAAAAAATTAAGGAAAAATGTGTAGACAGACTCAGCACAGAGATGTAAGAATTCATTTTTCAGGTTTAGCACAGAAGGAAAATTTCATTCTCAGCTTAACATCTTTTACATCCAGTGCACGATCAGAAGAAAGAGGAGAAATGTACCGTCGGCATTCTGATTACAGGTTAGGATCCAAACTGAGAGCACGGCTCAACATTGTGCATTAACATCACGTCCACTATGTCAGAGTTGATGGACATTCAAGGTTGTCATGGAAACACTCAGTCTCACATTGACTGGTGAACTCAATGGGTCAACATAATGTTGAATGGTGTCAGTGAAAGGCAGCAAGGTATGTATTGAAAGTCATAGCAGAAAATGGTGGAATTGAATGTGTGTGATGCACCATGCTGGGGGATTATCCCTCGAGTGGGTTGTTTTTCTGGACTGGGCACAGCTCGCCAGCATGGGAGAGCAGGAGCATATGGCCCCCCTCTTTCTTAACCCATCTACTCACTCTTCCTTCTTCTCCCTCTGGAAACTGGCAGCTTGACATTAAGGAGCTTGAAACTCACTCTGTTGCATTCTGGAGCCTGACATTCATAAAAGTGAGCTTATAGTCTTAACACATTCCACAGGTCATAGTACAGTTCATGATGCCCACATGCAACACTAAATAGGATGACAGCTTATATCTAAAAGTGTTGATTCGGCATCGCTCAGAAAAGCCTGTTCATGTCTAACCTTATTGCCGTGGTTACAGGAGTGAAGTCATTTGGGCAGTTGTGTATGGTGGCACCTCATACAAACAGTAATTTCACCACTTCCTGCCTCTGACCTGCTGCACAGATACACTGTGTGTGGTGTGTGTGTGTGCTTGTGCTTATCAGGCTGTATGACACCCCCATTTACAAGCATCTTCTTTTGAAATTCTGACAACTATATATTGCTTTTCAATCTGATGATCAGATATACACTTTTTATGTGGAGGCACTATGGAAATATATCTGTGACTGACAGGAGACATAAACTGCTCTTGGGATATGTATAGTGGTCTTTAGAGACCCTGTCAACTCCCTAAGTGTTTAGAGTTACACCTACAATTACATCAACTGAACAGTTTCTATATCCTACAGTATATGTAATAGGGAACTCAATCCAGAACCATTTCAAAGCCTCTTGGAAAAAGTACCTCTGATGCCTCTCGGGCACTGAAATAAAAACCTTAAAATACAGCTAACTCCCTTCCCTTTTTGACAGATGGCTGTTTTGCTCAGCCTAGGACTCTCCTCTGTCTTCACCCCAACACAAAAGGACCATTCTTCCCCTGACTGGTATATAAATATTGCTACAGATCCAGGCTCCAGTGCTCTGAAATAATGTCACTGGAAATGCCTTTCTTTCAGTGAATGAATTCATCCTGGATTCCATTGGCCAAGTGCAAACTCTCTTTATACTCCGCAGGGGGCTGTTATCCTGACTGACGTGTGCATATGTTGAGTAAATTACATTTGCTATGACATTTAAACTGGGCTTCCACATTTGACTGCTGGGTCTCTGTCTACCAGAGGCAGAGGCTACCAGGCAAGCTAATGTCTCAGTTTTATTTATGTTGGCAGAGATCAGATACTGAAGGCCACAGAGGATTGGCTACAGTATTTTCACACCTCAGACTCCGTGCTAATGGCCCCCGTTTCCCTGTCCCCTGATCCCCCACAAAATCCATTAGTATGGCTTGGCATTCCTCTATCCACTCATCTGTCTTTGCTTGAAGAGCCATGTCTAGGTCAAAAGTGAAGAGGTGGAAGTGACCCACATACAGGTTGATGCAAAAATGGATCCACCCAAGTCAATAAAATGAATGATTTAAATTAATATGAAACAGACACAGGCGAAGTCAAAACCATGCAGGCTACTGAAAATGTGCCAATGTGATTCCACAAGTGAGAAACAGAGACAAAGAAACTGAGCATGCTCACTGATGTATTTGCTTTACATTAAGAAAACCTGAAAATGGAGCCTGATAGGTTTGTGAGTGATGTCATGAATCTTGATTTCCCCTTTAAAAATCTGCCAATGTAGGTGCACAGATGCAGAGTGCAGCTCAGGTGCGGACTTGAGGACGCTTGTTAATAACACAGGTTTTTTATGAAGCCTGTGTGTCAATGGGAGATTTACAATATGTGGCAGGATCTCAAACCGTCTGGATACCTGGCAACAAAAGCGAACACTTCCTATCCAGGTGGGATCTAATCTTGTTAGGGGACTTCTTCTGCTTTATAAATACAGGACGCCAGCTCTGACAAACAATACCCAATAAACCACAAAGGAAGAGCGATGTGTTTATACAGCTTTGCTTAATGACTGTCCTACTGCTACCAGTCTGACTTTCATCATCATACACTGTACCTAAAAAAGAATTAGATTTATGAATTATAGCTTTTATTTACTTTCTGTGTTCAAAGAGAGGAATGCTGGTCTCACAAACTGAGTGAATTCATGACATTCCTGCAGGCTTATCTGGCTGCATCTGCATGGACTGGACCAGACGGCACGTTGCCCCTGGACCAGCGTGCCGCCACTCTGCATTCTCCCCTACAAATAAGGGTCAGTCTGTAGCTGTATGTGGGGGTTACAGGAGTTTATGCGAGCAGAGTCTGTGTTTCTGTTGTGCATTAATTATACATCACACACATTAAATGCATTGCATTCAGCTTTGAGTCTTTCATGTATATGTGACTGTTATTACCTTTCCCATCCCTGGATTCTCTTTCACTTTGGACACGGCTCTGAGCAGGCATGGCGGAGCAGGCGGCGGTGAGACTTGCAAGATGCCGCTGAAGTTGGTGGGGTAGATGGAGGGCTCCTGCAGATGGAGCAGTGAGGGCTGGTGCTTCTTCCGCTTGGAGGACAGGTTCAGCTTCTGAGCTGCCCTGAAGGACAAAAAAAACCAAAAACACCTGGAGGTTGAAGCTGAGCTTAAAAAGAAAGTTCATGTATAAACAAATCACTTTTTGTTCAGGTGATGTTTTCTTCCAAAGAGGTACTAAACCAAAAGCTTATTGATTTTAAATATCTAACTTGACATTTTTTGAGGGTGTGCTGCAAAGCCTTTAGAAATTACACGCTGAAACTGTAACATAAAAGGTCACCAAGCTCCTTTCAGGCTAGCCAAAGTAAACAAAGTCAGTGGGAGAGCTACACTATGTTACCACTCCCACCCTTTCTTCACTAAAAATGCTTTTCTTCATACACCTCAACTCATACACCCCTGCCATGAAAGATAATGCTTCAGCCCTCTACTTCTCCTAGAACCAGGAGAATTGAAAATAATAAAAAAGAAAAGATAAAAAAATTGCCAGCCAACACTGTAAGGGACCACACATGTAGGCTATTATAGCAGGAAGGCAAACTTAATACCCAAACACAAAAATTCTGTCATGGACATGACAGATGAGGACTGCTGAAACCTGCCCTCTGGGAGCTAGTCATGCTCATCTCTGCTAATAAAGCAATTATGGCATATTCACCCATCATTTAAAAGCTGGAGGATGTACTGTATGTTTGTGAGTTTTGATCAATTACATTTGATGAGTTGGCCACCACCAGCAGATGAAAGGCAGGCAAACCCAGTGGTCTCCTCTTCTTCAAATGTATCTTAAGAGACAAATGGCTGTCTGAGCAGTTCTGCTGTGCTGGCACCTAACAGAACCCTCTGTTGTAACTGAATCCAGCTTTTTGACAGTGCTCTAATTAAAATCCACTCTTAGCCTGGCCTTGTGTCTCCCAGACACAAGGCTGAGGAGACACAGATTGACCACAGGGCCAACTGAGTCAGGCACATGCTCTCCTATCTGTCTAAACTCCTGTGACTAAAAGGGCAGTAATATCTCTGCCTGGCCTGCAGGGAATCTAGCCAGACGTAGAGTGGTTCCAGGTATGCCATCGCCCTGGATCAGCTAACACTGTATCTCTGCTGGAAATTCAAGGTCAGGAGAGGACTGTAATACCCCAGGGAAATTCAATGCATTCAAATGTTTTTTACCTAAGCAGTGGGATTTCAGAGAAATGCAGGCAAGACAAAGAGCCAGTTGTCAACATGAACCAAAGAGTGTCATGGAGAATGAAAGAAAATTGGAGTGAGATTAAAAGATGAAAAATCTGCAGCGCAAGGGATTTTAGGAGAGGTAAAAGAGCATAGCATGTGAAGAACAGAAAGAGAGAGTGAGAGTTAGAGCAAAAAAGAACAGATCCCTGTGTGTCCTGGTGAGCAGTAGTTTCCTAAGAGGCCAGCCTGAGCTCATTAGTCCTGCATTGGGCTCCTCCGGACAGGACTGGGTAGGCCACTGCCAAAAACACAGCCTCCTCCCTTCCCCTCTCCTGGAGTGACAACCCCCACCCCTCATCTCCTCAGCAGTCCCCTCTCCACTGTACACCCCCTGCAGCGACAGCCCAAGAGCACAATCAGGGAACACACTGCCGGCTGATGGAATAATTATTGCATCCAAGAAGGCTACAGGAGAAGGTTCTCCCCAGGGAGCTGCCTATGTGTGATAGCATGCGAGACGGATCGTGTGACGGAAAAAAATGAGATGGAATAGATGAATGTGAGATGGAGAGAAAGAAAGGGGAAACTACACCAGAGTACACGTGGCTGTGTGTGACTACGGGTGTGTGTGTGTGTGTGTGTGTGTGTGTGTGTGTGTGTGTGCATGCGCATTTATGAGAGGTATCTGCAGCACATTCATTCAAGATAAATGTACCCTGTCTCTGTCTGTGTCTCTCACTCCCACTCTCTCACCTCATTCTGTCTCTTCTTTCCTCAGCAAAGAGATAAATCAGGCGTCAGGAGTCAGTATAAGACACAACATAGGGAAGAAAGGCTGGTAGGGGCACTGCGCTGATTTAATATAATTGTCTTGACCAGTGAGTGCACACAAGCCAAAGCTGAGCTTGTAACCTTGAGATTTAATTCATGTTGCACAATGACGATTGGTGTACATGTTCTTCAGTGGAAGGTGAGAAAAAAGGATGATATTGCTTTTTTTCCCCACCACAACCACATGCACACAGTGAAATTAATTGCTTGTCTCCCTGCCTCTCCCTCCCTCCTTCTCTCCTCCTGTCTTTACATTTACCAACTGTATGATCAGTCAATAGGAAAGGCAGTGAGGAGAGGCTCAGATTTCTTCAAAAACAACAGCTTGTCCACCTGTTCACTTCCCATCTCCATATTAATGAAGCTGTTTCCCTCCATAAATTGGCCTAAATGGTCAAGGAGGAACTTTGCATACAGAAAAGCAGAGGCTTTGATATCATTTAGTTTTAAGTATGTACAAAATATTCACATGCTGAGTCTGCTCTGTAGAGTGCTTTACAAACTGAACCAAAGGTTTGCTTAAACATGCACCGGGAAGGATATGCTGCAGTGGTGTACTTACAGCTCTTTCCAATCCATTATCTAGTTTATGGTCATAGTCAAAAAAAGGACAACTGATAGAGTTCAACTTTGCGGTCCATGTCTGTGTTGTTGCTGCTCTCCATTACTTGCACATTTGACACGCCGGCACAGTCGCCGAGAACACCACGAGGCGGGGCTGCTCACTAGTTGGGGCACAGGGGTCCTTTTTGCTCCGATCACAATCATCGAGGTTCCACTTGATTTCACAGAGGTTTGTAAGAAGCTGGAGGGGCGGGGGGAGAACGAGGAGGAGGAGGCGTGGGTGTCATAGTAACCAAGTGGAGCAAGCGCCAGGTGGGGCAGGATGGAGGTGGGTAGAGAGTACCTTGCAGGAAAAGCAGTAGGTTCACAGTGAGGGGGGTGCAGGTAGTCCAGAGAGCTTCTTAGGAGGCGAAGAGGAGGTCAGGATGAGGAGGAGCACCTCCCCTGTTCATACGCCAATAAAGCACCTCTAACTCTTTCCATGCCTCTTCACCTGCAAAAGTTCAAGTTCAGAAATAAAAAACCCTGCAACAGCTCCCTCTCCAACTCAGTTTTCCACTCCTTTCACGTCCGATTCTGCATTCCTCCCACTGGCTGCACGATTTTCTTTCATTCAGTTAATCCACTGTGGTGTGTCTGCTGTGAGTGACTGCAGGTCCTGATGCCCAGGTCTTTCCCAGAGACTCTGCTGCTCACAAGCAGAAGGAGGGGGAGAGAATCAGCATGCCTGGCTAGGCTGGAAGATTTCCTTGGGTGGCTGAGAATGAGGAGAATTCCTACTCCGGTTCCGCCTCTCAGTCCTTCTCCTGCTATCGGTGAAATGCTGGCAGCTGTCCTGCCCTGTTCCTCTCTCTCTCTCTCTTTTTCTCTCTCTCTCTCTCTCAACACACACACACACACCCTCCTCTCTCCCTGCCTCCCTCCTCTTCCTCTTCCTCTCCCCCTCTCCCTCTCCTTCTCTCTCTCTCTCTCTCCCTCTCTCTCTCTCTTTCCTCGGCCCAGCCCCTTTTCCCTCCGACTGCCAGACGAGGTGTCAGCGCTCGATTGCTGGCTGCTTGCGGCGCAATTTGCGAGTACTCTCTTTCTCTCTCTACCCACACACACACGCAGACACACTCACTCACTTTGTCTCATACAAACCCCAGCACACACACACATATGCACCCCACCACACGTCACATGAATACTTAATGCATACAGGAGCCCTCTCTTCTTTTAGGGTCCCACACTTCAAACAGATTTGGTTAGTATGCCTACAGTGCATGCATGCATGAGCACGAGTGGTGTATGTGTGTTTCTGTGTTTGTGTGAGTAGTGAGTGTACACTTGCTCACATTTGTATTTTTTTGCCTTTGTTGAAGGATGTAATTAGCCAGATGAATGAGAGTGTTATTAATCATAAGGAGTGACACTCAGATAAGGAAGGATATACTTAAATGTTGAAAGATGAATTGCATGAATGAGCAATGCCCTGACTCAATTGGAAAACTAAGAGAGATTAAAAAAAGTGTGAGCAAAGAGGAGAGCGAGGGAGAGGACAGACAATGAACAGATGACATCTTAGAAAAGCTGATCTATGCTGGCCAGTGAGAAAGAGTGCAATCAGTCAATGGTCAAGGGTAAAAAGGGGAATGAAAGCATGTGAGTGGGCGAGCACTGGGGTGAGAGTACCCTGTATTCCCTGGGCTGCCAATTTACCAGTAAGCCCTCTCAGCCCCCGACCAGCCAGTCTTGTTTGAAAGGCGGCTGCTTTGGCTGCAGAAAGCCTACTACAACATATCGGCAGACAGAGTGGGTGTGAGAGTTGCCAGATGAAAGTGCATTCGGCACAAACACACACCAAGCTCTCCCTGCCTCTCCCCTTCTGACACACTGCCCCATATATGAACTCTACTGGATTAAATTTGGAGGCAAAAAAAGAAAAATAAAAGCCACCACTGCCTATCTATTTGGAGAGCAGACTATAGTAATGAAGCAGTTTGATATATCACATAACCTTTATCTTCCTCCTTGCCACAGCACGCTTACCTCTGCTTTTCTACAGTGTGTCCAAATGAATTTGCCTGAGGTGGATTTATTTTAAAGAGCAAGAACCTTCTCCTGAAGCTTGTTTCCCTATCACCAAAGCCCTCTGAATCATGACTAGCAATTGTCATGAAGACAATACAAATGTCGACACTGGTCTACCCTGACAGTCATCAGTCTCATGCCCATTGCTGCTACCCTCAATGTGGTTTCAAGTGTTATTTATACATATATAATGATGTAATATTGGGGAACAACCACAGTTGGAACTGCCCTGATAGCATTTTAGCTCCATCACTGTCTCCTTTTGAACAGACCTCAGAGACAGATAATGACTGTGATATATATAAATGAGCCAAAGCAAGACAGATGTAAAATCAAGGACCATTTGAAATGAAAGCTCTCCTGGCTCCTTTGTTCAACAATGGATATCAACATTTCATCCCCACCTACGGAGGGAGTGACAGTGAGGGAGGAGGAGAGGAGGTCAATGACTGGAGTGAGGAGAAGCTGTGTTTGCCTGCTGCTTCCAAAGCTTCACTTTGGCCAGCTGTCAATAATTGCTCCAGCTCTCTTTTCAAGCTTTGTCAAATTAAGAAGAGAAATTCCTCTGCCCCAGAGAATCATTAGCTGCTGAACCCATTAGCTTGTTTGTGTAAATTTGTCTCTGTTCGTCAGGCCAGCTATACAGCTCTTTAGGTAGCACCCTTTCTGTGGCTAATTACCATGCTGGCCACATTTACTATCCTTGACATTTCCTTTCTGTTATTCTCCTTTTTTTCCCTCCACAGACAAGATAAGGCTGCTCTGGCCATTCATGAAGGGATCAGATCACTTGGTCTGATATCAGACTGCTTTATACCACCCCCTCCCCACTGTGAGTCCACCTCACGCTGCTGCTGATTAGCAGGCCAGAATAGCTCTTCATGAATGGGGATGGGAATACTGGGCTCCAGCCAGCCTGTACATGATGTGGTAATAATGACTACTGCACAATGAGTCAGGCTCACTCGCTGCTGGAGACATTCAGATTTTTTCCTGGACTCAGAAGTTAAAGGCATTTGTGAGATGTTTTTTTGAGGGGATATATGTGCATGAAGCCACATTGTTGTGTGCTGGAGACATTGTCAAGCCCAAAACGCCATATCAGCAGATGGTCTTGATTGATTGGGTTGGATGTGTGTTGGTTTATCAGGTGAGGTGCTATGTTTTTGAGTCAAAAGATAATCAATAGTAAACCTCCCCAGAGCTAAAATCAGTACACACTGTCTTATTGATGGGCTGCCCTTGACACGATCAAACAGTACTCTGCCCCAAAGGTGTGAGGGAATAACATAAATCTACCAACTGAGCTCAACTATAGCAGAAATACAGACTCAGACCAGTTAAAGCAACAGCACCAGGCAAATGCAGCATTGGTGCCTTGTTTGCTCTTTGCCAAATTTGGGTTGGATTAAAGCAAATTCTCTGCGCTGGCCTGGATGGCTGCAAGCCCAGGTCACTCTCAGTCTGACCCACCCACTGCTAAGCTTCAGTGGTGATTAAGCAACCATGACATCAGCCCATGAACACGCACATTCATATGGTGCACAGACAAGCGGAGATGATGTCATACCCTGCCAACCAGCCCTGGCAGCAAGAAGGCCCACCCAGACAAGATTTATGAGTGAGGTCAGGATGCTGATCGTTAAGTATGAGGCAGATGCCTCCACACCATAAAACCCTTTTTCTCAGAATCAACTACTGCAGCTGTAGTTCACTGGGTCAGAGAAGACTGTTTGCTGTGGGTGTCAGCACCTCCCAGATCTATGGCCCTTCATGTAGAAATATATGCATTACCCTAACACTGAAAGCTGAGAGGGTCACATAGGCTGGGCTCTCAAAATAACCAAAGAAATAAGTGGATTCAGTTTACCAGAGACAAAGCATTGGGCACATGGGGACAATAATTGAGAAACAGGCTGTCAAATGCATGACAAAGCTGATTCAAGCCTCCTGTGTGGCGCTGAGGTTTAGTCTGGTAATGAGTCTGTCTCCTTTCCAAAGTCCCTGCAATCAAGGGACCACTGGCATAAACATTAATTTAGTTTTTCCTCACTTCCTCTCCCTTATCCTAAATCACTCAAAACAACTAATGCCTGAGGCCACAGCATCCTGAATACAGAGATTTTTCTTGAAATGTGGTTCAACGAATGTTAATTGTAATGAAAATGTGCAGTTTTACTTCAAGGAAGCAGCTAAAAAAGCTCCCACCTGGAGATACAGAAACTGTGCAGTCTGGTTATCTTATCATTCAGATTAGCATCAACCAAAAGCCCAGATCTTTCCAGTCATTTTAAAAAATGTTTTTCCTCTTTCCCTCTGCAGCACCAGATACATTAAAATGGAAAAGAAAACTAACAGGCTTATCTGGCCATCACTTGAATCTTATCAATCCAAAGCTCTGAAGCTTTCAACTGGCTGCCAGGCTCCTTCTTCCAGCTTGGCTGTTTTAATGGTATAGTCTGAAGGTAGAGCTTCTCTCTCCTGTGTCAGTTTCCACAGCGGCAGTTTACAGAAAGTGACCAAACACCTCTAGGCTAGGATTTATAGACTTTCTATAAATCCTCAGAAATAGATAAATGGATCCCAGCTAAACCAGATAGCAATGAACGTGATGTCCAGTTAGCTGAGGAATATCTCGCCTGGCACGTTCCAAATATATTCAACCAAGGCCTTTTAGAAAAGCTCTTTGTTCCAACAAGGTGTTCAACAAGCCTTTTGTTCCTGTGGTGTCTGGCCTTGGATGCAGAATACCAAATGGGGCATCATTTGTGCGCTGACTGCTGACAGCCCAAGGCTGCACACACATCTTTACTGCACCAGTCCCTGGCCAATTAGGTAAGGCCAAATACATTCATGTAACATCTGTGAACACAATGTGTGATCACAGAAAAGATTCTAGACAAAAACTGATGTCACCATTTGCAACTAACTTGCCATAGTCATGTCATAATAAGCTCTTCAGCATAAGCACTTCTGTCAGAACAAGAGAGAAAACAGCTTTCTGTAAATTAATCCTAAATTCTACCCAGGGTTTTCAAACCTGTTCTGTCACCATCTCCTCAGAACTCTGAAACAGTCTGTGGAGTGAGGTGGAAAATGAGGGATTAAGGCATCCTCCGGAGAATAGTTTGAATAACGAGGGATCATTTGTAACACGGGAAGAAAGAGTGTTAGTGGGGAACGAGGAAAAAGCAGTGCAGAGGTAGAGATGCAGATGAAAAAATAATAAATTGGAGATTACTGAGATGGAATAGGAGAACGAAACACGGTCCAAACAGAGTCAGTATGAGGAAGATGCAGGTGAAACAGAAAGAAAGAGGCAGTGAGAGAGGAAGCAGCAGGGTGCACAGCCAAGTCCTCTCTTCGATCACTGGGTCTGGCTCTGTGCCAGTGAGGCGATGTCCATGAGGAGGTAAATCATTTTCTGCCTGAGAAAGAAACAGGAAAAAATGATCATTGGGGCTATGCGACAGCCAGCTTGGAATTGCTTTATTCCCAAAGATGGGAATCCCCAGTCGGCCAAGAATAAATGGAACAGTTGGCGCCAAAAAGTGAAAAAGCTCATCAATATTCAAGAAAGCCTGGTTTGTTGCTAGCACACATCAGGGTATGCGACACTAGATTTAAGCACCAGCTTGTATCAACACAGAAGTAAAAGCAACTTCTTTGTTCATTTTACTCTCCCTATCAAGGGAAACATGTTAAGCAGGTTTGTTATCTGTGCCTTTGGACATCACATCAAGAAGAACAGACTCATGCCAGCAGACCCTCACCTCCCAAAGGACTTTGCAAAGAAGGTGCTCTGTGTCTATGCCAAGGTTCATGCCTTAATGATGGAGGAGGGAATATTTTTGGCACAGTAACAATCCAGCGAGTGTGACAAACACTTCTTGTGGTGAAACTGCCTTCCAGTGTTTTTGTGTTTAATGCCCTACCCATAAAACATTGCAACTCAAGACACCCAGCACCCATTGGCCCATTCACATCCCTACTTATTCCCCTATAACCACAGTGAAAGACCACAAAACTCTCTTGCCAAGTTAGGGATTTAAAGAGGGCTTAAGACAAGCAAAGGAAGGGCATTAAGGGTAAAAGTCAGGGGCTATAATTCTATTTATAGTTCACTTCATTGTTCCCCCTACCATTCAGGATCACATTTTGCTAATATGGCCTGAACTAGCTTGAACGTTAGACCATGTGGAGGTCAACAATGCACAGGACTTAACTCTGCAGGACCCATTTGTCAGTCAATGAGTTAAGGGGCCAATTGATGGCCCCTAGAGGAAAGAATTGAAAATACTAGGAATAACAGTCAAATGGTCCTAAAAGGAAAATGACCAAAATTTAGAATAGGCTTCTAGATAATGGCAGCGTTGCAGGATTGTCGAAAAGGAAACACTCAGCAATTGCCTCAAAATTGTTTCAGGCAGCAAAAATAAGTCTTGGAAGAAAATTCACTTTTCAGCTGATGGGTGACAGATGATAATGAAGACATGTTTTCTCTCCTCTGCAGACTGCAGCCTCCCCACCTCTGGCACTGCTGACAAAGATTAACAGCTGCTTTCATCTCTTCCAGTGTATTTTCACTCTGCTCCTCAGACACTGCTCCAGGTTCTTTGCAACGCTCCTCTCCAAGGCTGCAGAGAATCTGGAATAACTTCACACTCTTAATACACATGTTGAACTCCAGTTCACCCACCATCCCACCCACATCTTCTCTTGAAACCTCAGGAAGGCTGTTGTGCTCAGATCATGCAGGGAAAAAGTCTTGGCACGCACATCAAGTCATCACCACCTGAGTGACATTTCAGGTCTGTCTCAGAAATTGGTTCAGCACACAGTAGAGGCAGATTATTGAATGAACAAGAAACAAATGAGGACTGTTATTAACAGAGGATGCCTCCCTTATTAAATATAATGCCCCTCCTAGATTAACACATAACCTGCTATCAGAGTGGAGAATAACTTCAGAACATGATGAGAGACAGAGGAGAAGAAAGCCAGCATACTTCTGCTCCACTTCTCCGCTCCATTAATCACTTGCCGCCAGGGTAAGACACCTAGCAATTATTTATTTGCACTTCTCCACTCAGAGGCTATCACAACAAACAGGCCCGCAGGCTGCCGAGAACATTTGGGGGTGATTAATCAGTGGGCTGTCCGGAAAGACAGAACACAGGGGGAGGGGAGTTCCAACACGTGTTTCTTGATCTTTCATCTATATTCAAGTAAATGAGCAACCTAACAAAAACTAGGGGGTCCAAGTCAGGTGAAATGAGCTGTACTGTCAGTAAGCTGGCTATGATATCAGATGCAGCAGCATAGGATAAAGTGAAAATTTGGATCAGGCAAATCAGTAAACACATCATGGATATACTGTACACAGAAAGCATACTCTAATCTTACCACATGGGGAAATGTGTCCCTGAGAATCGCCACTAAGATGTT
Organism: Rachycentron canadum; assembly: GCA_038496675.1. NCBI lineage: Eukaryota > Metazoa > Chordata > Actinopteri > Carangiformes > Rachycentridae > Rachycentron > Rachycentron canadum. The sequence continues at coordinate 12,844,965 of CM076661.1, forward strand.
AGTGACTACAAGCGCATTATTCAAGCTAAGCAGTTTATCCTGTATCACACACTCATAAAGTCAACCACAGAAATACACAGTGCAACACTTGCTGGGCCACATAGAGCGTATGGGGATAATGGGATTTTTAGCACACTGCAGCTGGCTCTCAGGTGCTAGGTCGTGAACCGATTACAAAGTATAATCCGCTCCATTCATGGCGATGCGCATGCGGAAAGCAGCGACAGAAACACAGAATTGATAAACCCTCCTTGCTACTTTTAGTTCGATACAGCAGTTTTTCATTTGTACTGCACAATCTCCTAGCTTGTTTCAAATGTTCTTGGGCGAGAGCAGTTTGAGGGTGTAATGTCCTACACAAAAACTCTTAATCTTTTTTAACTCTCCACTAAGAAGCACATTGTGGTGCAAATATCATGTGGAATATGTACTAGAAGTACTATTATGCTTCCCTTGTGTCACAATGTGGCTTACATTGTACCAATCCACAGTGAAGCAAACTGTGTACATTCGCAGATACAGTGTCAACGATCTACAATATGTGATCATGAGGCTGTGGGTGATGAGGTAAACACAAAACTACTTGCCCTGACAATGGCTTTATCCTCAGTGGTAATCTGATCTCCATCTGTAAAGAGCTGGCCACTTCCCATCCAGCATGGGCCTGCTGTATGTGTGATTCTAAAAAAACAAAAAACAAATGAAGCACCAGTGTTTGGGGAAATCAACCTACTCTTAATGATTGGGCAGCTATTAGTTATTCATGTTGAATAGAAGGCCATGGTGTGGCTGAGCGCTGAGGAGCAGTGATGCCTGAGAAGCCCCACCAGGAGCCATCTTTGTTTCTCTGGTTTGTCAGATTTAAAGGCAGCTCATGGGAGCAGAGGCCACTGACTCTCTTCTGCGTCTGTACAACAATAGGTCATAAAATTCCTTAACGCATATTCCCTGTCATCAGCTATTGCAATTCACTTTTTCTTATTCCACCACACTCTCACACTGTGTCTCAAACATAATGCAGAAGTCACTGTGGTTGTAATGACAAAGATAATAGAGTCCATTTGCATGACTTTCACTGAGGGGCACTAAGGAGGTTTAGATGGCATCCCTCTGTTTCCACAGGCATAATGGATAATATCTTTTCAACAGGCTAGGGGTTAAAGAATTTGCAGAGTCTGGCATGATAACATAACACTAATGTACTGAACATGAAGCCCTGTGGGCAACTGTCATCGTTATACAGCTGAATGGGAAATGCTCAACGTGGGCAGGCAAACAGAATTGGAAATGGATAGATGCTGAGGGTGTGACCTCTCCTGCCCACATTCAACTATTCTCACACAAACTGGCTTTTTGATCAACCCATACAAACATACTAAAAGAAAAAGGAAGCACTGTGTTCGGGAACAAGCCTACACGACAGAGGTCTATGCTCCAAATCCTCTCATTTCTTCATGTGTGAATGGAATCTGTCAGGAGTGGATGGCCATGCTTTCCCCTCTCCCCTCAGGGCTTAGTACACGTGGACCCAGGGTGAGTGCACAGGCTTGAGTCAGCACTTCAGCTCTTTGTTTGTCAGCCCCCCCTCCACTGCCCCCCTGCTGGCTATGTGAGTGGGCCAGACAGACTTCCTGACTCAGGGATTCATAAGGGGGGAACAGGGGAAAGGGCACCAGGTTACGCCTCACGCAGACTGCAACAAACCCTCAGATTTTCTTCTCCCCATCACCAGAGCTGTTTGCCATTCATGACGACAGGCACAAGTGATTCTATGCTGCCCGTCACAACAGTGCCAATAACCCTTGTGCTGCAGGGGGCACAACACTATCACACAATGTTATCATATCCCAGGGAGGAGACAGACACCCAGGAAGAGGCAGAGGGAATCCACCACAGTAAAATCCGTACTTCAGATGAACAGTAAGGTCAGATCATGTGAAGAGTAAGACACAGAATCCAAATCAGAATTTGTCATGCAATATTCAGTATATACTCCTGTGAATATACAAGTCACTCTGGCTGAACATTGCCTTTCCATGCTAACAATGGATAAAGCAAAGATTAAATCTGTCAGAAAACAATAATGTCTGTTACCTGAGAACCATGGAGGATTATGAGTCAGAGAATGGCAACCTATTGCTGTTTGAGGATGGATGTGAAGGCACATGAGGGTAGTGGGCTGTATCTACCTGCTGTAGATCCCTGAGGCTACAAGGCCAGGCTAGATCTCCATCAACACCCCAGCCTTGACGGCGCCTGACAGGCCTTGAATAGATTCGCACCTGGGTTTATTTAGAGGCTGCAGCTCCTTCATGGCCTCAGCTGGTGCTGCCACTGAGTCTACCACTGCACAGAGGCAGCCATTAGTCCCATCAGCCTGATTATGGCAGCAAAATACCAGCTGGTGTTTTATCCGACAGTAAACAAAGACAAATACCACAGAGCAGCCCAACCATCCACCCACTCAATAGTTCTGATGAGCCATTCGCTGCCCTGGGCATGTGTTGCTCAGATTCAACAGATTAATATGAATCAGTTGTCATTTGTCAGGCTCTGAAAGTGGAGGTAGCATTACCATTTCAGCTCCACTGCAGTTGTTTCCACAAAAGGGAGCCAGCATTTCAGCAATATGTTCCCTGCCATGCTATATATTCTCCTCAAGCTCTCACTTTGGTGGAGGAATCTACAAAACCATTACCCTTTCACCTCCAGGGAGCAGAACGTCCAACTTCAACTGCACAAAACTGCACATTCCACAGCACAGAAAAGAGAGAGGATACAGAGAGAAATATATAGTGAGAGAGAAAGAGCAAGGAAGGGTAAAGAAAAACAATAGACACTACAGCTCACCAGGCAGAATCAAAAACCGACACCCAAATATGCATTTGCTACACCTTACTACACAAACACAGGCACAGAGAGTATCACACATCCCAGTGAACTCAGTGTTGTCTGCTTGCAGCAAAACTTACTTGACTCCCATGGTAGTGAATCTGATTTTCTTCTCCACAGGCGCAGCCCTCCTACTCCTGATGCTGTCAGAATGGAGCATCAGCCCGAGGACGCCTTCTGACTGACAGCATTTACAAGCACATTCATCCCATGCAGCTACCGTCCTGCTCTGTATCTTACCGTGTGGACCAGATTCAGTGTGTGCTCAGTCGACCCCTCTGCTCCACATAATCTGCCCTGCCTATTTGTCAGTGACGGAGATCCCTGCTGTCAATCACAGCACAGCCAACCAAACACAGCACTGTCCTGCTTTGTCTGCTTGGAGCCTGTGTATGGATCACCCCAATCATGAAAGAAGTCAGTCTTGCAGTATTTAATCCCGCAACACAAACTACCATCACAATGTCCTCTTTGCAAAAATCAGGAGTTCATCATGGAAACTTCATTAACAGTTATACTATACACATGAATGGACAACAGACTTCAACAAGTCATCCAAAATGTTATTCAGAACATAAACCAGCACTTGATCCTCCAGAGCTCCCACATTGCAACACTCTGCACTAAGTATTGAAGAGACAGTTTTCACTCCCTCTGATTCGAGTCCAGTGGGCATTTTCAACTTCCTGATTTCCAATCTGCACTTTTGGAAGAAAAATCAGTCACATTTTATTTCCACAAGCTAATGACTTGTTTCTATGGTTACTCAGATACTCAGATGGGGGATAAAGGGCAGAGTGAGTGATGCTGACACAAAGGCAGGGACCTTTCAGGGAGGACCTGGGCTGAATGGCCATGCTGCCACAATTACAGGAGGATTCCTTCTCCACAATCACAGTCATTATGGCACAAACACTCACCTGGGCAGCAGCTGCAGGGCAGACGATGGACAACAATAAAACCACTTCCTCCTGACACTCCTTCAGGGCCACATTCCAGCAAACAGCTGTCTGCCCTGCCCCTGCAACAGCCTGCCCGCCAGCCTCAGTGCCACCTCTGAAGTCTGAATATCAAACTGACTTGTTGTGTCTCTGAAGGCTTCTTGGCTCTTCTATTCATTACCTCCCTGTATCTTTGGACTGAGTAAATCATCCCTCTCCTGAGTATGATTATTGTGTGGTTGGAAAGCAAAAATGGACTAGCCCCCCCTCAACAAACATAAACCGTAGGCCATGAATAATGTCTCATGCTGCTGTGCAGAAATGAACACACTGAGCAAAGTAGACTGCAAACTGAGCAGTCAACTTCTCTCAGCAGTGTGCATTGAAAAATCCCAAGGGCTTGGTGGGTAATAAACACACGGTCACATTTAGCAGGTGTTAATGGAACAGAGAGATGGGTAGAGGGATCTCCGAAGCAGCAGTTAGCCACACCGCCCAGCCCCTGCTGTGAGCTCTGCCTGGCTTCATTACACAATGCTGTGTCAATGCACTAATCATATGCTCTGTCACAAGGCAATCAGTGCTTAACACGGTAGTCAGCTAAACACATGGCTCTAAATTCATTACCTCCCACCACCAGTAATACACTGTCGAACACATACACACATAATGATATGCGCACATGCACACACACACACACCATCCGGTCAGAGTTTGACCCTTGACTCTTCCTGTCTCCTTGCGACTGTATAGTCAGTCTAATTACCATCGGGTCATTATTGACCCCTGGGTCATCTGTGTTTCAGGCTACTTTCCACAATTACCAGGGACAGGAAGCTGGATCAAAGAAAAAATGCTTTAAAAGATATTTTTATCGTGTGATCAAATGTTTTTTACACAAGCTAATATTCATGGTCGCTGGACTTATGTGGGAAATTTTTCCCCACAGGCAACAAAAGTGCTTGGAGTTTGACGTTTATCTTCACAGTTTGGCTTCTATTGGGAATTTTATTTTAAATCTGATATTCATACAATTTAGTAATATGTTCACTTGAATCTACCATCTTCAAATTAATCATTTGCTCTCCCCGTTTAAAAAACATTTACACAAATTACATCACAATTTGCTATGCAAAACAAGGTTAAAAAATGTCATCCAAAAGTGTTGTATTTCACAGCCAAAACTATTTTCAACATAAACTGAAATGAATGCATGAACTTAATGTTAAGAATCTGCAGTAATTTGGTGCTAACCCTAACCCATGACATTATTTGCATTTTAAAAGAAGTAGGTGATTTAAATGCACATTTAAGTAGTTCAGTGGCACAAATAATTAATCCACGGGGACACATTATGACTTGTACAGAGTCAAAAATGTGAGTCCGACCTGCTGGGCTGTTTGATTATCAAATCGATATTTATACTGAAAATGATTTTTTAATTCAGTACACATCTTAAATGAAACAAATTAAATGTTTTTTAACCAGTTGGATGGTTGACTTATTTTTCCCAATGAAAAATTAAACAATGAACCACTTAGTTCATCACACTCGTCTTTCCTCTCATCAGCAAACTAGCTAGAGCAGCTAGACTCAAGCTAATTGCATTCTAATTAAAATTTCATCTCCGAGTAGAACAGTGTTCGTGAATGTCAGACAAGTGTCTAAGGAGCTTTCTCCACTCCATTGGGGTAGAAACTGCTGTTTGGTTATTCCGTTCCTACATCCTGAGCTCTCAGGATTTCCACATGCATCCCACTAATTGTATCTTTCGAGAACAAGAAGGAATATTAATCAGATTTTCAATCAAGCCTAAAACAAGGACACTAATTTCACCACTTTCTGTGCTACCAGAAAGAAAACAAGAAAGTCTGTTGATTGATTCATTTCTTTTTGATTTTTTTTTTTGGAGGGGGGGGGGCTTACATTTCAATCAGCAGTGACTAAACACTACAACACTAAAAACTAAATGAAATAAACACAACAACTATATGAGGATGATGATGATGGTGGTGGTGATATTCCTGTTGCAGGCAACAGCTGCAGAGGGTCAGGAAGTGGGTGTGCTTCAAATCAAGCACAGTGTATCTCCACCACATTCTCTGTATCTGCAAAATGTGATGCTGTGTGAAGCTGGCTCATCAACATCGTGTTTCTCTGGGCCAAGTAAAACACCACATTCTTGGCAGCAAATTATCTTTGAGCTGAAATGCTTGAATCCACCTACACCCCTCTGCCCCACCAGGGCCCACTACAAGGGAAAAAACAATACCACCTCCCTCTTTTTCCCTGCTTTTAGCCCACCCTCGCTGGCTAGACATGACTCTTTAAGCAACTCTTTTTGAGCTCAAGTCCAAAGAAAACATGAGAGCCAATAAATCAGTGTCAGGAATTAACCCCGTCTAGCAGAGGGCCACACCTTGGTGTTATTCAGACCCACTGCTCTTGTGACGGGAAGCAAGATACACAGGAAGTTGCATATTTAGTGTGACGTCCCCTTTGCCAAATGAGTGGTCTCATGGTCCCACCCATATACCCCGACTCTGTAAAAGCTGGCAAGACAAACTCCATTTTGGGGGTAGTTGGAAAAAACCTCCACGCCGATCCCCTATGGGCTTCCTGTCACACTCCACAAGTCCCTTCACCTCCTGTGGTGGAGAGCTTCAATGGCCCCATGCATCATTCTTAGCCACCTTCCCTTTCGCCAACATTCATTATGACATAGCACTCCTCAGAGAGTAGAGGCAGGCAATGCATGCACTGACCAGCCTGCCTTGGAATCTATCAATGACAATATAGCACACCACACCAGCCATCAGGAGGGTGAAGTATTCTCCGGGGCAACAACAACACCAGAGCCAGGCAGCTCTGAAAAAGCCTCCCTCAGCCTGAGATACACAAGGGCCAAACGTTTTTCACTGAATTACAAGAGTCCTGCACTGCAGCTGCAGGAGGATCTAATATGCAGCTGTCTGAGGCTGAAAAACTAGAGAAGCTGTTTTATGTTGAAGAACCAAAACAAAGTAAAAAATAACTTAACACAAAATACCTCAGGACAATACTCAGCTTTAACCTAAGCCCCTTCCTGAGACACTCCCTCTTCATATCAAATTATGTAATTCTATTATCCATTCATGGGCACTGGTGCCTGTAACTAAAGGTTCATTTAGTCCCATGATGGTGCATATCCCAAGGCATGCTATAATTCAACCACGGCAAGAACAACATCTCCATGGAATAGGTGCCCCACATGGATGTTAACACCATGAACCATGACCTTAAGCAGAGATTTGAAGACGAGTCTGTGCACATCTCCTCTCCAGCTCTCTTCATGTACTGTACACCTACACACACTGAAGATTAAATGCATGCAGGAGAGTACGCACGCAAGCTCACACAAACACTAAATACTTCATTTAACACCACAACAACTCAAGTCTAATCTCACTATGCTTTGACAGGCTCAAATGTGGTGTGATTAGACAGGACGGGGGAGGTGCTCACCTAATGAAGAAGGAGGCTGCTGCAGATGAGGAAGGAGAGGGAGAGGTGGAGGTATTGTTGGCGGGTGCTGGGAGTCCTGGTTGGCTGGAGCTCCTCAGTCGGCAGGGAGTCAGGGTGCTGCTGCTGGTGCTGGTGGTGGTGGTGGTCATGGTGGTTATTGGGGCCTCTGAGGCTGTGACATCGCTCTCTGCATCCCCCATCAAACCCTGGGCCTGTTGACACACAGATACCAGAGATAAGACCACAGCCAACACTTACAGGTTTTATCGCTCCTGCCCACCTTCCTTCCACTCCATTTACTTCCCCTCTGCCACAGATGGACGGGCAGCTGCTGCAGCCAGCACCAGTTAGCAGGAGTCAGCAGTATCCACAGCAGAGAGCTCCCCACAGAACGGCAAGGATGCTGCACCATTCATTGATTCTGGCAACACTCTCGAGGTTGCTCTGGTTATAGCCTACTGTAATTAAGTGATAACCCACATTTAATTAGTAATTAAATCACCAGCGATTTACTTCACTCTGCTCCTGATTGTATCTGTACTGCTATGGCTAATTTGGTGCTTTACACATCAGGAATGAGGAGCGTGTCATCCTGTAGGTTGAGTCTGACTATTTAAGAGCAAGTTTTCAAGGGCGTAAACAATTAACAATCACGCGTGAGGTGAGCTTTGTATCACATCTTAAATGTTTATGAGATGTCTGAATTGTCCTAATTACAAAGAGTACGTGTGTATGGACACACTCTGCTCTGGAAGCTTGATTATTGAATAGGAATAAAACAAGTTGGGGCCGTTTGTTTTGGTTCTGGTAACTAATGCTAAAGCTACGCTGGATATGCCATCTGTCTGTCTATACATGTGCTACATATGTGCTGGTTCAACTCTAGAGAGTAAAAGTATATAAAAATATAATAAGGGCTAATCATTTAAAGTATGGAAGGGTTTTAACAATGAGCTACAGATGCATAACCCAGCCAAAATAAAACTAAGCCCTCTGTTTAAGGTTGAAATAAATAGTGTTGTTGTTTGCTGGACATGGAGTTCTGGAGCCTGCAGTGGGTTACTGGTTGCTAACACACCAACTCAAAGAGTGCATAAAGCTAATTATACAAGCCAAAAGCCAACTTCAGCTGGAGTCACCATACTGACAAAAGGTTAATCCCCACCGGAGCCACTAGTTTATCCTGCAGGACAATGATCAATAGCATCTGACAAGAACCAGTTCTGTGGGTTTTCAGCATTGGAAATTAAATAAATAAAGGCCAGAGTTTTCCTTAAAACATTTATAACACTGACACATTGTGCAATCAGCAACGACCTTGAATTGAGCACACAGTGCTGCAGCCTTAGTGCCATTTGACTTGTGTAATATATGTATTATAAATACAGTTCAAGCCCTCTGCATATTTACCATCCCACTGTTTGCCCTAGATTCATGTTTGGCAACTAAAATAACATCCTTTACAATCTTTTTTATAAAGTGTCTGGCCTTCCACTATCTGCCATTTGTCAGCACTGGCTGACAGCTGTACTATTTATATGCCAGGTCTGACATGCGAATGCTATACATCAGGATGTGAGGGCATACTTACATTCTGACATTCACATGAGAGGCTATTGCTCTGCAGAGTGTCGCCACTGTTCTCTTTACAAGCAGGTTAGTGCGCTGCTATATTAAAGCTTGGGTGCATTGTCTTTTCCCAGAAAAGCTTCACTGACCATTTGTCAAACCACAGACTTACAGAGCAAGTGCATGTCAGAAATTCCCATTTCTCTCCTTTGAGCTTGTTAGAAGAGTTAAGGATCATCATTTTTGCTTTGGAGGTCTGGTTTTGCTCTCTTGAGATTTCATCATGGGAGCTAAGTCTGATATCAAGCTGTGGTGTGTGAAGTTATGACTTAAAACACCATTGAAAAACTGGCTGCAAACTGAAATGAGCCAAAAACAGATCCTCATTCAGCCGCCAGAGCGGAAAGCCTCATGCCATGCTGGTGTGGGTGACAGGTTAAGAACTTGGCGCATACCAGGGAAGTAGACCCATTACACTAAGGCATGAAAGACTAGAGCACTTCATACGCAGCCGTACAGGAAACCGATGTGTATAGCTCATCAAATCTCTCACTGATTGAGCTGATGCAGTGTCGGTTTTAAAAATCAAGTGGCAGTGAATTTTCAGGAGCATACAGCTGGTCACTGATAGGGATGGGCGGTGGGCTCAAAATGGATAAACTACAGACATATAGGCGCACGCAAACATACAGACACACACTTGGGCTCATCACAGTGCCTATCAAAGAGTATTCCCCTTGGAATTAAGACTGGGGACTTAAACCCCCCAGCCAAGCTGCTCTCTGTAGCCTTGGACCTGGACCGGCCCTGATTCTGGCTGAACAGTACAATCTATCCCCCGGTCAGGTAATTAGGCTGTGTCAGTGGAGTCATGTGTGCTTGGCCGTTTGCACCAAGAGTCAGTAATGAGCTGGCCTTCCACCCTTTAACCTCCAGTCCTCCCTGATCCCTTTGCCTTGGTTTGCCACTAGAAAGAAAAGAAAAAAAGGGGGGGGGGGTAAAGTGAGAGATATCTGAGCATAATGGAAAGACTGCAGGGAAGAGTGCAAAGAAGGAAAAAAAGATCATCATTCCAGTGAAGTCTGAAGTGAACCAAGAAGGCCAGCATCCTATCAGCTGACCATCTACTCGCCCAGACTGCCAGGATCCCCCTGTGACCTTTGATCCTAGTGGTCAACAGACGATTACTGCTGAGCTGAAATAGGCCTTGTGTTAATCTGCCTGTCAGGCTTGGCTGGCCTCTGTAACCAACAGAAACCAACGGAGCTGAGGACAGACTTCTAACAATACTGGAGTCCTACCATGAGAGAAAAGGGCTATCATAATATCCCTTTATGTTTACCTCTCTTGACATAAAACATCAGCTATTTTTAAGCAAATGCTAAGACATAATTCTCCCCCAATTTAGCATAAGTGGGTGTTGTCCTTTCCTTTCCTTCCTGTATCACTCTCTTCTCTTTTTGTCATCACTTTCTGTGGCACATTGCCATGCAAGCCCAGCTGCACCAAAGCAGCAGCCAAGATCATCCTGCTGAGCTTCTCACTGGTGGCACAGGAGCAGGCTATGGTAGCAGACAACTAGCAGGCCAATAACAGAAACCCTCATGGGTTAATAGCACTTGGCCTTTGTAGATTAGCTAACACATGGTTCTGGATTTTATGGCGCAAAATGAGAATTGCAAATTTGGTCCAATCAATTTCTCATTTGAAAAAGCTGCATAACACTACTGGTAATGTGTTTATTCTGGATTACTTTAACTGCCTGGAGGTTTTCACTCAAACAGACAAAAACAGCAGGACTGGAAAGATGGAGCTTATCAAAGTTGGAGTTTTGCGTGAGACTGTCTTTGTGTACCATTCGCTCAATTCAAGGCAGCTACTCTCATATGAAACAGTGTCAGCTAATTACAAGGAATAAGTTAGAAAGTTTCAATTCCAACGACCACAAACATCATTCCAGATGTTAACCAGCCTTTTCCCAAATGGGAGATTCAAGGTGCCCTACAATGGGCTGTGTGTGGGAGTGCCCCAGGCTCCTTGGTTGAAACACTTAAGGATTTCTATTTTACAAGCATGCAGAGACCAGAGCTTCTTTGTCTGAATAACTCTGCATGCTTTCCTTACAAAGAAACCATGAGGGAATCATGAATTAGAACTAGTGCCTATAAGGGTAGTGTTTAACAGTCCTGAAGAGCTGCTGTGGGTTTTTGTCATTCTGAAGGATCTGGTTTTAATGGAAGAAACAAGCTTGAGAAAATAACACACATTTTTGCTGTGTTCGTGACTTCTTGTCCTGAGGGGACATTTCTCTCTGTCCAAGGAGGGCGCCAACCTCAGCTATGTAGCATTGAGCAACTCATCCAAGCTCCAAGGGCCACTAATTGCTTTTAGACACATAGATGGAGAACACAAGTCAGCCGCTCCCTTCTGTGCCAGGCCGTTTGATTTGGCCTAGATTGCGTACATGCAGTTAAAAGCTTTTGATGGCCTCCCATAAACCATCTCTACAGGCACTTGTTGACATTAAAGGGAGGAGTGAAAATCTGTCTTCAATTTTCAAACAGAAAGGAAGGACTGACACTGCCAAGACCCATGACAGACCAGTTATCCACACAGTTGGAACAGAAATGGCAAAATTTACATCTTATAAGTATGATGGGAAATATTAAAGTGTAAGTACTAGATGGTGTTAGGACATGCTGTTTGGTCTGTACACTATGTCTACCTGGTGTAGAATGTCACAGAAGTTTGTCAATCATGTTGGAGACCAGATGTTGTAGGAAGTATAGAAAGAGACACATTGGTAATAACAATACCTTAATATCAGCAGCAGGAAATACAATCACTGTCAAACACTAATACTGTTAGATTTACAATGAAAACTGCATACATATGCAACCCAATTGTTCAAAGTCATAAACAAGGTACAGCATGACTAATGATTAATGTTGCAGCATGACTAATCATTAGCTATCATGACACCGAGGGCAAAACCCAGGACATTTCCAAGTCTCTTAGACATCAAACAAAGACTAATGCTTATCCAACATGAGAGAGGAGTTATGGTGACGCTGTGGGGTGGTCATTTCAAATGCCCTTGAGGAGGAGGTCACCAGATTAGTGTTGCGATGACCTCTGACCTCAGATCACTCAGGCTCCTTGACTACCGAGGAATGAGAGGTCAGCACTCCTGCAGAGTTCTGACTCACAAATTCTCTGCAGGGCTTCATCTTTTCTGAAGTCTGAAATGTAACATTTGTATTGACAAGACTTGACCTGATGAGTACTGCACCATGAGAAAAAGAGCTGTTACGCAAGTATTTCAAGTTAATTTATGTTGATTGGAGTTAAAAGAGCAATCAAGTAGCCAGACTTTTGGTCCTCTGGCAATTAAAGCACATTCTTCGATGCACTACTTTAAAAGGAAATTAAAAGCATGACATGTAAAACAAAGGTGAAGACGGGCACATTAAAGATATACCGGTCTAGGCTGAGGGAGGAAGTTATTGACCCTGGAGATGCTCCACATGCCCTCAAGGTACTGTTGAGTCTGGATGGTGACGGAGTTCAGGGACCCAGTGATCTGTCCTCCCGCCACCATCACTTGGACACTGGTCTTGGGCACCGAAGAGAGCGAGGGGCTTTGCGACCACCCTGGCACCCTATGCCGCTCCCCCAAGGGCAGGACACTGTGGGTGATGGTATGGCCTTTAGACAGCTGTTTTGCAGGGATACTTGAGGACGACACAGTGAATCTTGAAGGCTGCGGTAAAAAGGATGTAGTGGGCAGGGCCATGTCTGAGCTGAAGGTGAGGACAGGAGCATGGAGCGTCTGCAAGGCCTCCTGCCTCAGTTGGTGCAGAGGTGTGGAGCACACTTGGCAACAGCTGATGCCAGATTCATGGCTCCCAGGTGTTTGGAGCTGCTCAAACAGAAAAGTTGCATATCCAGGGTCCTGCAGAGAAAACACACAACAGAGAGGCTTTAACTCCATGCACAAAATGCCCACACAAACATACTTTACACATGTAACATGTTCATCACAAGTATATCTCACTATCTGTTCATTTAAAAAGGATTTCCTGTGTGTTGTTCACATTTTCCATGTGCGTCAGTGGTCTGCTACCAGTGTGGTCTCTGACTGTCCTCTGGGACTCTCATTCCCTGCCTTAACCACTTCCTTTTTCAGAATGGTTGTTTGTTTAGACTGAGATGCTTCGCCTGCATGCAACTTAAGACTGCTGATCGAGTTCACCAGGCGTGTGCTCATTTCACAGTGCCTGCTGGGGAGCAAACAAGTTAAAACGTGAGGAGACAACTCTGAAATAAGGCTCAGAGGGATTAGTAAAAGATCCCACAGAGGCGTTCTTCACAAAAATAACAAGTGAAGTGTGTCACCAAGAAAATTTCAGCTTGTTACTCCTTTTAGACATGTTGTCCAGTAGAGTTCTGTCCTTCCATTTCATCTCTGAGAAGGCTCCCCAGTGTGTCCATCTCTGCTTGGGAGGAAAGACAAATAAAGCAACAGCTGAGGGGACTCCAGCGCTCAAAGCTGTACAATTTACATATGATAAGTGTCCCAGCATGAAAACATATGATGAGCTACCAAATGTGAAAATAACTACCTCCTCGAGGCAGCCAGAGCAGCACAGAGCTATCAGTGAACTATTCAAATCCTAAGTGAGGATGGAACATAACTTTCTCTGTTTTAGGGAAACAAACACACACACACACACACACACACACACACACACACACACACACAAAAGACAGTCTCTTAAGAGGCATTAAGGGGCAGTAGGCTTCTGCCCAGTGGAGTAGTGGCCTAAGACAGGAGCCCACAGCCCATACATAAATGTTTATGAGGCCTTTGCTTCGTGGAACCTCCGAGGTGATCAGAAGGAGTGAAGCAGTGGGGGAAACAACAATCCACTGCCCTAATGCAGTGCCACTTAATACAGCTAACCCAATGGATCCAGAGACCACAGAGACAGCTTGAAGGACTCTAAATCTCCTCCTCATGAAAGCAGCTCAATACGAGGACTTTTCTCTGCATGCACCAACTGTATTAATGGTGTGATCAGATAACCTTCCTCACAGAGATCACAGAAAATGATGCATGATATTGTCCACTGTAGATATGTTTCCCTTATTCTCAAAAGTGAACAGAAAGCAGTATCTGCTGAATTATACTCAATGCAGCCTCAGGGATGAACAAAATCTTCATGTCATCGCTTCACTTAAGGCACAATCATGCATTGGACTGTGACTGGACTGGCCTGATGTGCACTGAGTAGTTCTGGCTAATGATTTACTATACTGGCTACCTACTTTACACATGGTCGGGCACAGACAGGATGCAGGCACAACTGAGAAATATACAGAATGTAGAAAGTCTCATACATCTCACTGCAAATGAAAACACAGATGACTAGGTAATGGTAGATTAAGCACAGTATGGTATCAAGTGAATGTTGATGCTAGAGTATATCCAAATGAAGAATGGTTTTGAATGTAAGAAGCTTATAATGGAAATGTGATAGAGCTAGGATGGAGATTTAAAGTATGATATCTAATGCTGCTTGATCCTGACACGTGAATGGTCTTTACAGTTACGCTCATGCAGGATATTTATGCACAAGACCGGAAAGTTTGGGATGCAATAAGATGAAACAGTATATGACGAATTGGAGTGAAGTGTGAAACAGAGCTTAAGAAAACACTCCTAGATATTTTCGGCATGCTGTCTGGTCTGGCTTCATGTGTGTGCCTCCTAGACAGGAAATTGAAGCTAAGTCATAACCAGTCATCTCCGCCCTTCCATCAACCCTCACCCTTTACCCTCTGACCACCTCCTACCCACCTCAGGGCAACTGGTAGATGGAAGAAATCAATTCTCTCTCTCTCTCTCTCTCTCTCTCTCTCTCTCTCTCTCTCTCTCTCTCTCTCTC
>CM076661.1:12860219-12999714 GCA_038496675.1 Rachycentron canadum
GGTGGCTCTCTCTCTCTCTCTCTCTCTCTCTCTCTCTCTCTCTCTCTCTCTCTCTCTCTCTCTCTCTATGCATTGTTAGGTGTTGATTTAGGGGAGCTAATAAAAAGACACACAAAGCTGAGCCCATCTGCTATTCAGTTAGCATCCTGGAGGTTAGAGAGCGGGCTTCTCCTGTAAAGCTGTCTATAAGCTTTATGCCCACTGGAGTGAATAAAGGGTCATGGCCACAAGGCTTATGAAGATGATGGGGCTGATGATCAGGGCGATGGAGATGTTGGGCATGTGAAGGAGAATGATGCGGGTATGATGAAATTGAAGGTCCATAAGGGGGTGGAGAGCAGATGGCGAAAGAGGACATCAAGATATGGGAGATATTTCACACTCACTCAGGGAATGTAGGCTTGAATATGAAAATAAATGTGACAGTAACGCCATCTGAAAAGTTGCTATGCAGTTACAAGCTTAAACAGTTTACTCTTATGTTTCTACTATCACATTCAAGCTAACTGCTTGAGAGCTTGTGCATAAGCAGAAAACATGAAACATGTGATGCATGAGTGCACCCAGCCGTGAAGCCATATTGTTTCCTTTATTGTCCATATGATCTATTACTGACAGGTGCAAGTGGGTGTGAAGAGTAGCACTGCTTCAAAGAAGTATGTAATACACGGCATCAACACAATTCACATGTTCAAAGCATTCCCGCCAGCAGGGAGGCGTGGGGCTACTTCAGGGCTCTGACTCCTCAGCCATTGTTCTGTACAAGTGGGAGATGGTTTTGGTTTTCAACCCGAGGTCTGTCCATAGAGAAATTCAAACAACACAAACGAGGATAAGAGGACAGGGAGAGAAGGAGAGGTGGGAGGAGGTAGGCCAGGGTTTCGGCCCTTGCCTGGAGGCTTGTGGGTGGTTGTGTTGGTTTACTGCCTGTCAGCGCTGATCTTTATTAAACTCTGGGGACAAATGTAGTCAGATGTTATGCCCTTATTATGGAAAGGAGGTGTGCACTGTGAGCACACTGGGGAGAAAAGCCTGCCTGTGGAATGAGCCCTTCACAGCCCTTAGAGACTGAAGTTTGTCTTTGTCCCTCACACTAACTGTGATGAAAACCAGGGCAGCAGCAGCAGCAGAAGGAGAGAAAGAGAGAGAGAGAGAGAGAGAAAGAGAGAGAGAGAGAGAGAGAGAGAGAGAGAGAGAGAGAGAGCCACCCAGCTAATGACTGTCTGTTTGGGTTGATGGAGAGTGTCATCACAGACAGCCCATGCCCGGAGGCTGATGGAAACAGCAGTAACCACTTATGGATGAGGGGACAGGGAGAAAGATGTGTATTATATTTCTCTCTCCCGCCTCCTCAGGGCGCAAACGGAACCGGGCAAAGTCACATCTAGGTTCTTTCCTCGAATCACACCTGATTTACCTCATCTCGTCCCAACACCTTCACTCTAACCAGACAAAGTGAAAGTGCCATCTGACCATTTCCAATTCAGCTTCTGATGTGGTGCAGATATAGAAAGCTGACTCAAATCAAAGGAAGGTCATAGTGATTTGAAATGCATGAGGGCTCTCGCAAGCGGAGGGACTTTTAGGCACGCTCCATTGAAAATAAAATACTCTGGGAGACCATATTTTTGAGCCAAACAGATATTTCCCAGACATAAAAGCTCCCTATAACTCACAACAGCAGTGACAGAAAGAGAAATGAAGCAAAACTGTATCAATGTGCATCCATGATGAGAAAAAATAAAGTGAAAAGTTCTGACACACTGTAGCCTGCAGCTTGTCAGCTCATATCTGTTTGCTCCTGCCAGCGTTGTGTGGCAATCTGCTAGATGTGATTTATTTTCTTATTTCTAACATCAGTCGTTGTGTAATCTGCCCACACTTAGTCCATAGCTGACATTATAGCAACAATGTCTCGACTACTGCTCGATCCTCTGTGTTCATTTGAACTATTTAGTAAACGGAAACATAAGTGAACACAGTTGAACGCCTGAAAGTTAGGGTGAAATTGCTCAGTCTTCCTTTCTTTCCTTCCCCTTCCAAGTTTCTTTTTTATTATTCTACCAGCATGGAAGCATTCCTCAAAATGAGTCAGTACAACACCACACTGTTTTATATCTGTCCTCACTAAACTTTGTTCTCACCAGCACCAGTCCTGTTTACACATTACCATTCTTGAGTACTTCCTATGACTGCATTTCTTGTAAAATCAAGACCACACAACAGCTGCCAAATCGAATGTCCTTTCAAGTCCTTTCAACTGACTTTCCCTTCCTCTGCTTCCGAGCCATCTCTGTTTACTTGGCCTGAAACAGTGTTGACCCTAACCACACACCGTCTCCATAAGACTTAAAGGGATTGGCCCCCCAATAAACCGCAGGAGCCCAGTCCAGATCCCAGGGTGAGGACGAGAGCTTCCAGCAGGCCTGCTTTCCCACAGGTAGCCTGGCTCACTCTGACAGCCAAGTTGGAGAAAAACGAGCACAGCTGTTGGCCTTGCCCCGGGTGAGCACAGGGCATTAAGGCAGATTACATTCCCAGGATAAAAGCAACACATCCAGCGGTGTAATCCCTTTCTGCCCCCTGCTCCTTCTCAACTATCGCCAACAACTCCACCTCTCTGACCTGCTCTCCGAGCCAGTCGAGACGTCTCAGCTCCCCTGAAGCAGTGGAGAGCCGGAAGGCCTGAGACTCTGATTAGATATCAGGTAAAGCTTTTAGTGCCGCAACAGATCTCAGATGCAGACCATTAAATTTAACCACTGCCTGCTCGGAGGCAGAGAAGACAATGACTCAGGATGTCACACTAGCATGCTATTTAACTCTGTGGTAACACAAAATGGGACGGGTCGCCAAATCAGACAGATGTTTGCCCCTGCCTGCTGACTTTACAAGATTAAACAAACCTGTAATAAGACTATCCCCCAAACAAAGCAACAGACTCTGCTGGAACACAAGTACAGTTATTACCTAGCTGATAATACTGTCAAATACTGACAAAAAGCACACCCCACCACAGTAATGAATTTATTCATTTGCCACGGCTGCTTGAAAAACTCTGGTTGCTTAATTTTTCTGGCTTTTAAAGGAGCATGGTGAGGTTCCCTGGAATAAAGATAAAACATTTCTGCTCCTTCTCTGCCATTTCTAATGTGAAATTTGAGGCCACGTTTAGGTTCTCGTGCCACCATCTGAGTCAAAGCTTTTGTGAGGGATATGCTTGCAAAATCGATTCTGCTCTTGCTTTTCCTAGACTACTGTCTCTGTGAATTAGTGTATTTCAAACTCAATATCTTTTGTAAATTTCAAGAAAACCCTGATGGTTGAGTGAAGGCCAACCACCAATACACAACACTGAACGCTCAATGTTACATGACTATGCAAAAATGGTTTGTAATATTACATTTTTCCCAGAGAGATAACAAGACATTACCCGATCTGCTTACTTACAATGTCAACAACACAGTTCAGTGAACAAACTTCCCTTTATCTGGATCAAGCAGACGATTACCTTGTTTAAAGAAGCACATCAGATGTTTGCATCAGTATTCCCTTGAATGAACAACCAAGTTTCCCTGCACCAAGCATCTGCTCATGAGGAGCTTACGGACACAGATGTCAGTCTGTCTGCCCTGTGTGATTTAGCCCTTTCCTCCCTTTACTGTCAGTGAACTGCTGACAGAAAATGCAAATAGGCTTTACCTCGTGGTGACACTTCCAACACATGATATCACCACCTGTCCAGAATATCACTGTGACACGTCCACTGATGAACGATTAGGGTCGAGCAAACAGAGTCTGCACTCCAGATATACTTCAAAATACAGTTGTGACTGATCTGATGTGAAATATTTTTGTTTTGGACTCACTAGCACTGTGATGCTACACTGCAGCCGACAGCTTCTCCTGTCATCCATAAAAACAGATGTCACTGTCCATCAAAAATAAAATGGCCATGGATCCTGCTGACCCTTGGGTTAAACATAGATAGAGTCAGTTGTAATCACTCATGAGTCTTTGCCAAACCACCTTGATACCATTAATGACCCGATATAATGATGTGTCACCACTCCATATGGTCGACCCATTTATCAGTGTCTGAGTGCTGTTAGCTCCTCTTACTGAAGGCAGAGTACGACTTACCTACATGTTTTTATAAAAGTGTAATCACATCAAAAGGTTCACTAAGCCAGGCTTTACATGAGACAGTGAGAAATAGGTGAAACACAACACATGTGCATGTGTGTGTGTGTGTGTGTGTTTGTGTGTTGCTCTTTGTGTGGCTGTCTCTTTACACCACACCCATCCATCACTCCAGCCTTTCGCCACTTGGCCAGTTAATTACCTTTTCCTGTTCACTCACGCACATAAAGAAAACAAGCCCCTTTTTAGACTGTTTGGACAGACCTTATTCTCCCTCTCCCCTCTTTCCAACATCTCTCTCTCCTTTTCTCTCTCTCTCTGTGTGTGGACCAAGGCAGCCTTCACTGTCTTAGCTCCAGATCCATCAAGCTTTCATCGACTTTGGCCGAGGTCAGAGTCCTGTGGGGTCCAGACAGGACTAACCACAGGGAGAGTGAGAGACTTAAGCAAGACAGTTTCATTAGGCATCTGGGGGTACTTTAACTCAATAAGAAACTGATTTGTGAGATAAAACAATTCCCAGAAGAGGAAGAAATGTGAGCCGTCCCTCCAAAGTTTTCTCCTTAGTGAAAATAGTAATGCTCAACTGCATCAGTAGATAAACTACATGGGATGAAACTATTTCTTTTCCTCTTCCTCCTCATGGCTGCTGTGGAGCAAGTCAGGCAGCAGCAGCAGGCTTCCTCGCTATGCTGTCCTCAACAGGGATGCGGTGGATTGAGTTTATGTACACTTGCGCCAGCAATTGTGCACTTGTAATTAGAATGGCTGATTTTTGGCTGCGAGATGCTCTCAAGGTAGTTTCTCTTTTTCCCCAACCAGGCTCGGCTGTGGAAACAAACCAAAATGACTACATAATGAAAAATTCAACAGGCAAGCTGGAAAGGCAGCAGCCAGGTGTTGCTGTAAACTGCAGGTGAAAGCAAGGACAGAAGGAGGGAGGAGGAGGTGGTGTGAAGGAAGGGAGGTTGAAGAGAAGAGGGTTAAAAATCATCTGACACATTCTCAGAGCATGCGGCTAATGAAAAGAAAATATTTGGTCCTGTCCTCTGATTTGCTATTTCGCAAAAAAAAGACATATTTATAAAATATAACAAAATATAAGTGAAACAGGTCAAAATTAAAATGCTAACTCTTAAATGCTCAGTTCCATGCATTTGTAAAGTTCTCATTAGTGTGCAGTGTGAAACAGAAAAATTATTCTGTGCTTCTGACTATCCACTGGAGCCTGTTGAGAGATCTATTTTTGTCCAAGAGCCCACTCTAAAACACTTATTGGAGAACAGCAAATCCTCATACAATAGTTCCTTCCAACAGCCCAAACCACTTCTTCACTTGCATTCAAACCCATTTTTTCAGTGTATATGCAGTGATAACAGCCACCTGCTTCTCCTCTGTCTAAAATGTCACACTGAGAGAGCTGCCTTCACTATAGTTTGTTCTAAATCTGTGCCTGAGAAACAGAGCACACCCTGTTTTCTGCTGTTTATTTAGAAAGTGCTGCTAAAGCTCACGGCAACTAATCTCCATCACGGGACTCCCTCAGTCACTCAGAAGGCAAAGTGTGACATGCTCTGTCACTTGTGTACATACAAATGGTTAATTATAGAGAGAAAATGCAAAGGGAGTTAGTCATGCTCAAACAGAAGTAATTGCATATGGTATCTTCATCAACATCCTCCAGATCCTGTAGTGGAAAATAATCTCTCCACACAGCAAAAACATGATCAGAATTCATCATTTTTAGATCAACATTTAAATTGTTTTTCAAGCCAGGCAGCAGAGTTATAGAGCAACATATGATTCTGCCAGGTCCAAATTTGACTCATTTTGTTTGGTTATTGAAATATTTCATCCCAGGCACTTAGGGCAAAAATATAAAGCAACACCTACTCCCAGCCATGAAAGTAAAGTGGAATAAAAGTGATGACGAGGTGAAATGTTGAGTATCCTACAACAATTATTTCTCTCCACTTTCCCTTTGGGATAGAGGGACAGTAACAATAATGGCAAGCTGCCATATGGATAAATATTCAAGTTTTCTGTTGCTGCTGAAGAGTCCCCCCCACCCTCGCTCTCTCCACATGGAGTGACTCGATAGCGCCTATAGAGTATTCAGTATGTGAGGGGAAGGCACATAATGAGGCACAGTAAATGGTTATTTTTGAGCTTAACACTTTTTTGTTTGGCAGATATCTCCATTTTCACTTATGGACTCATGTGCCACTGGGGATATGTGAGCAACAGGCTAACTGGTTAGCAACAGAAAACTGTAGGGACTATTGAACGAGCTAACGGTTAGTCCTCCCCTGCTTTGGCCTCTTAACTGTGTTTATACGCTAGAGCACAAATCATCCTGAGCCAAGGTGAGCCATGCAGAGTGTCTCTGTCCCATCCACTCCCAGTCTGCAGAGCATTATCTCAGAGACTGACACGCTTTGTGTATCACAAAGCTGCTGCATGTCGGCAGAACAATGGAGCAGCAGAGTTGCGAGCAGTGGAATCAGTCTGGTGCAACAGCCTAGTGTAGGTACAGCAGAGAGAGGGGGGAATACTAATTTATCATGAAAGATGTCATTACCATGCCAATGACTTCTCAGAGAACACAATTACCACTAATAATAGAAATTTAAACATCAGCCCAGGGCTTTTAGCCAGCGAGGGTTGTATTAATGGAAAACTGTTGTCTGTTTACGAGAACTAGACATTGAACGCTGGTGAGAGTATTGAAAGAAAAACACACTGAGATAAGCACTAACCAGTATACAGCTAAATTTTTTTTTTTTTTTCTTGCTAATTGAGATGTCTAGACACATTCTGTCAAATCTCAGTGAGATAAGAAAGTAGGCTGAACCATCTCGGTGGAGAATAGCGCTCACTAATCCACTTAGTGAGTCTGAAGGATTTTCATTCACTATCCTAGAAAATGCCTGGCTTATCAAAATGTTTTCACATGCACATTTTGCCACATTGTCTTTTATGAACAATAGCATCCTGCAAATGGCCTTGTGGCCCCCAACACAAAGCAACTGCAACCATTTCACTTATCATTTCACTAATATTCAAATCAGCTGGTCAGGATTGGTTGGGATGAAAGCCAGCTATATTTTTTTAAATAATATGTGAAAACATAATTTAAATATTTTATTCTGCAGCACTTTGAGCTAAATGCTAACATTGGCTTGCAAACATGCACACATTATCTGTGTCACAATTCAGGCGCTGCATCCTTCAAGGGACGTGGTCTACGAAGGTGGTCCTTTGTGGATGTTGTAGACCGCAAAGGCTGAAACAGTCTGGTCTATGTAGGATTTTTTAACTTACAAATAACTTTTTTTAACTCCCTCAGGTGCACAATTAATCCTCCGGATCTCTGTGTTTTTGCTACCATATTATTTTTCTACCGTCAATGCATCTTGGGATAGGTTGAGCCACGAAGGAACCATCCCTTGAATCTATTTGTGGGACTCTTCATTTCCCAGGAAAAGGAGGACACATTTGTTCGCCACATTTGAAAGTCTTGTAAATGGGACAGTGTAGTCGCACCAACTGAGGTGCAATTGGCCTTTAAATGCAGCCCCTGAATTGGGACACAGCTAATGACAATATTCATGTTTACCATCTTAGTTTAGCACATTAACACGCTAATATTTCACACAAAATGGAAAGTATTAGCCTAATGTTAACATGCCGGTGGTGTAACAGTCATGTAGCTAGAAGTAATGTTCAGACACATTCCAGGAGATAAACAGGAGAAAGCAGACTAATTAGTAAGAGCTTTGTAAGTTATCCACCTGTTTGAACCAGCCTCTACATG
This sequence comes from Rachycentron canadum, assembly GCA_038496675.1. NCBI lineage: Eukaryota > Metazoa > Chordata > Actinopteri > Carangiformes > Rachycentridae > Rachycentron > Rachycentron canadum. The sequence goes on from CM076661.1 coordinate 12,868,180, forward strand.
ACTAAGAGGTCAGACAAATCAGTGAGACAGGAGCTAAGTGTAGGAGACTGTCAATCTAGCCTTTTCACTGCACAACCAATCACAAGAGAGAGAAGAAGTTATAAAACTGACTCAATTCTCATGCCAGGGACACCAACATGGGAGGACAAGGACAATGATGCTGTCACTTCATGATGTGAAGCGATAACCTTGGAGTGGTTGGCAGCTTTGTTGAGTTCTGAGTTCTCATCTTGAGTTGTGTTTCTTCACATTGTTAAGAGGCTTTCTGTCTGCTCATATGAAATGTCACAACACGGCAGAGCTCAGTTAGAGCTGGGGGATTCAGCTTGATGGAAAAACATGCAATTGCAAGAGAAATAGAAGGAATCTGCAGTTTCACGGCTGAATTGCGCATTCACAGCCAAGGGAAAGACAGAATATGTCAAACAAAGTGAAAATAGAAAGCTTGAGTCTGCAATGAGATTTATGTATTTGGCTCAAGAATATGATGGCATTCATCTAAGTCCGTCTGTCTGCATAACCCCTAAGTGATGCACTTTAACTGCACTTAAGAGCATGAGAAACACACAGTTAAGGGCAGTTAAATAACAAGAGTCGGTTAAAGAGGGAAGAGCTGACGGTCTGCAGGAGACTAATGGATCCTTTATATATTTATGAGTGGAGAATGGAAAGTAGCCAGATATATCATTAAGATATGTGTGAAAATTTATATGCATGGCTTCAATCTCTTTGTTTTGAAATTTGAAACAACAAAGGACTTTAGAGACATTACATCATGTCAGACTGAATAACATGCTACATACACACAACACACACACACACACACGCAGACACACGCACAAACACACACACACACCGATATGTAAAATCAGTCACGGGATGCAGAAGCATGCCCAGTCCGTGCTCAAGGTTTTATTGTGGGATTGCGGGGTCAAAGGGTAACTAATTGTGTGACTCATGGAGGTCAGCATCAGTGTGGCCTTCTGCCAGAGCATTGGAACACCACTGGAAGGTCTGTCAGGCAAGACAAATGAAGTCCGACCTGCCTGCTGATGACATCGACCTCAGTCGGCAAGCACCCGCCACATCTTAATCTGGGTCACGGAGAAAGGAGCAGACCACTGTTACTGGTCCAGACATTACGTGCTGAAGGAACTATCACTGATATTTACCTTACTGGTCTCATGTTCAGTTACTCATCAAATATCACAAATAAAACAAATGTCAGTCTCCATGAGGATGCACACTTTACTTTGAAATGGTCTGTTGCTCTTTGTGTGGCATACAAAAAGAGAGAAGCCGACTATGTGCAATCTGGTATATCTCACTAAAAGCACTCTCATGCAAGCTGCTCTTTCTTTTTCAGAGACCCCATAAAGAGCCAAACTTATCTCTAAAACTCCTGGAATTCCACAAGAGCAACTCTCAGTTTTACAGAGTGACTCCCTGAGCAGCGTAGAGCCAGAGATGCTTATCATTTTTCACCAGTCAATAATTAGCTGACTCCGTAATCAGTTGTTTGTGCAACGCGCCTGTCCGTGCCTTCTCATTTAGCTCTATCACAGCAGACGTGGGGGCTTTTACCTGCCATGCCATCAGCAGTAATCCACCACCTGAACCACACTGATAGTGACTCTACTGTCTGGAATGTAGTTTCAGTTGTACCCCCATAAAAGGTCTGCTGTGTGTGCGTGTGTGTGTGTGTGCTGTGTGTGTGTGTCATCCTGTTGCCAAGAATTAACAAATACGTGTGATGAATGGATAAAATCACATGATAGCCCCAGCTTGACGGAAAAGGTATTGTGATGGAGGTCTAAGGATCATCCAAAGAAAAGGAGTGTCTCACTTTCATGATTAACAAAATGTCAAAAAGGATTTCCCTTCCTAAACAGAGACTACAATTATGTGAGGCTGCCAGCCGAAGGGACACGGGCAGATGGGACGTCTCCCATCAAAAATGACCCAGACCTGTGTCAACAGCTGGGAAAAGCATCCCTCACCGTGCTTTGTGAAAGTGATAAAAATAACACCATGAAGTATCCCGCTGTGGGTTACACCCTGAAAGGGTCTGTTTTTCCTGGCCAGGAGGGTCACTGTCAGGCAGAACTAGACCTCCAGCCAACACACATCAAGGCAGCACTTTCCTAGCCTCCATTTTCGCCCCTGTCTTTTCCTGTTTTGACAGGAAACAGGAGATGATAACACACTAGCACAAACAAGCATAGATTGCCTCGACCTGCTGTCGGGCTGTCCTCGTGTGGCAGTGGACGTCTGTTTTCTTTAGAGGGCCTCGTGTCCAAACACACAAAAAATAACACGCTAGCTGTCTAGTACAAACACAGACAGCAGGCCACTGTGACGCACAGGCGGACACACCTGACAAATTCACACACTGCGCACACACCTGCCTGCTTGCCAAGCTTCAATAACCTTTCCAGAGACTGGCACAGTCTTCTGTGAGTCGGGCATTTCCGCAGAGGCTCCCAGCAGCATGCCAGCACAGCGTCACACAAAGGAACGCAATAAAATAGACCACGAAAGTCACAGACACAGGCCTGAAAGAGAAGAGATGAAAGCTGGGGTGGTCGCCACGGGGACCCAAACATACACTGGGGAGGTGAGCGGGGGAGCAATGTCAATATCTAGCAGAGAGAGGAAGGGTGGGGTGGGGAGAATTGCTGGCATCGGAGTTGAGGGTGGGGGGTTGCTTTGAAGGCCAAGGGAGGTGTGGATGTGTAGCGTCTCTAGTTCGAACCTCTTTTTGGAATGTGAGCCTTTTATGTTGTCAGGAAGCACACCACGGTGAGACACAACAAGTGGAGTGACGGGGCCATTAGAGAGGCTTTGTTGATGGTGAGAGAAGTTACAAAGGAGTGGGACACTTTGATTGCCCTCTGTGATCCCCCTAGTCTTTGTTTATGAGCTAATTAAGCATTGTTCAGCTGCTGCAGGAGCCTCCATTCCTCCATCCCCACAGCGCCACCATGACTTTAAATGGCTACTGTAGGGCTTTTACAGCATCCTCTATAATTTAACAACTCAAGCAGGAATCACTTTCTGAACTCCTTTCTAGTATAGAGAACCACGCTCTGGTAAAAACAGACAACAAATATGTATGTTGTGAGCATGCATGCTGGCGAGTGTGTTTAAGAGGCAGAGGGAACACATACAAGTGATGGAAGCACATAAATACAAGTATAGTCTGACAGGTCAAATTGAGTTCAAATGTGACCTCCGGTGAGCGTTTCTGTGGGAGTTCAAGTGTGCCCGGGTTTCAGCCCTCCGTTGGACACTGCAGCCAGGGCAGCCCCATGCTCACAAAGAGATGAAGACATAAATGCCCAGTGTGGGACGAGGTGGAGGCCAAGAGGTCAATAGATGGACAGAACTTCTGTCTACATGGATGTGGCAATGACCGTGTGACACCGTGCGGTCAAAATGTTTTTGTGGAGAAATGCTCACAAAAAGGAAGGACATATTTACAGAAATTGACCTCATACAGAAATGTGTTTACCTGTGTTTGTAGTCATGCAGAGAGGTCAGGAGCAGCACATGAAAGAGAAAAAAACAGAAGAGAAAATCACAGTTTCGGCATTGATCAGGAAAGAGTTGAACTAATGCTTGTCAAATTCAATTTACAGGAAGAGACTGATTAAAAATGTTGATAACATGAATTATTTCTGAATAGCTAAACTCAAGCCAAAGGTCATATGACTAAGGCCTCCTGTGGAGACCGGTGCATCACTCCAATGTCAGACTAAAGCTGACACAACCTGTAAAACATTGTGTGTAAATAAAACCACACATTTAAGCTTGACTACATAATGGTTTTACAGCCTGCTTGCTGTCTGGACTTGCACTGGACATTGGAGAATGTTCCTGGTTTTGTAAGTGTTGCCTCTTGTTGAGAGTTGCTGCTCTTGAAGGACATAAATGGAGGGGGAGACAGAGGAAGCAGGGGGGTGCATTGGACACAGCAAAGGGTCCGAGGACTGAACACAACAGCAGCACCGACTCCTGCTTGGAACAGTGAAGCTGTGCAGGAATTCACCAAGGCCAGAGACACAGGTGTGCTCCCTAAGAGCTTCCCTCCTTTTCACCAGGCCTCTGAGGGAGGTGAGCATTTCCCTACTGCACAGACACGTTCAAAGGCATTCCAGCTATGTTTTTGTTTGATGCATAAATTTAGAGCAGTAAACAGCAGCTACAATCTGAGAGAAGCACCAGGGGTGAACTGCTGCCAAACAGCCTGTGGCAAACAAACACCTAAAACACATCACATTAATGATGACAATTTCAGAAAAACACATCAGCATGTAGGAACAAAATAGTAACTGAAAGCAGCTCTAAACGAAAGTGAAATGGAAAGGCAACATAACCACATTCAATTAGGCCAGAGAGCAGCAATTAGGGTGCGACTGCTTTCAAAATCACAAACAACTAAAAAGTTTAACTGGGAATGCAGCAAAGCTACAAAACTCTGCACATACACATGCACAAACACCCTTATCCACACACACTCTCTCACGGTCTTGTGTCTCTCACCCAGCATGGGAGTTAGCGCTTAGCTGGGGGTCTGCACTGTGAGGCCCAACAGCGAGTTCCCATAACAGCGAGGATGGCTCAGCTTTTATAGGCCGGTGCTGAACTGATACTGAGCAGCAAACGCAGAGGTTGGAGAGGCAGTTTGGGACTCGTAAACAGAGAGGTTTAAGTTTAAGTGCCCGACACACACGAAGAAGATAAAACAGCCCAGAGCTCTTCAGCAGAGAGAGTGACATCATAAAATAGAGCAGCAGTAGCAAGAGGGGAAGCATAAAGGACGGATCTATTAATGGGAGTAGGTACACGGGAGAGAGACGGGGGACGGTTTACTCCATCCGCTGGGAGTAATGATGAGCTCAAGATGGCATCATTTCTCACCACAGCACATTTCTGCTGATCTGAATATAAATCTTATTATCCCAATTGTGCCTCTTTGTGAACACCCTTGACCTCCAAAGTGCATGTGTTTACTGTAACAGTGCATATAAATAACACGTACAACACAGTTCTTTATTTGATTTCTGTCATGTTGCTGCTGACTCCTGACTCATCTCTATCACTCTTAAGCTGCGCATCTGTACCAATCATGGGTTAGACAGAAAATATAAAGAAAGGCTGTCAACTATCAGTGCCTGGAGGCATTTAACAATACTGTTGCCAAGAAAAGTTGAAAATATATCCAAGTCACTGCAAGCAATAAAAAAAAACATTATTTATTTTTGTCTTTTGATGCTTTTGAAGCTACTCAAACATTTTCCAACAAGTCAACAGCTTGTTGACTTCACCAATCATAGACAAGAAACACTGCTACTGTATCTTGATTGACTTTTTCTGGTGAAAATCCATTATGAAAATCCATACAGCTGACGCTGACCTTTTCAATGTTCCACCTATTGAGAAATTCAGACACAGTTTTACATTGTAGTCAAAACAATTTCCTGCCATTTTGTAGAACGCTTTGCTACGCTAGTTCCTTTAAAATGTCAGCAGGCAAATTGCAAAGTCGAGTCATTCAATAATGAAAGAAATATGCATGCTGAAACAGGCACTTTGTATTTCTTTATTTCTACTCCTTCTGTCAAAAGGGATACATGCTTTGGTGCAACTCTTTTGTCTCAGGTTTTTATTTGATGATACAGGCCCATAATGAAGATGATAACTAAGTGTAGGGTAGTTAAGTAGTGTGATCGCTGACATGTTAGACCCTCATATGAGCACATAAGCAGCAGGAAGTCAACCAGTAGGGCTAAAATCAGAGCTAAAGAGAGATCGCGTTTTCATTATATTCACCCTAAAGCTAGGCCCTCCAAGTACCACAGTAATGGCACTGGCCAGTCACCTTCTCCATCACCTTCTCCATTAACCAAACCACCACCAGGTCTATGTGCTGGAAGATGAAGATAAAACACTGTCTGTAATAATGCAATCATAAATTGGTAGCAGTTAAGTTCAGAAAGATGGATGACTTCTGCAGCAAAGTGGAAAGGATGGAGGGACTCTGAAAGTGCTTCATCTCTCTCTTTTCCTCTAGCACTTACACGCACATTCACACATCATCAATACACATACTCATCCTTGCTCACGGAGCTGGACACTCAAGCATGAAATGAACATGAGCAGCGTGAACTTTGACTGGCATTTTCACACTGCGGCAGGATTTATGGAGCACTATATACGTATCTGAATGAGCTCCTGACAATAAAGAATAGCCCAATGCATAGCTAGGGAGCTCAGTAAGACGTTTTAACACAACCCATCTACCAATCACAAGACAATCCATCACAATCCATCTACTATTTCACAAACACAAATAGAATCACACAGAGATGCATGCATACTGTCACCCAGACACATATATAGGGATGTGACATGAACGCACAGCAGCTGCAGAGCACAACCACAGTTTACTGCTGTTGATCACTGAGAAACTTATCTGGGAATAAATGGAAGAGGGAACAAAAATGTAATTTTCATGATGTTTGTAGCTGCTCATTATTCCTATATCAACAATGGATGCAATGACTACCAATGTCAGTTGCCTGTACTTACAAAGAGAATTATGACCCATCTCTGCAACTCCCTTAAGCTCTACAGTTTTTTGGGGGGTTTTTTGTTTTTTTTTAGCATCTGTCAGCTCTTTTTCTGTTTTACAGCCAATAACTCTCCTGTTTTGGATGAATGCTAATATTGCTTTATGTGTGTTTGATGTATAAATGGGCAAGTATTCATATTCAACTCCCTGAGGTGGATTGAGAGAAAAAAAATCTTAATGCAGGTTAACACAGGTTTTAAGTCTTTGCTTGACACCTGATGACTTTTTTCATGATTGAAAACAAAATTCTTATTAATATTGTTAAATTCATTTCAATTAGTTCCCCCAGTCCTGTACCTCATAATCAAACATTTAGTCTTCTACCACAAGGCCTTCAAGCTACACACAAAACACTGTGTATAATCTGTCATCTTTTAGTTTATTTCAGTTTGTGTAAGTAAGAAAAAAATTACAATTCCTGCAAAAACAAACTCTCTAAGTGCCTTGCTCCTGGCATTTTGACAATAGCTGTTCAGAAAAGGCTTTGCTCATTCTATGTAAACATTTATCACACATTTTATAAACCTGCTTCTCGGGGCCACACTCAATGCACTCTCTAAGAGTAAATATTGCCAAACACTGGCAGCCCCCTGAACTGGCAGGTGAGAAGTAGAAGCTCCATTTACATCTGCCAAAGAGGAAAACAAACAATGGCAATGTCAAATCCAACTTAGGCACCATACTCCACTGATCCCCTGTTTGCTATGAGCGAGGGAGCCACGCCCAAACAGCCCGGAGTTTGCTGTCTGCGTATCCATCTTGGCAAGGATACACAGCTCTGGCATGTTCTTTCAGCACATAGCTATAAGCCAGGCGATTTGTCTGCTACCACAAGGCCTGCTGTCAATTGAGTGCGTTTTATGGAGCCAGCAGGAGATTACCTCTAACTCAGTGCCCCTCAGTGTCTGTGTACCGTCTTGAAAATTTATCTCAACAACTATGTTTTTCCAATACTCTGAATCAGACTCAATAATGGAGTGCAGCCTGCCCGGATCGTGCACGTCTCACTTCACAATGACATATGGTGCCAAGCAGTAGAAGACCATGCAAAGCATAAAACAAACATACTCACAATCACACACACTCAGGGAGCTCACCCTAAATTAACAAGTCAAACTGATTAATTCCCACTGGTTACACTTCTTGTTGCATTTGTGTTATTTGCACATTGACATTTCTGCCTTTGTTGCTCTGTTCTCATGCTCTGCAGACCTGTGCTGTGCTGTAACACATTGCCCTGTCAGCCCAGACTGCAGATCCATTGTTTCATTTCAGTCTGGTTCATTGTAACACATGATCCTTCACCAAACAGCAGCAAACCCATTCAGACAAGTCCTATTATGCATGGCAACCATTTTTCACATAGAAAAACAATGAGAAACAGCTAAATAATACAGGTGTTGTCAAAATCTCAGCAATACCTGGTACTTTAATTCAAAGACTTATGTCAAAACGATCTCTAATAAAACAAAACCAGATCCGGTCCTCAGTTGTGTTTGCCTGACTGAGACATGCCCGATTTAAAATACTCAGTAAATATACTCCTGTGATTGGCTATAAACCTTAGTTCACTGTAGCTCAAAATGACCACTTTTTGCATTCTGTCCAAGATTTAGCACAGATTATAATTTACCACACTCTTCTGTTCATTACATGTGAAGCTACAGCCAGGAGATGGTTATCTTAGCATTGCGTAAAGACCAGAAACAGCTGGCTTTGCTCTGCCCACCGGTAAAGAAAAAACACCTCTAAAGTTAACCCCTTAAAATCATAAGATGTTGGTTTTTGTCCAGATTAAACAAATGATCCATGACCCATTCATTTGTGATCTTAAGGACAACGTGTGGTTATCTGTTTCACCTTTACACTACAGTTGTAGCTTCACAAGCAGAGGGAGATTTTATCACCATTTATGAAAGAGGAAGGATTTACTAACATTTTTAATCATAATTTTGTGATAGGCCACTTCAGGTCAACATCTACAGAGAAAACCAAGTGGAGCTACGTGGCCTCTGGTAAAATACAATTGCTTTGTCATCAAATCATTACAGTGACACAGTTTGATTGAACTTCTTTACTGAATAGCTGAGAAGGATAATAGGCTGATTTTACATGTTAGACTTGTTTGAAAAAGCCTTTGGAGCCTGTAAAGTTAATCCCTAAGTCTAAGCAGCTCTAAATATGTCAGCTCACCTTGACAGGTAACTGAAGGAACATCTGGACACCTCTCTGTGGACATTACGGTGGCATCCAGCTGCACCAGAAAAGGCCAGATGGCCAGAAGAGGACATATTCAGGTAAATTCTGTGCATGTATGTGTGTGTCTGAGCTCAAGTATGACTTCACCTATATGCTGTATGCCTGTGTATATACAGTATGTGTGTGAGTGTGAGAGTGGGCATCTGCTTGGGAGCCTCACTCAGCTCCTGTTTAATAATGCCAACAGCGGATTCACTCCTCTGAGCAGACAGAGGCATCATGCCGATTTAAGGAATAGCAGTTATTCCTTAACCTCCTCCAACAGATTCCTTCACTCTCCTCCTGGTAAAAGGCGATGAGCATCAGCCTCTCTGCAGCTTATTTTCCATCAGCCCTAGCATCTGCACACCCTTAACCCATTTCCTGCACTTTGCCTCGTAGCAATTTACCCTTGCTATTGTGATAAGTAGCAGGCTGGGCAGCAACAATTGCGGTTGATTCACTTTCAGCTCACCAAATTAAAGATGTAAAATGAAACTGCAGCAGACACTGTGAAGATGTGGCCTTGATTCCAGAGTTGCTCGAAGGTTAGGGGAAAAAAGGTTCCTGGCCAGTGAAAGTGCTTTGAAATGCAGGACCAGCTGTTAAAATCTGGAGGCAGGAAAGTGAATGAGAAACTATTTACGCTCCCTTAACCACTGACAGGGTTGTTCCACTGTTCAAAAAAGGACTAAAGCTGCACTGTAAGGTTCACAGGTGGATTTTAAGCAATGAAAGAAAAACTTTTATTCAAAGTCAACTTTTGTTCTGTCACTGTTGTCTATCTTAAGAAGTGCTGGGAAAATGTATTTCTATATACCCAAGTCTTTTAAATAAATGTTAGTTTGAGAAGTCTGATGATTTTTCATGAATACATTTTCATTCAACAAAAGACTCTCAAATTTTTAATATTATCTAAACACAAGTAGCAGCACGAGACCTAAAACTCCAGAGCTCTGTTTAAAGAAAAAGACAGTCAGTATTTTCAGCTTTCAGTACCTGACAATTGTGCTAAGTGGCGGATACACTTCACTGTGTTCCAAGAAAGTATTTACGTTCAATACCCAGCCCGTTGAGTAATTGCAAGCAGCTGCATGCTGTTGAGGCTCACAGATACAGTACAGCACAGTAGCACCATGACTGATGTCTGTGGTCTCTGCACCACTTGACACCAGATTATTGCTCTTTGGTTTAATACAGCCACATGCCATAAAGCAGAAGTCACACTGCATGCTGGGATGAAACAAGGGGACAGCTCAGCCCAGACTCTCCTGTATTCGCCTGTCTCGTCACTCATCTCCTCCCAGCCTCTCTGGAGTGCATGCACTGCTGAGCAGGCACACAGGCACGCAACACACACACACACATATCACACAGAGCCTCTGAGGCTCAGGTGCTTAGAGGTGAATAGAATAATATGGTCATACTCTGTTTTAACTCTACGTTAGCTCAAGTTTCACAACCGGAGGGGTTTTTCACACAGTCTTTCTTTCTGTCCTCCCCTTCATCCGTCTGCCAGTCACTCTGCTGTCGCCCGCCCTCCCGCAGCAAACCTGGCAGCGTACACCTGTTCCTTACCAGGTCAGCCCCTGAAACCCTAACCCACCATAAAGACTGGGAGAGCTGACAGAAAGGTCAAAGGTCAGTCAACAAAGAAGAGGTAACACACCCACTGAATGGCTTGAAAACAGTTGCCAGGTAGGTAGATCTGCAGCCGCTCACCATCACCCACTTCTTCCCCGTTTCTCCTGAACCATTTCTCTTACACTGACTTGTAAACACACATTCATCTATGTACAGAACTATAATCAACAACGTAATGTTCCTGCTGGGTCCTTGGCCATGGCAACCAAACACTCTGCTCCACTTTTTCTGTAAGTTATACAAATCCATAAGAGGGTGAAGAGGCACAGAAGAATAAGAAAGTAAGAAACATGCAGTTAGTGCATGAGGTTAATGTACATACACACAAATGCCTGTGTAAAAATGGGTGTTTATTGCATAGAAAACAAAATCAAACAAACCCAGCTCATACAATCTCACTGAGCTCTTGGCCTGAAAACAATAGTTGCATGACGTATGGTTGATTAATTTCCTTTCTATGAGGCTTTGGGAAACAAAAGACGATTTAAAATACTTACATGAATTCATTAACAGCTCTGCATTTTGAGTGGATCAAGGGTCAAATGAGGAACAAAGCAGAAACAAATCAAACATAAATCCAAATGAGCCATGAGAAAAAATTACTGTTCCCATAATTTATAAATTCAACATGAAAAAAAAATGGCAAAGGGCCTCATGGTACAAACTAATTTCTGCTGCCAGATTCATAGTCACACTCATACACACTATTCATAATAGCATTGGACACATTGTGCATACATCAGCAGTGCACAGTATTCATGATTAGCCGATGGTTTGCTCATTCCCAATAAACCAAGATTTAACCTCATTAGACCAGGATGCTTATTGTGGCCTGATTAGTTTGTGGTACTAAATTCAGTCTCCTCATTTCCTGGAGGCAAAGGTCATCAGAGAGGTGAGGTCTGGCTGCAACTGACCTAAACCTCCAACAGCTCAACTTAATCCAGATCTTCAAGCCCTCACAGCCCTGCAGGACATTCTCTGTTAATCAGTCAGTGTACTAGTGGAGCTCACAAGCACCAAAATCTGCTTTCATATTCATAGGCTTCAGGATTTTTTAGCACTGCAGACTTCCTCATTGACCTCCCATTTCTGCAATATACCGAACCTCAGCGAATCTCCTCTAAGACCCTGCCCCAGACCCCTGACCCCAAATATTTGAAAAGATTTGAAAAGATTTGAAATATTTGAGAGCAACTAACAATAATTATTCTTAGTCATAGTCAATCTTAAAAGTTAATTAAGAAGTAAGCAAATTTTCTTCCCTGGGTTTGACAAAAAGATTGACACCACTCTCATGCCTGTATTCTAATAAGGAAACCTGCAGTCGGTTAGCCTAGCACAAAAAATACTTTGTTGGTACAGATTAAACAGCCAAAATAGTGAAATAGTCTATTTGTCTCAATTTCCTTGACTACAGTAACTATTAGCTAGCTACATATTTATTATACAGACAAGGGTGGTGTCAATCTTCTCATCTAACTTTCAGCTAGACAGCAGATTAGTGTAGTTCCCAAAATGGGTTCGTGCTTTTCTAATTTTGTATTCAACGATTCCTAAACCTGAGTAATCATGCACCTCCATGCATATTTTACCAACATAATCCAGTCTTTTTGGCTCTCACTCTCCGTGAATGTCAACTCTGCCGTGGTTCAGTGAATACAATTAAGGTTAGCCTCTTAAAAAAAAAAAAGGTATCGAGTGACGGGACCTCTGACTGAGGGGTCTTAACTGCTTCAGCCAGGCCACGGGTGAGGAATTATAGTCCTTACAAGTCACAATAACTCCAAACTACTGGCTCTATAGAAACCTAACAGTCTATTGTTGTCACTGACACTCTCCTAACTTTTTCATGAGATGGTTGACGACACCGGCACAAAAAAACGTATCTCATCTCATTAGCACATGTGACCAAACTTTGAAGTATCCCTTACAGATTTACAAAAAGAGGCTGAGAGTTTGCATTACTGAGCTAAGGGTGGATCTGATCCAGCTGTGTGACCTTATCTGTCTGCACTGACAGAGCCTCTGATTACAGTAAAGGGCTAATTGGTTACTTTGAAGCTGAGATTTATGCAACCATCTTTCTTTATATCTCACCTAGCTGCAACATTAAGAATAGTCTACAATTATTGAATCCAGACAGTCTGCTATTCATTATTGAAGTCAGTCCTTACTGCAGTTTTTAATTGTGCAAATTAGGAGGTGAATTCCCTTGATTAGATAAAGTCTGGAGGTTGTCAGAGTCTCTGTTGCTTCTCTCTGTCCTTTTGGAAAAGGGCATTTTCCCCAGGATTTTTTAATCATCTCCCACCTGTGCCAAAGCAACTCAGCAACTTAAGGATCTTAGCTCAAGGACATAATTTCAGGAAAGTTAATTTGAGGTTGAGCCCTGTGACACAATGTCATTAAATATTTCTGGTTATAAAGCCTTTGCAAATTAAGTGTATAAAGAGCAATATAGTTGTAGGTGCAGTTTGAATAGTTTTTGAAAGTTGTCATACACCACTGCATCAGAGAGCAAAAAGCATGAAAGCATTTAATTGCTGCCAGTGGATGTGGTTGATGCGTAAGGAAAACATTTTTTAATGCTGACTGTACTTATAGTCGCAGTGTCGCTCCCTAAGTTTTTTTGCAGGACATGCTGCAAGCAGGTTCATTTAGACCCAAACAGGAAAACACAAAAGCTGTCTGGGAGACTTCAGTGTGTGTGAACAGTGAACTTTCCCTCTAGTAGGCTTCGTGTATGAAAGCACATTCACTCGACCCAAACAGTCTTCCTTGAATTTTTATCTACTCGCGACTACTACTGTATTGAAACAATAAGTCGACAGGGAGAGTAAGGGGGGAGAGGGATGTCTGGGGACCAAGCTGACTTCCTCTTCGTAAAAAAAAAAAAAAAAAAAAAAAAGGCTGGCGGATTGGGAGGGAGGGGAAGTGCCCTCGGGTAAACAATCTCCGCTCTCGTCATTTTTTCCATGACAATCGCAGACACAACACTGGCTGAACCCTTGCAGGTAGTGTGATCCCTGACACACCACAGCAGGCCACCTGAGTCGCCCCGCTGACCTTTTTCCCTCCATGGAGGAAGCAATTTGGAAGCGATCATCCATAACCACGTCCATCCTATGAAGCCCAACAGGTGAGCAGCTCAAACTCCCAAAGACAATGGGTTTATTATCCTTCAGCTGGAGTAGCCTATACCATAACCCTGGTGCAATAACAGAACCCTGCCATCACTGTTTGCCACCCCGGAATTAAGGCCCAATTTAGCCATCAACAAGTCCAAAATAGGGGGAACAAGGGGGGGCAGATCTCATCTCTTTCTGCAATACTGAGCACCTGGTGAAGACCACAAAGGGGAGGTCAGTTTCCATAGCAGATAATGGCAGTTTGTGGGAGGCTTAATGTGTTTACAGAGTGGATTTACCTGATACCTGAATATAGATCTGATATGCTCAGAACAAAGATTAGACCACACATACAGATGTCTCAAACAGAGAGCCCAGGTGCTTCAGAAATGCCCCCTTGTCCCTTGTATATCTGTTCCCGTATGAACATCAGGTGCTGTGGGATTTGGGGGTGAACCTTGAAAAGCTGTAACCCAATCTGACTTTGAGACTCGCTCTCCAAAAACGGGACAACAAAGGAGAACCGACCCGAGGGCAGACCCAGCCCGCCACAACAACAGCAGTCTCAGGGCCTATATTTAACAGTGGTGGGAATTGTGGGAGCAGCCATACAGGAACACTTTCAATGCACAGCGAAGGTCGACTGGGACTTAACTTCCTCCTCAGTCTCCAACATGAACGGCTCGCTCATTTCAAACCTCTCAACCCCCCACACCCAACAGCAAAATAAAGAGATAAGCATTGTTTAGCCAAACAATGGGCCACTTTCAAAGTCTCAAAAGCTTCCATTTTCACATCCAAGGCCAGCATTTGAAGTCAAGTGTAGCAATAAACAATTTTACAAGTCGATGGTGAGAGCTTGCTAAGCAGAAATAAAAACAATCAAGTGCATCTAATTCATTTCTCCATAGATTCTAAATGGATAGATCAGTGTTGAGAGCAGGTGCAGGTGAGCAAGAAGAGAGAAAGACACAAGCATCTCTACCGAAATGTTACAGCAGCTCAGACTGAGGCTGAGTTCTCCTTTACTGTCTACAACAGATCTTGAAGACTTTCTTAAGCTAATGTGCCTGATCTAAATTATAAATACCATAAAATAACAAGGCAACTTGGGTGATTACATTATTTCAAACTTCAAGGTATCAATAAATCGGATGAAAAAGGCTGGACGTTGACATAGAGATTGGCCTGAAAGAGCGTGAGAATTATTTCACCTACCTTCGGTGAATTTTGGTCAGCCAGGGCTAGCGCTTGCTTCTTCAGCTCTGAGACTTTCTTCTGACATTGTTGACAAAAGCCTCCCTTCTCCTCCGACTCGGAGATGGAAACAGAGCCGGCGCCGTCAGGAGGAGGCCGGCTGCTGCACCGCGCGTCCTCCGCAGAGAGGAGTCTTTTCCTGGGGGTCACCGGAGACTCTCCACTCGGACATCCCTCCACCTTCAGCATAAGGAAACACTGGAGTTAACTGCTTGGTGGTGAGAAGGAGACAAGGTCACACCTTCAGCGCTTACAAGTGTGAGAGTGAAACTGTTTGTTTGTGGCCTGACAACCCGTGTAAGTTAAGAGCACCTGTCCAAGTGTGCGCCACAGAGATGCAGGTTGTGCGGCTCTTATTGGAATTAATTGGAAACTCTGTGCGACCTGCACAGGCAGAAGCAAAACTTCTTCGACTCAACCATGCGCAGTGAGACACTTACAGTGAACACGCGGTTACTAGGGTCGCTTCCATCGGGAGCTGCTGTGCCCCCAAATGAGCTCATTCTCCCAGATCAGGGCTACACCTTCAGGAGAACGTCTTCGTGAAACACCGCACTCAAAGGTTTTGCCGCTGAAAAACGCGAGGCAGAGCCATAGGCTGGACTGAAGACCTGACTGAAGGTTACCAGTCATCTGTCAGATTGTACTGGACCAGTAGCTGCTGATCGAAGGCAACTGGTGTGCGTGTGCTTCAAGTTTCCCCGCAGCGGAGGAGTTTTGGCACAGGAGGCTGCCGAGCGGTGCGCAGGAGGCGGCGTCTCTGCAGGAATGGGAGGGCTGAAGAAAACTTTCCTGCGGAGTGTGGCGGGACTTTATGAGGGTTCAGGACTGTTGGGCCAGTCTGAAAGTCATGGTGAGAGCAGAGGTCTACTCATTTAACCCTTTAAAGCTCACTCTTCTACATGTTTGTTCTTGCTGGAAAAATCATTTCCTTCCACAGTGTGACAGAAACATGTGTGTGTATATATATATGTGTGTGTGTGTATATAT
Organism: Rachycentron canadum; assembly: GCA_038496675.1. Taxonomy (NCBI): domain Eukaryota; kingdom Metazoa; phylum Chordata; class Actinopteri; order Carangiformes; family Rachycentridae; genus Rachycentron; species Rachycentron canadum. The sequence goes on from CM076661.1 coordinate 12,884,077, forward strand.
ATATATATGTGTGTGTGTGTGTGTGTGTGTGTGTGTGTGTGTGTGTGTGTGTGTGTGTGTGTATATACATATATATATATAAAACATGCATCAGCTTCGCCCCTGAACATAAAGGCTGCAAACACGTTTAAACGACTTTTCGTGGCTGCACTTTCAATTCATCAAATTGAAACTTCAGCCTGAAATGTTTAACTTTAGGGTCCCCACTAGGTATTCACTCAAAAAGTGAGGCTGAGGCTCTGGGTTAAAAGGTGGGTAGACACTGTCTCAGTAACCATCAAACAAATAACACTGTGAGAAAACTCGATAGACTCCATGACTTTTTCAGAAAATCATTCGGTTTTCCAGTTTCCTCAATAGAACAGAATGGGGATAGTCAAGTGGATGAGCATCTGTTGCCTCTCCTCACAGAGGCCCGGCTGCCTCAGATGGTTGTCGGTGTGACTCTGGCGCCATCATCTGGCGCAAACGCAGGGCAGCGTCTCTCAGACATGGAGGGTGGGGGCACATAGGTTAAATATTTTATTGGTAAACTTTGAATATTTCATGCGGGTGATGTAAGCGACAGTGGCCACATGCGCTGCTGCTCTCAACACCACGGACCGTTTCTCTTTTTCCTGCCCTCAAACGACCCATTTAGAGAAAACCCGCAGCCTTTTGTCTGCAGAATTTATATCAAATTGAATTTTGCTACATGATGTTTCGGGGTGACTTGAAAAGTACACACCGTCAAATACATTTTTATTGTAATTTAAAGCTGTTTTCAAATTGAGCTGAAAAAAAATTAGGGTGTGAAAGGATCGTTTCAAGATCTGTGATAAGAAATCAAAGGAAAAAGAAAAAAAAACAAGATCACAATTAATCTTAAAATAGTCCACAAGTATTACCACCATATGTTCTTAGTATTTTAAGGCTGCTTCGTTTTCGTTGAAGGCAGCTTCACATTTCTGTCAAATTATTTATCTTTTGGTTGTTGTTGGGTTTTTTTGTTGTCGTTGTTGTTTGTTTTGTTTTTTTGGTCTCTTGATCTGAGCTCAAAAATTTTAAGAAAAAAGTTAAGAGACTTTTGTTTGCTGAGAATTGCTGGCGAAGTGTTGAATAAGACACTGCTGTTGAGTGAAACGCAGAGCTGATGTGTGAGCTGAGAGGAGGCTGGAGAAGCTGAAGGTCCCGTCACAGGCGCATCATTTGTCTGGCTCATCACTGTTTCCCACTTATTTCACACCCTCGTCCCGAAGATAAGCCGTGCTGCAGTCCCCACTTCTGGATACACTTACCTTTGTTTTCCTTTTCAGCAGGTGACTTGTAAATCCAAATATGATGTCGGAGTCAACGAAGATTGTCCCCAAGTCTATGACGCCGGGGTTGGGCTTCCCAGCTGCGGGAGACCCCGGTGAGTTTGGTAAAGCCATGTGGGCAGCAAGTGTAGCCTAGAAAATAATCCACTCCACCGGAAACCTATCTGACTTGTATATCCATCTAATTCATATCTCTCATACCCTCCAAAAAGAGACACAAGGTTTTTTAATCCGGACATCCAGTGATTCACCGTGAGCGCGCGCACGTGTGCGTAAAAAAACCTCTGAGATTTCCAGTGGTCCGAGAAGACAATGAAGCAATGCAATCCATCCGGCATGCAAAAAGGTTTTACATCCACTGAAACACTTCTGGAGCCATCCCGGGGCAGGTCACGGCTGATCTTTGAGCGCTGCTGCAGGTCTGAGAGCGAGGGAGCACCTTGTGCATCTGCTGCTCTCTGTTCTCCTGCCTCTCACTCCCCCATCTCTCTCTCTCTCTTTCCCTCTCGCTCTCTCTCTCAGTCACTCACTCAGTCATCCCCTCTCTCAGTCCCCCTGTCAGACAGTGATGACCTGCTCTCCCACCCGATTTGCTGGCGCATCATTGTCAGCCCCCACACTAAGATATAAAACACAATGACAATCCTGGAAATAACCCTTCACGACGATTCCCTGTAATGTCCCCATAATATTCACGAAGAGACAAAGGCTATACAGTGTGTCTCTGCACACAGTAACGACCTAACGACTGGACTTATAGTATTTCTGTCTCATATACTAAATTCTTGCAGGGTATAGCACTGTTGTCTCTCAGGGGAATATCAAATATGAGACACTTGGTGTCTTATTTACTTTCTGTGATGGTGAAGATCAACTGTATGGATGGACTTTTTCAATTAAAATTGATTTGATTTCGATTGATTTTAATAAACTTCATTGCAAGCTTTCTCAAAATAAAATCAAACAAGATTTGCTTTGAAATAATCAACCAACACTGAGTAAATCCCTCATGTGACTCTGGCGCAACTTGATTGTTTATGGTGTTTGTGGCTCAACTGCTGCATAATGAAACTGTCTAAAATTCAGGGAGACCTTGTGAGTGCTAATGGCCATTCAATGAATAGCTTTCACCATTTCCAACTGGCTGAGGCTAATTATGCCATAGATTGAATTGCTGCCACCAGTAGGTAGTTGCATGTGGTTTGGGGAAACCGTGAGGTTGATGTAATTAGGCTGACTAATCAATATCAGAGGAGAATATGAATATTGCTGAGACTGTGATTCGGGGGGAAATATTAGTCTAAAACAGAAGCCACAGAGCGCTTTGTCAGCTCAGTTTTAAATTATGGATGTGAACCTGTTTCTGGAGCTGAGCAGCACGGACTGGACACTGGGACAGTGTGATGGCACCCATCGTGAATTTAGTGAGATATGGGCACGTTTTTCTTCATGTTTCACAGCTGGAAATGAATCCAATTTTAATGTGACAGCCGAAACAAAAACTGCATGAATCAGAGTCTAGTTCAGTGGTTTTGGATTAAAGGGATATTCCTGGGATTTGGTGTCAGGGGAACCCCAAGAGAAAACAGAAATGGACCAAATCAAAGCAGCAGAGGCTGAAACCTCCTGACGTGTAGTCCTTTAGTTCGACTCAAGCTCCTGGATCCTACATTTCCCATGATGCAAGAGGATAGAATACCTCATTAGCCCTTCCCCGCCTCATGAGTAAGCACATATTTCACTGTCTCAGATTGTAACACGTGTTTTCTCTCGGATTTCTAAGGTCAAGCTGGGATAACTTGACATCATTACAGCAAGTGTGATGTCTTATTTGTAAAATTGGCCCTTTAGCTGAACAAACTGCAGGGAGATTGTTTTTAGGGTAGATTCTGCTGGTGAAGCCAACTGGTTCCCAACAGATGGCTGCAAAAGCATTGGATTTGAACTCAGCTTCACGCTCAGTCGGAGATTGTGAAATGTATCACCTCAAAATGTTGTCTCTAAACTTTGAAGCTGCAGGTACTTGGGACAGACAGAAAAGTTTGGGTGCCATAGGGCAGTGTTTTTTTTAATTTTCTCGCAGGTCAGAGAATTAAAAAACAAACAAGATCTAGATGATCAGTGATGCTTTTGCAGATGAACAGAGGAGGGTAGATAATAACTATCCTAGACATGAATACATTACTTTTGATCCCACAAACACCTCGCAAACTACGCGACTCACCCCCTCCCCGACCTCGCTCACGCAGACAGGGAGAGACACGGACACTTTTTGGAGGAAGGGTGGAGGCGGGGGATTGTCAGTAGACCGATAATTACAATCCATAGTAAAGATGATTTACCACGTCCGTCACCCAGCTCTCCTCCATGGAGGAGGTCTGGGTGATGGCTCTCCCCTCCGCCGCTGATGAAACTCGGAGGACGGGATCCCCCCTGGGAGCGTGTGTGCCGCTACATCTGCTGCCCTTGCGCACGCACAGGGAAATCGCTCTGGGCATCTCATTAATGCCTCTCCTATGTCTTATCCCCTGCCTGAGACTCTGCAGCTCCTCCCGGCACACGGCCAGGCTTTGTGAGAAACGTTTAGCAAATATTGATAGTTCTTGGCGCTTGGAGGAGATCAAAGAGGGGAAAATGGAGAAGGGGGCTGTCTGAAAAAAAAAAAAAGGAGAGGGGGAATAATCGGCGCACAGTGCTTTCATGAATGATTTATACAATATAAAGAAGCCTATTCCTTGTTGTGTCAGATTGAGAGTCTTCAGGTCGAATTCCCCACATCAAACTAGTCCTTAATTTAATTAAGGCATTGAAAAGCTGACATTTGGACTTACTGAAGGATAGAGAATAAAAGCACAAAACGTCTCTCATAAATCAAGTTAAAAGCAGAAGTAGGTGACCTGTGTCTAATTATCTACATTTACTAAATATATATAACAGTTATCACTCTTCTCAGGTTTGGATGTTGAAGACAGTAGATGCAGTGATTTTGAGATATTTACCTCAGCAGCAAGTTTCAGGACTTTGGACAGCAACCAACCCTGCAGACTCCATCAGCCCACACAGACTCAACAGAGACAAATGATTCTTTATTGACTTGTTTTAATCAGTACCTCTGAATAGTAGCAACAGGGAAACAGAGAAAAAGATGGCTTAACTGCATCAGCAGGGCTGTTAAAATTTTTGTATGTGTGCCAGCAGAATAAAATTACTGAAGCCTGATGATTTTTACAGCTCCCCACAGCTCCTGGACTGCAGTTGCCATTGAAACACAAGGGGGCACAATGAGAGAAGGAGACAGAGAGAGACATTAAGGAAGAAGAGAAGCAGACAAAATCACAGAGCTGCTGTTAAATCGTCAAAAGTCAGGCCTTCTGAGATGAATGCTGTTTTACAGATCCATCCAAATGCAGCATGTTGCAAAGTTAGCAGCAATCATCTGACTGGTCAAGTGGTCCTAAACATTTCACAATTTTCTCAAAGAACTGTTGAACTGTTGAGAACCACTTAATCAGAGAGACTACGCACTTCTTCGGGGTGAAGTCCTTGCTTTAAACTGTTGATTCCATGAACTAAAGAAAAACAGTAGCTAGAATTAGATTCAAAGATCATCTGTTGGTTATGACACAAGTACACCCATCACTACAACAGGTTGCAGACCCTACAGAATAAATCCACAAAAAACGTCAGAGGCTTGAACCACAATGCGCTGTGTCCGAGTGCTCACCTGGAGAAGGTGACTTCTTTCCTTGCGATGGTGTTTCCTTGGTGTCATCCCTGCTCAGACTGAGTGACTGCAGTGTTACAGCTCTTATATAGTGTTTTGGGGCTAGGTTCATACAAGTCTCTCATTCAGGCAGGAATGAAACCCATGCTGGTCCAACCGGATGAGCTGGGTTCCACCGGCAAGGAGCAGGAAAGGGCAGCCGCCCTCAAGACAGAGATAGCAAATACCAGCTACCACAGTCACATGGACATAAGGAATTTAGTCATTTTGATTTTTTTTTGATTTCTTGATTTCTAGTTCCAACTCTAATTTATCTCACAGCCAGATAATAGGAGCTCACATGGAACAGTGCCAGAGCAGTTTGATGTATTTCTCCTAAAATTATTATTCTGGACACATTTCTGTAGAGAACACAAAAGAACTCTCTACAATAACAGAAATTACCTCCAACAATTGGTTAGATGTGCATTAATTCATACCGAAAACCATGCCAAATTGGAAATTGCTTATCCAGGAGCTCTACATGTAGTTTCATGTGTGTTTCAGGGTTTGGTGCAACACAGCAGCCATTACAGGAGACAGTGCTTTGAATCAAGAGATTTATTCACCATTTTCTCACAGGAGAAACACAATTAAGTCACTTTCACACACAGCCTTTTTTTTACTCCAAGATTAAGGCAATACCAGCACTGAAAATGACAGAATACATTTCAAGTGATTGTGATTGCACTTTATATTCACATGTATTTCCCTTACAGCTGAGCATTTAAGTTGCAAAAAATGTAACATGGATTGGTTTTAAGAGTAAATTTTGTTTACTTGCACAACAAATCTAAGGAAAATGCAACAAGTCATCTGTGATCACAGATACAAAGGATATAGATGACAAAATACACAATATACAGGGAAACTGGCAGTTTTTATTTGGCTCACAGACTGGATTTCCCCTTTACATTTCAAAGTGAGATATGCCACTCTTCCAGCTCAACAATCAGCACATGAAACAGGCTGGATGAGTGTGTAAGGTAACTGCAGGTTTTTGTAATACCTGTTTGAGCACAACCAAATGAAAATCTTGGCTTCAGGGATGTAGGTATACTTTAAACCAAAGTGGTTAAGTGCTACAGTTGGATAACATTCCAGATAGTAAAAACACAACCTTTTTTCAGTAGTTTACATGATACTTTCCAGCATCACTATAAAAATAAGCATAAAAATAAAATCTGTGAATGTACCCTGTAATTCCAGGTAGTATGATTATTATCATTGCCATAGAAAGAGACACAAAAAAATAAAAAGCATCATGCCCCACTGTTCAAAGAATAATAGGCAGTTTCAGCAATCACTATGTTTAAACAGCTCAGGCGAAGTTCACCCTTAATTCCCTGACTGGACATAGCAATAACTGAGTCAGCTGTTCATATGTAATAAAAGCATTTGATTAAATCAGCACAATGATGTTTCTTCATACAGAGGCTACTGAATAAAACATAGACATATACATACATCTAGTGTTGCCCTTTTTGCACACAAAGCACAAAATGTTGTGCTATTTGTGGGTTTGGAGGGAAAGATTAAACAGGGATGGCTTTAAACAACATGCAAAAATAAGCATTGTGCAAGATTAAAAGTCAAAGTAACTGAAATTCAACAGGACAGTGGACGGCAAGTAGAGGACGGTCTGGGATGAAGTGGACACAAACGGAGGACGCCTCCTGCCGGTCAAGGACGCGTCAACTCACAGTCCGGATGGCATGGCAGTGAACTCAATGCCTTCATTCTGCCACAGAGACATATACATATAAACACTTTTCAGTCTAGCTGCAGCACAGATGTGGCATTTAGAAGCTTTTGTGGGCAGGATTTAATGGTGATATGATTTAATTTGATGTACATTTGATGAAAAACAGAAGAGAGCTGAAACATGCTCAGTTCAAATTTAAAAGGCAATGGCCGCTTGTCAAACAAAACAACCACATCTTTCTCTTTTCTGTAGCTTCAGTGCCATCGTTTGAAAAACAGGTTCAAATTTTCCTGGTGTATCTTAAAGTAATGCTCACACACCAATAAGCTGTAATTATTCTCCACACTCATGAAGAAATCCCTTCATAAAACAATTTCAATGTAGGACTTGTGAGACTAAATCCTTGACTTCTTAACTTTAGCTGCAGGTAACTTGATGCCTCCACAACATGAAGCTGCTAAAGTCACTTTCATAGTGTGAAAATGTCACGACCGTACATTTCTACAGCCTCACACTATCTTAGAGAACGAAGACTGGGAATTATGTCACTTCCATCAACATCACACTTGAAAAAGATCTTTTGATACTGTTATGGCAGCATCATTTTAAGACAGACTTGAAAAATGTGAACTATTTTTTTAATGCTTTGGACTGTGTTTTACTTAAGTTTAATGTAAAATAAAATATGATCGAGATGACTCAGGGTCCAGGGGGAAAATCTTGCTACTCATGCAAGGCATGCTGGGATACACAACAACTGACAAATCCACAACTCTGACCAGGCTAAGCTGTTTATAAAATGAATGGATGGATCACAGGCACAAGGTGATGTACACAAAGAAAAAGAGGAGCCAAAGCAGTCATGCTATAAGGGATTCCATGCTCATGATAGGAAACATGCAAATTGGAAGACACAAACTACTACATCTCACAAACCTCATCATCATCATTATATGCATTTAATTCACCAAATACTGTCTGAAATGATACAAAACAACATGTAATTAAGAGGAAATTATTGAAAGAGAATTGTAAAAATTTGAGGGTTATACATCGTTGAGTTGATGGATAAAGAGATATAAAGCAGCTGGATTGGAAAACAGTAGTTACCTTTTTGCTCATAAGATGGACCAAAAATTCTACCACATCTTGTTTTCCAACAGCCTGGGCCTGTAACAGGTGAGGGATAAAAACAAAGAAGTTTTACTCTAGGAATTCAAAATGGTGTCAAAGTGTATTATGTCTCCTCAGACCCCACAATTTGAATTGCTGTCTGTCCGTCATAGCCCGGTTTATTCAGGTCTGCTCCGGCAAGGCTCCAGATTTCCAGGCTTTCCAAGTCCCCGCTGGAAGCCAGGCTGACACACAGGAAATCAATCGTTATTAGAGAACAGGGCTCTGTTTCCTACATTTAGTATTACTAAGAAAACCAAATAGACACTGGGTGAAGTACAGGTTGATACCATAGAAACTGGGGCAGCACATCAAGGGAAGAAATCAGTAATGCTGGGTTTCGTGACTTACAGATGCTGTAGTTTATCTTGAAAGTGGCACATGCCATACTAGTATTGTACCTTACAAAAGGCGTGTTTCTGAATTCTTAATTGGGACAATCTTGAAAAAACCTGATGAGTGTCTCGGGGAGATAAATTACAGAGGCCAAGCAGTGTTGTATACTTGACGACACTAGAGATGCAGAACAGATCAAAAGCTATGCTGCCAGGTAGCATTCCTGCAGTTTGTGTAACAGTGGAACAACTGGTTGTGCCTGTGTCAGCTATGAAGGATGGGTCACTGTGTATGGCTGAGCAACTGAGAAACTATATGTGTGCAGTCATTTGAAGACATGCTCTTTGTGTTTCTCACCTGCACAGTTCTGTTCCTGCTTCGTCCAACTCGTCTCTGGAGAAGTGGGCCCCGGTCTGTCTCAGAAGCTTCACAACTTCCTTGTGCCTAAGTCAGTCAGGAGAAGACACACAATGAATGGATATGATTATTGCTGTACATTTAATACATAAATACTATAACTTTATCACTCAGTTAAAATCAAAACTGAAATAATGACCTGATAAATTCATGTAAAGAACTGTGAAGAAGCATAATTTTGATATGATGTTTTCAGACATTTAAATTTCATGCCATTGATTCTGAACTTTTCAATTTTTTGACTTTCATTGACAGATTACAGTGTGGCACCGGTTTCAGTTTGGCAAGTACAAACAAGTTGCTTATCACCCACAATGAACCACCCACACAGGAGTCACCTGCAGTGCCATTTGCAATGACAGTAATAAACAACAAAACAAAAGGTCTTAAATTGTTCACCACTGAGCTGCTACATTTATAAAAGGGAACTGAGCATGGTGAGTGATAAAGGTACGTTACCCAAGAGGTTAATTTAATGCTTAATTGTCAAGAAGTATGTAGAGCTGCAGTCAAATAAACAATGAAAAGGACTCAGAGGACTTCCTGCAGAGTGTTAAGAAGCCAGTATCTCTCATCTGTGAAACTGGGAGCAGACTGGTAGGACTGGTTCAGAGGACACTCCCCACATTTGTTCTTTAAACCTTCGTTCTCTCTGCTCTCTGCTACTCCTTATATGGACATCAGGCTATAGTTCACTGAAATGCTGGTCACAGACAAGTGTGTCAACATGCTGACATCCATGTGGCAACTGAAAACTCCATTTCTATAGCTTAGTGTCATTTCATTAAATACGTTTAGGAAGGGCACAGTAAGCCCAGGTTTACTGTAGGAAGTGAAACAACAGGTGTTAGCGCTCCACTGCATCCCTCTACCACCACAAGGGAAACAAGTCTAAACTTGCAGCACCAACCGTTAAAATAGGACAACAGCCATTTGGCATGACACATACAACGTTTTCACCCTGAGGCTCGACATAGCACTTTAACAGAAACATTAAACACCACTTTTTCCCTGATAGACATTTAGAGCAATGTCAATGAATGGCACAAATTAAAAATCAGCTGTGATAAAAATAAGCACTGTCTAAATTGTCAGATGACAATTAGCCTAATTTGTTTATAATTATTGCCTGGCCTCTAAACTCCATTATGAGTTGCTCCCCTGGTTTCAACCCCCCTCTGTCAGCCGCTGCTCCCTTCCTGTCATTTAAGCAGAGCCAGATTTCCTACCCCTCAGCTCACTTAATGAAGTCCCCTCAATAGCAGCTATTAACAACATGTTTTCAAGATACACTCTGATCACTTTGAGAAATAACAATGGTTGCTAATGGAAAAAAGGGGGGTTTTAAATGCCATGTTTACAGCTCATGATATTATCACCTTAATAGACAAGATAAAAAACAAACACATTAACCCTTATTGTTACAATTAAGACAAGGTTTACCTGAAGCGTACAGCATTGCATAGGGGTGTGTCCCCATAGCGATCTTTAGCATAGACTGTAGCTCCATGACTCAGAAGGTACTGCACCAGTTTAAGGTGGCCCTCACAAGCAGCAATATGTAGAGGCGTACGTCCATCATAGTCACCCAGACACAAATTAGTGCCCTGCAACAAAGGAAAACAAGAAACCATGTGTATTTCACCTGGGTAAAGGGAGAGGGCTGGTGTTATTTTATACAATTTATAAAACCAAGAATGACTTTATCCCACTAATAGTTATCTGTGCGGCTAAAGCCTGACAGAGGTTTCATAGACCACCACTAATACCCACAAACAGATTGAACCAAAACCATTGTTGATGTTCTTTGATTACAAACAGACCATCACACACACACACACACACACACACACACACACACACACACACAGTCCTGCTGCTGTAAATAGTGACTGGGAGACAAAACCTGTGTAAAACTATGGCTGCAGGTGTGAATATGGCACATTTCCCCCACAAGACACAATCACTGAGCTCCATGAGGTGTTTAACTAAGAGTATGAGGTTAAAACTTTAAATCTGTTTTGAGTGTGTGTGTCTGTGTGTGTGAGGAAATCCAAACACTGACTGCATAACTGTTGAGCCGAATGCAAACATATGCATGTGACTGCCTGTGCCCCGAGTCTTGCTTAGCGTTTTGTTTGGCGGTATGCCTGTGTGTTTTTTACATCCCTCTAATATGGAGAGAGTGACCCTGAAAATTAGTGAACCATTAGGTTGACCCTACAAACCAAACATGATCAAGATAAACCGGGTCAAACGCTGCTGTACTCGTATTAAAGTACACAGCAGCTGGCGCATCTGTTTTTGTTGAGAATACAGGCTGAGGATTAACACTGACGCCTGATACAAACCATAATAATCCAAGGGTGGGCGTTTGTGTGTACTGTCTTGACAATCAAAAACTGGAAGTACTGTATGGTAGAGACTGTAATATTGCTTACCATTTCTTTCAGAGCTTCTAAGGCTTCTATGTCTCCAATCTTTGCAGCAGCACATGCCAGTGGAGGTGTCAGAGCATCACGAATAGCTTCCAGCTCCTGGAGACAACACAGATTTTAATGCTGCTGCTTGTCCAAACTTAACATTCAACCAAATGTGAACTTATCTCGTCATCTGTCTAGACCTCTGAGCCAGTTGGGTTATTTGTCAGCAGTTAGCTATTATATTTTGCAACAGCCCAATTCTTATCATTACGGCCTGTTTTGTAGCCAGTGTGTTTGCTGCCCTCACCTCCTTGCAGCTGATGCTCAGAGACTTGGCGATGACCTGGATGAAATGGCTGTCACTCAGACACAGTTTGGCTCCTGCTAAGTCTGCGGTCATTTCACCTCGCAGGTTCTGGCTCATCATCTGGCGACATACACGCACATAAACACACACACACAAACACTTCTCTTATATTTGTTTCTCTGTGAATATTATGTTAATGCCCTCCCTGAGCTCTGCAGAGAAGAGAGAAATGTTGACAGTGAAGTCACTTATGTATCAAAAAAGACACCAACCTTTTTCTTGGTCTCTAGATCAAGCCCATTCTTGGCCAACACATAGGACAGCTTTGACAGGGCAGCCTCAGGAGTCATGTCCCCACCAGCTATCAGCCCTGCCTCCATCAACACCTGAGAAGTCATGGGAATGTGTGAGCTCATTAATTCCCTATGTCTATATTGATTTGAGTCTCTCCTTAACAGACCTGTCGCTCCTTTTTTTATTTGGGAAATAACTCACAAACAAATATGGAGGCCAGGTTTTACTAAAAGTTGACATGAACTACCTTGCCAGTGGCATAAGATGTAGACACAGTCCCCCTTAGACACTGGGTGCAGTTGATGATGATGACGCCACAGTCAGTAGCCTTCTTCAACTCTTCTAACAGGTCAGGACGGTTATCAGGGGCATTTCCACTGCCATAGGTCTCCAGCACCACACCTTCCATGGGCGGCTGCAGGAATGCCCTCACCTGAACACAAATATGACCACAGTTTTAGATAATTAACACCCACAATTTATGGCTAACTGAACTGGATGCTCAACTGCACAGAAACAAATTGAGGAATTAGTATTCCATGTTATTTTTCCTGCAGCCCCTTTCATTTCACTCCAATGCATGCAACCATCCACTCTCCTAAAAACCCATCTGGTGCCATATATGCAACCAGTATCTCAGTCACTGGTTGGCTGGCACTGGGAGGCCCTGTACCACTTCATTAGCCATGGCGTATGACTGCGATGGCAGATGACTGAAATGGCAGGGAGGAGAGCAATTAATCTGAAGGTGTTAGCAAGCATAAAGTCACTTGGCAAGACCACGGCAGGTGCCATAAAATGTGAGGAGAAGGTGACATTAAAAGTGCCAGGATCAGTCAGTATTTTTTGATGCGATAAGCAGTTTGACAAGAAATGTTTGACGCAGATTACCAATGAAGCGCTCATGCAGCAGAGACACACGAGAGTCTGGTGCCTAATCAAAACGTGTGCCTCATAAATGCAGTTAAAGGCTGTAAGGAAGTCTTGATAGCCGAGATGGGCAGTGGGAGCAGATTGAGACAGTAAAGTCACTCTCCCAACAGCCTCTGCAGGGGGAGGTGCAGCTAAACGTTACAGTATCTATGACAGTCCTCCCTCTTTACAGGGCGATTGGTCATGCCCCATAACTCCCTCTCATCTTTCTCTGGGCTGAGCTTTGATGGCAGTTTACATGACTGGGAAACTAATGGAAGACGGGTAATAGCACAATTAAATTAAAGTTAACTATATTTTATTGCAGTTTTGAGCAGTCTGTTATTTTTGACGAACATATCTATAATTACTTTTTAACACTCCTGAGGAGGAAAACTACTTCATTAACACATTTGTGGTTAAAATATTGGCACAATGCTGGTTTTTAATGTACTTAATATAAGGTGGTCCTGATTTGTATTCATCCATAAAAAAATGTAATTACATGATATTATATTATACTGAGACATTTGTAAAAGAGCTGGTTTGTTGGTGCCACCAAAAGTGTAGCCTGCCAGTTACCTATTAATTTTTCTGTTGGGACAACAGTTGTCTAGAGGTTACTTGTTCTATGTGGTGAATATGACACAGATAGAGTAAATATCTCTTTACCTCCAGCTCAGAGGTTGCACCACCTGCATAACAGCATTTCCAAGGGCAACTTACAGTAGCAGCAGTTATTCCTGGGAACAGCCTGAGCAGGCCTACGTTCCGGTTTAGCTCTGTGCTGACTTGAAACTTTGCGGTAGTGTTTGCTCTCCAAACCGTGTCCCAGTTGACTATAAAGAACATTGGAGAAAACTGGTTACAATCTAGGTTTATTTAAAACACAAAGACAAGCTCACTAAACCACTGGCTTACTTGCAATATCCACTTCAGCAGTGGCAAGAGGAGCCAAGTTAGGAGAGGAGAATGCATTGTAACTCCCAGCATCCACCTTGGTCACACGATTCCCTCTGTAGAGTTTGTTGTAGAAATACAGACACACCTGAACAGAGAAAAAGAACATTTAACATATGGCATCTGCCCTTTTTAAAGAATAATATCCCTTTAAGACAACATGGAAAGCTGTGTACATGGATCGAATGACCTGTCAATTAAAGATATATCAGTTTGTCTTAAATGGTCTTCTTTATTGCAGTAAAATCCAATTACATACAAAATACTGTACTTTGGTAGTAAATAGCTAGACATACTGTAGATAACTCTTATCAGTGTTCTTCCTGTTCTGATAATTGTTGTTGTTCAGTATTGCGAAACACATTCTCATCAGACAAGTCATATAGAGGAGCTTTTGTTGCCTTTTACAGGCACTCACATCTGTCTTTGTAGAGTGTGTTGTATTTTCTCGACCTGCTTACAAATATATAGCTTTAAAATAGAGTATTATTTCTTTCCCTTTATTATTTCATTATTCATTTCATAATTCATTTGGCCCACACACAAATATATGGCTGTATAAAAGGAAGGATTTTAAAAAATAATCCAAAAAGTAATTATATTTATTCTGTCACTAAAATACATCCAATCTTAATTTTTGAGGTAGCTAAATGAAGTTTATCTATCTGATGGTCAGGTGCATAAGCATTTAGGAGCCATCTCTTATTTCCTCACCTCAGGAATGACAAACTGTCCAGCAATCAGCAGCGCCCCCAGCAGGTTGCCTCGGCCATCATTCCTCATCTCATAAATGGGCACCTAAAGACAGAAAGCGTCTCATCTTCAGAGGACAGCACACCCTTGAAATGCTGCAGACACATTTTTGTTTGTTAGTTTCTGGTAGCTCTTACCTGTGCGCCAGTGAGAATGATGGGTTTGCCCAAGTGTTCACACATGAAGGACAGGGCAGAGGCTGTATATGCCATAGTGTCTGTGCCATGAAGGATCACAAAACCATCATAGTTCTCGTAGTTTTTCTGGAGTCAGAAAAGAAGAAAATCCCAATGTTTATTTAGAAATGGATTCAGCCAAAAACCTAACAATGAAATGAGTCCAACAACAAATACCTCAATGTCCTTTCCAATCCTTCCCCAGTCATCTGTGGTCATATTGGATGAGTCCAGCAAAGGGTCGTACTCTAAGATTGTGTAGACTATCCTCTTATTGTCTTTACTCATTCTGGAAAATAGAGAAGTTTATCTATTCATAGTTTCAATAGTTGTGTACAAAAGTGCAATCATCATATTACAAAAACGAAACATAGAAAGAGCAGACAGCCCACAACAAATCAGTAATTTTAGTCATTGCAAGTGCAGTATTTTGCTTCACAACACATTAAGGACACATGGTTAAACGGGTGATTATCATCTTCAATGTGACAAACGGTTATTTATATTCATTGTGCTAACTGAGTTGGCTCAAGTTCGGATTAAATTTGAGAAGTGAGTTTAAAGAAGGATAGGGGAATGCTAAAAACCAAGCTGACTTTATGAAGCGACACAAAGTCTATTTAGCCAGGCCGTCTGTCTCAGCAGCAGGGTGCCAAAACCTGTTTCAGACACCAAGAGACATTTTTAGAAGCATATGAGGGAGGGGCATGGTAAGCATACTGTTAGCGAGAGCAGCACTTTACAATTAGGTATTTTTCTTTTCCACAATAAAACACTGATGTTCTGCTGGGCTTTATATTTGTGTACTGTGAGTTTCCCGTAGGCAAAGCTGAGGGATATAAGGCTGCCCATGTGATTCATGTGAGGCATTTCAAGTTAGGTCGAACCTTGTGTTTCTTTTTCGTTTTGGTTACAAGGGAGGGAGCTTTGCTCTTATTTATGTTGCCTCTACGTGGAGTTTAACTCAGGCGTCCCACAGCCCTACCAGTCACGCTCTGTAGAAGGCAGCGTAACTGGCTAAACAGCCATGGAAAGATTTTCTTTTTAATCTCCCTTTTAAAGAAACAGGGTGGGACACCCCCCATATTACCATAGGGTATCTTCATAACATGGAGATATAAACTGAATGGAACAGCAGGGGGAAGAGCAGGCGAGCCCCAGTCCACCCATCCGGGGGTCTAACAGACACTCTTCCAATTAGCCTTAAGTCCACACGCAACCCCAGAACATATGTTGCTTAAAATCTTGAAGCCAAAGTGCCACAAGAAAATACTATTCAAATCACCATTCATCTACCCTATGGTGTAGCAAAGCTAAATATTTGCATACCTGCACGAAGAATCTTCATAGCTTAAGAATAATGAACATGTGTGTGTGTGTGTGTGTGTGTGAGAGACAGAGAGATGGAGGACTTGAGATGCTGAGGAAGACGGGTGGAGGTAGGGTGCAAATGGCCTTGTGGCGCTGCCTCTTAACATGACATGAATAAAGCTTTTCAATAAATCAATAAACTAATTCCCTCCTCAGGAATAAGTGTTCAACATATGCAAGGCAACTGCATACTATCAACAGTATGCCCATTAGACTTGCATATGAGACTTTCAGTTGATATTAATGCTGTATAAACTCAAGGATGCCCTAATAAAAAGCTCACATAGCCATATTTAAACACATCCTAATATTATGTTAGCAAAGATTTAACATTGGTCAGAATAAACTGACTGATAATATTTAAGATATTTAACAAGCAGTTGATAAAATAACAGTGAGCTTATATGTATGTATGTATGTATGTATGTATGCTGAAGGTGCGGAGTGTAGTAAAATTGAACAGTCCTCTCAAATCATTTTTATAAGTCATAATATTAATAAGTAAGTAATATTCTTATAAGCCTTACAAAGAGATTACAAACTTCTCACATAACCACAAACCAGCCAGTCAACATCTGCTGGATGAACTCCTTATCTTTACCATACATCCCACTCCACCCTGCTGCTCAGCCGCCTGTCACAGCAGCAGCTAAAATGAGGTATGAAAATTTGTGAGTGAGCGTATGGCAGCGCCAACCCTGCTAATCGCTAATGACGACCCTACAGAGACTGCTGATCAGATGGGGGCCCAGCCACATGGGGCTCCACTTTCACTACTCCACAGCACATGCACCAGACAATAAGACAACGCAAAATCGAACATGCAACAGAGCAAATTAACCTTGCTCTTAGCAGCAGGCCAATATCAGCTATTCACTAAATGAACCTCCAAAAACATTAGACTATGCCAGCTGAGTTAAACCCCTGCTGGACATTAACGCAGCTGGCTTGTTGGTGACAGAAACGACAAGCAGCAAATGCAGAGTCAGGGATACAAAGATCCTTCCAGCAATACACAGCCCTGTGTTCCTTCCTGTAACCTTCCTGGTATTTTCTCCCATTGCCAATAGCCACGTCAGCATGCATTTTGCATTGGGCAAGAACACCCTAACATTTGGTCTGAAGGGCAGCTGAGGCGTCACTCTTAAGCACAGTATAGGCACACAGGATGCTATCAGTACTACAGCACCCATGAAAGTGGTGGTCAGGATGGGACGTTGACTTCCTGTTGAAGCAAAAAAGCAGTTTAGAGTCATTGAAAGCTTTGGTACTCTTAGCAGGACATTGAGTCCCTTCCACTCAATCTCTCCCTTTTCAGATATGAAATAGATCTTCACTCTTTGATGATCATAATGAACTTCTTTCTCTGTTAACTTGAATCTTGAAGATAAGATGCTTTGTTTATCAGTTCAATAATTAGCCATTACTGCCAACTTGTAAAAAGCTTGCAAGCATATCTATGATTTAATTTTCTTTACAATGGTCTGTGCATGAATTTCAATACCTTGATACCTTACAGTCCATGCTACAATGCTAGAACATATGAGGTTATAGATAGGTTAAGGTTATAGAAAATTTAAAATTTTGACAACACGGGGAAAACATGCAGCTGGATGCACCTACGGTAGGACAAGGGTGTTCTCATATCCATAGTAGTCATACAGGTAGGTCTGCTGGGCATAATTCTCATCATGGAGGATGGGCAGCTTACGTAGGCTCTTCACAAATGCATTGGCTTTTGGTGCAAGAACTGTGGGTTAAACAAGTAGAAATAAAGGTTATGGAAATATCTCTATGCTTGTTTTCTGTTTGATTACTGTCAATCAGTGATGACTTAGGAGAATGGTACAAAGCATTTACCATAACAACACCACCACACACATCAGTCTCATACTGAACCCTAGTGGCAAATGTAAGAAATGTTCCAGGTCTGAGTAAATAAAATCATGTCATCATTCCCATCATCATTAATCTGTTGAACAATGATCGTTTCTACAGTTCTACAATAAAAAAGTGAAGAACTGTGAACACAGTGGTCACAGCAGAGAAGCTGTGGGGTTGTGCACTCTGGCTGAAAGTCAGCAGAAATTCAATTTAAGATGTAGAAATTCTTCTACATCTTAAAGAGTGACTCATGGCAGCTGACAGCCACATAAGCATGACAGCCCTGAAGACATCAAGAAAGCTACCTCCAGAAATCAGACAGGAAGATGTTTAGAATAACAGTGAATGGAAAATACTCGTGATAACTGGGTAGCTGAATTTTGGTTATGTAATTTCTCAATTTCATGAAATGCAGTTATTGGGATAGTTCACTCTGAACTACAGATTTATTCCACGGCCTTTAAACATATCATGATGTGTGTGCAAATAGCTAGCAAATCTACATATCCAACACTGAAGCATACTTAGTAATGAGCTCCAGTCCATTTCAATGTATTTAGAGACAGGCCTACAAAAACTATTCATTTTTATTAAATAGCACGTGTCTAAGCGATGTTGCTTTAAGAGTTGTAGAAGTACTAAAAAGTAAATAAAAATGTTATTTAGCACAGTGAAACCCTGATGGATGGCTTTGGAGATGTCCCGTTTAAGCTTATACTGAATCTGATCGGACCTTTGAATAGCCTCGTCTCACTACACGTGCCAGATGTTGCCCAATGCCTCATGTCAACATCTGGTTATTCATTGAGTGACTGTGACGTTGCTCCTGACAGCATCGTGAGGGGCAGCGGTGCAGCTTTTCAGTCTGTGATTGGCTGTCGCCTGTACAGGGGGGAGTGGCTTTGTGATCACAACAGCCTAACTTTTTATCACTAATATTAAATTATGAATAAACACTACACGTGCCGGTTCAATGGACCAAGGCAGGTTGCTTTCATATCTACAACGCGGTTAGCTTGCCAGCCGTTGTACCGAGCTTTACCGGTGTAGGTCGGTAAGCTCTGCAGGACTATTTTGGGACATACTCACACGTTGTCACGCGAGCCTCATGCTCACAGAGACATGTGGCAACAACACTCAGCCAACCTGCTAAAAGCTGACTGACCGCCTCCCTTCAGCCGCCGCGGCCAAACAGGACAGACAAACAACGGGGCTATCACTTGACTCAGTTACCGTTATCGTGGACCGTCATGCCGATGGTCCCTCCGGTGTTGATGACCAGGACTCGAGCCTCGGCTGAGATAGAAACCACCGACTCAGACGACTCTACCGAGTTACAGGTCGACAGCCTTCTCCGTCGACACCGATGCAGCTGATTATTTCGCGTTGGAGAAATGTCATCTGCTTCTATCAGGTCTAGTTTAGGTTGTGACAGAGCCCGGGCGAGGGATGTCAGGTTATCCAAGCCGGTGTCCGCCATGATGAATTAGGAGTCAGTTAGTCGGTGCTGCCCCTGTAATGGCGCGTCTCCTAAGTGTTAAATACCTGATGGTCTTCAACTGCTGTCAGCAGCCTGAGACTCGGCGCAGTTTGTCAGTCTTTAAGTACAGGAAAGCAGTTCCTATTTTCATCATGTGGTGCAGCAGACATAGGGTGGGATCATCCTCTTAATCCTCTTAATATTTAGTCCAGAGTGCTTGGCGCTATTTCATCAATTTTTGTCCTTGATACGAAGATGGACTGTATCCGCTCTGACGTCAGTGGGCTGGGCGTGGCTTCATGTGCAACAGCCTTCAGCAGTCCTGCAGAGAGGAGCTTATTGTCTATATGTTATATGTATATATATGTTATAATACATTTTAGGGGATTTCCCAAAGGATGATAACAGAAATGCATCAACTTTGGGGATGTGACCCAGTTTATTTAAGGTAATGTTGGTGTCTTTAACATCAATTTACATCAGTTTACATAATTTACAGGTTTTTAAACAAATGTTTTTGCTGAAAGCGCTGACATTTTCACATTTAACTATTTCAAGTGCGGACACACAGCATCCATGAGCATCTGATTACAACTGGATAGTAATAAAAAAAATTAAAGGGCGAAAGACAAGAAAACAAGAAGAAGAGTTTGATATATCCATACACCAGTGTGTGTGTGTGTGTGTGTGTGTGTGTGTGTGTGTGTGTGTGTCCGATAAGTGATATGAGACTGATGTCCATTAGACATATTTTTGCTCTGTCTCTGGATAACAGTTTGGAAGAGGAATCAGTGCCAACACACTCATTTCCAGATTCCAAACACACACACACACCACAGACATACACACAAAGTTAAATGAAAACCTCTCAGAAAAATGGTTTTAATAACTTCAGTAAAGCATTATGTGCTTTGTAATCCATTAGCTCAGTAGAAGCCTCAGTCTCTTACAATATCATCTTCCAGGCATCAGGAAATGACATTTTCTTTCTTATCATGTCATTAAGGATGCATTTACCACACCATCATAATTTATCAACATCTACCAATTTTTGAACTGTAATAAATCAATTTTTTGTTAGCAGCCATAACTTTCATGTTAGAGGAAGACTGTGAATATGTGGTGTGTGTGTATGTGTCTGTACTTACATCTTTGTGAGAAACAGTTTGAGTTAAAGAATTTGAGTAAGGACTCATTGCTGGTCACCAAAGTGATATTTTTGATATTTTTAAGCATATATGGCTAGGACAGGAACTCATGGTGAATCGTGGGATAATTGTACTGTGGCCAGTTGAAAACTATGTGTATTTTATCCAAGCTGATAAGTAACAGTTGTTAAAACATGAAACACGATGCGTGTTTAAGATGTATAGCCATATGACTAAAAGAGGAAATTAAAATTCCATTTAAAGTTTGTGAAAGAAAGTCATGTTTGGTAACAGTGAACGGGAATCCTATTAAAAGACCATGCATGTGTCAAACAGGGTATCAAATTCATTTCATGAAAGAATGATTCAATTTCTGGTCACAGAAAGGCTGAATAAGCGGAAGGATTTGATCATGATATGAGACATGTTGGTGTCAAAACAACATATTGAAAACCTATTCATGTTCACTCTCCAGCCACGGAGCCTCAGGTTAAACTCAGATCTAAATATAAGTGAGTGTTGTATCTGTCACTACACAGATATCTATTAAGTCAAGGAACCTGTTTGCAGTGAGTTGGGATCTTTGGGGACAAAGTGAATGTACCTGCAGTTTTGGACATCATTGTCTACACTTTCCTCAAAACATGGGCATATGCAGAAGTAGAAAACTAAGAAAGCATTTGCTTCACATTCAGACAAAGTAAACAAATCAACTTATAATGACAACACAATATGGACATATCATCACCTTAGCAAACAGTTGCTTATTTACATATCCAACAGTTACAGAGCAAGATTATTATTCTGTGTCTTGGCCAAAGGTTCAACAGTGCATGCTGAAAAGTGAACTAACAAAGTTATGATTCTAAACAACTTATCCTGGTGGGTTTCATGGTCATTAGTTCTGACCATGACATCTGATTTAACTAGACCTGAACAAACTGCCAAACCCTTTCTTATTACATTTATTTGAAGATATAAGATGAGTTGATTCAAAATCCATGATTAGATTTTACAGTGTTATGGAGTCTGATGTTAAATCTAAAAGTTGTTTTTCCTGCATTCCCCAATAAATAAGTGAACTCTCTCACTTTGAAATAACTCTCACACTTGTTTGTTTGTTTCTGTATTTTTTTTTTTTAAAACCCTTGAAACTTGAATAATTAATTAATATGGCTTTGTCCATTGGAATCAAACCCCAAAGTCACAACAAATCTGATATGTTTTAATAGCTATAAATTTTGATATTAAAAAATCTTATATCATCTTTTTTTAAAATTACATTTACACAACATTGATAATTTTGTTGTGCTGTTGATTTCATTCAAAACTGCTGGAATTGTGACTCATAATGAGAGAGTGAAAACATGCTAACTGAGTGTTCCCAGGAGCACAGTAGCCTCAATAATGTTGAAATGATAGTAGTAGAGCCTTGGTCAGAGAAGGGAACATACATTTACCAAAATTTCAAACATCACATTTCCACCTTGTCCATTTGGATCACTGAGTGTATATTGATGGACAAAATGGCAACTCTATCATTTTACAATTACAATAAAGTCTATAGAAAGTGAAGTTTGAATACTTTCTGAAGCCACTCTGTGTATTAGCTCCCTAGCTAAATGTTTGAATATGACACAAATTAATTACAAACAAATGTTGATGTTTTTTTAAGAATGCTACAAACCCAATAGGTTCATTGTTTTACAACTCAAGGTGCTGTTTTAACCTACAACTCAAATCTCACCTGGTGGCATTTTATGTTTATCACACAATTTATTGTCACTTGCTTCAACAAAAACAAAGACTAGAAAGAATTAGATGGTATCAAAGTGCACCTGATTCCTGTTGCATGCTTTTCACAAAGGGTTTAGGGGAAATGAGTCTGTAAAGTTTTATACTTGCTGTGCCAGTCAAAGTGACACACGATGAAAATGGCTGACAAGATGCACTGGGGAGACTAAAGCAGCTGAGCTGACATATAACATTCAGATTTTTAAAAAACTGCAGCCAAATGTGCAGTTTCAGTCTTTTAAAGCTCAATATTCAGGTGAGTTATGATCATGCCATGATGCATGTTGAGCAGGTTTATTCTGCAGTAGTCTTGCACAGTAAAATAGAAAATAATAATGTTGAATAACAATGTTGGTTATTTGCTGCCATTATAGTTTGTTTAAGCCAGATGAATGGTTGCATAATTTTCAAAGCTTTGAACACACCCACCTTTCATATGACATCAAATAGCCATAGGGGTTAAAAAATATGAAAGGTATGATAACCAACCAATAAAAATTCAATTTAGATTATTTACCTTTGTGTTGTTGTATGCCAGGTGTGTAGGAAACTGTGAGACATACATTGTAATTAATGGATGGATTTACATATAAAATATAGTTTAACTGTTATATAGATAAAGACCTTGAAATAATATCCTCATTTAGATTAGGAAAGTCTATACTTGTAACTCCTCTTCTTCTCACAGGGAAATATTGTATGTTACTGTTGTATCCTAGTGTAGTGTAATGCTGATGTAGTTGAAATTGGTTCAACCCAAACAAATTAGAAAAAAAAAAATTGAAATACAGAAAAATAAATATTCTTCTTGTTCATTTCCTATAAGATTATTCATCCTGGTTTGAACTTGTACAACCACATTAGTTTTGCAGAAAGGTTTAAGGGCTCATCTTAACATTTACAACACTGTGAAACAGTATTACAGTACATTAGACTTCCTTGGCCACAACAGATGTTACAAAGTCAAGTCATACAAAACAAATGCACAACATGATTAGGAATCATACCTGGGACTAACTACGGTAGCCTGCAAGTACCACAAGGGGGCGATGTTACTCTTTTTATTTATAGAGAATCATTAGCCTAATCAATGGAAATATTTGATACTGAAATATTACTCATACAAAGCATTTTTATCAATGTGTAAATACAAGTTTTTCATATTTTTTGTGGTAAAAAAAAACTAGGAGTAAAGTTAAAACCAGGAGTTATAAATAAACCATTGCATTACATTTTGATCTTACTTGCTATTATGTACAATATAAACGAGAAACTAGATACGGGCTGTAAATTGAAGATACGGTGCATTACATGACAGTTTGTGTGTTTCTTTGTTAGCCGTATGAGGTGCGTACACCCCAGACAGTGTGAGCTGAGCTCGGCGGCAGCAGTGAATGAAGTAGACGGGAGGAAGTGGCGGTTAATGCAGCTCCACACCTTTCCGGTGTAGCAGCACTGCGACCAGCTCGACTTGAAGGAGAAAGACGGGAGCTGGGTGTATATGTCTTGACAGGAGGGGGAGATAGGAGGTAAATCAGCTATATTTCAATGAAGTGTTTGCCTCAAGAAGGTGCGAGCCAAAAATTTTGGCACTGTCGCTCGAATTTTTACATCAAGATATGATTAGCTAGAAGCAGCTAACCACCGTTAGCTAGGTAGCTTAAGGCTAGCTTGCTAGGCAACCAGCTAGCTCATGTTAGCCCACTAGCCGTCTTTAGCAGCCATGAGCGGTAGCTTGCTAATTTGGCGTGCCTGACCCTCCTAAATCTCTTTTCAGGGGACAAGCGGTGGAGTTTCGTGAGTGGATACATGTGTTGCTG
Organism: Rachycentron canadum; assembly: GCA_038496675.1. Taxonomy (NCBI): domain Eukaryota; kingdom Metazoa; phylum Chordata; class Actinopteri; order Carangiformes; family Rachycentridae; genus Rachycentron; species Rachycentron canadum. Next base: position 12,908,091 of record CM076661.1, read on the forward strand.
AGTCACTGAGGAGTTTTTTCCGAAGTCGTCCCCTCCAGCTCGGTGAAGGTACCCGGCGGAACGCTTGATGGAATAACCGCAGAAAGCTGCTTTTCTGCTCCGGTAGCGGTGAAGAGAACAAGGGCGCACCCGGTGAGAAGGACCGCCAGACAGAAACACCAGAAGGAATTCACAAGTACCGCGGCTTTTTCGGGGCCTTACACACTCATTGTGTCTGATTTCTGCAGGTTTGAATCGACACGGCCTGTGTTTGTTAGGCAGCTGTATTTTGATTCGGGCAACACGATGCACGCCAGACAACAGCTGCTGCCAAGTGCTTAGTTTAACCGTGCCATGTTGTGTATAGGGCCTGTAAACATTGTGATACTCTGAACATAAATGTTCCTGCACCTCACAGGATCCTGACACACACTCTCAAGTAAAAAGCCCATAAGTACTGTTAGGTTTTAACATGAGTGTGCATTTTTGACTTTTTTCTCTACAAATGCTCTAAATTGAGTCATGTTTTCACAAGTAAGCCCATAATCAAACTGAAGCTAGAGTGAATAATCATCAGCGCGGTACCAGACATTTCTTTTCTTATTAGGAGCTGAGTATTTATGCACAAGAGTTCAAGATGGGGAAAATGCTCTCAAAAATATTTGGCAACAAAGAGATGAGAATATTGATGCTCGGACTTGATGCTGCTGGAAAGACAACAATCCTTTACAAACTGAAACTCGGTCAGTCTGTCACCACAATCCCCACAGTCGGCTTCAACGTGGAGACTGTCACCTACAAAAATGTCAAGTTCAACGTCTGGGATGTTGGAGGCCAGGATAAGATTCGTCCTCTGTGGCGACACTACTACACAGGCACCCAAGGGTTAATTTTCGTGGTGGATTGCGCGGACAGGGATCGCATCGACGAGGCAAGGCAGGAACTTCACCGCATCATTAATGACCGGGAGATGAGGGATGCCATCATCTTGATATTCGCCAATAAGCAAGACCTACCGGATGCCATGAAGCCACATGAAATCCAAGAGAAGCTCGGATTGACCCGCATCAGAGATAGGAATTGGTATGTTCAGCCCTCCTGTGCGACTACAGGTGATGGACTGTATGAGGGCTTGACATGGCTAACCTCAAATTACAAATCTTAATGATTGAGTGCTGACTGTTTTAGGTCAAAACTATAATAAAGTTGCAAGTAACAAATAACTTCTCAAAATGAGTATGGTTCAGAAAAAAAGTTGATTATCTCCCATTTATTTTTAATACTACCTTTATCCCATGACTAATTTATCTTTAACTGGGTTTTCTGGCTTCAAGTTTGCTTGTACTCTGTAGCAGGCCTATGTCACATTCATTATTTTGGGGCTTGCTTGATGAATATTGAATTATCTGGTCCAAATGTTAATACCACAGAGTTCACCGCCTTTGCCTATTCTTTTTCCTGTTTTATATAATTTTCTAATGAAGCTAAAGTTTTTATCTTCATTCTTGGACTATGGCTTGTTTCAAGGTTCTTCAGTCACTGTTGCATTGAACTTGGATCTTACTCTTTTTCTTCTAAGGTGGGATCTGTAATGTCACATAGTCTACTTGGAAGGACTTTGACATTTGTTTTAACACAGTACTGTGATGACAAGTATTTCTTCTTAATGGTATTGAGTGCAGCAAAGAAAAAAAGTTTAAAAAAATCACCATTGCTTTCATTTCATTGTCATCAGTCTTGACACCAGAGAAAAAAGGAATTCTGATGCATTTTGTTAACCCTCCCAGTCCCCTTTTGTGGGCGAACATAGTTAATTGATTGACCTTTTGTGTCATGTCTTGGTACCTAATTGTGCTGAATATTCAACAAATGGGCCTCCAGTAACACTTAAACTTGCTTGTTGGGATGCATCTTTAATTTTGGGTAACACGTAGTCAGTCGACTCAATCTTTCCAAAGGAATGTCATTCAGCTCTGAGCTCTCTCAATCTGATACCACAGTTGATAAGTCTCAGTATTGGGACATTATATGATAGCCTATATCTGTAGCATGAGTACGAAAGTACAGTAACCCTACATCAGAGTCCATCTGTCGTGCAGTCAGAGGGAGCTGTTTACTGGTGAAATGTTGAAAGACACCTTGTGGTGCAGCTCTTACTCCTCTTTTGACTGGGGGAACCATGTACAGAACAATGTCATTGTAATGTCTTATTAAAAAAGTGATTTTAAATCTATTATGTCTCTGTTTCTTTAAGGATTAAAGGTAGATTTTCATAGTTTATGGCCTCTGATCAAACTAATTCAGTTGGGCAGAAAGGAGTTTTACTACTTTAGAGTAGTTTAGTTTAATATGTGTACAGTGATTAAAAAGTATGGGAAAGACACAGCGATACTCAGTTCAAAGTAGAAGTCTGCAGCGTTAAAATTCTTGGTTTTAGTGTTGTTAGACAGATTCTTCATAAAGGGTTTATGTCCACCCTCAGTTCCCTTGCCAAATAGGAAAATGTACAAAACAGGAAGTCCAACTGCTGGTCTTTCTGGAACAACAACAGAGCCACATGATGGTTCGCATGAGAGTTGGAAGGGCAGCGGAGATATACAGCTGAATTGTGAATTCTTTTTGAATGTTGCATGTTGGTTTAGAGCCACAGTTGAGTTGATGCTGAGTTGTTGGCTGTAACTTTCCGAGTTTGCTTTTGGTTGGGACTGGCATTAAAAAGCAAGACTTGGTTGTTTTTATTCAATGACGCTGGAGTCTCTTCAAATTGAAGCACGGCTGGTGTTGGGAAAGTGGGGAAAAAAATATAGGCGCTAACGCGTCCAAATGCTCTGTAATTAGATTGCCATTAGGGCATATGAATTGCATGTCAACAGATTACAAATGCTAATGGGAACACTGCTAAACAGTCCTCTCCTCCAAGCTTGAGTCTGTAACTGCATCACATTTTAATGTTCATATTATTTGGGATCTAGTAAAATATTTAAAAAGTTGATTCTAATTTGTCTGTTCATGACAGATCTTCTTGAGACAGCGCACCACTGAGTCACAGCAAAAGAATGTTTTAGTTTCGATTAAAGCTGATTAACCAGAGTGTTTTCATTTATGACAAAGACAGGATTGATGGTGACAAGTGGTCTGACTACTGTGTTTAGGACTACAAAAGATTAGTTAGCATTATTCCACAAAGGTTTTTCTGCATAGCACACTGAGTAGCACTGTGTCTTTCCCACCGTTTTACACATCCACTGAGAAACTGTGTAATCTGTTCAAAAAGCACAGTTTGGCACTCATTTCCTCTCTCTCCTCAAGCATACAAGCAGATAATTTGCAGCATTCACTGTATCCTTGTGTATATATGTGTCTGCATCCACAGACATTTGGCTGTTTAATCATGGCGACATTTGCTGGGTGGAAAATCTGGTGTCGAGCAAGTTGTGTAAAGGCCTCAGGATGTTTGCTTTAGCACCACAGAGGTTTCCATCAGACAGGTCAGGTGACATAGACAGATATGACTGCGCAGCTAGAGAAGACGTCTTGCACAACCCACACACCTCATGCAGCTGTGATTTTAACTGTCTGATAAGAATTCAACAAACTTATTGGGAAGGTAGCCAAGACTCAGCGTATTTATAAATATTTAAGTGCTTGGTCAAGGGCCTACATTAGACACCGATGGCAGTTTAATTGGGCTGTAATGGCCGCTTTGGTTCCCACTACTTCATTACAACCATATGATCCTCACAGCTTTATTGGTAACACTGCGGCCCCTGGGGCAAGGACAGAGACTGTAAGCAAGTTTTTATGACCTCTCCTCAGTAAAGATGAGACCTCCTGGCCCTTGTGTCAACTCCCTCTGTGCTCGACTGGAATTCCTTACACTTCCTGAGAGGAGAGGTTAGTAAAGGGTGTCAGGTCAGAGAATGAAGCCCAGTACTATATGGTGCTTTGTGTAATGAGTCGAACATTTCTTGCTTATGAAATATTAAACTGTTGGGAATTTGCAAAAAAAAAAAAAAAGTTAAATACCAAATCAACAGGCACTTTACATTTACTCATCAGTGAAGCTAACAGGATATTAAGCACTTGTTTCTTTAAATTCACTTGTCATGATTCATAAAACAAGATGGCAAACTGCTTAAACACTTTCGGTGGTTTGCACAAAAATGCGTATGACAGATTTGTCTTAGGCGGCCAGTATGCGTGTTTGTTGGGGCAGTCCCTATGACAACCGCTCGATGGGATCTCTGCCAGTATGTCCTGGTGTTTTTGGTATCACATAGGTGACTGACTATGCTGCAAGTTTCCATTCAGTTCCTCTGTTCTGCACGGAAAGAGGAAGAGTGGGAAGAAATCGAAAAAGACCCCAATATCTGTCAGCTAAGTTCTGCAATATTGGAGCACTTTTTTTTTCTCCCTTTGTCACAATGGTGGCCTACCCTTTGTTAGTCAACTTGGCAAAGATTTAAAACTTCTTCAGAAAAACTCTGGTGAGTGGCATTACAGCTGCACTCCTGACATGCCTAGAAACCTAGCCTGAATTATGTTTGTGGTTTTCATGGGTGTGGCCTGTCTTCCCTGCTTGTCTTCATTTCCTCTTAACTCTAGTTTCAGAACAGTTGCACAGGTATATCACAGAGATAATACTCATTTCTGACTGTGGGTTGTGAATATAGTCATTGCTGGCTTAATGTCGGGCTGCAGTTCAGCAGCCACACCCAGCTGGATAATCACTGGAGGATGTGTGATGTGTTATGCATGTAGCCACAGATACTCCTGTGCACATAAGCAAACACCGTTATTAAAGCGGTTTATTTATCTGCTAAATGGTAGGAGTGAACACCTACTCTAAGCCATGGTTCACACAGCTTGGTTCAGTTGCTCCTTATCCTCAAAGTAAAATAGCCTTTTTTCCTATTAAAACCTCTCTTTCTCTCTGTCCTCTGGTTAAATTCTCTGCACCTTCAGAAGCCTCCCTGAGTGAGCTGTTGATGATGAACTCACGCAGAACTCAGTTTCACACAGGTCCGGAAGTGGCTGAAAGTTTTCTCGGTTTCCTGCCGAGGTTAAAGTTTTTGAATGCCAGGATAAATGCACACCTTTACACAGATGTACTCTTTCCTGTTTATACAGCAGGTGTTGCTTGAGTTTACAAGCAGCTTTACATTTATGTACAATCTAAAAAAAAGTGTTGTGGTATTAATGGGCACTTCATTGAGGTTTGGACTCACTAAATAAAGGCTGAAAATGTGAGGCTGTGAAGTCCAAGGTGCACTCTGGGCATTGGTCCAAAATACATTCCATTCATATCTACATGTGAAGGTTACTTGCTGTGTTGGAATTACAAATTCAGAGAACTATTAAATTATTATGATGTGTTAGAAGTCTACAAGACACAACCAATATGTTTTTTAATGGATGGATAAAGTGCTCATACAAGCAATAACTACATAATTTAAGACACTAACCATACAGTCTCAGTGGTCGATAATCAAGTTTGTTTTTCCACTTTAAAACCATCCAATGGTAGTCCCATTACATTTTTTAAGCTTCAGGGCTTCTATTTATGTTCCATCACAGGAAAACCTGAAATTTGTTCACATCGCTCCTCTTGAGGATTACAGGATGTCTATCACAGCTGTGTGAGAGTGTGAACCAGTTTTCCCCTGGACTCGTATGCTGTGTTTTTCCAGCTGTAACACACAGAGTGTAAAGAGGATCATAGCTGATCATAAACCATTTTACCTTCAGTTGAAAGCAATGCTACAGTAAAGGGAAGGGAAGGGCTGGCATTATAGGTGGTGCTGCAGCTTGAGTATGCACGCAGATGAAATCTACCTGCAGCAAAATGAAATCAGCTGGATGTTTCTGACATCATTTGTTTGTTCAATGTATTTGCCAAGGCTTTTTCATACAATACGCAGGCCACTGACCTCAGTCATGTGGCATCTGTAGTTTGGTTTTACAACACCTCCTCACGGAAACACTGGAGGGTGATTTTAGCATTGGAGTACACAGTAATGTAGACAGGAGTCTTTCACCCAGCAGCAGTTTCCACCAGCCACATGGATTCACTCACACTGACTGACAGAATGATGAAGACCCATGTGAAGTAACCTCAAAGGCTTCATTGAACAGCTTGCCACCACACTGACTGCACCACACTGACTGCATCCGTGTATCTGACAAGATTGCTGTAATTACAAAAGAGCCAATGTTTCGAGTGACAGTGTGCTGGATTACAGTTGAGGCTTGGGAGGAAATCTTGGGAGGAGATCTATGGTGAATCAGGTGGTGCTGCTCACACACAGAGTCCAAATTCAAACTACAGAGAGGTAATGACTCAGGGAAACGATACATACACACACATATTTCTCCCCTCCCCTCTGCAGTTCTGTCCTTGGTGCTGGGCCACCACATATCGTAATGATGACAAATGCATCATTGCACTAAAATTCTTAAGGGACAGCAGTCACGGGGAGTCAAGCCTCCACAAAACCTATGGTATTTCAAGCAATGGATCAATACACTATTACATTTTTAGTGATGCCATGTTGGAGTCACAGACTTGCTGATGCACCAGCATTATACACACAACAGTTTTAAACTTAACAGCCTACAAAGACCAATGGGAATAGTTTGTGTTGTCAAATGTCATTACGCAAATTGTGTTGCAACAAAAACAGATACGCATCTCATAGTGATGATATTTCATTGAGGGGAATGGAAGAAGGGGCCAAGTATACACAATATTCTCACAGTGCTGGGTTTGTGTCCCCACTCAACTGCAGCACAGCTGTCTTAGTTGCACCCCCGCCCTCCTCTTGTTCCCCCGCAGGGGGGTTTGTGGGGGTGAGTGGGGTGGAGCCAGCATTGTGTTTCTATAAGCTAGTTGTCCTGTCAGGCTTGGCTTCGCTGGCACCGTACCACCTCTCTGCTCTCAAATCCACTGAACAAGAGTGCCACAATTTATTAGCGTTGCTGCATCTCATTATTCCAGATGGAGGATGGAGAGCTGCAAAACAACACTGCTCACATGCTCTGGTGGGGAATGCAGCTCTGGCCTGTTGTCTCTTTGTGGACATGGAAGTTCAGTAGGCTCAGTTTGTCATGTGAAAGAGAGAAGGGTGATCTGTCAGTGTAAGGAGGGGGGCTTTGCAGGATCAGAGGAGTCACACATTTATGCAGCCCTTCTTCTATATTTAATCAGCCCAGTTTGATGTCTATTCTCGAGCCACTCCCTAATAGTTAGTGAGAAAATGAGTCTTCCTTTCTGGAACAGCGTCCCTTGGCTCCAGGCAGTGTGATGATGATGGTGACACAATGGATCCTCTGTGTCACTTGGCTGTGATGCAGCAGAGTGGAGCACACCACAGAGGCTGCTGGAGTCAGACTCTCCTCCACCCATCTGGTTTGGAGGGGCGCTGGACTGCTGCCTCATGTTAGTTTGCTTTAAAAGTACCTGGGAAATACGAGCGGATTCAGGAGTCCATGCAGATGTTTTTAACCATATTTTATGTGTAGAAAAGTGCAGACTGGATTGAGGTTGCATCTAATATACAACAGTAAAACTAATCATCAATTTCATCATCCATACCACCATTAATGAACATGCAGTGTTCCAGTAGTGCACCTTACACTTATTCATTTATTTATAAGCACTTGAAACTGTGTCATTCCCACTGCAGGTTTTCCACACAGGTAAGAGAGTTATTTCCACTAATAGCACCATCTGTTGGCAGAGAATGCCCCCATTCTGTCTAAGTGTATGCAGCACGCACAATACATGTTAAGTAATGAATGTTTATGGTCACCAGAATCAGCCGTAATGTGTATATGATAATAGATTACAGAAGACACCACTGCTTCCAGTGGGCTGCCCTCATTTACTGAGTCTCCCTGTATTCCCCTGTAGTGCTAGCCTAATTAGCCAACCACAAGAAGACTATAACTACGCAATTTTAATTATTTTTGGGTAACATTTAAGGAGGAGAGAACACCAGAGAGACTCTAAAGGGTTTGACTGGGAGGACCATGGGTAGAAAGAGGGATAAAATGTTGTCATAGAATCGTGAAGCTCACCTCGACCCCTCTAATCTTCACAATAACTCCTCTGGGTCCTGGAGGACATGGACTTAATACCAGCTGTGAGTCAAATTAATTAGCTGAACATATCCTGGTCAAACCAAAGGAGACCTCTATAGTAGGCTGATTTTGAGTGTCGCTGTCCAGCTGCCCCAGGCAGAAGTGAGAGGGCAGAGGAGGACCAAAGGGAATGATTATCGCAAATGAGCAGCTGTTATTTATAGTAATTGTTTAAAATTGGATGATTAATCTCACTCTGTACTACTTGTGATAGACATTATCATTGACGAAAACCTACAGAGATTCAAGGGTCAGAACAATGATTCAACCCAGCCACACCCGTCTTTCACCATTACACATTTCACAATCACTTGATAAATTGGCTAATAATGAATCTATTAGTTGGGAAAGAAGTATTGTATTTGTGCATGAATGTGATTTCATCAGAGCAAGCATTTGAAAAAGACTTTGTTCTTTAATCAGTGATTTTATGTTAACTAACAATGCACAATACTGAAGTATCTGCTGAACTGCAAAGAGATTCTTGTTACTGTTTAAATAAAAAAACCTTACAATTATATTCAGCCGTATTCATAGGTCTGAGGCACTATGCCATCAAAAATGTTCTTAGCAGCATCAGCACATTTCATGCAGGCAAATTAGCTTTGCACTCCTGGATCCCAAAAGAGAAAGGATGATAACCTCGATGCATTAAATCATAATCAAACTTGGTTCCCATTGTATTCGTCTATAAAGTGAGTTGAGTGTTTAATGGGACCTTCAGTGCTAACCCCACCCTGCCAAGTTCAGCATTAACATTTTTATTTGGTCTGCACGTTGGAGGCCACCCTGCTCATTACACTCCAGCTCCACTGTGTAAACAGACAGCAGCATGAAAGGCTGCGAGGGGCCCCTGCATGCCTGTGGGAGTATGGGGCGTACTTCATGGTTTATGCTTGAAAAAGAGCCATAATCTTCCAGCTAATCTGGGGCTTGAGGTGGAATTCCCCTCGCATGGACGGCAAAAACTAGCAAACAATGCTGGCTCCAAGATATAGAATTTTAGTCCTGATTTATTTTCCCATCACCCTCAGAAGGGGAAATTTTATTGATTTGACAAACTTAAGTTTATATTTAGTTGTAAAATAAAAAGGATGGTCCTCAGATTAAACTAATTATAGTTTTATTGCAGAGACTTAACATTTAGACACAGTTAAATACTTTTTAAGCAACTACTGCCCCCTAGTGCTCCAAATAGGCAATGCCTGAATTCACATACCTCATTCACAATGAGAGGAAATGTGAAAACCACAGCAACTGCCAGTAGGTACTCATTTCTGTGGAACAGCCTTAAGAGAACATGTGGATATATGTTAATACTTTTTCATAAAAATTGAATGTGCTTATCGCCTAATGTAATGACCCAATTAACAAGACAGATTGTGTTCATGTTTGTAGTCTCTTGCAGTTAACTGAGATGTAAACGCTGGACTTTCTCATCTACTAAACTTTTGCATAAAAGCAAAGCAAAACAACAAAAACAAAAATCACAACTATTTGCAAGGCTAATTCTAAAGCTCAAACATCCAAATCAGCACTAAGAAAACATAGTTCACTCTCTCCCTTGACTTTGTTTGTGACCTCTCTAACTCATTTTATTGAAGACAGTCACAACTGTCTGTACTTGCATGTCATGCATTGCCACCTGCTGTACCCTCACAGCCCTGCAGTTACACAGACCAGTGTGTATCAAAAATAAATTTTACAATAGGTTCACTTTTTAAATATTTTTTACTTAAAATCACACATCAGGACAGTATTTACTGATACATTACAAAATATTTTTCTTAGAAAAGGTTTAAGAATAAACACAGGAATTAAGAGACAGCAAATCTTCTACAGTTGGCATTGCAGACTTTGAATTTTCCCTTTCACAGTCCAATTTTCATGTGGTATTAGCATGGAACACTAATTACCGTATGCACAAATTTCACCACACAAATTTAGACTTTTCTTCGGATGTGCAGGATGTGGATTTCTGGACTGCTGAACTCAGGGTGTTGTTTGTCTAAAGAGATCTCCTCACAGCTGAAGTGTTGTTTCAGCAACTAAGAGATAACACAAATGACAATGGTTCACTGCAAAGTGATGCCAAATATGTCAACTTCTTGAAATGTGTACATTTATTTACAAGCTGAAAACAAAATTTGTGTCTCACCTCAAAAAACTGACTCTCCACTTTTGGGTTGATGCCCTCAGTGCGTTGCTCATAACAGCAAATAATGCAGGTCTCAGGTCCAGAGAGCAGCTTCAAGCTCTCCACCAATGGAACAATTGACTGTGTGGAAATAAATGATGAGTCACAATGAGAAAAGCAGCACAGCACTCTTGGTTTGTTCTTGATAGTAGCGCAATTCCACAAAAGGTCATGTTTGACTGAAAACTATAGTGAAATACCTGCTCATAGTAGATGCAGTCTGCCATGAGGACATAATGTGGGGGAGGGTAGAACTCGGACACATCTTCACCCCTTTAGGAAAAAGTTAGACACAGTTAGATGTGTCTTACAGTATGATGACCATGCTTGTATAGGACTGAAATCTAATAGTGTATAAGGTAAGAAATAAGTACAAACCATTTCAGTACCTTGGCAGTTATGGATCCACTACTGATAAGTTCTTGGTTCTCTTCGATGTTCACTCTCAGGAGGGTCTGCAACTCCTCCAGGTCTGTCACTGTGACTTGAGCTCTATGGGAATTAAGAAACAGTCATGATATCAAAATGTATTTTGGATTCACTGTTATGAGTTTTAATCAATACAAGGATATAGTTACTGCAAAACGATGGAGAACGGGCGTCTAAGATGATGGTGATACAAGTGCATGTGTAATAATAATAATAATATATAGCGTTAAACACAATCTCGCCGGTGGTCAGTCTCACCCCAGTGTTGCTGCCATCAGACCAACTACTCCTGTCCCGGCTCCTAACTCCACCACTCTCCTCCCGGCCCAGACGTTCACTCCTCGGGACGGATCGTAAAACTGTTGCGTCTCCAAATATTTCGCAAGAACGATGGCTGCATCCCAAACCACACAGCCCACATCTCCCAAGTAGCACTGCTTCACCTTTAAGCTACAACCGTCGTTCTTCTCTATTTCTCTCACAAAATATTTACTCTCGTCTGCGTCAGCCGCCATGTTGGTAGCGACAGGAAGAGGGAAAGAACTTCCGGGCAGATTTTTCCAGAATAAAACTTTAATCTCCTCAAATCGGCCGAGGGAAGAGAACAAGTGTTAAAGTATCAACAGCTCATATCAGTAGAATATGGTCTGTGGCAACAATATTCTAATATACGTCTTAATTCTACTGTGTTGACATATGCAATGATAAGAAACTGTATTTAATTGGTAAAGAATCAATTCAACAGTGCGACAGGCCTCCACTTTCACAAGGCACCTGCATACAGACTATAAGTATTTTCAGAATTAATTCATGACCATGACCTCAAAGCCAGTTGTGATATCGTGAGAAAAAAAACTAGTGATCATCTCATACGTGTCGAACACTTAAAACCTAAGGCTTCATATTTGTGCCCTATTTCCTATAGAGACTTCCTCTTTCCTTTCAGCTTTGTGATTCATGTTCACTCTTGTTAGTTCCTCTTCTTGACCAAGCAACTTGACTTCACAGATGAAAGTAAAGCAGCGAAGAAAGTAATGAGTCGGGCTCCAAGACATCTTTGAGCTCGTTACGAGCCCGTCATTCATAAGAACCAAAGACACAACACAGTTACTTTGCACATCAGAGCAAATGTTTATTTCCATATATTTTCAGGAATATGAATTATGTACAAGCTTTTGACTTTGAGCAACGAGATATACAATGTATTCCTCTGTGCAGCTTAATAACGTTCATGGACTATAGACAAAGGGTGTGTTTGGGGCCCGCCTCAGTCCCTTCATCTAAACTGCAAAGAGAAATCATCAATCGAGCCATCAACACAATAGATAGCTCTTACGCGCATGCGCGAATGCTAGCTGCACTGCTGGAAGCGACGTGACGTGATAGCGCGCGCAGCTTTTGCTAGCTAACTTCTTCAGAGAGGCCTGTCTTTGTCGTTAGTTGCAAATTCATCGAAATTTTACAGATGAACAGATGAGTCAGCCAGTATAGCTCCTCTAACCTGCCTGTAAAATGTTTCGTAGCAGCACGGACGAGGTAACGACCGGTGGCGACACATCTGAATGTGGACCGACCTGGTCACCAACGGACCGAAGTGGACTGGACGAGACCACCTCGTACGTCCCCCAATCGGCTTCCTCAAGTTCGTCCTATCAAAGTTTAGATGGAGGCAGTACGATCTCCAGCCAGGGCCCAGCACTACCCCGAAGGACCACAGGTGATCCTGTGAAGTTGTAGCTAACACTGGCATATTTTACGGTCACCTGGAGCGGCGGGAACACACTAAATGAGGCTAGAGACAGTAAAATGCTAGCATTTCAAACAAACTGAAATATCTCAAATTGATTCGATAGTACATTATAGAAAAATAACGGGGAGGCGTTCATAAGACTGCAAACTTTGTTTCTGGGCAGGGCATTGCAGTGCTAATATATGATAAAGACCCTCCCCCCATATTTTGTCTCAACGTAGGTCAGTCTCACACCCTCGTGTTAGGAAGGAGAAATACATCACTCCCTGCATCATCTTCGGACAGTTCCTCCTTCCGCAGCCGTGGAGGAACACCCAGATTCAGAAGGACCCCAGGTTCTGCAGGGGCCTCACGCACACATCCTGCACAGACACCACTGACTGATCGCACTGGTACTTACATTTCAGATAAATACTGTGCTGGATAAGGTGTAAAAACAGCTGAAGGCACAGTTTCTTATTTAGATGTCTATTTTTCTTGTAGCAACAAGTTGCTCCTCTGCAGCTACAACCTCTGTTGCCTCTGGGATTGTAGCAGTGGTTGAAGGGCGTGGTTTGGCCAGGGGAGAGATTGGCATGGCCAGTCTAAATCTAAAATGTCCAGAGCTTGTACTCTCTCAGTTTGCAGACACTGGAGCATATGCCAAGGTAGCTCATTCATTTTATTGGCTGGCAATAACCACTCAGCACTCGGAGGAGACTCTGAAATACAGCAAACTCATGTCACAGTCATATATTATTCTTCTGAAGGTCATAACCAAGATTCACATCTTGCTGCCACTGGAAATTCTGATGCCAGATACAGCTAGTGAGAAGGGGAAAGGGACCAAGCTGTTCAACCTCATCACTGAGAACTTTCCGGTACCAACCCAGAATAGGTGTTAAGAGTAAAATGTACCAATCTTTTGAATACCTTAAGTGTCCTAAAGCAGATAATAGCTAATCAATACCCATTCATTCAATCACAAGTTTATTCTTCCAAATTACTTTGAATTGGGAAGGGTGTGTCCCATCTGATGACATATTTTGACTTATTTTTTTTTGTTAGGGTGTATCTTTCACTGCAATCCAAAGGAAGTATTTTAATGAGAGGAAAGGACTGGAGTACATTCAGCAGCTGTGTGCTCCAGAATTTGGCACTGTCCTCATGGAAGTACAAGCAAAGTATGCAGCTGAGAACAATAACCTATAGAAATAGATGTACTGTGGCAGTATACTGTTTTTTATTATCTTATATCTCAATCTTGTTCAGATATTATTGCCTAGCAGCTGCAGCTGCTTTGCTGAAATACTTAGAGTTCATCCAGAACTCTGTCTACGCTGCCAAGTCACTTAAAGTGAGCTTTAAGGGTAGTGAACAGACAGCCATGATTGACTCAGCATCTGCCACTAACTTGGAGTTGGTGGTAAACAATAGAGCTCACAGGTAAGAGGGAAAGTAATGGCAAGACTGTGAGAGCATCATCTTTGTATCTACTGATTGGGTAATCATAGATGTTTCCAGTCTTCCTCTGTTTTTGCTTGTCTTTGTGTAGGAGTGAACATAGTCTTTTAGGGGTACTTAACCACACAAAAACACCTGGTGGTGCTAGAAGATTGCGCTCCAATATTTTGGAGCCTCTGGTTGATGTGGACACGATCAACATACGACTGGACACCATACAAGAGCTGCTACAGGATGAGGAGCTCTTCTTTGGCCTGAAGAATGGTCAGTTTTCAGTCACACATTGAATATTGTGCATACTGACAATGAAAGCATAACACAGCATTTGAATATCTGTTCTTTTGCATCTCTTAGCCGTTGGCCATTTCCTTGACATTGACCAGCTGCTCTCTGTTCTTGTCCAAATCCCAAAGCAGGAAACAGTACGTGCTGTACTTTCACTACTTATGATTGTAGAACATGGTTTGATGTGATGCAATATGTTGACATTAAGCAAATTAATTTGCAGGTTCAGGTTGCTGAAGCAAAGATTACACATGTCATTCAGCTGAAATACACATTGGATCTTGTGCCAAGGTTAAGGGTCTGTGTCTGTTGGTATATTTTATATTAGTTCTTCTAATATTAGTTTGTCCCACAGCCATTGAAATAAGAAAAAAGCATTTTTCTGCACAAAAATCATTTTACTAATTATTACTTTGTCATTATATACTATAATTGTAAATCTTCAAAGCATTCCACTGTATAAACAGATGGTGCTGGAGAACTGCAGCACAGCTCTATTCAAAGCATACAGCACATCACTCGAAGACACCAGGTATTAACCCCTGTCCGTATGACGTACATTTTAAAATCATTTTGGACTGCCTGCAGACTTCTTCCACTGTATATTTGTGTCCACCCCAGGTTTGACTTGATTCTAGAGCAGATCAAGACAGTGATTAATGATGACACTACCTACCTGAAGGGAAGTCTGAACATGCGCACCCAGAAGTGTTATGCTGTGCGTCCTAATGTCAACGAGTTCCTTGACATTGCCCGCAGGGCTTATACAGAGATCGTTGATGACATTGCAGGTGTTTAATCTGGCTGTTTAGTTGATTTCGTTGCCTTGAAGTGTATAAAGTAGTGATACCTCAAAGCCTATTAAACGGCACTATGTTGCACAGGGCTTGTGAACCAATTGGGGGAGAAATTTGGCCTGCCAATGCGTACCAGCTTCAGCACAGCTCGGGGTTTCTTCATTCAGATGAAGCTTGAAGGAGTGGTTTTGTCTGAAGGGAAGCTCCCCTCAGAGTTCATCAAGGTATGGTCCACTAAAGATATGGATGAATAGAACACAGAGTCCACATACTAATTAAGAATAAAATGGTAAAAAATAATGTCAGCTTTGAATGAAGGAGGCTAAATTACTCTGAAGGAGATAATCAAGTCTGAATCACTGAATGAACTGTCTCAGGTAACCAAGCACAAGAACAACTATGGCTTCACCACTGCAGACCTGATGAAGATGAATGACCGCTGTGATGAGGCCCTGAGGGAGATCTTTCACATGTCCTACGTGTGCGTGAGACTGATCCTATCACTTAATAATATAAATATGCACTAATATATTGGATTAACTTGGTGATTAATGTCTTATTCACAATATTAATACAATAACATTTCTTGGACTAATTGATTAATTGGGTTAGTCTGATACGCTATTTGGTATTATTAGTCTCCATAGATGACTGGCATTATGCCTTTCTGTTACGAGAGATGAGACCAATCATTTTACAGAAATGACCAACTGTTATTTTACATTCTCTGCCAAAAAGATGATCTAGTGTACATCAATTTGTTTTTGCTCTACTTTATGTCCACTAGGAGGTGCTGTATATAAGCTTTAATTTCCTTTCAGTGCTTTTTACCCCTGGTAACTAACCTTTCTCTATAAAGGGTGATATGTCAGCTGCTTAGCACTATCCATGAGCACATCCACTGCCTTTACAAGCTGTCTGATGCTGTATCCATGCTGGACATGTTGCTGTCACTTGCAAATGCATGCACTATCTCAGACTATGGTAAGTATGACGCTCCATTGTTTTCAAACCACAAGTCAAACTGTCAGACGAGTGATGTCTTGTCTGCCAGTGTCACACATGACAACCAGAAAGAGCTCTACTCAGCTGGCAGCTCTGCTGGCCTCAGTTTTGTCATGTGTGGGTGGTGGGCAGCCTCAGCCACGTGGGTGGTGAGCACTGGCCCTCAGCTGTCTGAAAGCGTCTCTCCATAGACACGTGCTGACTGCCTGCCCCCTTCTATCCCAGCCAGCTTGTACTCAGATTACCCTTGTTACATAAATGTGCACTGGTGCACTGCATTTACATAGACAACTCTCTAGCAGAGGAGCCAGCTGCCTTCAAACACTGCCCACTCCTCTCACAGTGATCAGTTTTTACAGTGTGACTCACCTTTCAGTTAACCAAACAGCAATTAATTATACAAGAATTTAATTATGTGTATGAAATGATATGCTGCATTTCTGATATTCAAGTTACAAAGCAATGGTAATCACTGAGTCAGTAATGCTGTGCAGGTTTGTGACAAAATTGCCAAATACTAACTCATACAATGTAGCTGTATTTTAATGCTTTGTGATTGTCCAAACAAATCAAGGTGTTTTTGATTGTTGTTGCTGTTTTTTCTGCTGTGTCTGCCAGTGCGTCCAGAGTTCACAGACACACTGGCAATCAAGCAGGGTCGTCACCCCATTCTGGAGCGACTGGCTAGACAGCAGCCTGTATCAAACAATAGCTACATCTCCGAGGGCAGCAACTTTGTCATCATCACTGGACCCAACATGAGTGGCAAATCCACCTACCTCAAACAGGTGGCGCTGTGTCAGGTCATGGCTCAGATAGGTCAGCGACAAACCTCTCAGCATCACATGATTTTGAAAAGCAAAGCTGTAAAGTGCTGTGCATTGATTTAATTTGATTTAGGAGTAAAGCTGCCTGCATTATTATTCCAGGCTCTTTTGTCCCTGCTGAGTATGCCTCGTTTCGTGTTGCTGATCAGATATTCACCAGAATTGGTGTGGATGATGATTTTGAAACTAACTCTTCTACATTCATGTTGGAAATGAAGGAGGTATGTGTTTTGGGTTGTTTTTGTTTTTTTTAATTTTTTCTCACATTAGATTTACATGTGTCTGTTAATTACATAATTTATGAGGGATAAATACAATAAATTATCATTGATTGTACACTTCTTCCCCAAAGATCTCGTATATAATCCACAATGTAAGTGATAGATCCCTGATCATCATAGACGAGCT
The DNA here is from genome assembly GCA_038496675.1 of Rachycentron canadum. Taxonomy (NCBI): domain Eukaryota; kingdom Metazoa; phylum Chordata; class Actinopteri; order Carangiformes; family Rachycentridae; genus Rachycentron; species Rachycentron canadum. The sequence goes on from CM076661.1 coordinate 12,925,353, forward strand.
GGGGCGTGGTACCAGTGCTGAGGAGGGCATTGGAATCTGTCATTCAGTTTGTGAGTTCCTCCTTAGCCTCAAGGTAGAGTATACGTAACAAAAATATGAACTAAAGACTGCTGAATCAGTAGCCTAGGTCTGATGAATGCCTTTCACTTGTCACAAAAACTAATTTAACAAACCTGAACTTCATACATCAAACTTGTTTCACACAGAAGGTGCATACCCTATGTCATTTGAATCTGATGGGGACATATTAAGTGGGAGTGTCCCCCAGTTATACTTTTCTGGGAAGAAATAAAACATTTCACCCAGGTGACCTCTCTCCAGAATGTGCTATTGAATGATGATTCTGGGCAAAATCCGCACCACTCAAAGACTGGATCTGTGGCTATCAGCATGTACTGTTGCTAAAAAAAGATGTTGTACTCTTTTTATTCATCAATGGAATCACTCTTTAATAGAGATTTTATCTATGGAAGACTTGCTAGGATGAAGTGGGTCATGCTCAAGGCTAGCACACAGCTAGAACTGTGATATAACTTTTCTTTCTTTATTCACTCTGCAAAGTGCTGTTTTAAAATACCTTGCATGTATAGTGGAATTTAGGGAGGTGTAGGTTAGGTTTATGAGGTGATTAAAGGTGCAGGATTATGCTTTATGGTACTTCTCTTTATCTTTTATTGTATTAGTAATTTGTCATTGTAAATTACATCTTGTTATACATATTCTGTTATGGACAGGTTACTGGTGATACACCTGCAGTTGTACATCACCAGTAATTTAAAAAAAATTTAGTACATGCTAATGTGCTGCCACTCCTCTCTCTAAAATGAAAACCAGATGAGTCAGATTCCTGCAGTCTGTATTAATCATTTAACTTGTTATTATCTGATAATCAGATAACGTGGCACACATCTTAGGTCAACAGTAGGAATAGAGCATGTCGTCCAGTTATTTAATCTTCAGGGTGTGTGCTGTTTCTTGGCTACTTGCAGGCATTCACCCTGTTTGCCACACACTTTCTTGAGCTATGCCAGCTAGAGTCTCTTTACCCCAATGTGGAGAACCAGCACATGGAGATTCAGCACACACGCAGTGGTGACACTGGTGCTGAGTGTGTGGTGTATACATACTTGCTGAATCGAGGCTGCTCTGAGGAAAGACACTATGGTAAAGGATTTTTGAAATCCAAGTACAATTCTGTTAAAATGAGTTACAGGAAATTGACACAGAGCCTGTTTTTGCTCTTCCAGGTCTGAGAGCAGCAGAAATGACTGCCCTTCCTTCAAGATTAATCCAAGAGGCAAAGTTAATTGCCTCCAGCGTTAGCCAGCAACTCTTGGTATGATGATCTGATTTTGTTTCTTTGTAGACTTTTGTGCTTCTATGTGCATTTATTTACATATATTGTGAGCAACAGGACCAATGTTCATTTGCAGGAAACCATTATTTGTCAAATGTTGTGCAATGGCCTCTCATTAAACAGTACAAATATATTTGTGTACCATAAATAATCCTGGCTTATATCAGAGAATTGCTGGCTAAATAGACAAGACCTGAGGTGTGTTTCATTATTCTTGCAGGCCAAACATCACAGTGATCTGGAGACACAGAGGCAGAGGGCTGTGTACCACCTGGCCACCCGCCTCCTACAGACTGCCAGGAACTCCAGACTGGACCCCGACAGCCTGCGTATGTATCTGAAAGGCCTGAGGAAGCAGTATGAGGCAGAGCTGCAGGCAGCAGAGCGGCAAGCATCCACCGACATAGAGGAGGAGTGACTGACTCAGCCTTACAGCGGGGAGGGGCAGTGAAACACTTGTGAAATATAAGATTGGCGTATGATGAACATTACTGGACATTTTGAGTTAAAACGTTGGCTTCATTTACACCTACATCGACATTAAACGGTCAACACAGTCAGCTTTTTTTCTCTGCCATTCTTACAAATAAAAACTATGATACTACATATTACAGAAATGAAATATATGTAAATTGTAGCAGTGTATATATGTAATCGATGAGGGAATGCTGTTCTGATACCACAGAAGATTAGAAAATAAATGAGAAGTGCAGTCAGGTCACTAAACACCACAGATATATCAGAAATCGCCATAGAAATACTAAAGTTAACTGCTCATGTGTCTACGGGCTTTGGGGAAGTGCAGTGACCACTCCCCTGATTGCTTTTGTCCACCGTAGGATCTTTGAACCAAGGATGTCTCGAAAAGGCGGGGCTTATCGCTCACTGTTTCTTACGTAAATACGACTCGGGTCGGTGTGCCTCGAGTGACAAAACAAGCGTTCCCCAGCAACCTGACTATGACCCGCCCCCGCGAACCAGAAACAGCAGATAGTCTGACGGATAGCGCAGAAGAAAGCCAGGCTGGAGCTGCCCTGGGAAGTCAAGAGTCCGCCGGAGTCAGCGCCGAACAACGCCATTTCACCATTAGCTAAGGCAGCAGCTAACTGAAGCTACAGGTAGGCTGCGAGGAGCCGTTTTCACCGACCCTGTGTTTGTTTCTTGTCAGAGAGCCGCTCATCCAGGTCTTAGCGTGGCTAAGCAGTTTACCCAGGCCTCCCAGGCCCGCAGGACTTACACGGAAGAGAGGAGCAGGAGACCGGGTCAGAGATTTTAGGAGAGAGGGGGGCTGGGTCACCAGCAAGACGAGGCCCGTGGGGGCAGATGTCCACGCCTCCAGACGGGCTGAGAGCTTGTGGGAGAGACACAAACTTGTACGCCCCTGTTAACATTAATATGGGTTACTTTAGTCGCCGAAGACTGCCTCTGTACTAATAATTGGATTGGCCGGCTCACGTTAGTTGGCTAGCGTTAATGTTAGCTCATTCATAGTGCCCAGCAGCAGCCCCCCAGACACGAACTTGAGTGGCGACAAGCCTTTTCCTGTACGGATTTAACTGTTATAGCCACTACTCACAGCCATGTCCCCGGCCTCGCTGAGCCCTCCCTCTTCAACGTTTTTTTTTTTTTTTTTGCTAGTCATGTTGGTGGACTGAGCTTCCCGTCGACATCCCTGTCTTCTTTCGCTTTCATAATTTCGTTTGATCATAACGTGACTAAGAGGAGCTAACTGGGCTAACTTAGCTAGGGAGATTAGATCAGATCCATTTTTTTCTGTGATTGATGGTTGTATCCACAGCCTGGCTTGTCTTGGTGTAAGAACAGCTGTCATTGCGTGTCTTGGTTCACCAGCCGACGATTAGACATGACTTAGCAAACTGGGACATTTAGTACTCAACCTTATTGAACTACCCTTGTTGAATGGTGAAGTGACTTGATGAACATCACCATATCTCAAAGACACTTCAGGTGCTATTTCTTATTTTTGCTACATAAAAATATATATTATATCTAAAAGTATTCCGGAGCCCCGCCTCTCTGTGGTGTCAGGTCTTTCTTGTTAGCATTGTCCATTTCCCTGAGGTTTATCTGTAGATAAGCTCTTATCTTTCGTGTCTTGTACTTGATGCCTTGTTACAAGCAGAGAGGAGCAGAGCTTTTCAAACCACTAATGCGCATTTGCAATGTTTTCCACCACAATCAGGTGTCGATTCCCTACTGTGTACTTTGCTACTTTCTTTAGAGTTTATTACCGGAGTCTCGATAAAGATGAAGTATGAGTTTGTCATCCCCATAGTTTAAAATACAGCCATCTTCCAGCTGTCCTACCTTTTACTCCACATTATTTTTAATTGCCTGCAATAAATAAAATATTTTGGTTAAAAGGTGCTGCTATTAAACAGTAAAAATTGCTCCATAATCTGAACGTGTTTCGGTATTAATACTATAGAGTGACTGTCAGTTAAGCTTCTATAGCTTTTATTTTTCAAAATTTTGGTGTAGAATTTAATCTAAAATGAATTTGTTGCTGAAGTACTGTAACAACCTTTTGAAAGTGTAGGGGACCCTTACACTTTCTGAAGTTACACACTTGGTTATAAATAGTTTGTATTATGATTACATTTTCAGGTAGAGTATTGTAAGTGTAAAACGATGCCTGGCCTAGTTTTAAAGTACTATCTGCACAGCTTTTTGGGGCCTGATAATTATCATGAGTTCCCTCTATGTCCATGGCTGCCAGATCAGGAGGCCTGTCCAGCCAAGTGGCTAGATTCCGGGGAGCTAACAGCCCGAGAGGGCTTTGTCCTCCAGGCTCATTTTGATGCTGGGACAAAACTTGGGCCACACAAGGAAACTAGCACACCTTTCACTCTGAGGCTTGGTTCTGAAAGCAAGCAGGTTTCAAATTTTAACTCTTCTTACTCCACCCATACTTTATATGCCAAGAGGCGATGTTGCCTCATGAGTTATTTCACAGCTTCATTTGGTCTTACGTGGAAGTTTCCTGGAACACACAGGGACATATAAAAAGAATTTTGTCAATTGTTAGCTGCTGAACGTTAGCAATTACACCACATTACTTCATTCATGTTTTGTATGTAGTACATCCTGTACTATAATTTTGTCATTGGTCCTATTTTCCAAAACTTGCTAAGTGACCTAGCTAGTTAATATACAGGTCTTTGACAATCAAAAACACTAGAAGGCTTCTTTGGTTTTGGCATGCTGCCTATTAGCATTATTGTGTGGTTTCTGTTCTGACATTAGGCTCTTCTGCTTTAGGCTGTCCAATATAAATGACACATCTTCTAATGAGCACACAGATCCTATACAGTGGAGAAGCAGGTAATAAACGTGAAAGGCTAATGTTTTCAATTCGTGGTTTGAGATTTTGACTCTGCACCATCTTTTGCACCATGCTCTCTTTAAAATGTTATATAATGAAAACTGTTAAAAGAATAGTTTCAAAAGTGTTATATAACAAGGACCTTTTAGTTTATACTTGGAAGAAAGGCTTAGTCTCAAAAGGTAGAGTAATTATAAAATAAGTCAAATATTAAACATTAAAAATCAGCCTAGTATATTTTTTGTATGTTGTTGTATCTTTAGATTTAGAAGATTTAGTTTCTGGGGTTGGGAGTGGAACAGAGTCAGTGTTACACTACAGCCTAAGCCTGTCAGTCCTCAGAAAGCGCTGCAGTAGAAAGTTATTCTTAAATGTATTATCAAGGGTAATCTCCTTAATCCAAATTACTTTAATCCAAATTACTAAAGAGGTCTGCTCTACGATGGTGACTCCTACGCTACATTACTGACACAGATCTTGGGTATAGGATGGGATTGTGCAGCACTCCAGGTCACTCACTGCCGTTGCCACTCTGTATTGTTTACAACACAATACTGCTGTCGTCACCCAGGGATTAACTTGTCCCCATTTTCAAATCACAGTGGTTTTACTTTTGTAATAAATGTGTAAATTTGCATTAGGCAGTGTGTGCTCGATTGTGAGAGTTACTCTCCAGGTACGTCATTCAGCTACATCATTGACTCGGCCTCTGAAAGATTGTAGAACCACCTCAGTGCTTGTTGTGTCAAACATGGCGTCAAGGCTGGAATCACATTGAATAAACAAAAGAATATGTTTAATCAAAAAAGATAGAAATAACAGAGAAACAGGAAAAACTGATCTAAAGCAAGAGCTGCCATAGAAATTGAATATATTTTTGCTCAAATTTTTTTGGCAGGGTTGGAACATTTTTTTTGGTTTGTTTTTTGCAATAACATTGCTTGGTCGAGGAACTGCTTTAAATAATTATACATATGTGAATATATAGGTTATTGTTGCTATGGCAAATAAACCAGCCTCATTTTAAAAACCATTATGCAGGCATTTTCTCAGTATTTTTTATGCCAACAAAAAGCAAATCATTAAAGCCTTAGTTTGGATTTATACTGGCTTCTTGCAGATGAGTTGGGTCTTAAATTGTTCCTGCTTTATCAACATTGATCCCACCATAGTTCAGTCTTACTTTCTAGCCTCAAGGAGACAACACTAAGAATACCTCTTCACTCTGTAAACTTTGCCTGCAGAAGACCCCTTTCTCCCTTGGCTTGAAGCAGGCACGGGCTAAACTGCAGCTGCAACAGACCTCAGCAGGTGACACTTGCATGTGGGTGTATTTTTGCCACTTGCAAATTCATCCTCATGTGAGTTTAGAATACCACCATGTCGTCCTTGTGGGGGCTCAAGGAGGGAAGTGACTAAATGAGACATTGAGCCTTCTTTTATTTAGCCTAGTTGTCTCTCTGATGTTCTTGACCTATTTTATAACCTTTTAAGCCAATGTGAGCAAAATAGAGGGCTTTTATTACCCTAAATAGCCACATTTCAAGTAGTTTGCTTATTCTCTACGAACACACACACACACATATATATTAAGGTAAAGAGGCTGTTAAGCTGTGTAGCAGGGGCAGTGTTGTCTAATTGGAACATATCACTATGTGAGAGAGTAAAACACCTCCACTCTCATCATGGCCAGTAGCAATAGTTGAACTGGAAATAAGACGAGTGCAGCAGGATTTCATTTGGATGGATATGAGTAACAAGCTAAAGTTACAAATGAATGTACATCAGCCTTTGAGCTCTTTTATTCTTGTAATCTCTGGATTTCAGTGGTCTTTGCCAGTTAACTTTGCTGGTAGAAATCTGGTACCACACACATAGTATGTGTAGAATATTGCCAGATTCATATCATGATGTGGAACGGACAGGTCTGCTATATGCTGCTTAATGTTGACTGTGTGATAAGTGGCCTAAACAATTTTTTTTTTTTTTTCCCCTGTGCCTTTCTCCTTTCGTTCAGAATGGCGGTGGATATCTACGACTCTCAGTACCTGCTCATCCTGGCCCCTTCCCTGGTCATTGCCCTCATGTTCCTCTTCTTCTGGCTCTTCATGAAAGAAACCTCCTATGATGAGGTGCTGGCCAGGCAGAAACGTGACCTCAAGCTTCCACCATCCAAGCCAGATACGCGTAAGAAAAATGAAAAGAGGAAGAGCAAGAAGAAGGAGAGTGCCAGCGGGGGAGTCGGCGGAGGTGGAGGAGGTGGAGGAGAGTCAGAAGAGGAACTGCGGGACTTTGATATGGCTGACGGTGCCAACAGTTCCACTCTGGAGGTAGAGGAGGAACCTGCACCAGTGGCTACACCAGATCCTGCTCCACCAACACCTCCTCCTTACGTGCCTGTTCCGTTGTCAACTGAGGCTCCTGCCGGTTTGAGGGAGAGAAAGAAGAAGGAGAAAAAGGCTGCTAAGGCTGCTGCTGCAGCTGCGGCTGCTTCTGCTGCTGCTGCTGCTGCTGCTACAGCTACAACTACAGCTACCCCCACTGACGGGCCAGAAGTGAACGGCTCCAAGCCGGTCATCTGCAAGTCCGAGCCACCTCTGGCTGCAAGCAAACAGTCCAGTCCACCCTCTCCCCAACTTGAGGTTCAGGTCCAAGTCCAAGCTTCTCAGGCTCCTGTTCAGGCTCAAACACCTCCCCAGATTTCTGGGAAGAAAAAGGAAAAGAAGAAACAAAAAGCAGAGCCTGGTGAGTAAAGTTTAAAGTTGGTATGTTGCTGTAGTAGCTACCTCATAATTTCTTTAAGTTATATCATTTTTTCATCAGTCAAACTGGCAAACTGGCTGACTCTGACAGTATTGTCCCCTTGTTTTTCCAGTGGATGACCAGCAGACAGAGGTTAAAGCAGAGCAGGCTCCAGCACCAGTAAAGAAGGATGCTCCCATTGTGGCTGAAACCAAAGTTCTGGATGGTGCAACCCCAAGTGCTACCACTGGCAAGAAGAAGAACTCTGCCAAGAAACAAAAGACAGAGCCCGGTAATGATAATACAGCGCGCCCATCAACTTCAGAATCTCAGAACATATGCTCAAACTGAAGTCTGAACTTTTTGCTTTGTAATCAACCATTTTTCTCAAATCCAGTAGATGAAAGCCATGTTCTGGCTGACTCTGCAGCTTCTGCCAACCACCAGGCAGCTCACAACGACAATGTGCCATCCAAAGGTTCTGGCAAGAAACAGAAGAATGAGACTGACAAAGGTAACAAGTCTTTAACTGTTTTTTTCTATCCCACATCTGCTGTTTAACCATATACTAATCAGCTTGACTTTATCAACAGAGAACACAGAGGTGAAGTTGAAGGAGTTGCTGTCTGGTCTCTCCAGCCTGGTTCTATCAGAAGCTGAGGCTGTTAGTGTGATGACCCTCCTCAGAGAGAAGAGTCCTAATGCCTTGGATGCCTGGCACAAAGTGAGAGATGAATTTATGACAAGAGGCATTTCACACTTTTTGTAAATGGCAGAAGACCCTGTATTTGTATCTGGATATCTAATGCCTGCTTATTTTAATGCTATGTCACTTGCCAGCAGTCTGCAGCCAGGCCTGACCCAGCTGCCCAGGAACGAGAACGACTCCTGACAACTCTTCAGGAGGAGGCCTCCATTGCTAAGGACAAAGTGAAACAGCTCAGCCAGGTCTAGATTCCCATGTTTTACCTTATGAAGTACACAATATGATTTATTTCTATCCTCAGCAAAGTGTTAACATCCAGTATTGCTTTGTGCTGCAGGAGCTCCAGGTGGAGAAGCAAAAGACAGGACGAGTGGAAGCCATGATGAGGGAGCAACGTTCAGCCATGGAGAAAGAGGTCGGAAGCATGCAGGCCAAGGCACAGAGCAGCTACCAGGAACTCCAGACCATGCAGATAAAGGTGAGGGTTTTGATGAACTGAATGATGAAAAAATGTGAAAGAACCCATGCCTTTGAGTGTTGTTCTCTAAACTGCATGGAGACTGAATCCTACTGTTTATGTGTAGTTCCAGCAGATGAGGGAGCAGTTGGAAAGCCAGATCACTCGACTGCAGCAGGAGAACGGCATCCTAAGGGATGCAGTCAGCTCTGCCACCAACCAGATGGAGAGCAAGTCGGTGCTACACTACATTACTACACTATCACACCAGATGAGGCTTCTTGTCCTAACATATCCATCTGCACGTCACACTATGTTAAAATGCCCTGTACACACTATATATAATTTAATTAATTAACTTCTTTCTTAAAAGCCCAATTAACTATTTACACAACATCAATTTGTTTGTGTGTTACTCGATAGAAATTCAGCAGAACTGAACAAGCTACGTTCTGAGTACGCTGGTCTGATGAAAGAGCTGGCAGACAACAACAGCAAGCTGCAGCAGGAGGAACACCAGAGGAAGTCACTGGAGGTCAGCTACAAGCAGAACGTGTCCCAGCTGGAGGTACGCTAATCCAGATGCAATGTGTGTACACAATGTGTGTACTTAGCCTCTGCTTCAATTTCCCCCACCAAGACAAAAATGAACCAAGCCATACAAAACCTGGGCATATTACACAGCTTCATATCTGGTTGGGTGTGGCAGTGTACCAGGGAAATGGGAGGTGGTTGTAGTGGAAGTCCCGGAAAGGCTTGTGAGAAATAAAATCTAGGCTGAGAGGATTGTGTTGGCTTTGGAAGCTGGAATGTTTGAGGCTTTGTGTTGTGTATAAACAACACTTTCCTGCTAGACACCCAGATCAGGCTTTCCTGTCTTTTCATTGACCATGATCAAAGATGGAAATCTTAATGGCTAGCTTGAAACAGACAAGTCTCAGCAAAGACCATGAGGTGGATGCCGAGAGTTGCACAGTCTTGGAAAGTCAATGAAACATTAATTTAGTAAGACGGACATCAAGTCCTGTTTGATTTCTTGTGGAAAAAGATTACTAGAGATTCACAAGCCTGTTGAAATTCTGCTGGACATTATAATTAACCTGATAAGACCTCACACTACCATTCCTTTTAAGCTACCTGCACTAAAATTTTATAAGCACTGTGCTAATATAATGTGTGGGAGAGAAGTGTTAAATAAATTGCATACATCTCTTGATCTCAAGTCCCAACTGCAGGATTCAAAGCGACACAGGGAAGAACTGCAGAACTTCCTCCACAATGTCAACGCTGAAAGAGAGAAGTTTCAGGCCTCTAACCAAGGTGATAAGACATAAAACCACACAGACAAACATATTTAAGTAAAGGCTCAGGTTTCATTTGATATCTTAATGTTTGAATGTGTTTGTATGTGGCCAGAGCTCCATAACCAGTTGTTGGCAGCCGAGACGGAGATGAACAACAAGAACAAGGAGATCCAGACCCTTCACAGCAGCTTGACCGAAGCCATGGTCTCCAAGGAGCGGCTGGAGCAGAGAGTGATGGAGCTTATGGAGATGTCCCAGCACAGTATGCCTGACGACTCACTAAAGGCCCGGGTTCAGGTGAGCCACCACATCATTCTTCAAATGCATTTTAGTACTCTGAAATGTTGAGTCAAAATTGGGATGCAGAGTGAATTTCTGTTTGAACACTGACTTCTTGTATTTGCTAAGACACAGTCTATTTTTAACAGGAACTTATGAATGAAAACAAAGGTCTTCAGGCACAGAATGAGACACTACAAGTCCAGAATGAGAGCCTGCAAGCCCAGATTTCTTCACAGGTATATGGGTCAACCTCAGTTACCAAATGTTTAGGCAGAATAAGTTGCCCACATAATTAACTCTGTGGAGACTAATGCAATGTTTTCTTCCCCATCAGGCCACCCATGTTTCCCACATTGAGGAGCTACAGAAGCTGTAAGAAATTATTATTTTCAGATACAGTGATTGAATTTATTTCAGATGCCCTTTTTTCATGTGGTCTTTCAAAACTGCTTCTGCTCTGTCCAGACTGGCTGAAAAGGAGTTACAGAGGAAGAGCTTGGAGGATTCTCTAAATGCCGAGAGGAGCAGTGGGGCCAGTAGAGAAACTAACATGCAGGTATAGTCACAAGAGCATTTCATCTACAGCTTCTTATACTAACATTGCATTGGTTCATTAGTCTGCTGGAATTTGGTTATATGCTCCAGGCCTTTCAGTGTTGAGTGGGAATATAGATTGAAACCATGTGCACCTCCCTGATGGAAAGAGGGCATGTTGGTGCACATTAACAGATGGCAAATCAATATTGTTTGTTGCACAGTTTTCTAAACATAAGGCAGAATTGTCATCATTCAAACAATTTCACAGTCTGTCAGGCTTTTGGTATAATAAATGTTGACTCTTGCCTCTATCTTCTTCCTTCCACAGGCCTTACACAATGAGAACATATCACTGAAGGCAGAGGTTCAGAATCTGCAGGCACAGATTTCTGATCAGGTTAGCTCAGACCCTTGACTACACATGTCTATATACTAGTTTTTTCCCCCTATTTTACACCCTTTCTGTCTATTTGTTTTGACCCTTCCCATTCAGACTGCCTCCCAACTGGCTTTGGACCAGTTCCAGAAGAGGTGTGTATAAAAACCGGAGCATATTTTGAACATACTAGCTGATCAGTTTTGTTACTCCATGTCCATTAAATAATAATAACCTTTATGAAACATTGCCTCCTATCCAGTGTCCGAGAGAAGGAGGAGAACATGAGAACCGTAGAGGGCCTGCTTGAGAAAGGGCTAATCGAAGTGGCCAACAAGGAGGAAGAACTCAAGGTATCTATTTTCTCTGGGATGAAAAGGGACAGCCAACAGTTGCAAATTCAAGATGCTGCCTCATGCACAGACCTGCATTCAACTAACATCAGCATCATTTAAATGACTCTGCATTTTACTGCCTGCCTTGTAATCACAATCCCTAATGAACAAAAGTCTTTAATTTGTTTATTTCCCTGATGTAGGCTGTAAGAGAAGAGAACGAGGCACTAAAACAAGAGATAGAGGGACTTAACAGAAAGATGGTAGAGCAGGTAAGTTGGTCCAAAATCTATGGATCTCTTGATTTTTGCACCTTATTCTGTATTCATTTGTTTTACATTGCCCTTCATCCTAATCACAGGCATCATCAGAATCGATAGTGGAGGAACTCCAGAGCAAGTAAGATCCGTCAATTTGACACAGATTAAAATATCTAAGTTTAGTTTGAGTAACTACTTATTCAGTGGCAGCAGCATTGCCAACTGTCTGAGATGAAAAGGAGCCAATGCAAGTTATAATTACATGTTGTGAAACCAAAGGTTACTCTTTTATGTACTATGAGAATATCAAAGCTAATGCCTCCTGGCACTCCACGGGACTCTTGTGAGACACTCTTGATGGTTATTCTTTTAACGTCAGATATCTGCTGACGCATATGACTCTAGCGGGTATATATGTAAATATCAACAGATTCTGTTTGAATTTAAATAGTTCGCCATAATGAACCATTGTCTCAATGTGCTTTTGTAGGATCCAAGAGAAAGATGTGAAGCTAAAATCAATGGAGGAAAGTCTACAGGCAGCACAAGACAGCAGCTCCACCAGGGAGAAGACCATTGAGGTGTGGACTGTTATGTATTAATGAAATTTCACATTTCAGGAGACCACAATTACTGTTCTTCGTTTTGTTTGGGTTGTTTTGTCCTGGTTTGAACTTTTGTCTGAAGCAGTTTTTGTTGTGCAGTCTCTGGAGCAGCAGTTGGCTACCCTGCAGGGAGACATGGAGCGGCTGAGACAGGAGACACCAGAAGAGCTGACCAGTTCTGGTATCAAGCTCCAAGAACTCCAGACTCAGTGAGTTAACCCAACAGATCACCTTGCAGTCCTCCGGCCTAGCTCTTAGAAATTGGACTAATGATAAGCAAATCTGACCCTCAGGTTAGTGGCAAAGGACCAGGAGATCCAGATGCTGCAGGCTGAACTGGAGGCACGGACTAAGGAGATGAGTGAAAAGATGGAGGAGGCACACCAACAGGTGAGGCAGTGTTTCAAAAGACTGCTCACTACAAAGTCTAAGAGTGACACATCTTATGACTTTTCCCAGCCAAGTAAACATAAAACAGATTTAGATTGAGGAAAGACTAAAAGATTTTGCTGATGCTTCAATTAATTCTAAATTTTGTCTTACAAGACAAAATTCTCATTCAATCCTAAATTTAATTGTGTGTGTGGGTTTTTTCCCCCTCCTCAAATAGCTGTCGCACACAGCAGTGCCAAGCACAGAGCTTCTTACAGCGTGAGTAATATGGTTTACCATATCATGAGATACAATGTGTTTTTCACACACATTTTTACTTTAAATCTCACTTAGCTACATAATTATGTTCACAACAAGTCGTCGTATTGTCTTCTGTCAGGTTGTCAGAGAAGGAGAAGCAGGTCTCAGATCTGCAGGGTGAGCTGGCTGAGCTGAGGGACTCCCTGGAGCTTCATAGGAAGAAGAACAATGTAGGTTTCCTACAGCGATGACCTGAACTATATAATACAAGTGACTGCTCTGGTCAAGCCCCGTGAGACATCATCCTTCCTTTGTGTGGTACCCTACAACACACCCTCCAAAGACCTTACACTGGAGTTAAACACTACATACATCCATACTCCCTGTTGTCCACTGCCATTTAGTCTCTTATGTTTTGCTTTGTGTCCTTTTTAAACAAATAGTTTAAAATCGAAAAGAGAGATTTCTTAGGTTGTGTTTGCTGCATGATTTTACACATCAGTACTGATGTCTGTTTTGATTTGGATTGCTTAAGCTGAGCATTGCATAACAGGGCTTCCAGCCTACTCTTGTTATGCTTGCCGTTGGCCATGACTGTTTCAGCAAGCTTGTCTGTGCTTGTGAGTGATTCAGAGCATTAGAAACTCGCCTACCTTTTATTTTTGAAAGAGGGATAATTGATTTGAAAAGCTTATTTATGTGGACTTTGTTTTTTCATTTTTATATATTATGTATGTCTTTAGCCAACGTTAATTTGAATAGCGAGTACTCACAGAACATTGTTGCTATACATATCTTGCGTACTGTGCATGTTGATTTTACCCACACGAGGTGTGAGACGGGGAGTCTGGAGGCGATCTGCTCATACTTATTTTTAGCGATTGGAGTATGGCTGAAAAGCAGAAGAGTGTAGTCATTTTGAAATGAGAAATGCGTTCGGTTTGTTGTGTTACTCTACCAGTCTGTATTTGAGGGTCACTAAATGCATTTTCCCTGAGGCTGAACTGAAAGTAGTATCTCTCTGGAACTGACCAAAACAGGAGCTTCGGGAGAAAAACTGGAGTGCAATGGAAGCTCTGTCAGCCACCGAATCCATGCTTCAAGGGAAACTCAGCAAAACTGTCAAGGTTCGACACCCCACCTCAGTCTGTTTCACTTAAGTTCCAATCTGATGCATCCCCCCCAAAAAATGCTGTTTTTGCCATAATTGACCCAGTGAGATTTATTTTTCCACCATCATCCAGAACAAAGCTGCATACTCATTTACCTCACTTCCTGCCCCTCCCCTTTGTTTTTTGGCCTCTCAATTGGCTGCGTGCTGAGCTATTGAACTATGCTACTCCCCTTGGGATTCTCAGACTTCATTAACTTAACAAACAACTTTACTTTTCTTTTTCTTTTTTTAGCTGTTACATGTTTGCTTGAAAAGTTACATATTTGCTCGAAGCTCTGAAAAATAAAAGATTTCTGGCTGCATTAAGCTCAGGCTGATGCTTGGAAATGAGTGTGCAGTGACCTAGAAATTATTTCACTAGATATCATTAGATTGAAAATCATGGTAATCATTTTGTAGCTTCCTGTCTTTCTGTCATGTGGCTCATTTCTAGCATGTCTTCCCCATTCTGCTTTGTGACATCCATACTGTCAATATCACCAGTTAATCAGTCTATGGAATTCTGTTCAACTCACTTTGATTTCAATCTAGTTCATTCTTTCTAATGGTTGTATAATCATTCAAAAGTTTTCATGGAAATGCAGCAGTGTCCTAATGTTTCTCAATGCTCTGTATTCACGACTGAAACATCTTTGTTCCAAGTGTAACTAAATGTAAACCAAAAACTACAGTATATGTCATTTACCTGCAGATCTCTTCGTGTAGACATAGAGTGGGTTACCGGATAGCTGTTCTATTCAGTTGCCATGACGTATTTATATTTTGGTCATCCTCCCCCTAGAGTAGGAAAGGCTACATGCTGAACCATCAGCACCGCAGCTGCTCTTCTGCCATCCGAGTACAGTAGAAAGCACCTTCTCAGAGCTGAGCCAGGGAGTTCCTTGGCAGCTGTTGTGTACTGTCAGTGCATTCTGGTTGGTTGTATTCAACTCCACACTCGTCTGTCTCATAGCTGCCTTGTGACACAGTATGTTAATGTGAATAGTGGTTAGAGTGCCAGCTGGCTAGTGCCTGGCATACATTCTCCCTCCAGGCCTCAGAGTGACAGTGCATGATGCTGGCTTATTGTGGGAGGAGTGATAGCTACCTTTTTATTCACTGAAGAGTTTCAAGGTACTTTGTACAGTTTCATGAAAAGCAGATTGATGTACTTGTGGTTCAAGAAGGATTGTAGCAAGTGATATGCTCTGAATCTGAGGTTGCAGACACTTGGCGTAGGTGTGGCCTATTGAAAGATGCTGATGGTTGCTTAGGCTAATTGGATGTGGGTGCAAGACAGTGTTTATCCTAGTGCCCTACAGTGATCATTTAAAATGTTAAATAAATCACTCCTGTGACATTGATCGGAGCGGTCTGATGAATGAATTTATGATGGGATTATTTATTTATTTAGAATGAGGAAGAAGGAAAGGAAGTGGTTATATCTGCTCAAATGATCATTGGACCTTGTCTTCGAAGTGACCAGATTATTTAAACGATCGGTGCTCATTCTTTTCATGGTTTTTTTTTTTTTGTTTGTTTTTTCCACTTTTCCCCCTCCCACCACTTTGTAGGAGAACCAGACAGCACTGGCAATGACTCAGGCCGAGTGTCGAGATGTTCTGCACAGACTTCTGCCCCATGTGCCTCTGCCCAATGAGCAGGTATGGGTAGTATTGTACTTTTACCTGCATGCAAATTGTGTTTGAATATCCTTCTTTACGCCTTCTCTTCCTGTGTGGTAAAGTTTCTCCTTTACTTTCCATCTCATCTTTTTATTAGAACCATCAGCAGTGGCTCCACAGATTTGAGACGGCAGTGGCTGAAACCTCAGATGCACAGTCTGTCCCTGCAACAGGGGACTCTGAAGTAAATAAAGTAGAAAAATAAAGTTGAACATTATTGCTTTTTTCAAATAGAGGTTATCAACAAATACTGTTCTCTTACTAGGGACTGGCTGAGAAGCTGAAAGAAGCCGAAGAAACCCAAAGGATCCTGCAGAAAGACTGTGAGACGTACAAGAAGGTTTTGGCAGAGACGGTGAGGTTTTTTTTTTTTTTTTGTATCTCTCATGGTTGCAGAGTGCTACTGTATCTTTTGCCAAACTGAGCTGTCATTTCTGGCACATCCACAGGAGGGTATCCTGCAGCGCCTCCAGAGCAGTGTAGAGCAGGAGGAGTCGCGCTGGAGGGTGAAACTGGAGGTATCGCAGGGAGAGCTTAGAGAGGTATGTGTTCAGGTTTAGCAGGAGGCAACTCCCAGGTCAAATACCAGATCACTGAGGTGATGTATTATTGCACTGTGTGCCCATTTCATTGCACCATTCCTCTTTCTTCTCTTTGTTTAGATGAGCCAGAAAGTCACAGCTCTGGAGCAGGAGGTGGAGAGACTGACTGATGGAGCAGATATGGAAAATGTTAGTCCTCAAACTAACCCACATTTCTTCTAGCAGTGATTGTACATCAAAACACTGCTGCTCTAACTTGTGTTTGTCTTGTGTTTAGCTGAGAAGAGAGAAGCAGCATTTGGAGTCTGAGTTGGAGAGAGCGGAGCGTGAGAGTGCCACCTATGTGACAGAGGTCAGAGAGGTGAGCAGAAACTGGACTTGTTCACCCTATGTTGCTTGTGATCCTCAGTCATGCCACAACATTCATCCTCCTGTGGCAAAAGGAAGAGTTCCATTTTGTGTCAATTAAACATTTATGTTTTGCTGTTTTAATTGTTTTTTGTTTTTGTTTTTTTGCCACATCCTGCACACTGTTTATTTGGGGTAAATGGAATTCACTCAACACAAACAAGTATTGTTTAACTAAAGCTACACATGGTTCACATTGTCCGCTCTAGCAATGACTTTGTTAGACACTTACCAGACTTACTTATTAAACAACCCTTGGTAATTTATAGTCATGCACAACAGAATCCTGTGCTTGATTTATTACCACACGGCTCTGCTGAATATTGAGAAAGTTTCACTTTTTGTAGATGCCTCATGACCTGATCAGCTCATATCACTACATAAACTATGTTCTAGTAGTACTGTCCTGGACTGACTCCCATAGACTCCCATTAAATGCATCATCTCAAACTTAATTTCAGCTCAAAGATCTGTTGACTGAATTGCAGACCAGACTTGATGGCTCATATACAGAGGCTTTCAGACAGAATGAGGAGCTGAATTTGGTAAGAGTTGCTCACCCTCTAGAGATAGAGCTCCTTTTTAAACCTATCCCTATTTCACTCAGCAGTGGCTCTGTGCTGACTGCCACAGGACAGGCTTCCCCATCTTCCGCAAGTGTGGGTCATCATCTATAACCTCTGTAAACATGGAGTCATGTGGAAGTGACACATTGTGACTGTAAAGTAGCAAAAGATTAGAAGTTGTGGATGATGACTTGCCTTCACACTTTGTGATACTTACAAGACTAACTCTCTTTTTCTCTGCGCCGGCACTCCACCTCACCTCACTGCCATCTAACAAATGGCTTACTAATTAACTTCTTCTGCAGAGGAAAAAAATAAAATGCTCCATTTGTTCATCATCATCTATAATTTTACTCCACTCCTTGAACTGTGCACTGTTACTCCCTCGTGAGCAGTCATACAAAGCTTGCCTTGTTTTGTCTTATTGTCTTTGTCTAGCTATAATGTCACTGGAGCTCTTTTAGTGGTCCTCATTAAATGTTAGTTGTCAGTTTTTAACGTATGTTGGCTGCATTAGGACCCACAATAGCACTGTCATAAAATACAATTTTTTATTTTTTTATTTTTTTTAAAGCAATGAAACAATGCATTGACCAATCAGGTGCACACAAGTGTATGTTCCTGGTAGGCTACTTTAAAGGTGGCTCATAAGTTAATCATAATGTTTATTGAAATTGTTCAGGAAAAAAATGACTGCAGCGGTGGCAACTTATCAAAGTATTGTAAACCGCTGAGGATTGTCAGAGCAAGATTTGTGTTAAAACACAAAGGTATTACTCAAAGTGCACTTCCTGCATCATGATTCATCCTCTCACCAGTACCTGTTGCAACATGCCCACAACAACACAGTCCCTTGTTCCCTTTTACACAGTGCTATTTTTGGTTTGATCATGGCCTAAGTGGGATGAGCAAAAACAAATATTGAGCATTTTAACATAGTAGTATTTAATTTAGACAGCGTTAGCCGGATATATTGTGATAGGTGCTCTTTGTTCACATGCAATGATAAATGATAAATAGGATTCTCAGGTGTCGTTGGGAGGTTAATGTGTGCTGGGCGTGTCTGTTTTGATTTCAGCTGAAGACCCAGCTCACTGAGACTCTGTCCAAGCTGGAGACAGAAGAGAATGAGAGGCAAAGGGTGGCCGGTGATTTGTACAAGGTAAGGTATTTATATTTTATTACACTTGGATATGGATCCAATTCCAGGCCACAAAGTTAAAAAATTTAACTTTCTGGTCCTTCCCACAGGCCCAGCAGTCTCTTGATCTAATCCAGGGAGAGCTCTCCAAAGTGACAGACAACACCGATGACCTGATAGAGAACAGCAGTCTGTCATCACAGAGAGTTAGTGTCTGGGGCACTTTTGGTGATATAACATTTGGTAGTCTCTCTTTGCACGTGTAGTTATTAGGTGAGCTCTAAACCAGCCGTTCCTTCTCTGACAGGAGGAGATTGACAGAAAAGAGAAGATGACTGCAGGGCTGAACCAAACAGTCAGAGAACTGCAGCAGCTGCTACAAGCTGTTAGCCGGCAACTCGCCAAGGGACAGGAAGGGGTAAGGCTATCGCTATTGTTCTTACTACCTAATAAACCATAGTATCAAAGTCCTCTATATTCTTCTATATTGCAACAGTGAGTAAAAATGTGGAGTTTGAATGTTGAACATTTGTGAATTTTTTTTTTTTTTTTTTCCCCCCAGGAGATTGACAAAGATCTTCCCAAAGTATAGTAAGAGGAGGATAGACCCCCCCACGCAGCCACGCTGACTGCACTACAGAGACCACCTTTGATCTTTGGTCTCATCACTACCACCATTACACCATACGGTTACATGCAACATCCTCCTCCCTCCCAACCTCTGTCACCTCACCTGTACTGTAGGCAGCCTCCAACTCTAGCCAAGGCACTGGCAAACCACTCCCAGACTCACTGTTGGCCACACGGGAGAAAGCAGAGGTTACTGTTAATTCCAAACACTCCAGACACTGTACCAAAACACACACTACTCCACTCCCACCACATTCCTCAGTTAATTTTTATTCTACACTTAAGAATGACATCCAGCATAATTTAAACTGTGTGGCAACCATTCCTGTTTAAAACGTATTTTTCAATGAAATCCTTTTTGAATTCTGCAGTAGTTTTTGTTGTTATTTGTCTCAAGAGGGCAGTGATACAAATTTCCAACTTGACTAAACAAACTTTGGGTTTTCAGTCCTTTTTTTTTTTTCTTAACTTAAAGATATGTATTGTTTAAATGTACCATTAGGACCTGCTGAAATACACTATGTTATTGATCTGTTGCCTCATGATAAGAAAACTATTACAACTTGTGCATTCATGAATTCATAGCTCCATGCATACCTTGGCTCAGTATTGGGTGGGAGAAGGGAGATCAGTAGGGGTCTCAG
This sequence comes from Rachycentron canadum, assembly GCA_038496675.1. Lineage (NCBI taxonomy): Eukaryota > Metazoa > Chordata > Actinopteri > Carangiformes > Rachycentridae > Rachycentron > Rachycentron canadum. The sequence goes on from CM076661.1 coordinate 12,945,062, forward strand.
CATATCAGATGGGTCACTGAGTGACTGTAACTATGGAGATGCATGGACTACAATTTAGTCAAGTCTGTACTGCAACTCCACAGAGAAGGGAGTCTGTGACCCTGGCTGTGGAAGGAAAAGTCCAGGTCAACAGTGTAGAGGTTTTTAAATCCTACTGCAACTACTCTAGGAATAAGCATCCCATATCTGTAATCAACACCTGCTATATTATTGCTAAGTTCATTAACACTGAAGATTTTGTTCTTTTTGTAACAGGTGATGTTAATAAAAGGGATGCTTGATAAATCTGCCCAGAGTCCTGTGTTGATTCTTTTCCTTTAAATGCACTTCTTTTTACTTGCCACTGTGGGGCAGCACACAACCTTGGTTTAAAGATCAACTGGCTTCAGCCTTGAAAAGCCTGAAATTACACAGGGTTGTTACAAAGCTTCTGCACGAGCATTTTCAGTAAGCACATATATACTGCTTGGAAAAATATTCATCTTATTTCTCTGTACTCAACATTCATGATGCATTGGTGTTTTAGGTAAGTGTGTTGCGTGATAGCAGAGGAACCAACACTGCCGCCTCAATTATGGAACCTTTGGGATGAGATCAGTTTCCTGTGGCTGTGACACACTGTATAATCCCTCAGAATAGACTCTTCTCAGGCCCTGTATGAGGTGTTATAGTTTTTCCCATCAGTAAGATGTGATGTAAAAGGAAGTGAAAATGTAGAGTATTTGAAATAAGCCAGAGACAACCAAGAACAGCTCTTCCTTTGGTTATAATGTTGGGGAAAAAATGTGAAATTTGTCTCAATTGTTAAAGAGAATGAAAATGTGTTGTAAGCCATTACAGTACATTAGCATATGTATGTGAGGGCAAAGATGTGCTAGAATGTGTTCCTTCATCCTTCATGTTTTTCTGTGTCTTTACCATTAGCAGCTTTCTATTATAATGAAAGATAAATACATGTTTGACTTTTGGTATCTGAACAGAAACCTCTTGCTCTCATCTTTTGCATGTTAAAAGGCCTTTAAAACAACAGGGCTGTTGTGCTGGCTGGGGGTTGGGGGGGTTAGGTCAGGGGCGTGAGCAACATGGGATCAGCACATTCCTCACATTCTCCCACACTGTCATGCTGCAGTCAGCTGATGGAGATCTGGCTTTTACCTTCATGGAAACCTCGCAACAAAACAGGCAGCACAGCATCTTCAACATATTCATCACTAACTGGCTCACCCAGGGAGCAGTTTTACCAGCCTGCTACTGGAGACTCTTGTACCATCTGATCCACCAGATCCTTCTGAATAAAACTAACAAGCTGTTTGCAGTTCATTCGATCCTGATCTCAAAAACTGACAGAAATACTGAAATTTATGATGGGGAACATTGTCTGTCACTTTGACCCATAAAAGGCTCTAAGTTCTTGGAAAAACCTGACACGTCATCCTATGCGTGTAAATGACAAAGCATTTAAAATTGTGGGAAAAACCTGACTGTCTCATGACTTTCATAGAAAGCCTGATGTTTTAAGTCTGCCAAAGGCTAGTGAGAAAGTCACTAGAGGCCTTGTCTTTCCTGTCACTATTGCTCACACCGTAAGTCTCAATGGTGGAATGCAATTTAATTAATTGCAATTGGCTTCCACTGTGCATGCTTTTTGCCTGGTAACATTTGACTCCTCCTAAACATACATTTGCACTCACACTAGGCCAAGCGCAACTTCAGCGAAGCAGCCCACTCCCTGCATCTGCTCTCCATCAGTGTGGTATGTGCAAGAGAGTCTTTGATCCCCACCCCCCAACTCTACTGTGTGTGTGTTTATACACAAGGGTGAGTCAAACAGACACAGAAAAGACTCTAGTGCACTTTAACACAGACAATGCATAGTGGATAAAAGCAAAACGGAAAGAGACAGTGTCACAAAAGAGCAGTAAACATTCATTATACACACAGCTTTCAGGTCAGGCCAGAGGCCTGTAGTTAAAGGACTAATGCAGCTCAATCCCTTTGCACAAATGCTGAAGAAGCTGGAGTTCACTCCTCTGTACTATTAATGGACAAGTATGTGCAGAACCAACAAATGCCAACGATTAATCTGAGTTGTGTTGCTTACAAATGGAAAAATACATCAATGCTGTATCTTATTGTGCTGCAGGGTTTAAGCTGTAGCACATTAGAGTGGGGATGCAAGTATCTCCATGGACCCCAGTTAGACCCCACTACAGTTTTTTTTTATGTAAGGTGTTATTGCACTTTGAAACTCAGCACCAGTTCAAACAGCAGGCCATAATTGCTGAGGCAACGGGACCATTGAAGGGGTGTGAAGCAGTGAGGGCACCTCACCTCCAGCCATGTCGATTCCCGTGAAAACAAGACACAGGTTGTTAAGTGTTGATGAGAAAGCCAGACAAAAGTGAAGAAGTGGCACATTCATCAGAAAGGTGTGAGAACAACTGGATATGTGGGATATCTGAGGTTAAGTTCTTGACAACCTCACATAAGGTGGACATTTGGTTACATTAGAAAGTCTGTGAGTCATTCCCAATTTAAGTTATCAGTTAAGTAATTACAAGGCGTTGGTGCTGTTATTATATTGATTCGAGTTACCACAGAAAAAATAAGTGTATGTTTGTTGTGTTGCCACCAACTTTATCCAACAGGACAAATGAAAACAAGAAGCATGAAGTTGTCAAAATAAGTAATGAAATAAAGTTCTGGGCAGATAAATAGTGATGTAATTGGGTTGCGTAATCAATCACATACATTTGCCAACTGCAGTAAAGTCATAATCAAATAAAGCCTTTGAAACGACCCAAGGGGGTCACCAACAAAATGAGCAAATCTGATTTCACCGTGCTTGCACTCTGCAAATTATCTGAGTCAGGAAATGCACCAGGATGATTATTTTCCCCATTTGTTTCCCACTATTACTGCCCCACCTTCGTTAGGCTCAGTGTATAACTTTATACACAGTAGTCATTTCCAATATAATATTGTGTTTCTTAAATCTTTTACCAGAAACAGAACGGTTTCCTGTAATCTGAACACGAGTAGTTTTGGTAAGAACAAAAAAAGGGTGTGTGTCCTTGTCAAATATAGGCGACTGGAAACTTTACAAACATATCAGGAAAAGTATGATCCCTTTAAGAATTCCCAGATTGTACTCTTTGTTTACATAACACAAGGTGCGATCCATGGACCATGTGAGGTGATACAGGAAGAGAGTTGTACTCCATGTTCAATAACCGTGTTTCCTTTTGAGTAAATTAAGTGAGATATATGTTTATGAGTTACAGTGAATAACTTTAAATAACTATATAAAGCCTAGTTTGGTCAGATACACAACTTAAACCCGACAGTAAGTGAGGAGCCCCCCCTACACAAAGTAAAGAACAAGCGGATGGTACATTCCGGCCCTGCTCCTCGCTGTTTTTGTATCTGCTTCAGAGCGGATTCAACCGCCAAGTAAGTTACAGTTTTGCTATGTCACGGTAAAGAAGTTTGAGACCAGTTTATTTATAGAAAACTGGGTTTTTTTGGGGGGGTCCACTCAGATATCTGCCGCGGGATCTACGGTCTGAAATGAGAGCCAGTCGTGTTTTTTGAGGGGGAGTGCTGGTGATTTTTTGGAGCTGATATTACTGTATAGCTAACGTTACACAGTGAAGACTGAAGCCTCATGTTTTCCTCAAGCCAAGAGGAGCACTGCGCCCCGTCCAAAGACCCGGTGAAATACGGGGAGCTGGTGGTGCTGGGGTAAGTCGTGATATTTATTTTTGGGGGGTATTTTTACTTAGGAGAAACTTTCACAATGGACCTGACGTAGCGAGTATTTATCTCGAGGAAGTTTCTAGCATAGCTAACTTAGCTAGGCGACGATGAGTTTAAAAAGCAACGTGGGAATCAGCCTCGAGATGTTTTTATTTAAAGCGTAACACATTTCAACGTGAACAAAAACACAGATATATGAAGACAATGCATCAATCCCAGAGGAGGAGAAATTCACGCGCTCACGTTACTTCACAAATCAGACACGTGCGCAATCAGAAATAAGTACATTTTCGTTTTTGCTAAGTCGGTGGCGATGTTTCATTACCTAACAACCGGGAGCAAAACAGCAGGCTCGACCCATCTGAACATGACGGTGTCCATGAAATGGATACGTTCAGGGCAACTTTAGCAACTGTGGTGAATTGATTCTCACAGTCAGCAGCTCTGACCGGGGCGTTACGTACTTCCTACCTTAAAGTTGGATTCATGCGTTTTAAGGAATTCGGAAGTGGTAATGGTCCCCTCCCCCAGCCCCGAGGGCTCTTCCTTTTTTCAAAACTATCTTTAACTCAGACCACACAACCTTGCATCCGTGTAACTCACAACTCGTGGCTTACGTCCACTACCAAGCCGTGGTTTGTTATTTCCAAGATGCCAGATATGACTGACGTGATCGAGTTCATTGAATAGTTGGAAATCCCACACACCTTGCTTATCCCAGCAAAAAACACTTGATTTCTTTACATCTATCTAGTGGATGCTGGGGGACCCTAGCCTCTTAGGGGACCCTAACCGTTACCAGGTATTTGCTGTATCAGACCAGGAGTGAGGAATATGAATGAAATGCTCTATGGTGATACATGTCTATTGAGATAAAGTAGATTTTCTGGGAAAGAGAAGTGGACAAACTTTTTATGGATAACTAAACATGATCTATCTGTACCATACTAGTTCAGGAAGACACAAACACTTTCAAGATCAAGGTACTTAATCACATTCACAAATAAAAATCAACACGATTTCATGTTGATTTGCACTATCGCCCAAAATGCCCCGATGCAACCCTAGATGATAATGGCAAAGCTAACATGGTATAAATGGTATAATAAAGTCTGTGGGCAAACTAATATTGTCTCAGTGTATATTGTCATATTGCCATCTGTCAGAGATTGCAATCTCTGTGAGAGAGCACAGACTTTTCAGTCAAGGCACCTTTGCTGTAAGGTACTGATTACAGCAACTACTTGTGGATAATATAACTTTGTTTATGTCAGTAATGTTTGTCATAGATTTTAGTGTTTTACCTTAAAATACCATTAGAATCTTGATACTGAAAGTTCTGCCAATAATCTATTTAAAGGGCTGAACATCAATATTTTTTTGGTACCAGCCAAAATGTGTTCATAGCACAGAGTATTGAAAATTGTCAAGTACCACTGCTACTATAAATTATTTTCATATTAGTTGGTGTGCAAATTACATTCAATTAAATGTCTGGCACCAAAAATGTTAGAAATAACCAAAATGACATCTTAAAATTGCTTGTTTTTTGTGTAGTCAACAGTCAAAAATCCAAACAGTTTCACTTTACAGTGAATCATGGAGAAGCCAAAAACTGAGACCTAGGGCCAATAATTGTTCAGTGTTTTTACTGTAAAAATTACTTAAACCATTGATCATACTGACTGTGGTTGTGTATTAAATATTTGTTGATGGATTCATTGATTATTTGTGTCAAATTTACTGTTGAAAACTGAAAGTTTCCAGATGTTCCATCAGATTTAGTTAACATTTTATTTTTATTACACAGATAAAAGATCCTGACTAAAGTTTTGCTAACCACAAAAATAAAAGTAAAATTCTTGTGTTGTCTTTAGACTATTCAACATGTGAGCTCTGTGGTCTTTTTTTTTTTTTTTTTTTTAATTGAGTTAAAAAAAGACTTCTAGAAAGAGCACATTTATTCTTCTCAGGTTTCATAGGTTTGGCATTGGTACTGAAACATCATATTGGCAAAGTTATTGCAATATTTCAGACAATCCTTAATCTATGGAGGTAAGAACAAAACAAAAAAAGGCAGCTCTAGTGGTATTAGTAAACGTGTCTCATTCATATATTGTTTATTAAAAGCACTTGGAAATCGATCCTAATTAAGATTGTACACACAGCATGGATGAGTGTGGTTTTGTCCCTTAGCCTCCACCCATACACCCAGTTTATAATGCCTGTTATAAGGGTCAAAAAGTGCTGACTGCTTATTACCCAGGGCTGAACATGTGGCACATTTGAAGCTGATGCTTTTGTTCTCTGTCTTGACATAAAGACACATATTTGAATCAGATGTGATGGGTGTATAATCACTGCCATGTCATCACATCCCATTGATAAAACTGATGGTAGACAAGATAGCTGACAGCATGGAACAAAGCTTGTTTGAGCAGCAGTCCCCTCAGTGGTTTGTTGCCACGACCGAGGTGGCTCTTACTTGCATGGCTGCCCCCCATCGCTGCCTGGGTGGATTGGTGCTGGTCAGTGAAGGGGGGGGGGGGGTATCCTGGAAATGAAAGGATAGATTGATCAAGACCCAGCCTTTGCTTCTCCTCTGCTTCCTCTGTCTATTGTGGCTCAGAGACTGGGCCTATTGATTGAACTTTGTACATTTCTCACTCATGAAATGTTCAGAAAAGGAAGTGCATAAATCTCTTGGAGACATCTTTGGTACAAACTGGCACTGATTTTTGAGATGTGATGTCTTTTTTATTCATCCGAGGAGAAGTGTGATCCTTTTGCCTCCCTCAGCTCAGGTTCAGAGTGCAGGTGGAGCTTGTGTGGGGTCAGTATTTTGTGCAAGATCATACACTCAGATGGATACTTGTGGCCATGGCAGCTTGACTCTAAGTCAGTTGACTGTTACTCTGCTTACTCACTCTGCTATTTGCCTGTCTCCCATATAGTGAGGTGGCACCAGAGATGAATTTGTAAAATTTACATTGACCTATATGAAACACTAATAGCCTGCGGTCTTACATGGCAGCATCATCTGACCCCTGTGGCATCTTCTGTGACCCAGCCTGTGTCTGTGTTATGCTGAGGAGTGTTACATCAACTCAGCATATCTTCCCCTCATTCTGTGAACACTAGCCTTTCATGTTAGCATAAGAGGTAGGAGGTGCTGTTGGCTCCTTAGTGCAACCCTGGAGGATAGGTGATACGCCAGAGTCTTCTAATCCCTGCTCCTAAGTATTGGAAGGTAAATCCGCTGTCTGTCTGGCACAGGTCAAAAGGGAAAGCAATCACAATTATTTGGAGCAGAGCTTTAAAGAGCCTGTCCTAGCTAATGTGACGGTAGCAGTTCCTGGATGACAGAATATTGTTTGTCAATGTAATGATGAATAATAGAAGGCATATGTGCCGTTGCTTAGAGAGCCATGTTTATATTCTGCAGTTAGAATTCAGTATGGTGAAAAAGCTAAGCTGCATATCATCTGATTGTGTGCTGTATGTGAGACATCCAGGCAGAGGTATCCAGCAGATAGACCCCCCTCTATTAAATAGAAATCGGAACAATATGTAGGCCTAGAGTAGCAGCTCTTTATTTAGGTGGGGAGTTTCTGGGACAGGCTTAATAAAATTGGAATATATTCAGCACACTGTTAAATTAGCTTTAAAGTGTGTTTGTTTCTGAGGGATCATCAATATTCCTATCCCATATGGATCTTCTTTAGGCTCTGGATAATCAATACATTTATAGGCTCTGGATATTAAACACCATAGAAAATTTTAGCATTTTTTCCCCTTCAATTTTGATGTTCACTGTGTTTTTCACCTTGTTACCAGAGTAGATCGCTTTTAAAAGGAACATGTAAAAGAAAAGAACTAATAGACAATAATTGACAGTAAAACGTGAAGACTATAAGGGAGAATTTAAACATTTAAGATAATAAAACAGTTTATCTATCTACTACAATGTGTTGGTTGTGGTTCTGTCCTCAGTATCATCCAGTGCCTCCCTAGCTCTCTGTGGGTGGCTTGTCCTACAGGCCAGTTTTGTGCACTGTGCTGACCGGGTCCATGTGTTTCCATGCCTGGCCAGCCGTGTGGAGACATGGGACAGGTGGACTAGCTTGGGAGGGAGGTAGGGATGAGCAGAAGGAGGTTCTTGTTGCTACTCTTGCATTTGTGTTGCAACAAAGAGTCAGATCATGTAGTGATTGTTAGAGTTCATTCCCTCATGAAATGCACAACTGTGTAAACTGGAGGCTTTAAATGGAGATATTTCCATTTTGTTAAGTGTTTGTTCAGCACACTGTGGTTACATGGGAGTGACAGAAGGTCTGTGTGTTGGATGGGAGTAGAGCATGGGGTGTCCCAGCTGTAGGAACCAGCTGGTGGATGGGGAGAGAACCAGTCCTACCGGAAGGGGCTTCCTCATTCGCAAGGAGCAGCCTAGGATAGGTGCTTCACACCAGACTGAAGGGCAGAAGTAGAATCTAGTACTGAGAAGTAAAACCATTGAAGGCTCAGATGCTGCTCTGGTGGAGCTGAGGCTTTGAAATTGAGATCCTAGAGCTGTCTGTATCAGTGTATAAAATTCAGCTTTGAGATAATGTGTTTCAGTCATGTGAGGCAGTTCTCCACCCAGACTGCGCGCATGCCCAAAGTGATAGCAAACCTGACGTGCATCTTAAAACCTGTTCCTGCCTGAGACACAGAGCAAAAGAACAGCTGCCGTTTATACAGAGCTAGCTCACTGGAATCACAAGCACCAGAGTGCATTATGTAATAAGAGACATTATCCAAGGTAACGCTTAGACTGCTAATAGGGTGCATTAGATTGCCAGTGATGTAATGCGTGGCAAAGCTCCTTTTCAAAACGCGTGAATGTTTTTAATTCTCCATGTTTACTTGTTATATGATTACAAGAATTTTGCCCGTAAATCTCATTAGACACATCTTTTTCCAGCTACAAAAACTGTTTGCATTTTTGTAAAAAAAAAAAAAAAAATTTAACCGAATTTGCTGTTCTTTCCCTCCACCCATCCCCCTCTGTGACAGGTACAATGGCTCTCTGCCCAATGGAGATCGGGGTAGACGGAAAAGCAGATTTGCGCTATACAGGAGGACCAAAGCCAATGGTGTTAAGCCGAGCACTGTGCACATCCTCAACACACCCCAGGCCAGCAAGGTACAGAACAGATCAGAAGATGAATGAGTGATTTAATGAAGAGACTCTGAGTGGGAATTAACTAATTTCTGCTTGTCTTCTGATGTATAATTTTGAAATGTGTACAAGCATGCAAATTAGTAACTGAAACAGAGAGTGATGAGTAATTTTGTCTTTACTTTGGCAGTTCATATTGTTGTTGAAGTTAGCAGATTTTAGATCTTGCAAACCAAAACTGATTTTTGAGAGCAGCACCACATTTTGTTGCAATCAATTGCTTGTAGAACATGAAAGCCCATTTACATCACCATCAGCAGACCTTAATGTTGACATTTCCAGGACAATAGCTGCAGTTCATACCCAGGCCTCATAGCTTTTTCTTTGCACCAGAGTGCCTGCCAGAAACTGCCCCATCCAGTATAACATGTCTACCTGCATTCTTGCCTTTGGTTCCTAGGCAAAACTGCTAAACAAGCTGGAGGACATGCTTAGCTCTGCACGTCTTGGAGGCCGATATTTCAGACATTTGCAGAGAGTTTAGCTTGCTGGCCCAAGGCGCACTGGTTCAGGTTTCTCTCACCTTGTGGAACTTGACCCGTAATATCTGCTCAGTCTTTTTCCTATGACTGTGACTTTTGAATTGCAGATACTGTGCAGTCAAATTTGAGATTAGAGAACCATGTTATACTGGACGTGGCTGTTTTTACTGCATAGCTTAACTGAGCAAAGCATTCTATTTAAAAAGTTAGTTACAGACTGTTTCATTTGAAATGCTGTGACCCTTTTCCACTTTTACCCCTGTTCCACCAGGCCTGGGATTGGGAGGGTGAACTGAGGAGGAAGTTGTTGCAGTAGGCTTGCCCTCCAAATAGCAGTTCAGTGTGCTTGGTTTGAGGAGAGCCTTCTTTTAAATATTATTTCATATTCTGTACCCCCCCCCCCCCCCAACATACTCCTGTTCCCTCAGTGTTGCAGTCTCATACAAATGACTGAGAATACTCTGTCTGGGAAGCTGATAGGGAAAGCTCACGTGTCTGTGCACACTCTGGTGTTCATGACAGATAATGAGAAGCTCCCGTGCTGCCCCTGCCAGCCTCCTATTCAAATCCAGCCCCTTCTTTCTCATCTCCCTGCTTGATCTCAATTACTCCACGTGGTTTGTATTGGCTTTCTCTTGGGGCTTAGTTGGGTTAGGGGTGTTTTTATTTTTTACCCCTTCAACTCAGGGAGGGTGTGTGACATTTCGGGGGTTTGGTGTTGTGCTTATAAAAATATACCTTTCTGTTTGGAGTGTCTAAGAACTTCTTTTAGCTTTTGAACAGGTGGAGCACCATTTGTTTGTAGCAGTGCAGCCAAGACAAGACTGCATGTGATGATGACATTTGTCCCCATCTGTCTCTGATGTTACAGCAGAGTGTGGCAGCACTGATGACCCACTTTCTCTCTCACTCTTTCCCTCCTGCACGTGACAAAAAGAGAGATAGGCGGGGGGGCTGTTTGGAAAATGGAGTTTGCAGATTAGAGTGGGATGATAGTGGCATGTGGTAAAGTGTTGATGGGAGCTGGGCCCTTGTGACTTTACCCCACCCCTCCTCACTACAGTGAGTGAGGCAGCTCAGCTGGTGAACAGGCTTGTGTTAACTGGGGCTTGTGGGCAGTTTATGGTCATTGTCACCGGCGTGTGATTTCATGGGCTCTTTTCAGTTCCTTTTCCAGAAATTCCTGCCACAAATCTTTAATCTTATAAAGGAATAATAGAATCACTCACAGCAGGTCTTGGTTTATATTTATGTTGTAAAAAACACAGTGCAAAAATTCATCATAATGAAAAGCCTGTGAATTTTTAGTTGTAAAAAACAGGATCAAAAGGAGAAATATGCATTTTCTTCTAAATCCACTATAGCTTTTGTTAACTCCAGGATCTGACTCATCAATTGAGCATCATGCATTTTGATTTGATCATCCAGCTGGAATCTAGCCAATGTTTTTAAGCCACTATTGTTGGTGTTGCTCCAATCACCCAGATAATGTGTATTTGATGTGTTGTAATATGGTATCACATCAGGTAGCGTCTGTATAATAAATAGTTTGTTATATTTCAGGCTGTAAACTGTAAAGGACAACACAGCATCTCCTACACACTGTCCAGGAACCAGACGGTAGTGGTGGAGTACAGCCATGATAAAGACACAGATATGTTTCAGGTAAGAGCCAGGTTAATGACACTGTTGCATCTAAGGAGGATTGCATGTATTAATCCTTTGAACAAGCTAATGAATTCTCTAGATTTGATTTAGTGTCCAAATTGCGATGTCCAAATGTCTGAACATTTTGTTATCTTTTCCCCTATTGAACCTCATCCTCCTCCAGGGATAGCATGTGCCCTGTGTGTGTACAGTCATCTGTTCTGTCTGTAGCATTAATCCGAATATACAGCAAGAAGATGATGACCACAGGGAAGTTAACACTGCAGACACATGCTTCATATTAAGGCCTGTATGGTGACATAGCAGACATGGCAACCATACAAAAAATAAGACCCCTGGACAATTTAGGATTTAAAAAATGAGGAAATGAAAGAGGGAATGCTTATTTTTACTATTATTACCTCCTGTTTGCTCAGTTTGAGGAAGGTTTGGGCATTTTCCACAGTTAAACTGTGGTCTGCATACAATAAAATATTTTTGAACCAAAAAAATGAATAAATGCATTGATATAACAACATAAACTGAACTGAACTTTGTACTGTGTACCAAAGTGTATCACGTCTCAGCATTTTTAAACATGCACACACACACGCACACACACACACACAGAAACAAGTTCTTTTGAGGTATCATTCAAATGTCAAACTGCCACAGAGTAGCAAAAGGCTGAACTGCCAGGAAGCAGAACAGTTCAAAGTTCAAATGCCAGCATCCTGATAAGGGATTAAAGGAAACCACACAACAATATAGCATGATATTGACTAATTACTGTGTTTTGTAGATTGGGCGATCCACAGAGAGTCCCATAGACTTTGTAGTGACTGACACAATAGCAGGAGGCCAGGAAGGAGAGGAGACTCCCATCACACAAAGCACCATCTCCCGATTTGCCTGCCGAGTTGTCTGTGAGCGAAACCCTCCCTTCACTGCTCGCATCTTTGCAGCTGGCTTTGACTCCTCCAAAAACATCTTCCTTGGGGTAATTAGTAGTTGGTGTACATCAGTAGATATACAGTTGCTTGATCTGCACTGCAGTCTTCTGTCTTTGTAGCAGAATAAACAAATGCAATTTATGTTATTGTTAACATGTAAAAAAAAATGTAATCCTACACAGCACATCAGTTTGCATCATCATCTGTGCTCTTGCCTACAGGAGAAAGCTGCAAAATGGAAAAACCCTGATGGTCACATGGACGGTCTAACAACCAATGGTGTGCTGGTAATGCACCCGAAGGGTGGATTCACTGAAGAATCCAAGCCTGGCGTATGGAGAGAGATCTCTGTTTGTGGGGATGTTTACACATTGAGAGAGACCCGCTCAGCACAGACCTCAGGCAAACTGGTCAGTATCTGTGTAGTGTACAGCACAAATGTTACTGTGACACAAGTGAAGCATCACAGAGGCCTGAGCACATTTCTCAAGTCACACATACTGTTATGATGATGGTCACATGCGTGGCATAAGCTTTCTTGCTTTGCTTTTGCAAAGTTAAACTAAATCTGTGTCTGCTACATCACCCTCTGCAGGTGGAGAATGAGAGTAATATACTGCAGGATGGCTCCCTGGTTGATCTCTGTGGAGCGACTTTGCTGTGGCGTACAGCAGAAGGCCTCTTTCACACTCCCACCCAAAAGCACCTGGAGGCTCTCAGGCAGGAGATCAACGCAGCTCGGCCCCAGTGTCCTGTAGGTCTCAACACCCTTGCCTTCCCAAGTATGCAACGCAGCCGTGCACTCTCCTCCCTGGAGGATAAGCAGCCTTGGGTCTACTTGGCATGTGGCCACGTGCACGGGTATCACAACTGGGGCCACCGTTCAGAGCAGGAGCCCAACACTCAGCGAGAGTGTCCGATGTGCAGGGTGGTGGGGCCCTATGTACCACTGTGGCTGGGCTGCGAGCCAGCCTTTTACGTGGACACAGGTGCCCCCACGCACGCCTTTGTGCCATGTGGACACGTGTGTTCAGAAAAGTCAGTCAAGTACTGGGCAGAGATCCCTCTTCCCCACGGCACCCACGCCTTCCACGCTGCCTGCCCCTTCTGTGCCACCCAGCTCAGCCTCACTCAGGGCTGTTCCAAGCTAATCTTCCAGGGCCCAGTGGACTGAGCTGAAGGTTCCTGCTGTGGCAGAGATTAAACAGGAATGCCAAAATGCTGTGAAACTGTTCAGATTATTTTGTGCTTTCTTTTGTTTATGTAAACCAGTTGTGGAAAGGAGTAAGTCTTCTCAAATTCTGGTCATATGCTGTGGATTCTGCACAACAGAGAGCCATTACAGATTGTTCAGGGCCTCTTGTGGCTGTTTGAATGGCCACTGTGGGATACAGAGTTGTGGAGCACACTGGACCACAGATCCCTTGCTCTGCCAGACTGAAATACTGTTTCACCTGACAGCTGTCCTGCCAACCAACTGCTTTAAACAAGGCTCTAACACTGAGCTGTACTAAAATGCCTGCTGGTTTTCCATCAGAGGGCCGTTGAATTAAGGTTGTGGGAGGATCGTTTCTACTCATGAATCAGACTGAACCAGATAATAGTGAGCAGGTGTACTTGGATCTGTTGGGGAAAAGGGGGGAGGTTTTATAGGATAGTTCCTGAAGGGTCTGAGACAAAGCTTTTACAGAGCCAGACAGCTGGACTGTTGGCTAGGCGAAGCCAGGAGAAACTTGTGATCTAATGGCTAACTAGTTAAGTGCTCCCCATTGGCCTCAGGGCCTTAACCCCTAATGGCATCTGGATCATGTAGCTCTCCAGAGGTGGCTTGTATTTGAACAAACTTTAAAGGGGTGAGGGGTATTTTTCAGTAAACTGTGGGGATATTTTTAATAAATGAGAAGAGATATTTCATTGAAGGCTAAGAGAGTTAGTTTTGCATACAGAAGACAAGGAAATGACGACCCACATGGATTCTTCTCCACATTTTTATCTGACAGAAGAGGTATTTTACTACACTGAGGCCCTTGTACTGTTTTGTAATGCAAATGTTAATATATTTTTCTCCTGCATAAATAATGTGTGCGTGAGAATGTCTGAGTGTGTGCGTGCATGTGTGATTGTGTGTGTGGGTTGGACTGTGTGGGTGCCCTTGGGCTTTTGTCGAAATCACCCTACATCATTTCACCCCAATCCCTTATCCATGATCTCGCCCACCACCCAAAATGCTACCAGAGAGAACACAGGAATTAAACCAAGCTCGCAGAGTGTGACAATGAATGTACTGAAACACATTGACTCTCCTCACTGCTGGTGCTTCAATTATACAACTCTTTCTCAATAGCGTTAAAGGTAGAGGTAAGGCCTATTTACAGTGAAAGACTAACTAACTGTACAGCCATATGCCATAACCACACCTGCTTGCTAGCCTGCTAGCATGCTATGTCTCTACCCCACACATGTACTGTATTCAGTCTGCACTGTTAGCTTTATCCCACGCTGGGTCTGATCCAATGATTTATACGCTCTCAAACCTGGGCACAGTCTCAGCAGCATCCAGAGATTATACCAAATATAAGGAGGAGCTGTTTTCTCTCCACATGCAAGATGTAAACCCAAACTGCTGCTATGGTGGAGTGTTGACAGCTCTGGATTACAGTCAAGGCTGTTCAATTGCACGCACCAGCTCCATGGGAATAATGATATTATAACAACCAATGCCAAATTTAGTAAGGTCTATTGTGTGGATGAGTCAAGTTGTCCAAAACAAAGTAGCAGATAAATTGAAACTAAAGAATCTGGGACGAATCTGTGCATTCTTCTGTGATGTTTGCTTACCAGGCTGTGCCCATTGACTACATCAACTGTAATCAAAGGCATTAATTCTGCCACTTGCTTATCAAATTTTGTAGTGAGCATTAACATTATGACAGTTGACAGTCATTTTTCTATTATAGCATTCAAATGTTCTTCCAAGGTATGTGAATAAAATGCAGAGGTATTGCTGAGGGGCAGGATCCACCATGATTAAGCTTTCCTAGATTTCACAACAAAGATAATATCGTAACAGCAGTGGTGGACCGCTAGAATATTTTCCTTTTTAGTTCCTTCCTAATAGAAACATACTTAGCATTCTTAAAAAGTATCAGCAGCATTACGCTTCACTTGTACCACAGAGCATTTCCGGATCGCTTGATTTCTTCAGATTTTATGTAACTGCTGTGCAGGGTCAAACACATACTGTACAGTAGCATTCCTTTCTAACACTTTCAGCTCAAACACTGTGCCCATTGCTTCAGACCGTGTTCTGTAACAGCTGCAGAGTAACTGCCTCAAACATTCCTCCTTGGTAAACATGGGTGGGGCCCTCATTTCACCCAAGGGCTTGTTCTATGATTTTGTCTCCTACAGGAACTCTGTACACAAGCCATAGAACGCACTGATGCTCCCAATGCCTCTTTTGCAAAGAATAAAAATATTTTTTAAAAATATACTAGAGTGAGTTGGTTGTCTCTGATTTTAGGCCTGAAAGTCTGGTAGAATGTTATACTTGTCGGTAATGTTCTGGGACACAGATGATTTCAATCTGATGCACCGATTTTAAAGAGGTATGTGCAGTTGATGAGAATTTGCTCGTTTTTATTCATCCACTGCCTTTGAACTCTGGCTCTCTGCTGCTTCACACAACACAGCGGCTGTATAATGTCTAATCACAGTTACATATGTGTTTCATCATTCCTCTTGCTCTTCTATCTTGGTCGCCAAACTGTCCCTGAATGTTGATAGCTCTATCAAACAGTTTTTTAGATAAGGGAAGGAATTTTCTTGAAGTCTATTTTATTCACATTTCATGTTCTACCTTATCAACCTCATCTTCGTAGTTACAATAGGAAATGATAGCATGAGTAGCGGTCCCTGGTGTTCTGAGCAGAGTGTAGTTTCCATCTGAAGCCACAGGAGGGCACTATTTCCTCAACAATAGAGATGTTAGCAGAATGAGCTCCAAACCACTTCGCCTGCGGCAATCAAGAGCCAAAAACACAGGGCAAAGAAATGGAAGTTTGATGGTTTTTTTTTTTTCAATAGAAAAGACGAAAGTATAAATACATCCCAAATACATCTGAAACAAGATAAAGTGAATTAACTAAATTGGCTATGTACAGTATGTATATGCCTGAAAACTCAATTAGGCTACCACAGGAGATATATGTGGGTTATAAATTTAAAGTTAGACATTTATCTTCTACATTCCATATGTTTTTGTTTTTGTATTTTTTTAAAATTAATTATACCGTTCTTAGATTTATTTCAGATTTACATCCAGGCATCGGACATAAGACACGCCTGATAAATATGCACAGTTGTGAGCAATTTTTTAGCTTTTATTTTTCCTCTGCATGCAAAAAAAAAAAAACAAAACATAATATTATACGATGATGATGACAATTTCCATCACTTGCATGTGACTTCATCTCCTCTATAATAAGGGCACATGAAGGGGATTTAAATACATAACATGTCAGTTAGGCGTTTGGAGAGGAGTGGAGCTGTGGGATGCCATGCTTCCTAATTAACATTTCTGCAGTAGATGTGAGATGGGTTCATGTGTCTGCACACTTGCCTGTTTTTCTGAATGACAGAAAAGACACTGAAGGTGACAGCATGCTAATTTTGAGATCGCTCGGTGGCTCCCCTGCCTTAAGCAGGGCAGGGTTATGCAAATAAAGTGCAATGATATTATTTTTTTCTTTCTTGAACCAGCTTTCTGTAAGAGAAACTAATGTGCATGTGCTACACTGATGCTGAGCTTTGTAATAGATTGACATGAACCATAGTACTCTATTATCACCTTTTTGACCCTAATTAACTTTTAACAGACAACCCTTTTCACAGTCATAGAACTTCATTTTAGCAGGATTATATTTCAGATGTATTTATATTCGTCCTGAAAAGTTTGGATAAAAAACAGATTATTTACCTATGCCACAACACAGAAAGGGAAAGGGAGATGATGTTCACAGGCCCCTGACAGCCTCAGTGTTACTGCCCAACCCGTGTGATCCTCCATTCTTCAGGATCAAATCTAGTCTAGGGGGAACACAACCACTGTTTATCCCTTTAAAACTACAGATCTTGTTCATTTAATCTAGACAGATTGGGAAAACACTAGGTGGTAGCTATGACGTTTGGCCAGACAATTTGCTTATGGAGTAAATAAGTTAGTACTGCACTCCTGTAAACTGGGGGATTTACAAGAGACAAGAAAAATCCAAATAATCAAAGCAGCAGGCTGAGATACCCTGACAGAATAGGCCAGGTGCCAAAAACACAGAATCCTACAATTCCCATCATGCAACTCAGCAGCACTGTTATCACTAGTACTTTTTCATGAGTTGTAAATGGACCTGTGTAAAATCAGTGAAGTGCCTCTTCAATGAGAAATGTCTCTCTCACAAAACAGAATAAAAATTACTTGCATAGTCATAATGGTCAAATCGCATTAGAATTAGAAATGATTTAGAAAGCAGTGTCTTCAAAATAATGTTCAATTGAAGGACTACCATCCAGGTGACTGTCACTCAGCAGTTACCTTCAACTGTGGTTTCATTTAAAGGATTCATCCCAAGTTTTGTGTTTCCTTGTGTCCCATCTGCTTTAAGACCTAACATGTGAAATGCCACAGGTGGCTGCGGGCTGTGTGCCAAGCTATCAGCAGGACACTTTAGCTGGCAAGTTGAAGGCTGTGATATTTACCTCAAATACCCAGCGTGCCACTGGGGCAAATTATATGCAGATCATCATCTGTAAATGGCAGATAGTGCTCTTCTGTTTGTGTAAATTCAGCAAAAGCACATACAACCCTCAGAAGCAAAAAAAAAAAAACTACAAAAAAACCCCACATTTGTCTGGTTTTTAATATCGTACACATAGGTCTTTATTTTCTTTATCATTTATCTTCAGCAAATTGGACAGCCATGGCACGTTGGCGCATGTTGGACATGTTGTTAATTCCTCACTATTTCTGTCACTATTTGTTAAGGAGACTGTTTTCAACACTTACCACAGCGACATTTTGCTTTAGGTTGTGTCTACATTTCCTCATCCAGGCCCAAGGTCAAACACCTCAATCGGGACCAACCCACACTGTTGAGCCATGCACTTGTCAAACAATGTCATCATCCTTTTTTTGGTATTTTTCTGCTTTGGCTTTGAGCAAGGTTTGTGGCAGTAACATTACACAATTCAAAGCTGTATGCAGTGCAGTTTGAAGAGGATTATGATTATATCAGGCCTATTTACTATTTCATGTGGCTCTTGATGATACTTTGTACTCAGCCTACTCAGCTTATTACTTTCTCAATGAATAACAAATGAGTTGTCAAATAAAAGGCAAATAAACACAGGCTAAAGAGAAGCTGATACAAATATTTTATTAGAACATATGAAGGGAAAATAGGTTTGGAAAATCAAGCATTAAATTCAAACATTAAAGTGGGATAGTCTACCTCTTTGAGCCCCTCATGCCCTCTTTCTCTCATCTGCTTTTACAGAGGCACATGTGGCGTCTTGCCTACTCATCCAAACAAGGGGACAAATTACTTTAATTATGGAGTAATTGCAGTCTTGTGTTAATTAAATCTTTATCAGTTCAAGTAAGTGGATTGCTCCCACATGGAAGCCATGCAGCGACGTGCTGTCTTGCTCTTCCCCCCTCCTGCTCTGTCTAAATATACAGCCTGAGACTGTCTTTTATTCACAGTCTCACCCGACTCTCCCTCTCCCTCACCCCTGGGTCTCACACTGAAATGATTGGGATTAGCGTCATTTGGGGGAGGGTGTTGTTTTACCAACTCTGTCAGAAGCCAGCTGTTTCATAAAAATACCATAACAAACATGATAGCACTGGTGCGAGGGAGTGTCCTCCGCTGGAAGATGAGATACAAGATTTATCTTAGGTTCCTGGTGTTTGACAAAATTGAATCCTCTCATTTTAATTGCTCTCGACTAGGTGTGCTGCTCCAGGCGATGGAAACAGGAGCTCTGTATGTTGTCCCTTGTTCTCTACAGACTATTATGTTCCATTGTGCAAAATGCCGATTATGATTTGCTTTATCCTTGTCATCTATCTTATTTAGGATCATTTAGGTAGCCACATGTTACAAAGGAACAGCAGTCAGCCTTGTTATTACGTGTGTTTGAGTCCCCTGCTTCTTGTAATGAGAATGGGATCACAGAGGAGAATTAATCTCTCTGAAGACTTATTCACTGGTTCAAGGCCTCTCTACATGTACGTTTTATAGAAAAAGCAAGAAAATTGGCTTGTTTTGTTGACTTTCAATGCCCTAGCATTTTATCCAAGGTTTGGAATATTAATGCAAACACTTTTAATGTGTCTTGCAGCTTCACTCCACAGTTTTTATCCTGTATATTGCCTTGTCTGAGTAAGAGGGCAGGGTGACGTGTTTACATGACAGAATGTAGCAGATCCCCAGAGTGGATGACACATTTCACATTACATCCCAAACTCCATTGTCTTTCACTCCAATAGAACCAAATTTGCAAATCTCGATGATTGTTTTCACTAGCATCAATCTTGCAGTCATGTATATTTTCATATTGCTTACTGTTTTAACCTTTATTAATCCACTGAAAATCTGTTTTGCGGTGTCTGCTTCTCCTTCTGGCATCTCTGGTATGTGCATTTTGGCTTGTGGACACTGTCAGCGAGCAGCTGTTTAGTGGTGAGAATGTTTATATGACGATGAACGGGTGCAATATGGCTGTGAAGCAGATTCAAAGGGCTTAACTGGATTACACCTCATTTCAAGGATGCTTAAGGTAAGATTAAAACAGATATGTGGTAAGTGAGGAAAATACAAAATCAAATAGATTGAATTTCACTCTGTGGTCTCGTAAGCCACTTGCTCATGCATAGATGTCCTGTTTGTATTTGTGAATTTTAAAGAAAGCAATCTGAAAAAGAGACAACGTAGATTGTTACTGTAAAACATACTCAGCAAAGGAACCATACACACATTTGAAACAACAGTTTTGCTCTGTTGGACCATCACAATTCACCATTAATGCCCTTTCTTATCTCACGCTACAAATCCCCAGAGCTGGAACATTAGAACTCTCTAATCACGCACTGGCACATACTGAGCGTGTGTACATGCACTGTAGCACCACTCACACACAAACCCACATACACAAAATCACACACCTCACATATAATCTGAAAAGATAATGAATTTAATACCACTGCTGTTACAGTCAACTAATGTTTGTTAATAGCCTGGTGCCATATGGAACCAGGGCCTCAACCATGTGGGTAATTCCTCTTTTTGGACAAGCTGTCAATAAAAGGACCTTGCATTTTCTGGATGCATGGGGTGGGGGGGGGGCTTGGAGGATGTGCTTAATCCAGCAGACTCTCTAATGATCCCCCTGCTTCGAATAGGAGCCACAGGCCTCTGTCAATATGCTGGCAGCTGTGTTTTATTTTTCCTATCAGAGCTGGAATATGTGTTCATATTAATACTCCATTGAGCATCTGTGTATGCATGTTGTACATTTTGTCTGGGTGAAAGACTTTGGTTTCCTGTGTGGAAGGGTGGAAATGGAAGTGGTAGTTTTTTGAGAAGACTTCATGACGTGCTTGATTACCCCCCCCCACCCCCCAACCACCTCCCCAAATTCACTGCCTCTCCTCCCCATATCCCTCTGCCAGCACTGCAGCCCAGCGGATAACCAAGCATGGATTAACAGTGACATCACACTGAAGAGATGGCTGAGCCCAAGTGTGAGGAAGGGTGAGTACTTGGGTGAGTGTGTGTGTGTGTGTGTCAGATGGATGTGAGCATTATGTGTGTGTTCAAGACTGATTAGATGGTGAGGGTGGTGGTGAGAGCGAAGCGAGGATTAGAGAGCCATCTGAGAGTTGGCTAGGTGCTGACACCACTCCACCTCACCAAGGGCTCAATTTACTGAGGGATCAGACTCATTTATGGTGGGCTGGGATTATTATCAGTTCAATAGGGCAATTTCTTTATTACAGTCACCTATCAACCTGTGAAATATGGACACTTGTGAGACATTTATGAGCACATGTATCTTGCTTCAGTTATAATCTAGTACTTTCCTGCAACAATGTATGGTATATGAGCAGCTAAGCTCTAGAATGATAATGTTTAAATGAAGTAGTATTAATCTCACTACAGGATCAAAATGTAATGTATTTCCTCTCTTTTCTTTGTACAGGCAGAACATTATGAAAACTGCTCTTCATTTGTTTTGTTTTTTTAGGAAAATTTGGTCACAATAAAACAGGTAATAGGAATTTCAGACAAATCCATTCATCATGCTTCAACTCCCGGGAGGTTTCACAGGGCTGTGGTGACTATGGCATTTTTTTAAAGGCTCCAAATCGGATAAGGCAGGCAGCTATGTTTGAGTTTGGGTTTACCTGGAATGTCAACACTCTTAAGCTGGCCCTCTGTATTGAACCCCTTGTAATGCATTGAGCATCACTCACCTGATTCTTCGACAGCACAGCCCACCATGAAAACAGGTTTCAGCTGCATTGATGACAATAGAGTAAAAGTGAATAGAATGTGAATCACTCTTCCAGGTCCAAGCCTCACGCCTGTAATAAAGGAGGTGGTGGCCGTGCCCATCAGTCATATTCTCTAACTTGAGAAAAAATCTACTATGCAGAGGTCAAAGACTACAAAATGCTTTCTGTCCTTTAATGGTTTATTGTTTGTAAATGAAATGACACGGCGTGAGGCGAGGGATGCGCACATGCTTAAGACTTAAAGTTCTCTTGATCTCTGAAACAGTGGCCTACCACAACATGTCTCACTTCACTTCAGCAGATGAGGTTTCATAATAAGATCTATAATAGGTTATATAAATGTTCAAATTTCCAGTCATCTTATCGTCTAAAGATCTTATGATCTTAGAAACAGCAGTTGACAAATTATATAATAAAAGATGTTATCATTATTATTATTGTTATTATTTACCAAAATACTATTTTAGCACTCATCTATATTATGATTTTTGCAAGGTATAAGTAAATATACGAAAATGAAGATTATTTTTTCTTATTCGTTTTTCAGTTAATTTACACGGAAGCAGCAGCAGTTTTTCTTGAGCTGCACAAACAGCAGCTGTAGACTCAGCCCCCTGTCTGTCATGTGTGCAATCTCAACTCTTCATTCTTCAGTCACTGAGTGAACAAGGAGGGAAGAAACACTCGTCTTGCACCGCCGCAACTCGCGTAATTTGTTCCATTGTTGAACGATCACTCTACCAATAAATCAATAAATCACAGGAACTTTGGTTTAACTTTGCGGAGTGGCGCGGCCAGTACTATCGCGAGATTTGCTCGTCGGCGTGAAACGGGCTTTTCCAGTTTCCCGGGAAGAGAAACGTGTCAACTTCACTCTCCGTTAACTCTGTATAAACGAAACCACAAAGTCTTTACTTGGTGTCACATTAACTTGATTTAAGCTGTAGGCCGATACCGATTTTTAGTTTAGTGGCTGCTACCCAGCTATGTTTACACCCTTCTGTCCGAACTGTGCGGATGCTAGGAACTCGCTAGTTAGCTCGCTGGTTAGCCGACATTAGCTAGCTGCTGTTTGGAAACTACCTTTGTTTATCTAGAAATAAACATGTCGGTGGAGAAAAGGACGAGCTGGATACTGACTGGCGCTACGGTTGCTTGTGTCACTGCTTTGTATGTGCCTTGTGTGCAGAGGACTGTCCCCGGTGGAGACTCAGGTTGGTGCTAGCCCGCTAGCTAAACGTTTCTTTGGTCATGTGGCTTTGTTGTGTTGCCGGGCAGCCAATCGTGTGGCGCTTTGTTGGTGTAGCTGCTGCAGCTTCACTGGTGCTGTCCGTGGTGCTGCAGGTGTAGGTGCAGCAGATGGAAAAACCCAAACTTCGACCAAAGTTACACACAAGAAGCTTTAAGGGATAAACACGAACACACAAATTCTGGATGACAATAGAAAATGAAATACAGCTACTTTGATGAACTTTTAAAACTTCATTTAGCAAGAATTTTAATTCAATTTCAGTAACCCCACGTTTGATCAACAGTTCAAACACTAGCACTGTTAATGGCATAATATCATGTAAACATGTGGCTTTTACTACCATTTCAGATAATGCCATGTAGATGGAGCACAGCTTGTAAAGAAATGGATATGATGCTTTTTACCATGTCCAATCAGTACAATGAGCACCAAGATGTGTCAAATCTTAACAGTTGTTTTTATATTTTCGATGATGTAAATGTATTGTAAATATATTGTGTAATGTTTGTTGTTGACATACCTGTGGCACTAGAAAGTATGTGAGGATTTTACCCCCTGGATTCATCCAAGTTTAACATTTTTTTAAAAAACACAATTGTATAAAAGCTTGTGTTGTTCATAAGTTATATATAATATTACCCCTTTACATATCTGCATGAGTGCTGTTTTTGCTTTTTCTTTTTTTCAGAGGCCACATGGGAAAAAATGTAAAGCATTATACTGACTCCACTGCTAGAGTGATGAATATAGACACCATTTGTAATGACAAAGCTTGTTGACATCCCTTGACACACAAAATAATTCAGCTTGTTTGTTTCAATTCAAAATTATGTGTGTATGCATAAATTTAATTTTCACTCTTCTGTAACAAGGCTTTACTATGGACCAAAATGTATTTCACCAGTACCTTCCTATGCGGTAGGCCAATGTGTTTTCCAACATTCTTGTAATGCAGTTTATGAAGGAATGCCTTGCACAATTACAGTGCTTAGAAGCGATAGCAAGGTTACAAACTTGCAAATGTGGACTTGAGGGCATGAAGGCTCTGCTTGTTATGTTTGCACTGCTGTGGCATACAAGTTGCTGCGGAGGGGAATGCACATTTTGCAGAATGAAAGCATATGAAAAGCTCGACCAGATAGGGGCAAGCAGAGACGAGAAGAGAGCAGGCAATTGGAGCGCTGAGTAGCCCTGCTGGTTGTGCTGCTGTCTAGTGAACAGGGCCTTTGAAAAAATGGCCAGCCCCTTCTCCACAGTGTTTAGGGACGGTGCAGGATGCCCGCTCTGATAGTGCCAGCTGAACACCCTTCTGAATTCTCCAGGTCTCCGTCTCTGTGTCCTAATCTCTTTAGGTGTGATGTGCCCTGGAGAGGCATGAGCGCAGCCCCGCGGGTACGCTGTTGTCTAGGAATGTGGAGTGTGGAAATGATGGGGATTATGGGAAGACTGGTGTGGGTGCCCATGCTCCACTATCACAAAGACTCTTGGCACCCGTGCTGCTACCCCGTTGAGTCAATATTTTCCATTTTTAGTATTGGGGCTGCAGAACTCCATCTCTGTGGCACTGAGATGGATGTTTTGGCTCAGTATTAGTTTGAGTTTCTGTGTTGAATGGTGTAAAAGTGTGCCACTACTGAGGGAAAATGAGTGAAATTGAGAAACCGATGAAGGATGAGAAAGTGTGATGTAAAATGATGGCAGGTTGCTGGCGGCTCATGCCAGGTGAAATGGAGCTGTGAAAACATTTAAGCTGTGCAGGTGGAGGAGTTCTGACTTCATGGTCCATTAGACTGATAAGAGTTAGGGCTCCTCATGTGGCAGAAATTTAGGCATCGTAATTCACTGTATCGGCAGGGTTGCAAAACATGCGAAGCAGCCAATGCCACCTGAAATTCAGCCGCTGTGTTCTATAACAGTTGGTACGGTATCGTGTGTTCTTGCTCTTCAAATGTAAGTTTTTATTTGTTTATTTTTAATATGGAAAGCACTTTAAAAATAACTAGCTATAGCAACAGAAGATAGCAACAGCTATCTTCTGTTGCTGTAGTTAATGTTGTCTGATTTGATAGTTATACTTTAACTTTAACCTTTATTTAGATATACTTCCCGTTAACCAGTGTGACGTGAAACAGTACAGATCAATTCATTTAAAATGTTTTTTTCAAAATCAGTTTAAAAAACTTACAGAACTTAAACCTAACATTTAATCATATGCTTTCTAGACTCTATGTAGTGTATTATTTTACAAGGTATTCTACATAGCTTGTTTGCTGATGAAGTAGTAGACTGATTATCTTGTCCACGTTGATGCAGGAAACAAGGGCACAGTTTCATTGGCTGTACTGGATACAAGAGATGACTACCCCCCTAGTACCAGTAGAGGGAGCTGTCTTGAGCCAAACATTTATCAACGTCATTTAATCTGAACCAAATTTCAATTTTCATGAGTGGGAGATGCAAACATTGGGTGAGAAATCAGTATAATTTGAAACGCTCTGGGTATATTCTGGCACAAATGGGTTTGTGCCCAGATACATTAAAGCTTCCTGAAACAGCTTTTAGGGGTTTTCTTTTCACTTTGTGCTGCGCCTCACACAGAGCTTGTCAAAAAATTGTGCAAGTGGCTCTTATTTTTGCAGCTTACCTCATTCTGTGACTGTCACCAACGTTGCCTTTCTGTTTGTGCCCAACGGACTAAACGTGACATTGAGACACTGGGAGTGTGGGAGCAGGAGGGAGGCACGTAGAGCAGCAGAAGAAAAAGGAAGGGAAAGGACCCTGATGCATGGGGAGGATGGGACTGGAAGCATTATTCTCAGATCAGCATATGCGTGTCTTTGTGTGACAGAGCATTGGAGAGGGAGTGTAATGGTTTGTGTGCGTGTTTATATCTGTGTGTATGTGCTGAAGAAGGGGAGGGAGGCATCAGGGGAGAAGCGAGAGATGAAGAGAATGAGCGTGCCGCTTAGGAAATGTCACACTGGGAAGATTTGCAGGTTTTGATCCTGGCAAATTAATGCAAAACCCCAGTGCAAGTATTTGATTTGGGAAAACTTTGGGAGCAGACTTGTCTCTTAATAATAATTATTGGGTTTACATTAATTTCCTTCCCTATTCTCTTCCACAGGAGAGCTGATCACCACTGCTTGTGAGCTGGGGGTAAGTATTAGCTGTATTGTTTAATCAATTCACTCATTAACTTTTATAAGCATTAAGGAAGTTTAATTAAGCATGGGCAGAAAGCAGATTAATTTACTTTCAGTCCACAGGTTTCCCCCCCTTCTTTTCTATACACTTATTTTACTAAGTTGCAAATAGAGAATGCTATAATTTGCAACCCGTTTTTCAAATCCAATTAAAGTCAATGGTAAGGCGATGGCTTTTGTAGGCTTTGCCTTATGTACGGTATAAGGCTTATTATATCCACCCCTCTTTTTTGTGTGTGTGTGTAAGCCGCGAAGAATGAACTAAATCGGGTTAACAGTTATAATAAGTTTTATTATTTAATAAAGTTTATTACGCCGCTGTGATCCTTTTAGGGAGGCTGTGTCGGTGTCACTATGCCAGTAATCCTGCTGTTAGTGCTGCAGTCCGTGTGGCCTGCCTGTCTGCCTTTCAGGCCTCCCCAGGGCCTTGCAGGCCCTCCATGGGCACTAGGCTGCTGGCCCCCCCTTCTGATCCCCAGAGCTCCAGAAGTCTGCTTCTCCTTGCTCCCTGTAGCCTTTGTCCCTCAGCTGTCCTATTGCTGCATTTCTGTCCACTCATGTTGGCCTCTTGTTCATATAGTAGAGTTACCTACCTGTCGGACATACCACTGACACTGTCACTGACTGCTGAGCTGCTATCCTTCCATTTTCTCTCTCATGCTCTTCTTCACTTCTTCTGTTTTGCTTCTTGACTTCTCCTGACCTCCACTTTTCATCCTCCACCCTGTTTCAGATTTGAGCAAAGTTATTTGTACTGTAACCAAAGAGCTTTTGCTGTGTTTGAGGTGACCGGTGAGGTAGTCACACTCTCACCTTTCAGCTCTGTGTTCATTTGAAGAACTGCCCCTTCTCCCTGCCCGCATGGCTCGTGTTATCAGTGCCAGGGAATGAGTCTGTGTTTAATGACTGAGCCCTTATCTGCGTGGAGGAGACTTAGTGGCTAATTGCTGTGATTGCCGAGATCCCCCAGGCGAGAATGACTGCGGCTTGGAGGTGGTTTGGGGGCTGGGGGTGGCAAGCACCACGTGCTCTATCACAGGCTCAAGGGAGCTGCACTGTCCTTGGGAAGAGGCCAGAGGAAAAGAAGTGAGAAGAGGGAGGAAGAGAGAGAGAGGAGGGCTCATAGCAGAGTCAGTTCGCGGTCAGGGCGATTGGGTGCGCCTCACTCTTCTCTGTTACTGTGACTTTACAGCATGTCACTACTGGCTTCTACAGGGGGCAGAAGAGCAACTAAATTTGCAACTTAATCATGAAGGGTTACTGATAAAACCACATTTTAATGCTCTTTATCACATTTTACTTCTATCTTTCTCAGTGGTCACCTCTTATATTATTTTCTAGCTTTGCATTCTTCTGTCTCTACTTCTTTTCAGTTCTCTCACATCTTTGCAAAAGAAAGTACAACACTTCCACCATCTCAGCCTTCTGCCCTCTTAAACACATCTTTGTGAAAGTCTGGTTTTGGGTTGCTGACTTTGTCATTTTTTTGTGTTTAGGTGGCTCATCCTCCAGGATACCCTCTCTTCACCCTGCTAGCTCGCCTGGCTATGTGTCTCCTGCCATCGCTCTCTGCAGCCCACAGTGTCAACCTGATGGGAAGCCTGTTGGGTGCTGCAGCTTGTGGTTCCCTCTGCATAACTGTTTGCAGGTAGGCACATGAAATATAAGATTCCTGTCACTTTACACAAGATATTGAGGCATTTGTGTTCTCGTGTCCTGCTATTGCTGTGTTCTGATTTTAGTGAATGTATGAGGAGTAAAGCTAATCCCCAAAGAGAGCATGTTTGTGGATTAGTTCTCTCATGATTGTCTTCTAAAGATTTATTGTCTCAAAGTCATGCTTGTGTTTGCATTTTTTAAACTCAGGGAAGACAAAGAAGCCTTCCCCCTTCGGCGAAAGAGCCTTCTAGTGACACACACATTAGCCTGTAGAGTAAAAGTCAAATATCCAAGAGAAGTAACACGAAGATTTTTTTAGAGGAGGGGGCCTTTAAACATTCCCTTACTGACATTTTGCATCTTGATGCTGTCTGGAACAGAAAGTGGTATTTTTGGGTCCTGACAGACTGGCAACAGCATCCCTTATCCTCTGTTCAGTATGCAGGAGCAGGGCCCAGCCACACTCCTCTCTCCCACCATCCTGCCCTGCCTGTTTACCCATCAACCACCCATTGTGAGTGTGCGTGTGTGTGTATGTATATCACAATTATCGTACTCTGCAGCACCCACTCCGACGTCCCTGTTCTCCTGCTCCCCCACTGCCCAGCATGTTCCCAATCCTGACATGGCACGATTTCTAATCTCCCCCTTCTTGCCTCCTGGGTCTTAGAGGAACAGGATCACTAACTCCGCTCCTCCCTCTCCCCACTCTTTTACCACCTCTCTCTTC
The DNA here is from genome assembly GCA_038496675.1 of Rachycentron canadum. NCBI lineage: Eukaryota > Metazoa > Chordata > Actinopteri > Carangiformes > Rachycentridae > Rachycentron > Rachycentron canadum. Next base: position 12,973,548 of record CM076661.1, read on the forward strand.
GCTCAGTCATGAGCACAGTTTACCATCTCTGCATTCCCATCTACCACCCTGCAGTTTCGCCTGCTGCTGACCCCATCATGTAAGGAGTACTTTACCCTTTCCCTCTTTGTATATGTGTTTATCTTGCATGGTTGGCTGGACTACCTTACATCACCCTTTTGCTGATCTTAGTGATTTTCCACATTGCATTGTTGATGGCAGCTTAGTGTCAACATTTTTCCTTTTTGTCACTGTTTATGCATACTGGGGCATTTCCAAGCATGTCATATGCTTCTAATTTACTCTTCCAGAATATGAATTGTTCAAAATGATGTAATTTTTACCTGCTGTACAGCATGGCAGCCTGTGAGGACCCAGTGGTAGTGGAGTGGGGGTGGGGGGCAGGTGAAAATGTTGTGTGTGTTCCCAGGTGCTCAGTACTAGGCCTACTTCCTGTGTGCCTGGCCAATGTATGCTAGGTGGCAGGTGGTCTGTAGTAGGTCAGGGTACAGGGTCAACCCTGCTGGAGAAGGGCAGGAGCTGCAAAGGAAGTGCTCCCCAAGGGCCTGGCCTCAAGCCCAGACTGCATCAGCCTTAGACACTGTCCTGCTTTTCTGTTCCTCAGAGGTGAATCAAAACCTGCCAGCATTGACCACTCTGCCCAGAGGACAAGTGAGAGGTAAAATATAAGAGAGCACACAAACAAAGGGAATGATCACTGTACTTCTTTGGGGCTTTTTGGATATGTATCCCTACTGCCCCCCTAGTCTCAATGCATTTGATGAGTTACCAGTAAATTGGGGAATTGGACTCAGATCTTGGCCAGACATTTACAGGAAGTTATTTTGAGGCCAGAAAATATCCATGCAGTCTGGGTGATATTTGGCTCCTGGTGTGCATGTTAACTGTAGCCCTCTTTGTAATCTCTGGGGATTTAGATTCAATTTTGGATTATGTTCAAGTAAAAAGTCATTATGAGGACCTCCAACCCCACCCGGCCCCCAACGAGGGTTGATGGGTTGGGAGGACATCGGCCAGACCACAGTCACACCATATAAGCTCTTAAGTATGAACATATAATCTACGCTTTCAATTTGAAAAATAAGCATAAAAGGTTTTAGTCGTTATCTGTTCAGGGCCTGGTTTTGGGATGAGCTTGTGGCTGTGGATCAGCTGGCAGACTCTGTCTGGTGAGGGGTTACTGGAGAGGGCAGAATATGAGGGGGTGTGGAATGGGGGTTCCGGATGGTCAAGACCTCCCTCTCGCTTCTGGCACAGAGGGTATTGGGTGCTTTGGCCATACCGAGAAGGTGGCCAAGATTGGCATAGATATCGGGCCCCAGCCCTACGGGGACTCTCTGGCCAGGCCTTTCCCTCAGATGAAATGCCAACTGACCACTTGACAGCCATTCATACCTGTTCCGTCCTTGTAGCGACACCAGTTTTCTGTGTCTTTTCCTAACAAAATTAAGTTCTGAAATGTCTTTTGTTGTTTTTGTCCTTTTGAGGCCCTCATAAACTTTTTCACTACTTCTTATTTTTGGGTTTGTATCAGCTGAGAAGTAGACTTTTTTCCCCCAAACAAATCATCGCTTTGTGTGATTATTTTCAGATGGCAAAATGAAGTGAAGTTAATACCGGTACTTGAAGGCAGTTTCTCTCAAATAGTAAATTGTAGACCTTGAAATTCATCTGGAATATACCCAACATGGCAAGCCTTTGATGTATCAATTTAAATTAGTCGGCCAGATTGCCGTGTTTAATGTGGGGGAATGTAAGTTGATATGCTTGGAAGCCACTTCTCTCTCTTGCGTAAGTTTAAATGTAGCACTTAGCCTCCCTTTGATTTGTCAATTACAGTTCTCTTGGCTTGATCATATGGTTTGATGGCCAAATTGCATGTCTTGTTATGTTTTCACACCATGGCCTGACAAGCCTTTGAGGATGGTGGACGTAATGATAATTACTATCGATTGCACTTGGAGGTTCACAGAAAGAAACATTTGGCCCGAGGAATGCTAAAGGCCTCAGCCATGAGTCTCTAGAGGAATGCACCCTTCATAGTGGGATAATCCAGACAGCTTGGTATTCTGCGCTCTCTCGTTTCACAGTTTATCTGCTAAAGCTGCTCTGAAACTCTGCTACCTGAGAGGAATCTCTCTCCATTCCTGGGCTTATCCTGAGAAACCAGGAGCAGACACGTTAGTGTACTGACAGCTATCAGAGCAAAAAAACAACCTTGCAACACTCAGTCATCAGCACTTTTTGTATGATCGCATGATTACATAACAGGACTATTGAATCACACCAAGTGTGTCTGGCCTCCCCTTTCCATGGCGGCCCTTGGGAGAAAATGCACACCTGCGAGAGGCTGTTCCACTAAAAGCTGGCCCATGTGGCACAGCTGATACCTCAGTGGACTGGAGGGTGGGCATGGTGCCATCTCCTGCCTTGTGCTGCTTCCCTATCTCCTTATAAGGATCTCACCATATGGCACTGATGGCGCTGTCCCTCCTTGTTCAGGTGGGTTGTTTTTCCACAGGGGTGGAGTTGCGTGTATGTTGTTTGGGTCATGTCAGGAAGAATGTGCAGGAGGATTGTGTATTTGCAACCATTTGTGCCATTTTGTTGTTTTTGTTGCTTTTTTAGACATTGTGAGTGGAAGTTGTGATATCTTGGAAACAGCTGAATAGAGTTGCTTTGTTGGATAATGTTCTCACCTCTCCCTGTAGGTGGCAAGCATGCCCCTCCCTCTCACATCTGCTATGGTCGGATAAAATCTTCATCCCAAGTGGCAATAGAGAATACACCCTATCCCCATTTTCTTCAGAAAATACAGAGGACAATTTTAGGTTTTTCTTTTTAAAAAGGCCCCAATCTCTGGACCTTTTGTTCCACTTTCGCAGTATCTTATCCTTCATATTGTAGTCCAACAGACCTCCTTTACTCCCCCCATCCTCAGCATGACCAATGGTTCCCCCAGGACTCATCCTCTAATACAGTTAAACAGATGTCTAATGAAGATGTTATTTCCTCATTACTGGCTACGGGATAGGGATAGAGAGGAGGAGGGAGGAGGGCTAGATAGACAGCAGAATACAGTACCAGTTTAATATTCCTTTCGCCCGTGGGCCCAAGATTGTGTCTGCCTCGGACGTCAATATTACATTCCTCACCCACCACAGGCAGTCTTAATAAGGCACCAGGCACAGAGACGGATCAGACTCGGCAATTACAATTCACCCAGAATTAGTTAATGGAATCTATACAGCAACATTTATATATCAGTGGTGTGTGCCTAATGACTTTGTTGGAAAAAGGAGCAATAAAATGGCATTCAGTGAATTGCATAAACACAGGATTTTTGTAAATTGTTTTTTTTCCTCTTCCTGTAATTTTTGTGTGTTGGGTGGAGATTAAGATGGCATTCTGGGAGAAATTGTCATGTCAGTGGCTGCATTGTTTGAGCAGAATTGTGGTGATTAATTTTACACGCACTTGGAGCACTGGAGCGCTCTCCTGGAGGAGGGGTGTCTAAACGACAAAACTGGGTCCCTTATTTACCCTCTGTGCAGTCAGTCAGTCTCCTCACACACGCCGGATGAGGCAAAAAAGAGAGAGAAGTGTCTGGTTTGGTGAGTGGCTAGAAATTAGGCTGTGGCAGCAAATATTCAAATACAATGTTTTCTAAAGTCACTTAGAAAAAAATGATTAGGGGTAGGCAATAGTGTAAAAATTAGAAAATATTTTTGATTATTCTTACTTCAGAATTGATTTTGGTGATGACTATTTTCTCTTTTGAAAGCTAATTTCACAACAAATAATTTTTTATAAATGAGAAAGATATGGTGCACATTTACCAAACAGATAGACTTTCACTGTTCAGAATATATAATAAGATTTATCTAATGATATAATAATATAGTATTAAATTGGACTGGTAGTATGGCTGAAATCTCTCATATTAGTACTACTAAATCACGTTTATATATATATACACACACACACACACACACACACACATACTAACCAATTTCAAAAATTATGTGCCATCATTATTCTCCTCAAGCATAGAAAATAAAAACATTTATAATCTTCAACTGCAACTTGCTTAAAATGGTTAATTTAAAGTGACACTCTAATATTGAAAATAAATATGTGTGTGTGTGTGTGTGTGTGTGTGTGTGTGTGTGTGTGTGTGTATATATATATATATATATATATATATATATATATAGAGGCCATGTCTTTATAACTGATGATGACATCACCAGGGTCAAGTTTTCAAATGTTTAACATCTTCAGTTCTGAGCATTCAGGCTGAAATTGAACTAAAATTTAAAGCAGTATAATTTTGTAAACATGATATGATCATATTGTCAAAAGAAAGAAAGACAATCAGGACAAACCTGAATCTTGTTGCTCAGTCCTCAGACGTACATTGACACATATACATGTCATATCATTTAAAAGCTTAAATTTTTATATCAGTTTCTGCTTGGCTTTGAAATTTCAAAGCAATGCATCAGACACTTAACACTGTCATATAATAGCTACTAAGTACTCTGCCTGGTGTCCTGGCCAGAGGAGAGCCCTAGGGTGTCAGTGAGGGCCAGCTGGAAACGTAAGCCTCAGCCCGAGCAGGCCACCTCTCTCTCGGGCTCTTTACCCTCTTCAGGAATGTGTGATTCTTTTCCAGCGTTGCTTCCCCAAACCACCACTCGGTTAGAGAACAGAGCCGTGCTGATCTGCGATGGCACAGCTGTGGTATTGTCTGTTCCCCGGGGTGGTGTGTGACAGTGGCTCCCTTGGCCTGCTCCATTGTGAAGCCTTATTCAGTGCAGAGTGCTGGTGTAGGCTTTTTGTGTGCTGTTATTTAGTAGACGACTGGTGCTGGCACGTCTCAGGCCCATACTGTAGAACTGAGGGGGTAAATGAGGCAGGTCCCATTTTGACACTTCAAAGTGATTATACCCAGCTTTTGTTGTGTCCTTGAAGGGGACATTGCTCTTCAGAGCCTGTTGTATCTTGTCATTCTTTTTTTTAATTATCTTTGATCTCTCCTTTTGATCCTGTCCTCAGAATTGTTCTGTATTAATAATCAATCATTTTCATTCTGTATATTTAATTTTTTTCTGAAAAATAATTTGTTAATTTTCTTTTGTAATCCCTTACATTGCATTACTTTCAAGTTTGTGCTTCATTCCAGACTTAATGCATAATATTTGTCATTCACTTAATTACCCAAGTGATGACGTAGACATTTTGGCAGGGTGGATCAGTGCAGGGTTAAATAGTCTCGTTGTCAGCTGTATTATTCTCCTGCCATGTCTCAACCAGACCATTGTCATTGAGCCACAACATTTCAGCACAGCAGCATCCTGCACCATATTGAGTTGTGATAACAGGGAACATGGCCACACTGGTGTCAGAATGTGTCCTGCTTTATCTGCGCGCCCTGGGAGCAGCCAGCCTGGAGAATGAGCTGTGGAGAGGCTGCGAGGCTGACTGGGACCCAGGTGGTCCCATGCAGACAGACAGGTCATTTACAGCCCGCACTGTACACACATCACTGGGCTCTTACGGACTGACAAGCTCTAACAGAGAGATTTGTCAGGCACTCAGAGAGAATAAAGAAGTCGAAGAACAGGAGTGTGAGCGTGTGTGTGCGTGTGTGTGTGTGAATATGTGTCGAGCACTGCCTGGCTATCAGAGGGGTCTTTCAGCAGCAGGAACAGACTTGATGTAATAACCCAACTCTGGACCCCCACGACTGTTCTGAACCCTGTGCTACCCCCAAACCAGCCCCCCTGCTAGGTGTGTGAGCTACGGGTTAATTGTCATGCAGGGAGGTAAAATTATGGATACAGAGGGTCTGTGCACCTCAACAAAAGTCCCCATCTGCCTGCCCCCCCACTCTGCACCCTTCTTCATCCTTCCTTCAAGTTACAACTAATTCCTAGAGCGGTGCAGTGAGAAAGGCGCTGCTATCTCTTATTAAGACCCACTCCTAGACACCCCATCAACACAGTTCGCCCCCCCCCCCACCCTTTTTAAGTGCGCACACACACATCTACATGCTCATCCACTGAGCTTGCCTTACACTGAACACAGAGGAAAAATAGTGGAGAGTAGCAGAGAGAAAACCCAAGAAAAAAAGGGGGAAGTAGTCAGCAAGCAAGAGTTTTTTTTCTACCCTTCTCTCGCTCTCCCTCTCCTTTTTTTTCCTGATTTACCGCGCTTTCCTCAGAAAGCTCCATTGTTCCCCTAGCCTAAGTCTCATCAGGCCTTTTGTGGCTGACTATCACAGCGGCAGGCAGAGAGCTGGAAATGTATAAATGGTATCATGCCTTGTGATTAATGGCGGTGCTTATGAGTCAGGTCTGATAACGGGCCTGCTCTCTACTCAATTTCAGATACCGTTAATGGAATCTGTCTTCTGCGATTGTAATGTGAGAGCGCCTAATTTGCTATGGAGCTTGAAGCTGTCACCGGCAAGGGATTGTGGGGTCATAAGGGACCTGGCAGCCGTTTGGCCTGCAGCTTGTATCTGCGGTGCTGAATAGAGCAGCTCTCTGCCTGTCAGTTAGCTGATAGGCTGATGAGGACTCTAAGCCACTCCACACAATGGCGGAAAGGGCCATACTGCCTGACTTCCCTAATTGTCGAGCCTGCTCATATTTCAGAGCCAGCATGCCGGGGACTGGGCTGCTTTTTTTTTTCTTTTCTCTTTTTTCCCCTCTCTCTTCTTGAACTTTTTTCTTCCTTTTTCTATATTTCATACTTCATCCCGCACACTGTCTCACCCCTTTAACGCACACTTCTCTGCACTATTTTTCTTTTCTTTCCCCTCTCACCATCATTTGTCGACCCTCTCTCTCTCTCTTCCTCTCTCCCTCTCTCTCTCTCTCTCTCTCTCTTCCTCTCCCCCTCTCTCTCCCCCTCTCTGTCTCTCATTTTAGTAAGTGGTGGGTCTTAGCGTGTGACAGATTATCCCAAGTTTGCTTCAATTACCGCAAAGGAGATGGAGACACAGGAGAGGAGGAAGAGGAAAACTTTTGTGCACACGTTATATTTAAGAAGCTGAGGATAAAGTGCTATCTCTACCACGGTGGTTTCTGTGCCAGTCTGCTCAAGATCAACCGGCTGCTGGAGAGGGACTTCTCATGATATGTGACTTGCCCCAATTCACTGAGAGTGTTTTTCAAGGTCTTGTCCGAGAAGTAAACTTGGGTCGGAGAGAGATTAGAATGGGTCCCCAAATTAATCTGAGCAAAGTGGTGGCTTTTTTGATTTGAATATTAATTGTGTATGAAGCTGCTGACTTTTTTTTTTTTTTTTTTTTTTTTTTGTGTCAATACAGTGTAAGTTATGCCAAGTAAAATACTAAAAAAAAACCAAAAAACTAAAAGTTCTGTGGCCTTTCAAACTGACTGAAGAGCAATTAGTAAGGACTTGTAGATTTTAACAGGGTTAGATACTTTTTGAATTTTAGTGGTTTGATGGTTGCAGAAAGCCTGTAGTGAAAAAATTATAATTGTCATCAAAGGGAACCAGATTTGTGATTTACCAGATATTCCTGTGTGTAAAGTCGAGGACAGGCCTTTGTTAAGTTATAATATTATAAGCCTCTTCTCCCTGTCAGGTTGGCAGGTCCTGGCCCTGGAGCAGTACTGGCCGGAGGGCTGTTTGCTGTGTCCAGGCTAAGCTGGCAGTGGTCCATGGTGGCAGAAGTCTTCACCCTCAACAACCTTTTTGTTGGTCTGCTCTTCTTCCTAATTGCCAGCTTTCACTGTGCTGAAAATGCAACGCAAAGGAGGAAGGTAACCTGGTGCAACATTTTTTTTTTTTTAAATTTGACATTAGATGTCTTCTTCAGGTAATTTAATTTTTGAACTCACAATGCTGTACTGAACTTCTTGCCTTTGTCAGATTGCACACTGGGGAGCGCTATGCTGTGGCTTGGGGCTCTGTAACCAACACACTTTGGTGCTGTATATACTAGTTGTCATCCCCTGGGTCCTCCAGAGGCTCTACTCTCATAAGGTAACTCACAAATGAAATGTCACAAAGAAGAAAATTTAAACCCTGGCAAGACAGGCAAATAAATTAGTGTCTCACTTGTATGTCAAGCTGTGTTCAGTCAACATTTATAGATGATACATTTGTTTTGACTCTATAGAAAGTAAAGTAGAAATACTTCTGAAAACTTCTAGAGTGGTATAGACTTAAAACTATATTCAATATTAAGTATATACATGTCATAGTTTATATTGAATTCCCATTTACCTTATTCCACAACAATAAATTCAAATAATCAAAGTCTGAAAGCCTGAGAACATGTGTCCCATGTGATCTCAACAGGAACTGTCTTTGCGTGGCCTTGTGTCTCTGGGAGTGTGTTTCCTCGCTGGCTTCCTACCCTACATCTACCTGCCCATCTCCTCCTATCTCAACACAGCCCGCTGGAGCTGGGGAGATCAGACCACTGTGTCAGGCCTGCTTACCCACCTGCTGAGGGCTGAATACGGCACCTTCAGTCTGGTACCTGCTGCTTACCCTCCTATTTTTACACTCTGGACTCTGGTGTCTAGATATGTGCTCATTTCTATCTTGCATCCAAGTCTTTGTAGTAGACTCCTTCTTTGTGTTTTCAGGCGAAGACTGAGAGCCTTGTGAACATGACTACACTGCTGCAGTAAGTTCATGTCGCTGTTTTTTTTTTTTTTTTTTTTTATAAACCTTTCCTTGGCTGATATTGTAAATTCAGAGTGATTATTAATGAGACACAATTCCCTGACACCGTCCTTTAGGATTTACTTTTATTAATGATCAATTTATTTTCACTGTATTTCATCAAGTGATTGATTAATCAAGTTTCCAAAAGTGCCAAAAATAGTTAAAATTGTCCAGGACCCAAAGTGACATTAGCAATATGCCTGGTCTTTCTAATCAGCAGTCTATTTGTCTCTGGTGTTTTGTTTTTACTTCTAATATGGAGTTGGTAAGCAACAGAAAAAAGGAGGGTCGATCTGAGGCACACAGAGGGCACACATGGGTCTAGAGATGTAGGACCCAAACACACTTTGTGCTGGTTCTGATGTTTTACAAAGGTTTAACCACAGGCACATCAGTCTCTTCTGAGAGCCCATTTCTGCAGCCGTTCCTGTTTTCCCTCTCTCTCCTCTCCCCAGCAGCTTTTGTTCTTCCCATTCCACTCTCTCTCCCATCAAAGCAGAACTGAACCTGCTTAGAGGGCCAAATCGCTGTGTTCTGTTTCTCCAGCAGTTTGAAATGATCACTCAGCTCTGGTGTTTAAGCGTGACAAGCTGTGATGACAGACACTGCAACAGAGCTGGAGAAATTGTATTTTTCCACTCCAGCACCCCCCACCTCCTCCACGCGATTCCCTCCCCTGCTCCCCACTTCCACCACCACTACCGCCACCACTGCAGTCATCCCACTCCTGGTATCTTTCTCCAGCTGACGGGATGGGAGTGTATGTGCGTCTTAAGACCCCCCACTACTAGCCCCCCCTCTGCCAGGCACCCACCCCTTCCCATCACCCCTGCTGCTTGATGGACAAGCACACCTTCAAGATGGGGAAGAGAGGCGAACATGACAGGCATATCACACTGGAGACGTAAACCCACTGGAGAAGATGACACACACTCACAAACACACGCTCATGAGCACATTCACACATAGTGTACATTGGGAGATATAGAGACTCAATAAGCTGTCAAATAGAGATGGGTATTAAGGAAGAGGCAGGAAACTATCTCTCTGCTCTGAGCAAGCGCTCTGTGACTGACAGGCACTGTGAGGAGAGGATGGGGCAGCGGGGGGTGGATGACACAGTCAATTCGTATCTGTCAATCCGATTGAAAGGAGGAACGCACAGTCCTAGGAGTTTGTTTTGATACGGGATGGAGGGCATTTAATAATTGGTGTCCTTGACTTCAGTAGCAGGGTAGATAATTCAGCTTGCCTTTGGTGTCCATCACATATATTTATATGTGTGTTTGTGTGTGCAGGGCCCAGATGAACCACTGCCTTGCGGACCTTTCCCTTCCTGTTTTGGTACTGGCAGGAATAGGCCTGCTTCTCTCCACATGGGACAGGTAGGATGATCAAGACGCCGGGATGCAAAACACCAAAATCTGTCACCCACATCTCAAGCAGCCACTTCACCCAAAAATCTAATCCCCTGAAGTCAAAGAAGGGAACAAAACCACTGACAAAATGCTGATCTTAGAGAAAAAGAATACAAAAAAATACTGAGGCACCTAACTGTCAAGCTGTCATGACGCTCCACATTCAAATCAAGAGGTGATGTGTATTTTGGATTTTCAAAGACATGTTGGTGTGCACAAGTAAATATCTGCTTGCATGTATCTGCATGTGGCAGAGTGGCAGTATGATCCAGTAATTTATTACAGTGGTGCCTTTGCTGGGGTCTGTTGGGTGGAGCTGATAAAGGCGGGTGAAGCCCTGGGGCTCTGTAGGGCACTGGCCACCACCCTGTTATCCCCTCTCCTGGGGTGAACTTTGATAATTTTGGCTACATACACACAGAGATGAAAAAGAGAGAGGTCATTTTATAGGATGCCAAAAAAGCATGCAAATGCTGATTAACCAACATTAACATTACTCAAAAATCTGGGTTTATTTTTTGAACTATTGTCCATAATGTGTAAAAATCTGGTACGGGGAGCTGGATAGTGTGTGTCAGTGGCCAGCCAGCTAAGACCATCAAATCAGTCTGTTGGCAGGAAAACCAGAAGTCATTTCCTTTGGCTTGAAAGAGTTCTTCAGGTTCAGATGATGATTTGTTTTTGCCATAAGGGTAACGTGTTTTCTTTTTAGTGTATAAGTACATTTTACAGCTGTACTGTAATGAGTATGTGATTCAGCAGTTGGCACCAGCTCATTATGACTCAGTCTGCATTAGAAAATCAATCATGCACCTCTTAGCTGGCTGGCATATACATTTGCTCTCAGGCTCTCCAACCCTGCATTAATATTTCCATGGACTTTTTCAAAACAAGTATATTTTTACATGGTTAACAGACAAACTAATACTTTATACTAGATATACAGTATGGAGATATATCTAGAGTTTATGCAACAATATTCATGAAATGAGAATGAAAATCAGAACAATATTTGTACATAAATAATTAGTGGTTTCATGGCCTTATCTGTCTTAGGACATGTCGCTCAGTGTCCTGGCTGTTGACTGTCACGCTGGTGGTCTACTCGCTGTTTTTTGCTTGGAGAGCCAACCTGGACATCAGCAGACCCCTACTGCTTGGAGTGGTGAGCTGTGAAGCTTTAACTCGTTCTATCATTGTCACTCTCTTAGCCAAACTGTTGGTTTGCATTATCATCTATCCGCAGCATTTTAAAAGTTTGTTTAAAAAGATTGAATTTTTCTATATGAGTCCATCTATGTAGAGGGTTTAAGTGGAAGGTACATATCCAGAAACAAGAGCAATTAAGCAGTGGCACCTAAGTTGATCCTGGAAATGGTTCATGAATGAACCTGGGACTGGACTAAGAATAAAAAAAAACACAACAGCAACAACAACAACAACAAAAACCACACTGGAGACACTGGTGTGCATGTGTTTGTGTTTGATTGTCGCATCCTGCAGGTTGAGCGTTTCTGGCTCCAGAGTGATGCTGCAGTGTGTCTGCTGGCAGGCCTCGGCTTGAGCCTGACTCACACTGAGCTGGAGAGGAGGCTGGGCTGTGGGGGAGTGTGGAAGACCATAGGCTGGGTTCTCACTATGGCTCTGCTGGCACATATGGTGCACACCAATCACAGGTGAGTATTGCTGTCGGTCGTAGGAACAGTGTTACTGTTGGATTTTCCTTCTTTTCCCAAACAGCACTCTGGGTTTCAAATAAATTAGTGATTATCATCTTAAAATGCTGAGTTACAGATCAACTGAGTTGCAGTTAACATAAATATACTTTGTGGACAATTAAAAAATCTACACAAAACAATTTCAAAAATCTTACATCAACAGTGAGTCTTTATTCATCATTTTTTGACATTACTCTGACATGACTTGTCATATATTCACTACCTGATAACATCAGCCAACCTTTGTGCATTTATCTGTGGAATCAGTTTTATTTTGGAGTCTTGCTGTTAGTCTTGCTGCCATATCTACACTGGAACCAGAGGTGTCCAAAGTGACTTTTAAGTACTTCTCTATAGTAAAGTTAAAATGAAATGAAAACTCCCCTTTCATTCTAGTTTATTCTCAAATCCCCCTGCATAACTTTTCCCTGAGTCAACCCGATTTGTTTCTCCTCTGTGCTTCATACCGAAGGTCTGAACTCCGAATGTCAGGTTTTTCTCTGCTCACCCCATTGTAGGGGTTAAAGAGAGGCACGGTTAGCACATAGATTCCACTCACAGAGCTCAGTCTGAGATGTTAGCTGTCCGAGAAGGCAGATTACACCAGCGTAGTTCTGGGGAGTGCCAGACAGCCATCACTGAGCGGCTTTGATCAAGGGGAGAGCATGGCCTGTGCTGTCAGACTCATCACACCTGTCTCCCCATGATTAGATAGGCAGCCAGAGCGCTCTGCAGAGGGGAAGGGGCGGGGGCACTGACAACTTACCCTCAGAGCACCTTGAAAGCGTACCTACAAACACTCAAATACACACGGCTGTACACGTCACACAAATTTTTAAGCAGGGGTAAAGATGCACTCAGCCCCTTTTAAATGCAACTAAACACAACTTGTGTTTTGATGATATACAGTAAGACTGCAAATGTACTAATGTTTGTAGGGAGTGTGACCAGAGCAGGAACAGTGTGGTGGAGAGGTTCGGCAGGGAGCTTCTGGCCTCTGTTCCAACAGACTCGATCATCCTGACCAGAGGAGATCTGCCTGGAAACTCCCTGCGCTACTTGTACTACTGCCAGGGTGTACGGCCTGATGTGCGCCTGGTTGATCAGGAGGTCAGAGCTTTTGATTTCTTTGCTGTCTTGTCAAGATGGTTCTCATTGAAGTTTTTATATTTGATACATATTAAATGTAAGAATTAAAAGTGTCTTAAGAAAGTTAAGGAAAAGTTCCCTCTGAACACAGAGGGTTGTAGTAGTATTGTTAAGAGTTGTAGTAGTATTATAAACTTGTATACTTGATGTAAAAGTAAGAAATCTTGGTGGCTGACCAGAAGAACACAGAACTGACAATTATCGTATTGTATTGAAATTTAAATTCTTGGTTCTCCATGTTATATACTGAAAAACTGTATGTATGATGGATTAGAAAAGGAGAAAGTAAAGGAAGATGTTTTTGGGCAAATGGCATTGTGTCTCTGGTGTGTGATAACGAACTGAAATTCATACAAATTACATACATTACAGCCTGATGTCCAGACGTTTCATGTTGACTTTCTGCTTTGGATACATAGTCACTCTGTAGATCATAAGTTTATATATCTCAATCAACGTCACAATCATAAGACCCATTAGGTCAGCAATGTAATGGTACAAAGGAAAACAAGAGCCCCCAACTTTAAATTCTTAAGTAAAAATAAAACCTCTAGTAAAAGCCATTAAAGTAGTAAGTTCTTTACTTCACATGATTTGCATACTGTAGTATTTCTTTAACTGATAATTACAATGAATACAAAGACTTAAACGTTGTTGGCGGTACGCTTTCTTCTTTCTAGATGATGACATACACTTGGTACGTGGTCAAGCTGGCGCAGCACCACCCTGGGATCCACTTTCCCGGCCGCTGGTGGGATCCAGTCCACCCTGAGGAGAAAGACACCTTCAATCTAGAGCAGTTTCTGTCCCACAACACACAGTGAGTCACCAGAGAGAGAAGAGGAAGAGCAGACAGGGAATAAAGGGTTGGTCTAAAAAGATGAATAGAATGATGTTCAATGGAGAAAGTGTGAGGGCAACAATGGTTCAAGTAAAACAAGTGGGTGATCTAATGAGGCAGAGATCAGTGGGATGGTCGACACATTGGTGAGTGCAGAGATAAGATAAGCTCACAGAACTGTTGAGACCATAAAAGGAGTTTGATGAACTACAGACGTCAACTAATCTACTTGATTTGATTAAATAGTCTCTGGTAGCTGCTCCCTGCTCCCACATTCACTCCCCTAGGAGGAACTGAGACCAGGAACTGGCAGGAGTCCTGTTAATACCAACACCACCAGGGGGCAGTGTTTGCCAGGCCAACATGTCTGTCTCTCAGTGGGGCAACACTGACCTGTGGGATTAACCCTCAGGGCTCGAGCTGTTGGTGAGCAGCACTGGGCTAAAGGGAAACTAGAAGGTGTTGTGATGTGAGGACATGTGTGTAATCATGCTGTTCTGTGTGTCTTATCATCAACAGTCACCTGGAGATCATAACTGAGGACATGAGCAAGCCTCTATCTGATTGTTTGTATCTGTTTTTCTGTAGAAGGGACGTTTTTGCCTGTATTGGGCTCTCTGATGGAGACCCAAGCTGGGAGCATAGCTTCTCTCGCTGGCCCATGGGTGTGTGTGACTACTTAGTGCCAGTTCAGAGGCAGTTTCACCCTGAAGAATGGGCTCATCGCACTCGCAACATGTACAACTGGAGCGAACCACACAACAGGTGAAAACACTGATAAAAACAATTACATCTCAAATGGCTTCCAGGTAAAAAAAAAAAAAAAAAAAGAAATCTTCTTAGTCCATACTGACTGAGAGTATCTGATGTATTCTGTATCAGCTTGTTGCAGCTACTCATTGAGGTTATATTATGTTTGTTTTTCCAATGAAAAACTTTTAGATGTCATGTGCATAATTTTATACACATTTTGCAATACAAATTCAGCCATATTTTTTATAGACATATGCTATTTTTGGAAACTTAAAACTATGGGTATGAAAAAACAGTATGTCACACTGCTGAGTTTGCAGGATGTCATTTTTGGAGACCTACTGTTGGTCAAGAAAATAATTTAATCCTTTGGTAGATTTTAAGCAACTCATGAGCTTTACAAACTAGAAAAAATTATTTAGAGGATATAATAAACCCCAACAAATTAGTCATCATCATGTATTTTATCACCAAGAGAATCTCTCATCTCACTGTGGCCTTCAGTTATCCTTCCACAGACTCCACAAAGCTTCACTCAGTGAGGATCTCTGTTCTCCAAACAGTGATCCAGCTCTTTGGGAATTCAACCAGAGCAAGACATTAGGCCCTCAGCCATTTGAAATGAGACTGAAGATGAAAAATAATGAGTTTCTTATTGCGTTTTGTCAATAACTGTGTCAAAAGTGGAATTAGTCAAAGCTCCATATTCTGTTGCTGTTGCCAGCAGCCCTTCATTCACTCAGATATCCACGGCTGAATACTGTGACATTATTTCCCGCACCCTCACGACAAGCGTGTCCGCCAATGCCCACAAGCCAAATATTAGCTTGGGAACCCTGCTAAAATATTCTTTTGAAGAAGAGGTCAAGTGTTTACAGTCAACAAAGTGAAAAAAGGGAGATGTGGTTTTACTCCATGTCTAATGTGGTAGCTGGTATTGTTGCTCAGTCATTTAATGTTTATGCAGCAAACATTGATCTTCAGTGTATCAAAACCTGCACAGTGGAGTGGAACAATATATTCATGCAAATAATCATTTATAGTTAGTGGAACTGTGCACTAGCGACCGCCTGAAGCTGTTTAGATAAAGCAATTTTTTTCTCCACGTGTGAACAGTTTCCATCCTGCGTCCTGGGAGCGTGTCGCTAATGAGGAGATGTGGCAAGCCAGGTACAGTCAAGTTTTTTTTTTTTTTTTTTTTTTTTTTTTCAGGATGCGTTGGTTTCATCTTTAGAGAGGTTGTATATACTTTAGTGTGCAGATAAAAAGCTGCGTCACAATGCATACTAGCCAACTAGGACATCTCCATAAACCAGTCTTGTGTGGTAGAGCATCTACATGTACATTCTATTTGGTAGTGGCATCTACATAAATCACTCCATTGGAGTGGTGTGTCTGAGAGTGTGGATCTGCATGGCTCATCCATCCAGCACTTAGCCCTGTGCCTGCGTGCTTTGTTTCAGGATGAAGACGGCTTTCTTTCTGTTTGACCTGGCAGAAAGGATGCAGGGAGAAGGGAAAGCTCGCCTCTTTGAGCTCTCTTACACTGTGAGTTTAACCTCAACCAACATTCAAGAATACTGTCATTTACCATAAAGGTGCAGATTTAAGTGCTAACTAAGGCAATGAATGACATATTCAGTGGTTTTACATGGTTGTTATTTTTGGTAACATCTGTTTTTATGTGTGTCCTTTTGTGCATATGTGTGTGCTTTTTGGACAGCTGTATAAGGAGATTGTGGAGGCCCACTCAGACTACCCTCCAAACTGGGACAAGAACTTGGCACTGGCTTGTGAGAGGCTGCTCCGCTCAGGTCACCGGGGCTACAGTCCAGACAGCCTGTTGACCTGCAGTGCCCAGCACTTTAGTCTCTACTTAGAGAAGGACCCCACAGATCCCCAGGCTCCCGCCATACGCTCAGCCATTACTCACCTGCTCAAAGAAAGAGACAGGCTCCGCCAAAGCCGCAGGCAAACCCCATGACAAGATATAGAGAGACCTACAAGGAGCTGGCACACTGAGAGTGTGCTGTGAGGCCAGGAGAAGTGTGGAGCAATGGAGACGAAGTCTGAGCCAATGTACCACTTGTCATGGTTAGAAGGTGATGCTCCAAAAGGACACAGACTGCACAGATGAAATGATGTTTAGCTTAATGCTTTGGATTAATGGACCGGCCAACTTGGACTTCCAGGTTTGGAATTGGACTCGGGAGTGCTGATGTAGGCAAACTGTTCTCTAGTTTGTTCAGCATTTGTGTTACAGTGCAAGCATGGAGTGAAAAGGACTGAGCCATGCATCATTGAATGAATGTTGACAGTTGACCAGAGATAGAGCTTGACTTGAGAAAACCTTGACTGACCCCAATCAAGCTGTGTGTGTTCCCCCTAAACTCTCCATTCAGTTGCTGAATTGTTACAGCTCGTTCTTTTTTCCCTCCTCTTCTCCTCTGCTGATTATGTTGCCTCAGCCACTGCTCTACTTCTCTTTTTCTCACATTAGGATGGCAAGGCCCGAGATTGAGGGAAACCCAATTTGGGGACAGAAATGAGAGATTAGAGCAGCTGTTTAATCTAGGACAGACTTGTGCTGTGCCACATAGTCCTTACTACGCATCGCTAACACTACCCACCACTCTCTCCATCCATCAGTCTATCTTAGATGGTCCTTTAAATGTTTAAAACTAATGGATTAATATTTTTTTCTCTCTCTCTTCCCTCCTAATCAGAGGGTTATAATCCCTCATGGATTTAAATGAAATGTGAAATGTCACAATGCCAGGGACCCTTTTAGAGGTGTGTGCTTGTGTGTGTGTGTGTGGTTGTTTGCGTGTCTGTGTGTGTGTGTGTGTGAACATGCTTAAATCTCCACCCAAGCCCTTTCCTTGTCTGAACCACATATAAAACATAGTCGATAAACAGATCAGCACTCTGAAAAACAAAGTGCTTTCAAGCACAAACTCATGCAAACTCCAGCGGCACATGTAGACATGCAAGACTGTCAGCTTCCAAGAAAATGGACTTATAACCCTGTGGTTGCTGTGGAGGCAGTGTGTCATGCAAACACAACGAATGGACCCAAATCACTTGTCTTTGTCGTGTTCTCAGTTTTTTTTTTTTTTTGTGAATATTGGTGCTGATGTTAATAAGCCTTGTGGCATGAAATTTGTTAAGCAGAGGTCAAAGCAGTATATTGCTATAAGCTTTATAAAACACTGCTGAAGGAGCCTGCTGTTTGAGATACCACTAGAAAGCGAAGGACAGTAAGTGCATGCGTAGTTTTCTCAGAATGTAATCTGCCCTCTGTTTGCAGGCCTGGATAGCGGCTGTCAGCCGGCTGGATGATGAGATTCAACCTGCTGTAGCACAGATGGTCTGGTTTCTCCAAAAAGAGAAAACTGTGACTCTGCTTTCAACAGATTAAAATATTCCAATAAAGATTTTGTTTATTTTAATACATTTTGTACCCTTATTTGTGTAGGCCTTTTGGGTAACAAATATTGATCATTTTTGTTGTTTTGACATTACGCAAAGTAAAATCATAAGATTAAATCGTGTTTTTTACTTCACTTACATATCCATGTGTGGTTTCATGTTTACATCACAGTCTTGTCTCATGCCTCTGTATTATTTTTACTTTACTTTCTTCCTGTCCTCCCCTTTGTCATCCCTGTCTTGTCTCCCGCCCTCTCAGTCTCTCATCCCCTCTCACCCTGTCTTTCCCTAACCCCTCTGTTTCTCTCCTCTCCCCTGTCTCTGAGAGTCAGTTGCCCACCCTAAATCAGCAAGCTGCCGAGGATTGTGGGAACCCATGGAATCGCCGTGACCAGGGATGCAGGCAGGGAGCCACGGCAACGCTGGAATGTGGGGCGTCTGAGGAGATAAGAGCTGTGAGCCCAGCCAGGGAGAGGGGAGGGATGCAGCGAGGGGGGGGGGGCGACGATGCAGAGTGAGGAGGGTGAGATGGAAACAGGGAGAGCAGCAAGTCTGTGAATGGGAGACAGGAACACAACACCATAAACAGCCCAGAGAGCGAGACAGAGAAAGAGGGGTGGGGGACTTAGGGGGGCACACACTGGAGATGGGAAGCCAGCCTTATTCCTCTTTGCATTTCATTTACATCCCTGGCCGTATCGACCAATCGGATTGGGAGCAAAGCCCAGGGCTTAGGAGGGGAATAAAAAGACAAAATGCCTTTGCTGCTCTCATCCCTCCCTGATAATACCCCTTCTGTTTTTCTTTTCTCTTTTTCTCTCGTCTATAAGTAGATACTGTCCGAAATGCCAGCGGAAAAGCGACACCTCCGCTTGCTGTGTATCTCAGATAGACCGAGCGGGAGCAGGGGCTGAAAAGACAGCTTTAGCAACTGGGCCTATCTCCTCTCCTCTCTCTGGCTGGATGGAAGCTTGGAGTGGAGGGAGGCGGAGGGCTGGGGTGTGTTGGTTAGTGTTTGGGAAGAGAATAGAGGGTGTGAGAGGCATGATATACTGAGCTGGCCACAGATTTTGCAGAATCTTACACTCTGAAAAACTTTGCCTGCAGATCCCTTTCCTAAGCATGAGAAACCTGTTTCAAGGATGTTTACGAGGTGCCACCCATCTTTGTGAAGGTTGCCAGTGCCTTCTGCCAAACTCCACACATATTTTTAGTTTGGGAGTGTTGTTATTCTAGCGCACAAAGTTGCAAGTTTGTCTGAAATGGCAACTCCTGTCTGTAAAATTAAATATTTTCTTCTGAAGTCATCAATGTGTATTGGGTAGAATTAGCCCCATTAGCACAGTCTGTGTTGATGTGATGACGGACTTGTCAGACTTTTTGTTTGCTATCACTCATGTTGTGTGTTTCTCAGTGAGTAGTAGCCACTGTTTGTATGTCTCCAGTGCATGTACACGATGTTTGCAGGTTGACTGAGTTTATTTGTATAGGTGTTTGTAGTGACCTTCATTGTGTTCATGTTTGTGTTTGCGATGCTTTGTATCTATTGTGTTTAAATAGACAAAGTGTTTTTGCTGTTGGCAAAGTGTCTTTCCTCTATTTAACAGACTATTCCATTGTCTTGGTGCTCATGTCTTTTGTAGGTGCACCCTACTGTTGTACTGCCACTGAACGCAGCGCTGACATCGCTGGTGATGTAGAGCTTATTGAAAGAGATTGTTGTTGCACAGGATTCGTCTCCATTGAGGTCTGCAGCAAATTCAGACAGGGGTCTTACCTGCTTCTGCCAGATGCCTGTGAGAGATAAGGTCACCTTAGGACCCTGTGTGCACCCCCCTCTACCTTCATAGCATCCTCATCCTCCTTAGCCTACACAACCTCACCCCTCTAAAACAAACCAGACAATAGAGCAGATATGTGAAGGATTAGAGGTCAGAGGTTTGGGGAATGCGACATCTACATTTCCAGGTTCAATCTTCAACTGTTTAGTAATCTCTGGCTTCAGGCCCCACATACCTCCAGTGATCTGTCTGGTTGAGAGCTGGCATTGCCACATGGTAGAAGCTGGTACTCCTTCTGGTGAGGGGTACTGATGAAAGTGGGGAGTGGGCCCTTAACCCGATAGTATGAAATGATGGAAGAGCAGAGGGATGAGCGACAATAAGTTCTTCCTCTGTATCACCTCACCTTAATCCTCACTGACAGATGTGTAAATTCATGTGTATGTGTGTTTTAACCTGTGAAATATTAGTTAATGTGCATGAAAATGCATCACCGTGTGCCTCTGTACTTGGTGTGTGCACGTATTTGTAAAGTTTGTTTTAATCTGTAAATTTGTAAATGTGAAATAACTTTGAGTTCTTCAGAGCAAACTGAATATTATCCCCAAGTTCCCGTTGTTATCTTGTGTACACACATTTGTTTATTTGATACAGCGCCTCTCCACTATGGCACTTCTGTATATCAAAGACAGCAATGCAGAGCGTAATTGAAAATGGCTACCGTGGAGAAAGGTCTCTCTCTGCTTTGACTGTGAAGAGGCAGAAAAAGCCCTATTCTCCGCTCCCTTCTTAGATCTATTTAAATAATTGAGGAGTAAACTGACAAATTAGGCACCTTTATGGACGCCCCTGGGCTCTCTCTGGGGTCCTTCAGTTTCCCCAATACAAGAAAGCGCCACCAGGCACAGGATAATATCTCTGTATGCTTTGAGAGGAGGGGGGTGAGGAGAAGGGAAGGAGGGTAGTGGGCCAGGAGGGGTTTCGCCAATCAAGCAGGCCACACTTCCTCCCCCAGGTTCTAATTTTGTGCCACATTAAAGAGCTCGGCCTCCATTTAGGACACAGAGAGGCATTTTCATAATTTGCCGGGTCTCTTGACTAGCTCGGGGTGCCTTTTTCCTCTCTCTCCTCCCTCTCTCTCTCACTCCGTGTCTGAATGGAAGGCCTGGGGAGGAAGAGGGGTAATTCATTCGCCTCCTTTCAACCAACCGGCGTCAGTTCTGCATAATGTTGCTGCTAGGTGTGTATAGCAGCTAATATTTATCTCTTTAATAATTCTCCATTAGACCTGAATATTATATGATGTATAAAAGCTAACATTGCTTATTGTCAGCTATAAGGATATTGTGTCATTCACATTTTGTTGACTCATTAAGGCTGATTCACATGCCTTTATTTAGCATCCAAAGAACAATTAGACTATAGTGGATCTAATCTGACCATGCAGTTGTGCAGCTGCAATGCCCACTTTGATAAAAATCTGTGATCCAGCATATATACAGTACATAATCTAGGTTAAAGTTGTTTCGTTTCTTCATCCTGACACCATCCATTCATGCAGTACGGCATGTGTAAGCATTGATTCATATGTGATTGGTCACATAATTCACAGTCTCAGGGGGCATTTCATCGCTGACAGACAAGCTAATCTAAAATCCCCCAATTTACAAATGAAAATCCCACCATCCAATTGAGCTAATAGAGGGACTTGAATGGGATAATAAGATGTGGTGTAATACTGTGTAAAAAGCCTGTAATGTTGTGTTGGTGTAAGAGCCTGTGTGACTGGATGTTTGACTGTTTGCAGTGATTACAGGGGCCTGCGGGCCTGGCGGCGGCTCTGTTGCTGGGACAGGGAGCTTCTCCCTGGGCAAGGAGATACGCTTGTGTGCCCCTTCTGCTGGAGCTACAGGGACCAGGATGTCAGGAGGGAGAGTGCACCCTGTGAGCTCCCTCTCTCTCTTTCCCTCTCTCTGTGTTTCTGTCTCTTTCTGTCTGTCTCTCCCTCCCTCTCGCTCTCATCTCGCTGTGTCTGTACTATTGCAGTGCTTGCAGATGTGCACAAACAAGGGAGGATTAAAGCAAAACGAATCTAAACAGACAAATGGAATTAGAGTGATGGGTGTCGGTGGGCTGGTTCACAGTGATAAACATAATGATGCTCTGTGAGTGTGTGTGTGTTTGTGTGTGTGTGAGTGTGTGTGTTCCTGTGTCTAGGGGATTATCGGTGGTTAGGTGTGTGGTGTGTATGGCTGGGTGACTGCTTCTGGGTGTCTTTGTGTGTTTGCCTATCTGTCTATGTTTTTGTAATTATGTGTGTGTATATTTACTCGGTCTCTACTTGTGTGTGTGATAAATGTGTTATTCCATATTGCTTCACAAAAACAAGTCTCTGCGCCCTCTGCATGTGTGTGGATGTGTTTTCCTGTTGTTCGGGGTCATACTTCCTTCTTGTCTTTCATAGTGTCTGTTTGTATTTTTGCACTGGAGCTACCTATGCCTGTATACTGCACATAAAAACTCTCCACCCAGTATTGACATACATATAGCAAGAGACATACATTACATGTTTATAGCTCTCAGCAGTTTATGTGCAGATGTTTGTGTTTTCTTGTGGCAGGAGTCTGTGTGTATGTGTGCTGAGGAGGTCAGAAGTTTGGTGGAGCCAGCAGGGGGGCAGTGATCAACAGTCTGGGGCTCCCCTGCCGAGGGGCTCTGGGATTAGGGCTAAACCCTGCCCTGCCAGATGGGCACAACACATCCTCAACATCGTGCACCAGCACCTTTAGGACTCACCCTGCCCCCTTCTTCTGCGGAAGCAAGTCAACTGAAACCAGGGTGATACTCACTGGTAGGCTTCTTCTAGTTACTCTGAAGTCCATAAAACAGCACTTAGATGCATTTAAAGAACATCGAACATTGCCCTCCCAGCCATTGATTTTCTATAATAATATTGATATGATTGGTTAGCTAAAACAGACAAATTTGTTGAGAGCAGCCGTGTTAGTGAATATATCATCCCTCATCTCTTCTTAGGACCATACAGGGCGGCAGCAGAGACGACTAAGATGAGGTACTCTTCAAAGTTCCAGCTAGTGGACAATATGGCCAGTCAGCAGGTTCAAGGGTAGCGGAAATGAAACTTGCAGGTTGTTTTGATGTGCTGTATTTCAGAGCCACAGGCAACACTGAAATGATAAAGTGTGTGTTTAGGTGTGCGGGTGTGTGTGTGTGGGCAGATTGGTGGCTCGGGTATCAGCAGTGTGCTGATTGCTTCCTGCTTGACTTTCATCGCACAAAACTGGCACTAAATGGTCTCAAATGTAGTTCACGAAGCACTGCAGTTGTATTTCTTATTCTGTTTATATATATACTCATTCATTATTTTATATTATTATTCTAGAAAGAAATTTTGTCTTGTTGTGACCCATAACTTGCTCTTACAGGGGCATGGATGTCAGTAGAAGATCCGGTATTTACTATGTAAACCTGTTGTTGCCGCATACTTTTTTGGCTCAGCTATTAGCATTAGTTCTGCAATAAAGTGAAAAAGTGTCCAGAAGTCCCACTAGTTGTCCACACAGGCACTGCAGCTTCTTATACTATTTAAACAAATCAGGCAAGGGACCAAATGACATTTCCATCCTTCAAATCCTGTACCTTAATTAATTAGCAGAAGTGTCTACACGTTAAAATTCAGCAGTATGCAGTGTCAACCTACTGTAAGTCTTTCTACTGCCCCACCTGGATATATTATCCATTGGTTCCCCAGCATGACTTAGGAAATCGTCTCTGTATTACTAGAAAGCAGATTACACCAGACAAGTGTACAAACAAATAAAAGATTACAGGCTGTGAACATGTTTCAGTCTAATGCCCTTTCAACAAGCAGTGCTCAACACAATGATTTTCTCTCCCCAAGCTAAATTTGGATTTCCCCTCTGATGTGAAGGCCTGCTGGCCAGCAATGTCTTCCACCAAGTGCACAACCTCTGTAATGACAGTGTTCCACATGACTGGCCTGTCTCCTCTGCTGGTATTAGTTAGGCTTTGGAGTTCAAGTGACTACGGGGTTTAAACACGGATTTTTTAAAAAAAGGGGGGAAGAAAGACTCGCTGTTGTTCTTGAAAAGCTGTGTTTATCCAGGATTAGAGACACCAACATGTTAATAATTGTTTCTCACAGAACTGCAAAGAAGCACTTTCCTGTAATCCCCTAATCAGGCATTACACCTCTGAGCGAAGCCACAACGCAGGCGCATGGTGTGCATGACGCAGCACGCCCACACTGTGTAATACACCCACGTCTTCCTCAACACCACACCCACTATGTACAAAAACACCTGCTCTTTTCATGTCCCTTTAAATCTACTTTCTTGCACCCACCACATCCATCCACTACCCAAGATCAGTTTAACAATGATATTTTTTTTCCTTTAGTGGTGTTTTTTGATCAGCCAGCGTCTGTGAATATTATAACTCAGATGTATAAAACCTATACATATACATATATAATGGTAGAAAAGGTTGCTCACCAAGTTTGATGATTCCTTCTTCCACCTCAGAAGTAGCATGAAGGTTTGAGAGCTTCCAAAGTAAGATGTCATTACTTCTTCAGGGTCAATTTTTTTTTTGCTTTGGATGATGATTTTATGGCAAATTAATGGTTTCTAATAGAC
Organism: Rachycentron canadum; assembly: GCA_038496675.1. Lineage (NCBI taxonomy): Eukaryota > Metazoa > Chordata > Actinopteri > Carangiformes > Rachycentridae > Rachycentron > Rachycentron canadum. The sequence goes on from CM076661.1 coordinate 12,998,037, forward strand.
TAAAAGCCTCTTTAAAAAGTGAGAAGTTTTCTTAGTCCAGTTTAGTAAGTAATCCCTGCACCCAGCTCGTGCTCATGCCTCACCTCTTGTGATGCTGCCAAGGTCACATAGTTTGCTAGTAGTTGGTCAGCGTGTCAGCTGTCCTCTGTAGTACAGTGGCACCAGGTCAGACATAAGGTCACTGTACATGCTGAGATGATGACAGGTCTGAGGCTGGTGTTGATGAACACTTGGTCACAACACAGTCCTGGGAATGTGAGTGCACATGATAGGCTGTAATGTTTCAGAAAAAAACTTGAATCAGTTGCAACAGTTTCAAGAACATTTTATGTCATCATTTATATAATATGTAGGGTGATGCATCATGAGTTTCTTTGTATTAATGTGAATGTTTATTCAGTGATATTTGATGTGTCCTGCCACATACAGATAGTTTTTTCCATATATTTGCTTGTTTAAAACACCCTCACCCCTTTGCAGTGTTTCAGTGCTTTCATTTCCACATCCATCCCCCTTTTTGTTCAGATTAATTTTTTCCCATTGTTAACACTGAATGTTTGTTTGTTGTTCCCCCGGTCTCTGCCCCCTATCTCCTTGCAGGGCCTGGTTGGAGAGTGTGATGAGGGGATCGGCAGGGATTAACCTGGGGAATTTAATTAGTGGAGCTGTTGTCCCTGCCCTTAACATTTCAATCTCACTAGGCTGGCTGGTTGTGCTGGAGCTGGACTTGTGATGGCCAGCAGCTGGGGAGGGAGAGAGGGAGGGAAGGAAGGGTGGGGGGGTGTATGATACGTAGGGTGCATAGACGAGACACGCGTTTGACAAACAGATTAGTCTAGCACCCTGGTGGAGTGTTCCTGGCTGAGAGAGGTGATGGATGAGGGAGATGGAGCACAGAAGAGCTGAAAAAACACAGACTCTCTTTTGGCTTAAACACATGTAGAAGAAGAAAAATCTTATTATTAACATCACACTTATATCATTATGATTGTACTTTAATTTAAAAGTACAATTTAAACTTTAATTATTATTATAACTTCAATCAGAAAATGACCTGCTATGGCCACAAAAGAGAGCACAACCTGATTTTATTACTTACATAGACTCAGTGACTCATAATAAAACCTAAAATGGAAATTTTAAGGACAGCATTTCTTCGTTTTATATTAACCATCTTATAACATCATTATATTTTTTTTAATCAGTAGGTTTGGGATTATAATTGACCCAGTTTTTGACCTTTACCTGTTCAGTTAAAATGGCTGCAATAGACGCATTTACCATTTATAAGTGCCAGAAAAAATGTTTTTTTTGGGTACAGTTGGTTCTTTAGGTCAAAACTTTTTGACAAACCATCAACATAATTGACATGTTTGACCAAAAATATCTCATTTATTTGTACATATAACACCCAGTAGTAGAGTTGGTAAGCAGTAAAAGGGCGTAGCCAGTATGAGCTTGGGGTAATCGCTGCTCAATCCATAGCCACACTATTGCATTGTAATCCTGATGCTAAACTCCCCATTAACCCATCTGGGACCCTACAACCCCCCACCCCCCACCCCCACCCCACCACCACCACACACACACACCCTGCAAACACACTCAGACTCAAAGCGACTGGCTGTATGTTAGAGGTGGTATCGGGGGGGTGGGAGGGTGGGTGTGTGTGTGTGTG
>CM076661.1:13000095-13052410 GCA_038496675.1 Rachycentron canadum
GGGGTCATGTCCATCAAATTAAAAAACCTGCTGTAGGAATGTGGCCAAGTCCCACAGGAACAACCAGCACCCGTCCCTCTTCCAGCGCTGACCCACTGATCACTGGTGAATCCCCTGTTTGTATTCCACACACACCCGGCTCTGGGGAACGGTCCCAGAAGCCTCCTGTGGGAGTCCTGATAATTTAAGTCAAACATTATGTCCCTGCTTGTTTGACACCCATTTAAAGCTTTTCAATCACACGTGTTTGCTACAGTACATTGCCTAGCCTCGGAGTGCTGTCCATGTCACACCCTTTCAAAGACCTAATCAATTTTGTTTGATCAAGTTCCTTGTGTCAAAACAATTGATTTTCTTCTGAATCACAATGGTGGAGTGATAATTTGGAACAGATATCCTCAGATGTCTGTTTTGATGCTTTTAAAAAGATACATCTTGGGGATTTGATGCCCCTCCCCCAGCATGCATCCCCTTCTTCCCAGCATGCCCCTCCTTGTTCGGGGCCTGCCAGTGTCAGTGTGCCACTAATTAAGGACTCTTTAAGAGCTATGGAGCAGACTCATTAACGAACTGTAGCATCCTCACTGTCCATGGAGCGGGAGAAGAGGGGAGGGAGGGGCTGCTGGCCTTGACTCACAGTTCAGTTAGAGTCCAGAAGGTCAGGAAAGAACTACTGACATAAAAAATAATGTTTTTTTTTTGTTTTTTTTTTTGCTGGTAGAATATTATAGAGTTATTTGTATTTAATTCATTTGATCTTCTTTGTCTTTAGGGTCTATCTTTCCTCAGTTAACCTTTAGGTGGTATGGTTTAGCCTGTTATTGGCTCATTGTTGAATTTACTTACATATCTTTGCAATTGTTTGTCTTTTTATAACTTTTCTAGAATTACTCTGTGTGTTTAGATGCTGTTCAACTCAGCCGTATCTTGCCCTATTTAAAAAAAAAAAAAAAAAAAAAAAAATCTGCTCCAACTGCCCCCCTCCTGGCTGCCATTTGTTTATTCCTTTTTCATGGAAATGCAAAACAAAACAAATGGCTGTGTTTGTCTTTATGAAAGTAGGCCAAACAACTGCTGACAAACAAGAGGGGGAGTTGTAGGTCAGGGCGCCACAAGCCATGTGTAACCGTGCCTGTCGAGAGAGCATGACACGCTGTAGTAAGCCACAATAGACACAAAACATACAAACACCCCTGCCAGAATGATGTAACATTGTCTAGACTAAACAAACCATACACATGAATAAATTAATTTTTTAGATGATACAAGGAGTGGACAAGATAACAGGAACAACAGAATATTATTTAACTTAGATATTCATATTAAGTCTTTCAAAAGATGCTTCAAATCCAGTTCAACTTTATTTTTGTGAACTAATGTTCTAAGTAAAGTGATTAAAGCGATTTAATGATAAATCAGATTCAGATTTTAAAGCAACACCAGACGTTTAAAGAAACTCCAAAGAGGCCAAATAGGACCTAAACCTTTAACATGACAATGTAATTGACAATGTAATTTCTTTTTTCACTATGACACTGTACTCAGAACCTTCACACACACAGACATAACTTCATGGTAGGAACATAAAATTGGGACCGCAAGGCAGCCAAAAAGTAATAACAGGAAACATTCAGAGCGATTGTCCCTTTGTAAAAATTTAATAAGATGGTCATGTGATCATGCCTCCCTGAACACTCAATGACAATTAAAACTCCTTCCATGGGATCAACACACAATTGGTCCATATAGGAAGTTATGGAGTACATGTTGTCATAGAGCTTGTGAGACAGCATTATAAGGAGGATTTATTTTCTCCTTTTCTTACTCCTTTATAGGTATTTGATCATTTTAGTAGAGGAGTATTTTTATGGTCATTTTTGTCATGTTAATAATGGTGTCATGACCGAAGTTGTCAGTTCAGCTTGTTTGTGTGAGATCTCTAAAGCCAGGAACAAGATGTAAAGATATCAGGGTTGTTAGGGGCCACCATCCTTGTCGTCTGTCACAGTTTGAATCGTGTGTTATGTTACTTCATTTTCCCCGCTGACCCAGAGGTCAAGATCCATACAGCCAGGACAGGCTCGACTTGACCTGGCCTCAGTAACCTTGTTGACCTGGCCCCAGCACCCCTGCTGTGTCAATGCGTTGCTCTCCACTGGAGTTCATAAATCACACAGCATCACAGTCACTGGGGAACTAGAAGTCTGAACGATGCAGCTAATCTTTTCTTGCTTGGACTGGTCAATTTTATTGATCTGTGAAGTGATATGTGTGAACAAACTGGCAAGTGCTGACCAAGACAAAATGTAGTCAAACATCTTTGACCTGCTTTGTAAGAAAGCTTGAAAAATGTTTTTCCTATGCCGTTATGAAGTGATTTTTATGGATTATTTCTATATGGGCTTGCTTGAGCTTTACAGTGCACTGTTGTTTACTATATGACAGTAATGGTCATCATAAAGTAGCATTTTTCTTGAGTCTTTGTGTTTAACAGTGTCTGTTAAATGCATCTCCCATGAAGTAAGTAAGTGTGTAAGTAGTCCAGTATGATTTCAATTAGCAGCAGAATTTGACCTGCTAATGGTTAGACCACAATGTATTCAAGTGTAGACCTCATTTAATTATAATAGATGCAATTGTTGTTAACTACCCCCTGTGGCCTCTCACACACACACAAACAAACGTATGCCATTTTCTTTGTTTCCTGCCACTTTGTCTGGCATAATATCTCAGGTTATACACATGCACACACACACACACACACACACACACACACACACACACACACACACACACACACACACACACACACACACACAACAGATGCCCCCTGACGCTCATTAACATAAAGTGGGCACGTGATCGGTGGCCCAGAGTCCTCAGGCCTGCCAGCCTCATGGCATTGTGTTCCCTTTGGGCAGGCAGCCGGCCTCCCTAAATACCCTTTTGTCTTGGGTGGGATAACAAAGCAGTGGCCAAGCCGCTGGTGTGGCACGCGCATAGCCACTCATCCCCCTGGTCTGTGACCCAAACAGGTGGATAGGAGGGAAGGGAAGGGCTGGTTGTGGCGGGTGGATGAAGAGGGGGGAGGAGAAGGGGTGGGGTAGGGGTCTGCATCTGTCCCCACACTCAACGACTCCCTGGGTCAGCCACTGCTCCATATGCTCTCAGGAGAGAGGGAGACACGCATGCAAACCCAGACTAACAGGTGGAGGGGGGAAAGGGGGATTAAGAGAGGTAAAATTGATCAGATGATAGAGGGATTTTGAAATTGTCAAATTAGCTGTCTAAGGAGAAAGAAAGAGATTTGACTGTCCCTGGAAGATTTCACTTAGAGGAGATTGTTAACCCTTAAGTCATATTAAATATTTGGCCATCAGCAGGAGAGGCAGTTTTTGTCTCCCCTACCTTTATGGCCACTGTGGTTCTCAGGCCCTGAGGCAGCATCTCTGCAACAGGCAGCTGTTGCTATGTTTGTGTGTTCATGCAGGTGGCTCTGTTATCACACCAGAAACTTATCTGTGCTATAAAATGTGAGGCTGTCTTCATGGCCTTGTGCCAAGTTGTGTTTTCAGGCACTCTCTCATTGTGTATAATTTGAATCTCTGTCAGGTGTAAATTTAAGATGAGGGATTTATTTTAAAGAGACAAAAATAGAAGTGAGAGATCTTTGTGGGAATAGAGGAAACAAGGAACAAACTTGGTTGTCGCTCCATAGGTTCTTTGATGCATTTCCACATACTGTTCGTTTCCATGTAAGACAGTTGTTATGACATTGATATGATATATCGTGATTTAGAAAGACCCAAATCAAAGTCAGTTTTAGGCTTTTTTCTCTTGTATGAAACCACTGCCATTAAAACAAATGAACCTCAGGACAGGAGACGCTTACATGTGGCTGGATAATGTGGAGGCTGATGCAACATATGGAGGTACTGTATCACAGATATAAAGGCTATCAGGATCCTCAAATTGTAATAGTAAAGACATGTGGGGATAGTGCGAATATTGAAAGCATCAGTAATGGCACACATCGGTATAATATGAGGAGGAGTACATTATGTATACTTCATAGTGTGGAACTGGGAACACCACTCGCTGTATGTCCACTGACAACCCATCAGGACTTCTTGTCAATGACGCACCTTTGCATCGTATTTCAAGGCTCAACAGTATCAGGATTTGTGGATCATTTTTTATAACGAAGAGATAAAAAAAAAAACAGTGATTCTCTGACATTTCATTGAAAGTACAGCATTTAACCAAAAGTTTCTGTGCTGCTCAGTGCAGTGGATCTGCTGTTTCTAGAAGTTGATGTATGTTTTGAACTTGTGTGATGGAGACGCCTGATTTCATATATTCAAGGCACGTTGGATGAAGGCATACACTTGGGGGACATGAATTCAAAAGGCTTAGCTTTTGCACGATGTCACCCTGAAACAGTTCATTGATGTATAACACTCAATGAAATATTGAAATAAGCAAAGAAAAGATTCCGCCTCTGGAGCTGATTTGCTTTTCCCCCCTCTTCGCACTGCAGTCTAACTAACTGCTGTCCATCTGGGAGGGGGGAGGTGGTGGGGGTCTCCAAGCTCTAATCTGTTGGATGCAGATAATTAATTTTTTGTTCTTCCTATAGGCCTACTGTCTCACAAGAGAGCAGTGTTTGCAGGAGATTAGAAGATAGAGTGTTTGTTAGAAAGGTGTAAATTATCATTGAGGCCTCATCACATGCACCTGTTGTTATTGTTATAATGAGGAGTCTCATGGGCTCAGCGTCCTGGTGAGGAGGAGAGAAGTGGGTCTTTCACAGGTAACTACTGTTGTGGCTTAGAGAAAGCAGTCTAAACAAATGTTAAAGAAAAATCAGACATTACTGGTCTATTATGTCACTGGTAATGGTGAATTATTCTTAGAGGAGGCTCTTCTTTTATGAATTAATTCATTGGCATTGCTGAATTCACGGGGCCAGGGATTAATGTGAAATTGTTGCACTACTTTTTCTCTTTTGAGATATACTGTTGCTGTTTTTGATATACCGTGCAGCCTGTGGTGAGAATACTGGGAAAGTGGAGAGAAATTGGCTCCGTTCACCATGAAGTCATTAAATTTGTAAGCTATTTGTGATCAAAAGGTGTGTTTCAGGCCATTAACTGTGGAGTTTGATCATGGCTTATATGTAATGTCAAATGTCAGTTGTTCCTGCTATTTCTCCCAATTACAGTTGAAAGTAAGTATTAAGCCAAAGGAGAATATCAAAAGCTTACTATGTAAATGTTGTTAAATACCACTACTGAAGTTTATTATATAGTGTATTGTTTCTGACTCACGTTTGATCCCTGAAATTCTCACTTTGCTTAGACTCAGTAGGTTTTCAAATGGGTACAACAGTGAGTTCTTTGGCACAGACCTCACGCTCTGATATTGTACAGTTTTTGGACTAAACCATGTAGAAATATTTTTAGCTTGAAGGTTCATTCTTGACCTTGGAAACATCAGTTTGACAAAGAAATATCTAATATTTCACATTGGATAATGCTCTTTGAGCAACAGGAGTGGTTTCTTTCCATACATATTTTCATTGCAAGAATAGTATTTATTTAGGAGTTTTAGAAGTTTTGATCAGTGATTACATATGGCAGAGTTTTCTCTTACATCGTGGCTCATCATGCTGTGAATGAGAACAGGAACATTTGTAACAATAATTAAAATTTAAAATGAGGCTCCATTTTAATACTGAATTGTTTGTTTTAATTGTTGGACTTCATTATAAATTGCCATTAGTCATCAGTTAGACATGTAATTTTTTAGCCCTTTATTTGTTACCATGCTGCTGTGTGTGAGACAATGAATATGAAAATATTTCCATATGTCTCAGAAGGAGATTTCCATTAATGGTCAGTGGCCAGGAGTTTGAAGGATCTGTAATCTTGAGGTACTTTATCACTAAATGTCACCATTTTAAAGTTTTTACTTTTTTGAAGAACAATATGATTTGCATTAATGATCATGAAACATTTATTTACTATATCTGTTATTTTGTTCTAACATTTGTAAAAAAAAGTTGATTTATGGCATTTGTAATGACATTACCTAAGCCATTACAATAAAAAAAAAAAATTCTTTAGGAAAAATGTCCTTTTAAGTGGACAACCTCACTAAGTGAGCTTTAACTAACTAGGTATTAACTCGACCCATAAGCATAGTAATAATGTGTTTTTTAACATATGCTGAGATCTGGTAATCTTCTTATGGGTTTGAAGGTCTTTTCCTGCCCTTCTGAATAGCTTAACAAAATATGCCTCAGTAATGGATGGTTGTATCCTCATCCATCGCCCTCCTCCCACCTACTATAACTTGAAATAGGCCATCAAGTGGCTAATGAACTGATAAGCCCTCTGTGTCCTTTGGGGCTTATGAACATCATAAGCCAAATGTTTAGGCATGTTTGGTGAGACAGTTATGTCGGCAAAAGACCTTGCTGAAAAGATGAAGTCTTTACAGTTGCCACAGTGTGAACATGTCCCTTCATGTGGATGTGTTTCCTGCAGGAAACAGTCATCCAGTCACAGAACAGGAGTAATGAATCACTACAGGTTATGATGTTAAATATAATATTTTGATTTTGTTTCTAGGTTAACTTGTTAGTTTTCTGATTCTTGCTGCCATCGAAAGAATGTGTGGCCCTGTGCTGTATCAGACCTCCAGCTAGTCAAGCTGCTAGTATCATTATCAGTTTTGGATCTCTGTAAATCCATGGATTTGTGTGAGCAGTCTGAGAAATTAAAATAACATGCTTTTTACTGCGCTTACTTCAAATCTCTTTAGACTTCATTTTTTAAAACATCTAAATCTGTTATTATGTAGGCTATACAAAACCCTTTTAATTTAATCTTTGACAAGATTATCAAATTCATTGATGATGTCACAAACTTAAATAATTTCAGAAAATGTCGACTAAGCTTGGATAAGCACTTTCAAGGGGATACTGCTGGATTAGCTTAAAAATATTATTTATTTGTTTTTTTTTATTAGTTGTTGGCACATTTTTCCACATCATTATGTTATTGCTTTTATTTTTATTTTCATTACAATGTTTAGCAATAAATACACATGCATACTGTAGATATAAAGCAGCCTACCATGCAAACCATGAAACATGTAAGATCTAAAAGCGATTGGCTATGGAAAGTTCTATCCAAATGACAGAGCTGAGAGACATCAATTAATTTTTGCAATTTTAACAAACTGTCCCACATTTCTGTTTTTTTAAAAAAAAATTTATTAATCTCTCTCTGTCTGTCTCTCTGCCTTTTTTTTTTTTTAATTATAAATAGTTTTCCTTGCCTTTTCACTCAGGCCTATATTAATTAATTAAAGTTCCAGCGAGTTTAACAAGAAGTAGATTGTAGTTTGATTTGAATTAGTTTGGTTTAGGGTGAAACACCTGCAGGCTTTTGCATGAAAACTCTATATAGCCTTGCTCTCATAATCATACCATCCAATAATAGACTGCTGATATATATATATATATATATATATATAGTAATAGTAGTAGTAGTAATAGTATAGTAATTTTGTAGATAAATGGCTTGTGCAACCTACTCACATATCATTGTCATAAGTGCTGGTCAGACCACAGGCTCAGTGAATAATCACCCACTCTTCTTTCGGGCGTTGCGGCCTGAACCAACTTTGCGGAGGCCGATGCTTTGAGAGGATGAGCTCGTGTTTGTGACCCAGCGGACAGCGACCAGAGCAGGGACGAGAGGCGCAGGGCGGCCCGCTGTTAGACAAAAACCAAGAGGGATTAATGCCGCGTCTGTTGGTCCCATATGCTCCTCAGCGCTGCTTTGGTCTTGATTAAAACTCATTGTATGTATGAAGTATTGTGGAGGCCGGATGTCTAATCCTCCTCGTGACTTGTGCACTTTGAAGACAGGAGGCTCCAAGGTTACAATAACAAGCGGGACGAGGCCTTTGTGTTTCAGCTGATACTGGCTGGATCAGTGGGCACTGATCACAGCCATGCGAGTGTAATGATTGGGCTAGAAATTCAAAGTGACAAGTTTGGAGACTCTGTGTTACATCTTTATATCAGTCAGACTGTAAAGGGTCACGTCCCCCAGATGAAAACCTTAGTATTCAAGTTGTTATAGCAGACTCACAATTGAGTTGTGACTTGTGTCTCTATCAGCTGTTGTTTTTCGTGGAGGTCTTGTAATCATTGATGAACGTGTTAACATGAGCTGCTGTTATTGGTTCAATCAGCCGAATTTATTCAGATAAAGATGATAAAAGTCTTTTGCTCGAGTCGAGATGATTCCCTTCCCACTCTTATCTTCTCGTCTTCAAACTTCCTCGCCTCAGTCATTCATTGCTTGATGCTCTCAGTCATCAGAAAATGTGAGTTACCCCCCCCCCGCAGCATTTCAAAGTGACCCTGCAGTCTGAGACACTTTTCTTTCTCCCTCTTTACTCCAGCTTTCTGGATGGAGGAGTTGTTGACACCGAGAGGAGACGCGCCTCATGAATATTCAGGCCTCTGCGCAGCCCATTGTTTCGAGGTTCAATTGTTTCATTGTTTATCTCCATAGCGATGTACGTGTGTTGCTGAACGTTAACGATGTTGTAACTGATTCTTGAATATCCCGAAATATAACTTAAAATAATATAGATGGATCTGAACAGCTATTCCCACTTCACCAATGAGTAAGTTATGGATACGGGCTATTGTATAATTAACTATTACCCCCCCCCCCAAAAAAAAGGGAAAAAAAGAAAGAAGAAGAAGAAGAAAAAAATACAGTCTGCAACACACACACACACACACACACACACCTATTTTCTGTCCAGGCAGGAGTGGAATCAAAGTCGCTCTTCTCTTTAACGCTTCGATTATTTCAAGCAACGCTTTTAATTAGTCTGCTCCTTTAGCGCAGACTCCAATGAAAGAGAGATTATTGGCAATGTCAAGGATGCTAATTGAATGTTGGACTTCTAACAATTAGCCCACTGCAGAGCCATGTCGACTCATTACAGATCCCATAGCCACTCTGACTTTTCTTTTTTTTTTGTCTCATGTCGCCAAGTTGACGGTGACGCTGGACTTGAGAGTTGGAGCAACAAAGGTAAATAAAAACAAGCCCTGTTTTTAAAAAGCAGCTTTAACCTCTTCACTCCTCCAATGTATTATCAGCAGCTGCAACACCCCCTGTGCACTTCAGTGGAGCTGAACTACAACTTCATTGCACTTAATAAGTCATTTCAACCCTTAAACCCATTTCTTTAGATATTTCACACACTTTATAACCCAAACACCAACTTTACATCAATGATGGCGTTCAGGTTCAAAGTAGATGTTAGTGTCGAGATCTTTACCCTCTGATTCACATTTCTTTTTATTTATAACCAAGAATTATATGCTACTATAAATACAGCTACACTGTCACCAGCAGAGATCATACCCAGCAGCCTGTTTTAGTGTTTTAATAAACTCCAGATCCCACAGATGTAAAACTTTCTATGTGATTAAAGCAAATCAGAGCAGTTTCTTGATAGAGCAATGAAATGTTTCTGCGTGTTTACCGGGGTTTCCCCCCCTTGTTAGATGAATTATTAGGCTTCATATTAGAGCTCACATTTGGGGATCAGGCATGTAAGCCCATGCGGTGGGCTTTGAATGGGACCACTGCTGCCCTGCGCCCCAGAGAAACCCCCGCCGGTAAAATATTGGGATTAACATCTCTTGGAGGCCGGGATTAAACACTGCTTTCCAAAACCGCACACTCTCTTTGTTGAGGCTGTCTGAATTGAACCACCGGAAACCAAGAATGGGGAAGAAAACAAAACAAAAAAAACCAAACAAACAAAAAACAAAAAAACACACACACATTAAATCTACTACCTGAGCAGAACCAGTGGAAAAACTATGACCCCCATCCCCGTTTTTATTATAGCATTAGTTTGTCGTTTTGTTTTTCAGCCTCATATTTTAAAGGCGCTTTACTTCATGTCCCGTGGCTCTAAAACTGTAGACTAATTGCAAGACAATAGATATGAGCAGATGTGAATCCATGTTAAAATTTGTTGCTAATCTTATATGTATTGACGCATGAGGAAGCATCTGTAGTCATTACTCTGGCCTAAATGATACACATGTGAAACAACTGTACTCAAACATCCGCATTGAATCTGCGTGTATTTCCTAATTCCAAGATAAATGTTAACGTTATTATTTTTAAATCTAAAATAGCCTCAAAAATATTGAGTCATTGTATTATCTTATGGGCAATTTGTTTGGAAAATGTCACCTAATGATTTCGTTCCAAAGTTAATTTCTCAGATGTAAATAAATGGAAATATTAACCAAAACAAATCAAGAAGAGAAAAAAAAAAATACCCCCAGGTACTTTTGCTCACTTTGCCTGACTGCCACTTTGTTTATTCTCCACACACACACACGCACAGATCGTTCCTGGATGAAAGGGTAAGCTCACAGGACCTTTATTCATGTCTTTTCAGCGGTGAGGTCACACCATCTTTGGAGCCAATAAAGGATCCACAATCACCGTGTGTTGAGATCAATGGAGGGGAGCAAGTGTGGAGCTCTCAGCAGCCGAGAGTCTTTTCCAGTATGGCTAACCCTTGATTATTATTACTACCACCGTGTGCTTGGAAAGTCTCGTCTCTCTTTGTGATGCCGGTGATTTTTAACCATTAGCATCTTTCGTTGTTCAAAAAAGTTAGAAATCTATTAAAATCACAGCAGAGAGTCTGATGCGAGGGGGGGCTCACAAATTGCATACAATACAACAGATCACAGTTTCGAAGGCTAGCACAGATAAAAAAAAACACATGTACCATTTATATAAGACACACACTGATTGTCTCTTAGAAACTACATATTGATTCCTTATAAACACTTTTTTTCTTAAATAAAGTAGTGCATCCATGTCCACACACCATCCTCATGTCTCTCTGCCAGCAGGTCGGCAAAGTTGTGTGTAAGAAGCTTTAAGGAGGTTTGTCCATTCCGAGTACTTCACCAAAAGAATGAACTTGAGTTCTGTCCTTGGATAAACATTAGTTCCGTGGCTGAGTTGTTCTTTTCTCTCGGAGTTCAATCTGTGTTGTCCTCAACAGGTGTTTTTACGCATAGAGGCACACACTGACAGACATAGATGAGGGGCTACAACCTGTGAATGAACGGAAAAAATCTCTTTGCCAGTGCTAAAATAAATTAAACCTCTCCTCTAGGAGGACCAGAGACCAGGTCCTGCCAAAGAACTCGAGGCCCCTGGGGGCCCTGCCTCGCCGAGCCCGGCTCTCATTTTAATCAGTCTGATGTGTTTTATTGAGGGATGGCAGCACTGTGTCTGATGTGATCGTCACTGTTTGTGCACTTTTTTTTTTTTTTGACAAGCTGGTTGCTCTGTTCACAGGACTTGGAATTTCCACGAGGAAGTTTGATCCTTATAATCCAAGCAATCGGCATTGAAGTTCAGCTTCCACGACGCCGCTTGGTCCTTATAATCCAAGCAGTCTGCTGTGGAGTTGAAGCCCAGGCCAGACGTCCCGTAGCCCTGGGTGGAGAGGGACGCCGGGGACTGGTTCAGATGGCTTGTGACCGCGTTCGTGCTCATGGGACTAAGTGTCGAGCCCGGGCCTGACAATTGGTGGTGCATGGGAGTGAGGTAAGAACCGCAGTCCATGCCGCCAAAGTAGGACGTCGAGCCGGCGTAGCCCTGGCTGTAGCCTGAGGCCTGGGTGTAGGTCATGGGGTAGGACCTCTGCATGCAAGAGGAGGAGGTAGACAGGGGGTCTGAGAGCGGAGAGATGGACGCCGGGCTCCAGATGGACACTGGGGCGGTGCTGGTCGAGATGGCGGGGACTGTGGTGGTGCTGGTGGGGGGCGTGAACTGGCCACTGGCCCCGCTCTCCGAGCTCACTTCTCTGGTGGGGGAACTTTTCTTTTTGGCAGGTCGCACCTTGTTCTGGCCCCCGTTCTGCTGCTGCTGCTGCTGCTGGCGACACTTTGCCCGCCGGTTCTTAAACCACACCTGGAAGAGGCACATATTGGTGCATTTTAGTAAAAAAAACAAACAAACAAACAAACAAAAAAAAACTTTAATCACAACGTAGAAGCAAGCAAATACAGAGCACAAAGGGTCGATATTTTACCCACTGCACAAATGATCCCCTTAATTTTTTATTTTATAAACTGGGTGAAAAAAGGCTGCATTTGTATTCAACCAACATACAGATTTTTTTCTCAAATGAAATGATAGTATTCTGGTACCAGTGGACTGATCCGTCTCACTTCATTGCTCAATTTCTGGAAACAATAATCTATCAGTATTATCTCGCCCCACTGGCAGAAGTTTTCCACTTGATTTAAGGAAGACTAGATGCTCAACTTCAGTCACGGGTTAAGATTGAGTGTTTCCTGTTGTGCAGATTTAAACTAGTTAAATTCGAACTATTTTTGTTAACATTTATCTCTCCGTAAATTGTTTCATAAACATTAATTGTGTTACATTAAATGTAACATTAATTGCCACACTGTTCAGTTAAACAAATGTTAAAAATGAAAAAGTTCCACTTTTGCCCTGATAGATTCTTAAATAAATAAATCGCACAGTCCGGTCCATTTTTATTAAGAAAAAAAAAAGAGACCTCAGGATATTTTTCAGTTTTCAGATGGCTGATCATCTGAGTAACTCACCTGTACGCGGGACTCAGGTAGATTGATTTTCAGCGCCACCTCTTCGCGCATGAATATATCCGGATACCGAGTTTTGGCGAACAACGCCTCCAAAACGTCAAGCTGTGCGCGCGTAAAAGTAGTCCTTTCTCGCCTCTGCTTCCGTGGCGTTGCTGCGAGGAAAAGAAAAATGTAAATCAAACCAACTGTTTCTAGTGTATCAATAAAAAAAAATTTAAACGCAAGCACAAAGATTAAAAGTCATCAAAGTTAAATAAGTAAATCACAATATTTTTTTTTGTCGTTTGCGTAATTACGCACGAGTCCTTTAAGACTCAAACGCCATCGACAAATTGTCGCACTTTGAGGAAAAATTAAATCAATTTGCCGAAAATTAATTCAGAAGACAGGACTAAAATAAAATCACTACTTCACTCCACGTTGTTTGGTCAAACAGCCCGTGTCTAATGTGTTTGACTTATTGCCCAAATAATATATTGACTCTCGTGACTTGTCTTTACTGTACCTCACCAAATATCGGAAGGCATTATTAGAGAGAAACGGCCTAAAATAGTTACTGTAACACACCCACTCATTTTGCTTTTAGCCTCAAGCCATTAATATTGTGTCAGTACTGTTAAAAAGTTTAAACCCACCTGGGTAGCCCACTGATGGATGCAAAAGGTCCATTCCGGAAGTAGTTAAGCTGAGGCCATTGACTGTGTAAGGTGGTTGCTTTAGATACGACATCATGCTAATATTCGTTTGAGGGCTGAAGTTGGAGAAAATCTTGAAAATTTATGGAGCCTCCGAGGTGCACTTGGTGTCCTCTGTTCGCCGCGACGTCCGTGTGAGACCGGACACCTGTTCCAAGAATGAAGAAGACGACATGGATCAAAATGCGCCCTGCTAAAGACATACAGCAGTGGGACTGTTCACACGGCGCTGTCGCCTCAATGAGTCCTCTCCAAAAGACACGGCGCTCCTCAAACACACCACCAACCACATCTCCAGCTGTCGTCCTCTCTAACACCCCCACCCCCACCCCCTCCCACGAACATGCACGGGCACTATAACCGCAACAAGTCGCTCGAAAGTTCAATTAAAGTCACTTGTCCCTGTTTGTGATTAAATTAATTATAAGAACATTTAACTGCCACGTGCAAAGGCTTTAAAAGCTAAGTGAGAAATAAATGCACTCACTAAACCTCTTCTACCAAAGTGAGCACTTGATTTTTACTTTTACTATTTACGATTCATTTATTTGGCCTTGAATGTAAAGTTTGGTCCATGAAGACAAATAGGAAATTGTTGAGATGTGATTTAAAACTGTTCCACAAAACAATGAGCATTAATAATCACCTCTTAGCCTCGTGTCTGATTTAAGATGATCAACCAGTCTCCATTAAGAAATCTTTAATTACAGTGGTCTCCTTTGTCCGTTTTGTAAACACGACTGACATGAAATTTCAGGGCAATTTAGAGAAGCTAAATATTATTATTATAATTTTTTTTTTAAAAATACGAGATTATTTGATGCAGGTAAAACCTTCATTTCTTAAAATATATATATATATCACAGGCTCCCCTTGGACACGTGGTCGGTTGTTCAGTTCAGAAATAAATATGGTGATTGGTAAATGTGTGATCGCTGTCACTTCAACCTCAGTGACACTCACCCGTTATTCCCACTGTGCGTCTTGATTAGTTGCATTTTTTTCCCAATATCCAACGGTTTTAACCCCCTCATCCCAATCTGTCACACTTAAAACACACCCGTCTACCAGTTGCACACACTCGTTCAATAATAATTACCCTGTCCAAGAATTGATTATGATACATTTTTCCCCCCTGTTGATGAATTAACGAGATAATCCGAGTGGCATCTCTCTGGAGCTGCACTTTGGTATCGACACAGTCCAAAGTGCTTCAGGCTCCTCGAAAATGATGCTGCAAATCAAACGCGATTCTGCACGTCGACGTGTGTGAATTTCAGCCGTGTTATATATTTATTTTAGTCTGATGTGAATAATTGTTAGCATTTCGCAGCAAAAAAAAAAAAAAAAGAAATGAAAAAAAATTGAAACTCCAGGAGAGAAATTAAATTCTTATGCGTTCATTTAAACGAGCTACACCCGAATTTAGACACAATCCGTGACTGCACCGCGAGCAGATTTATATTAAATGCGACGTGTTGGTTTATTGTCCTCTGAATTATTCTTCCCTGGAAGTGGAGGAGACGCAGCTGAGAGAAAAGGCCCCCAAACATTTTTCCCATAGCAGGCCTAAACGCTCTTTCTTTATCCCAGCGCAGCTTTCAGGTTCACGCCTCCACAGTTATCCCCTTTGTGTTGCGCTGGGTGTTACTTCGTTTGTAAATTCACATCGGGGAGAAAGTGTGTGAAAATTGTGAGGCGTCGTTTTCGCCTGAAACTTCACTGACTGAACGTGGACTCGATGTCCTCGGTCGCGCTTCGTGGCTTCAGTCAGTGAGAGTGAAACTGGTCAAATGTGACCTGCAGGAATCCGAGAAAAGGCAACAATAATAATATCAAGAAACCTATGGATCCAGCTCTGAATTAGCCTCAGATCCCCCCCAGTTGGATCTAGAATTACCACTTACACCATTTACCTTCTTCAGATTCATGTCAGTGCGTGAGAGAGACTCACACTTATTGTCTCCGTCAAACAGGCTGAGTTTAAGACGGTTTAGCCTCGATCTGAACAGCCCGAAGCTTCTCTCTGCTATTTCTCTGAGTCTCTGTGGCTTTTATCCCAACAGCAGTTTCCCTCTCTCTTTCTAAACACTATCATATTACAAGCTCTTTAAACGACACTTTATTACAGGTGTAATTTCCTATAGACTCTAAATGTTTTACTTCTTGGACTCTAATGCGATTGAGCATTTCAATAATAATAATAATTCCAATAATTATAATAATAATACCTAGAATACTACTACTAATAATAATATTAATAAAAATAAATGGAAAACTTACCCTGGTATCGACGAGTGTAAAGTTCTTTGTCTACTTGCTTTCCTCCAGGAGAAATAATTAAAGTCAGTACAGATCAGCGACGTCCTGGCGGATAAAACACACAAAACCAAGCAGGAGCAGGAGCAGGAGCAGGAGCAGGAGCAGCCGTCTTCAGAGGCAGAGCAACAGTGCGGATAAAAGTTAAAGGTTGAGCGCCTGCATCAGGTCTTGGAGCGGTGCGACAGCGGCGGAGGGATGGAGGAGGCAGCATGTACGCCTTTCGGATTTGTCGGTGTGTTGTGAGTGAAGTGGTTTGAGTTGGATTTTGTACAAACTGCCAGCCAATAGGAGCCGCAGGACGGAGCTGAGGTCTGTCTCCGTCTCCGTCTCTCACACTGGTGGGGAGGATTTTTTTTTCTTTCTTCTTTTTTTTTCTTTTTTTTTTTCTGGGAAACAAATGTCTCCAGCTACTTTTTTTGACGCACAGTCCTCAGCCAATGGCAGCGAGAGGGCGACTGACAACATCCCCATCCCACCGCAGAGAGGACACATTGATAATAAATAAGCGGTATGCCGCCGCTGGATGACGAGAAGTGCACTTTAAAGTCAGTCTACTCATCTTTTTCTTACATTTTGTATTAAACATCGCTTTTATACATAGGAAGCATTAAGCAGAAATATGAGGAGGAGAAATATATGCGCAAATAAAAGAAAAGAAAGCATATTAGAGGCACACAGTTTTAAAATATTCACTTCTCTATCACGTCTAAATAAACATCCGAAATGCTTTTTTTCCTCTTATAAAATTGAGACTAACATTAAAAAAGTTCCAGATAATTGCAACTAAATTGCGTATTTACTTTATGGGAATAAAGAAAGGAAAACGTGAAGCTTTTAATTTTGTAATGAAGCAAAAACAAAATGTTGTAAAGAAGTAAACACTAAATGAGTGACAATAAAGACTAGGAAAAAAAAAAAAGCCCGCCTGGTCTGAAGCGGGCTGCACCGTCCTCTCACATTCCAGCGCGTCGCAAAAAAAGGATTTAGAGCGACTTATTTCCTTAAAACTGTCCTCCCATCCACAGAGCCAGCCAGTCTGCTCTCACCAGCCTAATACAGGCCTGCACCAAAAAAAAAAAAAAAAAATCACCCACTATATTTCCAAGGGAATTCCCACCGAGAGGCACCGAGCTGCCGAGGACTTCCAGGCTGCCGGACCTGCGGTGTGCACACACTCAGGAAGGAGGATAAAGGCAAGAGGAAAAAAAAAAAAACCCACACAGAGGCCTGTGGTGCAGCTGGAGACAAGGCGACTTTCACTTATTTCATCTGAAACGGTTTCTGCAAAAAGGATGGGAAGGTGGGCCTGTTTTTAATTCAGTTTTGAATTTGGAGGAAACGTTCATTTTTATAGATTTTGTGTTGTTTCAGTCTAATCGTGGCATGTAATTCTAATATTTATTATTGTAATATTGTACTAAATGTTGTTATTCTCATCAATGCGGTATACTGGTCTTTTTCTGGAGGACCTGCAGCCTGCAAGAGACAAATAAGCCTCCTCTACGTCACTTGAATTTTGAACCTGCGTGCCCATCTCAAAATAATATGCCGAGGGTTTTTGTCACGGCTTGGTAAATGTATCATCTTAAGAGGCTTTGTGGAACACCTACACACACACACACACACACACACACACACACACACACAGTCTCTCTCTCTCTCGCACACACACTGCGCGCTTGTACGGACACACCCGCTCACTTCAAACAGATTTGAATATTGATTTAGATTTATAAACACAGGCAGACCGTGGGCTTTATGAATCGTCGTTCTCCTCTCTCCGTGGCTCGTGTGGAAGGCCAGAGTCAAAGGTGCCGTGGCAGCTGCTGGGGAAACTGGTTTTCACTCAGAGCTGCAGCCTGCTGAGGCTCACACACACTCATACAGTGCACCCTGCATCAACTTTACAAACTCACTGACACCTCTCTTGACAGATTCCCGATCAGAGGAAGCGGCTGTCTGGACCATAACCCTGGATTTCTTTTAATGACCGACCTGAGATCTGATAGAGCAAAACTTTTGCCTGTTTGGAGGAGAGGAGCTGCAGCACTTCCAGGTAGCCCATTCATGTTTCTTTATTTTTTCTGTTAAAAAAAATAAATAAATAAAAAAAAAAATCCTGTTTATTTACTGAACAGCCAGATGCACTCAAAATTATCTCATCCAAAGTAGTGGAAAGCAATGCAGTAAATTCACATCAATCACCTTTTATGTGTGAATAAAATTAATTCAGATCTTCAAATGTTTTTTTTTTTTTTTTGCTTTATGTCCATCTGAGAGGTCACAGTTTAGTCCTCTCACCAGACTTAATGCAAAAACGCGTTTAGTGTAGAACGTAAAATGGAGATGAACAGACCTGCAGCTCCTTAAAAACCTTTGATATTATTCTTTACATACACGACAAGGACTTTTGATATATCTGAGGGAAACACAAAAATAATCAGCCTGCTGCTAAAATATGATTATGAAAAAAAAAAAAGTGAATATTTGCTCATATTTAGCAGCTGCATGGTAATGTACCCTAACGCGAGACTTTCAAAATGCTGCGTGGAAAATCATGACGTCTGATGCTGTTATCTGCTGGATCTCACCGTTTAAATTGCTAAATAATTTATTAAATTGTAAAGCCAGGCCCTCCGCGGGGACTTTGTATCTTAAAAGGACGTTTAAAGGGAGAAGGAGTTAAACGCCTCTGGCGAGCTGCGCTCCCACTGACTCCCGGCTAATTGACGACGACGGCTTTTATCTCCGCCTCTGCTACACTCAACCTGAGGGTGAGGATTTCACCAGGCCGGCTCCAACCTGTGATTTCTACCAGTTAATGTGTAGCCTATACATCTTTGAAAAAAAGTGCACAGGCCTGGATGTTTAACCCTTGTAAAGAAAATGTACCCTATGTCAAGATTTGATAATTAATAGGCAGGCTGCCCCCTCGTCTCCCTGCTCTGCGCCTTATCCAGCCATAAAAAGAAATAATCAACCAATTATATAATCAATAAATGCTTTTGAAATAAAATGCAACATATAAAAACGCATCAGCCCGAGAATTTAAATTTTGGCTCTTTTGCAAAACAAATCACAGATGTTGTTTGTGAGTTATCTGAATTTAAAGCTGCATATTTACATATTCATTTATATACATCTCCTAACTATCCAGGCAGTTTTCCTCTCCTCTACTCTGCCTCTTTCCCTCCTTGTTTGATATCCGCATGGCTGAATATGGGGAATGTGTTGGTGGAATTTATTCTGATCTTAAAAAAGACTTAGAAAAAGCAATAAAATCCAATAAAGGCAATTTTATAGAAATGCAGATAATCTGTAATGTCAAGAAAAGATTTTCCTGCTGCATTTGGGATTAAAATTTACCTCACTACTTATTGCCTTATTGAAATAAACAAGATGAAGTCTGTTTAATCAGATTTATTTTTTCAGTTTTATTTATTTTTCTTAACTTTGATTATTATTCGCCTTTCTACCCTTAAAGAGCAAAGTTATCAATATTACAACTATTATCTGAAAAATTTGTTTGTTTTATTCCTTTCAGACACTTTTCAAAATATAATCACATATTTCCAAAATATTTCCAAAATGTATTTAGTAAAATGTTTTAAAATGACTAATTATTTGATTTAGGAACATGTGTACAGCTGTAAGTGAAGTTGATAAAATGACTGGGGTTACAGCCACGGTAATTACTGTGCTTTATTTAACACAGTAATTATTGTGGAGAGGTACACAGAGTATGTGTTTGGTGGTGTGTGTGTGTGTGTGTTTGAGGGAGAGAGTGAGAGATGAGCTGAAGTAGGATAATCACAAGCTGTATTTTAATTAGCCTGGCAGGTTTGATGGATATGTTGCCACTGCTGTTGCTTTGCAAAAAAAAAAAGAAAAAAAAAAAGAAAAAGGTGCACTGCATAGAGAACAAGATGTCTAAACTGAGGGCTTTCCCCACGCTGTTCCCTTATTACAAAGAAGGTAAACCTTTGTGTAATGTAACATGTAACTGACCCCAGAGGTCATCAAAACACATTCAGAGCCTCCCTCAGGCATTAAAGCAGGAGAAACCCCATTCAGGGTCAGTTTGGGAAGAGTTTATAGACACACAGGCTCCCAGGCAGCACTCTGCACCTACGGTTTTATCTCTGAAATTATTCACAAAATTCAGTCTTGGTTTAAAGTTCTCACTAAAATAATTGTAGAAAATAGATGCTGTTAAATAAAGCCAAAATCTAGTCTTTAGGTTGTGAAATTCTGGTTTTATTTCCCGAACAGATCTCTCCATGAATTCAGATGCTGAGGTTGTGTTTGTTTGCCAAGTTTGCTCTTGCCATTAATATGACATGCCTTTTAATTAGTGCTATAATTGTTTGTGTTGTGTTTGTGCAGGAGTTCGCCAACAAACAAACGGATGCAATTAAACACACGCGCCTTCAGATCATCAATGAGGAGGCAAAGTCAAGACTGGCAGAAAAGTGACAAGGACAAATAAAAGGCAGGGGAAGACTTTGCTGCCTCAAGGTTAACACTGACTGAATGAACTGTGTGAAGAGCTCATCTCCACACAGTCTGTGTAGTTCTCGTTTCTTCTACAAGGACACACCGCCACTGATGCAGAATTAAACCAAGTTTATTTATTGTCGCATTTCGATAGATTCATTTGCAAATAAAGATGTTGACACCATTATTGAACCACCACTCTGCCTCTGTCTTCAGCTCTTCCTTCACCTAGCAATCAGTATGATTCTCCTCTGTGTGCTGAGGTGTCTGCATGGTGTAGTAAAACCTGCCCTGCAGACTGGACCTCTCAAGTCTTCAAAGGAGGAAGAACTCAATGTGGGGGATTTGTTCAGGCTTATTTGGTAACCTAGGATTTGAATTGGATTCTGGGAGGCATTCATAACACATTTGAAAATGTTACATTGTGTGATTTTGTGTGTAATCCCCATAATAAATTTTAGAAATGGTCACAGCACTTGCACAACTGTGACTATTCATGATTTATCAAATGGTTTTCTTGTCTTGCCTCTCGGGGGTGAGGTGTGTGTTGCCGACAGGGAACAGGACGATGTCAGCTGCCGGTTGGGAGAGCCGGTGAACAGACGAGTCTACTATTTTAACCTTTCTCTCAACACTGTTTTGTTTATTTGACCTGAATATGTGATAGGGTCAGCCACCGTGCTTCCAGAGGGATTCTTCCAGACCCCCCAACAGCACTGGAGCATTACAACCTCTAGTGGATTATACCTCCCTGGGAGGAGGGTTAGTGTACGTACACACAGACACACACACACACACACACACTCCCACACTGTACAGTTTATTAAAGTGTGTGTGTTTCTTCATCAAAACCACAGTCAAAGATTAATAAGCTGTTTTCATTTCTCCATTGTGCCTTGTAAAGTGCTTCATACTTTGTGGTCTTATGGTTGAAAACAGTGGTTAAAGTGTTTTCTACTAACAAAGCATTATAAGTAATATGTAAATTTAATCTAATTTTAAGACAAGAAAAATACTCAGCTTTGATTAATCATTTATGTTAAATGTAATTTTTTATTATAAAGTTCAATTGCCTTGTTAAAAATCTGTATCTTTCCCTTAATGACAAAATTTAAAAATTAATTAAAAATTGTTAAAAACAACAAACAACACAAATATTGTTAATTTCAAAAGTCCAACCTCCTGATAAAATATGTCTCCTGCTTCACTGAAAAGTTGATTTTCAGTGTTTCTGCGCAGGAAGTTTCACAAGTTTTCACATCACACTTAAATTGCACCATGACGGACTTCAAGACTCGCTGTGATGTCAGAAAATTAAAAATTTCAGATTAAAGGCAAGCATAGAGAAATATTTCTATAATATAATATAGTAAAGGGGTGGAGGGGCTTTAAATGTCAGATATCCTCTCAAAATCAGTGGTGTATGTGTACAGGACCAGTGATCGTTGACTAGATGCAAAGAGCTAAGAAGGTAGGGGACATTGGATGGTCCAGTCATACAGAGGACAAGCTGACTTTATGAACCTCCATGTATCTGATGGTTTGGTGACTCCACTGGTTGAATGTGTTGTCAGATATGTGTGACTCTCCCGCCTTAGCTCGATAAGAGCAAGAGCAATGTTTGTGTGTGTGTGTGTGTGTGTGTGTGTGTGTGTGTGTGTAAAACAGTGTTTGTGCCCTGTCCAAACCCCACTTTGCTTTGAATGACACTTTGGCGATGCCCCCAGCTCCCCACTTCGACTTCTCAAGCGTACCCCCTGTTAGTGCCAACTCTGCCAATTCCTCTCATGTCTTTAATATCTCTCTTTGGGCCCTTGGGTTTTGCCAGTGAAGGCACCCCTATGACAGTTGGACATTGCCGTCACATTTGGGAGACAGCGGCGGGTGTTTGTAGCGTTCCCAGCCCCGGGCCTGTGGGGAATCTGTGATGGCTCGCCTGTCAGCCGGCCCCTCCCCTGTAATTAGGAGAGTAAACACAGCGCCTGGCTTGACTTGGGGAAAGAAGTAGGAGGGAGCGGAGGAGGGGACGGTCCGGCTCCTGTCCTACTGCTACTTGAGCTGTCCATAAGCAGCTCCTGACTGACAGACTCTGATATACACCCCATCACATCTCTGTGAAGTGCTGAGAAATGGAGGAGAGTATAGTCTGTTGGTGTGCTGCAACACATCAGATTTCTGTTTGTTCCTTCTTGAGCATCAATGGACCACTGAGCAGCCTTTTGTTGAGCTAACCTTTGTAGAGAAAATACAAAGTAGTTGATCACAAAAGAAGTTATTCACAGAAGTGATCAGAACATGTGCAGTGAGGAGCATAAAAGCAGTTTCCCCCAAGGTGTTTCATGTGCACTTTTAGCTTTGTTAGACTCATGTCAGACTCCAGCAGATGATATAAAACACACCACCACTGAGCCTCCATCCCTCCTCTCTTCACCTCTCTCCTGGTTGCTGGGGGGACTGGTCAGTGGCTGGAGGAATGTGTTGTGGGCTGGAGTCATAGCCTGAGCTTGGGACCAGCTCGGGGGGAGCGCTGTCCCACCCAGCCCCAGCCACTCCACTCTGCCCAGGCGGGGAGGCTGGCTGCGGGAATGCCGGGACCAGGAGGGGAGGAATTTCACTGGAGGACCTGCCAGAGAAATGCCATGCGGGGAGCGATGAAGAGAGAAACCTAGACAGGGAGAGAGAGAAAAGGAGATCCCAGCCAATTGAAACGCAGCCTGTCAGTGTCATTTTGGTTTTGTAGGATGCTTACTGATGATGGGCCAGTTGCTGAATGAGCTGGTTGCCACACAGACACAGTGGCACCACATCTGACTCAGATCTTTCTCAGATGGCTCAGGGTTCAGTGGGTGTAACAGAGGTAGCTTGATCAATTTTAAGTTTGTCCATTTAAAGATAATATTATTTTTCAGTTTCAGTCTAAATCATCCATCTGTATTAACCACCATCTGTCTCCCCAATACATGAGCGTGATCACATGCACTTGTTTTTGTGTAAGTACATTTTAAATCAGATGGTGTGCATCAGTGTGTGCATGTGGCGGACAGGGAGCATACAAAGGGAGGGGTGCCTGAAGGCCCACTGTACTTGCCAAAGTCTTTACAGCGCCCAGAGAGCCATGCTGCAGCATCATGGTCCACAGCATGGAAAGACATGGGGCAGATGGGTGCAGTGTAGCAGCACAACCTCCCCCTTCTCCTCCCAAATGTGAGGCAGCAGTGGTGGGAATGGCACAGTGTGAGAGGGAGCCTGGGTTCATGGCTGAAACAGAAAAGCTGTTGGAGGGGCATTTGGGGGCTGGGAGAGAGTGGGGGCTGAAAGCTGTTTGAGGAAGGGGGGGGCTTTGGAGAAGCTGTTGGTGGGGCAGGGATCCTGCAACAGAGAGGGAAAGCCAGTCCCCCTGTCACATCCCTTTGAAATCCAAGTGCAGGGGCACGAGCCCAGGGAGGAGTGGCAGCGTGGCCCAGCGCCTGGGCAGACAGGCAGTCACCGCACTGGGCCACAGTCCAGCTCGCCTCGCCTGGCCCCTTCCCACCTCAGCCCACCCCGTCTGGCCCAGGCTTATGGGAGTCAGGCAGCCGACCCCCAGTGGACAGGCTGGAGCCCTGCACTACTGAGTCCCCATCTCAGAGCCTCTGCTGGGTCCGAAACAGTGGCATCCACTGGGGAGAGAGGCCCTGCAGAGGAGGGGGGGGGGTACCTCCACTGCCTCACAGCTCCTCCTGCACCCAGGCCTCTGGATAGGGGCCCAGCAGAGTCTGCTGCTGATGATAACCCCCACCTCACCACCAGGCCATTCTGCCTTCAGGGCCTGCGCAGGTCCACTCATCCCCATGGCAACAGTGGCAGGGCTGTCCACACAATGTGAGTGGGCAACAAGCCAAGTGCTGCCAAATTGGGATGAGGGAGAGACATTTTGGGAGAATGCTCAATCCTGAATCTTTTCACCTTTATTTTGTCTGTGGGTAATCGTGTTTTTGGCTCCAGTGATCTAATATCAGAGACCTGGACGGCATTTCTGATTTGAACAGTGGTCATCAGCACCAGAGACGGCCACACTTTCTTTTGTCAGGTTCTCCATTGCTGCTCCATACTCTTTAAATTCTCCCACCTCCCTTCAGGGTGTATAATTTAAATTTATGTGACCCGATACATTCAGAAGCATTCATTGTGTGTTTAAAGAGACCTTGTCACAGCATTATTTAGCCTGCGTAAACACAAGTAGTTCAATGACATTCACAGCAGCCACCTAAAGTGTATTCCCCACCCACTCTAAGCCACTGGGAAGATACTGTATAAGTGGTTGGGTGGTGTTTACTGAAAGTGGATATCTGCTGTTTGTTTTGTTGTTCTGCTTCCCGACCGTAAACACTGCATAGATTTTCTTGAGTGGTGTAAACGTGTATGTGTGTATGTGTGTGTGTGTGTGCCATGTGTTATATTTACTGATAACAGGATTTACTCAAATTGCGAATCACCAGTTGAGAAAGGTTAATTGTCAGTGCAACTGGTAGAATGGCTACATGCAATAATTATTAGTCTAAGTTGCTTTATTATTTAGGGACGCTAATTAGGCATTAACTGTGGGCCCCTTTTTGGATCATGACTTCAAATGCATGTCAAATTGCATTAAGTTCACTTTGACATTTAACAAACTAAAGAAATGCTGTTTTGTAGATGTCCTTAGTGTGTTTATTATTATGAAACCAATCTGTTCTTGAGGTATTGATCAGAAAATTAGCAGCAGGATTTTCAGAAATTGCTCAATGGAGTGCATCCTCATTTTATTCGCCGTGAGGACAATACAGTTTATGATTGGTGTGTTTTGTTTTTTTTTTTTGTTTGTGTTTTGGGGTACTGGTGGTTTTAGTGGTTTGGTAATTTAAGCTTACATTAAGAGGGATATTTGATACATGCACAAAAGCAGAGATTTGCAGTATTTTCCCAAAGTGCAGCAGTTATTACTCCTTTCAGAAACACAAGTCTTGGCTTATGTGCCACCCATGTGGATGAGGCTGGCATGAATCTGGCATTAAGGTGAGGTGGAAAGTGACAAGAAAAGAAAGCAAGAGATCAAGGCATGACTGCCAGTGCATGTCATTGCCCTACACTCTCATCAAATAGCCCCGTGCTGCTTATGTTGCTGCCCAGACGCAAATTAATTTGGATGCTTGGAAAGACTGCAGAGCCCAAGACTCATCTCTGCCCTTTAAAAAAGAAAAGACACCAGCGGAGAGCACTCTTCCAACAAGGGGGGGCATGGGCTAAGAGAGGGGTTTTGATGGATTTCAGCAGAGGGCAATACAGTGTCTGGAATAAGATGGGAGGGTACAGAGGACACGGTTGAATGTGCTTGTCCTGCTATGATGACAAGATGGCTCAGCCACCACTGTGCCACTGGCCTCCCCCTGCTTTCTTCCTCCCCTCCCACCCTCCCCCTGGTACTCCCCCTCAGGACACCAGTGAAGTAGTAGGGAGTATTGAGGGAAGAGGAAGGCGGGGGGAGATGAGTACTGACGGTTAGCCACCGTTTAATCTTCTCCTTGGCTCACTGCAGATTCTTTCACTACATGCCCCACTCCCTCTTCTCCCCAAATCTGTACCTGCTCATCCCTGGGCCCACTTTACAGGGGGGCTCTTGATCAGTGAGGTGATGGAGAATGGCCCTCGTCACACACTCCAAATAGGATCGGATTGCCTGGGAGTAAAAGGTGAGAGCCTCATGGAGCCTGGTAAAAATAGAGGTGGTGATGTGGGGGGCGCTTCAGCAACCAGACACTAGCAAGAAATGAGCTCTGTTTGAGATGGAGTTTCCAGGGCTTGAAGGTTTTAGTGGGGTTTGTGCTGGTGCAGAACAACCACAAAACCCTGGTGCGTGTGTGCTGGTAAAGGGGGTGGGCCAAGAGAGGAGGGGAGTGAGGCAGAGGTCTTGTTCTCCACTGGTATGTCGTTGGCATGTCGTTAACCTCCCAGGGCTCTGGGGAAAAGAATCGGGCCTCTGTGTGTGCTTAAAAACTCAGGGTTCGTTTGTAAGGTTCCTGGGGAGAGCTGGACCCCTGCTGGAGGACAAGGTAACAAAACAGCAGCATGCTGACTGAAGAGGGATGGACACCAGAGCAAAGGGTTAAACAAAAACCTGCTGGGTCACAGAACAGCCCCTTGCGTTCAGTGTTATACATTTAAGTGGCTCAAATGAAGTGTTTAGATATTCTGAGATGCTTCACTTTAACTGAGTATCCAACCCTGGTCATCTTGTCTTATTTTCATGAGTGGTTATAGAAGTATTTAAATCTTTTATCTATATAAAAGCAACAATATCACACTGAATTTTCTATTTCTAAAGGTCCTGCTTTTAGTATTTGGCTGACATAGAAGTACTGAGAATCACAGAAAAATCTACTTTCACTATTAAAAGCAATTCTGAATATAATATGTTACTCCAGTCTGCAAAACCATTAGCTTAGCTCAGTTTAGCTTAGCTTATCTTAGCACAAAGACTGGACACAGGGAAATAGCTAAAACACCTGTAGTGCTTGTTCATTCTGTACTGAGGTCAAAGTAAAGTAAAATGTAAAAATGGTAACTTACATTTTAGTAGGGAAAAATTAATTGATGCATTTTGCACGTTGTTTTTTGTTCATTACATTAGATTTTTATATCTTTTGGATGGAGAAGCTGTTTCCTCCTTGTTTCCAGTCTTTGTGCTCAGCTAAGCTAACCGGCTAATGACTGTGGCCTAATATTCACCTTTCAAACATGAGAGGGGTATCAATCTTCTCATGTAACTGCCCTAGAAAACAAAGGAGTGTGTTAAATAAATAATAATAATAATAATAAATAATTAATAATAATAACAAATAATTTGCAGCATATATTCTTAGTATTAAAACAAAGTACAATTATCTCAAATTTGTATTGAAATACAAATAGGCCAACTTAGTACTAAATTTCCATCACAGATTTTTATGTGTTCTGTACATGGCATGATTAAATCAATAATTCCCCTCTTACTTACACTACACATAATTAATTAAATGCTTCTTTTAATTGTCCCATCTGCCAACTTTGTATTCATTGTTTTAAGAAACAGGATAATATTAAGTTATAGATGTTGATTATGAGCAAAAAGAGGGTTGGAACAGAAGGAGAGACAGCTAATAGTAATGCACGATTACCACCATCACATGACAATAGTTGGTGAAAAGGAAAAATAACATGACTATTTTGTCTTTGTTTTGAGTATGCGAGTTAATGAGAGAGGCTGGAGCTGGAGTGCAGAGGGGGAAAAAATGGGCAGTGAGAGTCAGAACAAGAGGTTGGTAACTCTTGCTTAGTCTTGTGATCAAACACCAGTGGTGACACTACAAACTTCTATCCCCTCTTTTCAGCATTTCTCCTTTCCACCCCCTTCTTTTCTACAGTAGTAATGCCCCTCGCTATTTTTCTACATCTTATCCCTTTTAATTAGAAAGCAAATTCTGCAGCCTGGAGAGACCTAATCCCCTACTACCCAACAATGCACAGAGTGGCTTTGAACAGCCGACCTGCAACCCTCAACCCCCAGTGCCTCAAATTCCCCCCACACTGCTGGACCTTCAAGGGGGGGAAGGGGGCCTTTTCCTTCCCAGAACATTATTACTTAACGATACATGTGCTGCGGTATTTGCAGAAGCACACATTTGCATTTTAGGAATGTTAACAGTAATTAACAACTAAGTGACACATGTGACAGAAATGATACAAGTGTGTGCCAACTCGGCCTATCTCCCCTGCGAGAGATGTAGCCTCAGCTGATTTGCATATATATTAATGTCTCTTATTGTATAGATTAGATCCCATTAGTTGTGGTGACTCTGGTAGAAGGTGCAGTGACTAGGATGCTAAAAGTCGTTATTATGTTAAAAACATGTTTAAATTGTTGGAGGGCAAGGGAATAAATGGTACTGATGCAAGGTTAAGGATGATTAGACATCCTGACCATCCTGACAATAGACTAGATTAGATTCTAAAAGCCCAAAAAGGAAAAGGCCCTCTCTTAAATGGAACCCCATTAGCAGTCAGTGCATTAGCACTGCTTCTATCTAAAATTACCAGCTTTCATTTCTTAATAAAAGTATATCTAGATGGAGCGCACAGTCAGCTGAAATTAAATTCTGGCTTCATTCCTGGGTCTGAGTGTTTTACATCCAGTCTGGCAGTTAACACAGGGGCGAAGTGATCATTTACTGAGCTGTTTGTCGGGAGAATTATGAAGCTGTCAGTGTCCGCTCTTGTGCCATCTGTGGAAGAGAGAGGTCATCTGATAGCAGCGATGATGAGAGGGAGGAAGGGAAAATCGGGCACACAGACGCTGACAATGGCAGCAGTTTAATCTACTGATTGCTTCTCTTGATTTACAAGACAGAGAGCTGAAGCAGTGGAAAGTTAGATTTACAGTCTTTGTACTGCACTGCCTCCGGTGGACAAAGTTTTGCTCCACCCATGATGTACTTTTTTCACCACTATAGAAACAGGTGGCAGATATTGAGAGTCTTTAACAGTGTAAATGTAATTGCTATATTTCAAGTCTTATTTTGAATAGAACTTGTAAACTAGTATACATGAATCAAAGGAAGCAGAGAGTTACACTGTTCCCTAACGTACTTGTTAATGCTGCTTCAAATTATTCTTAGCTACAACCACTTTACCTTAAGACAACATATGTTTTAATATGTCAAAGCCAATTTACTGCAAATACTTAGGCTGCATCACTGCTAACCAATGTTCAAAGATTTCAGCAGTTTTAAGTCCCTGAAAGTCTTTAAATTTTACTTCCAAAAAGTCACATTGGTGATTTCTATGTGTTCAAAAAACACCTTCCACAGACTTGAACCTGGCTGGAAGAAGGTTGTTGAAGAAGCGTTATCATAAATTTTAATGCACAGCTGGAATAGTGATTCTGCAGTAGCTGTTTTTATGTGAATCTAAACACATGCCTCTGTGACAATGTACAGATCACCTGCAGCAGAAAATGCCAAACACATGGGTGCAATGGTGCTGCAAGTATTTTACTTGTGTGCACATTTATGAATCAGTGTTAGTCAGGGAGCAAGCTGAACAAGGGCATTTTAGTTCAAATGAAAGCAATGAAAGAAAATCTCTGTCATAAAAGAATAAATTGAGCCTGTGTGGGGAGCTTGATCATTTTCAGGCAGCATTCTTCATAGCTGCGGTTTTATTTCTTCATTTTCAGTCTTTCGGCTCTGTCACCTCTCTGCTCTCGCTGTAACAATGTTGTCTTAAAGGAATTCAAACAGAGTTTTATTGACATAACGAATGATCTTTCAAAGGAAACACTGATTACATGAAATAACTTCATTTAGTTTCCATATTAATCATTGCTCGGCTAATTAACATTGATAGAGATGCCCTAAGCAGGGATAGTGCTCTGTGTGTGTGGAGGGGTGCCGCAAGACAAAGTCATTCTCCCACTTCCATTTACTTAAGGCTCAGAGGATCTTTTTTGCATCCCGTCTCAATTAGTTACTCACGCTGTCACTCTGTCTGTCACTTCCTGGTGTGTCACACTGAAACAACTGTGGAGTGGGCTGCCTGGGTGAACAAACAACAAGTCTTAGCACGAGCATTCAGCAGGAGAGCGTGGGTCACACTCTTTGCCTAAGGCCACCATATTCCTTTCCTACTCAAAGGTTCAATTTTCAGAAAGCTACTTAGCTATTATTCTAATCCCTACCCAGCCTTTTTTTTCCCTAGGCCAAAAACTCAGGTTACCATTTTGGACACTTGATCAGGCGTAGTGCTGAAGTTTAAAGCTGCACTTTATGGTTTAGTTTGTAACAACACTGTGTGTGGTATAAGAAACCAACAATGGCTGTTGTTTCTCCTCTACTGAATCTACAACTGTCAATATGAGCCACTGTATAAAAACTACTGTGCTAAGTGACTGTTTAGGAGGAGACTCTGCTTCGAGTCTAAATCAGATGAAGCAGGCACCAACTTATTAATAAAACATCTCTCTCTTAATTTGCTATAACAACACATTAGCATGACAAAATCAATGGCTTTGATTTGGTATTCATGTATTTCTCTGAGCATATTTGCTGATCTCTGTGGCATGTGTATGCTCTAAGGTGGTGTTTCCTGAGGCTGCTGCAGATGGAGGGGGGGGCAGAGGAGGTCATAGTGAGGACTGTTGGGAGTTGTGGGGACGACCGCCTCTATGGGATGTTTTTCTCTTGTACAGTTTTGTTGTCTAAATGTTTTACAAACTTAATTGGCATTCCCGGGGGAAGGCTGCCAGCTGTCTGCCTGATGGCGAGGGTTTCTAATTTGGTGCATGGCGAAGGCTAGCTGCCGTGGTAGCTAACGGAGCGGAGCAGGGTGCGCAACACGCCGCACACTGCACATGGCCTGATCAAGCCCAGGGTTTGTTTGTTTTTCCCTCGTTTGTTCAGCAACAGACATTGCTTCACCAGGAAAGAGTGTAGCAGCTGCTATTTAACAAGCAGAGTGCAGAGAGAGTGCTGGGCCGTGATGCTGGGGTGAGGTTTTGGAGAGCGCTGGCTGACCACTGGTGAAGCTGGCAACAAACTGTGTCCATAAAGGCAATCGTAGCTTGGTTCAATATCAATGTAAACTTGTAGATACTTATTTTTTCCCATCTAAGAGATTTTTACTCTCTTCATCCTAAGTTAAAGTAGGATTTAAAAGTTACTGCCAGTGTTTCATCAAGGTCTCTCAGCTCTCTCTTCTCACCACAGCACACACTGTGTATCTAAACTGCTTTTTACCTTTCACTCAATGACTTTCCTCTCAGGTGAAGCTCCGACTAGTTAAGTCCTCTCCTTAACTCCAGCCACCCTTTGAATTTGACAATCTGATGCCACTGAGGGATTTCAAAGTTCAAGATACCAATTTAAAAAGTTAAACTAAGCTTGATTTCTGCTTAAGGCACTAATTCATATAACAGAGTGGAATGAAGAACTTGGAGCATTAAAGGTTTAGTTAAAAAATTATGGTGGATAAGAAAGTGCTGACACCTGAGTTTACTTAAAACAAAGGCTTTTATTTACAGAAATCTAATTACTAAGAAAATACATTACAAAAATACACAGATTTACACATTCAAGGAGTGTCCATGTTTTAGTTTCAGTATTCTGTAATTGGAATGAATTTCCAGGAAAGTAAAAGGGCAAGGGCAGGTACATCCTGGACAGGTCACCAATTACTTACAAGACTGACATATTGAGAAACAACCATTTACACTCACATTCATACCTAAGAGCACTGATTAACCTGACATGCATGTCTTTGGACTGTGGGAGGAAGCTGAAGCACCCAGAGGGAACCTGCGTAGGCACAGTGTGAGCATGAAAACTCCACAGTCAACACACAAAGGTCCAGGTTTAAACTCCTGAACCTTCTCGCCGTGGCCACCGTGCCACCTCTGTTTTAATTATAGTGAGAACTGCACATCTGAAATGTGTGGATGATAAGTAACTTCCATTGTGTGTGTGAGAGAGAAAAAGTGTTGGTAATTATATGATGTGTTCAGATCTCAACACCTAACAATCTAAACACACTCTTACACACAGATCCATCCATAACCTCTCTCCAGCTTAGCTAACAGGGGTGAGCTGGGGTTTAGTGACCTGTATGGCAGCATGGGATGGGGCTCACTGAGGCCAGCCACTGCCGGCAAGCTCAGACTGTAGGACGTGTTGACTCTGCACATTATCAGCAATGCATGGTGCTGCATAGTCACACAGGATAATTGGCCTGCAGTAGCAGCACAGCAGTGGGAAATGTAAAAGTTGCTGGTTTTTCAAGGGTAAATAGGACTTGTCTGCCTGACAAGGTGGTGACAGGCGAGTGATTTATAAACACTCTCAAGTGAAGAATGTCTATATTCATGACTGGATGTTCACACTCAATGATCTGCACCAGTCCCTTGTTGGTTCTACATTACATTCTGCAATATATGCGGCATTTCGTAACTCTGAGAGGTATAAAAATTGAGAAGAAAATCTTACGTGCAGCAGGAGTGGCATTAGATGCTGTGAATGTGCTCCCTTGGCACTCAGTAGTGGTAAAGGGCAGAAGTTTTCTGTAGTGGAGTAACATACACAAGTACCACCACCTCTTAAACATGTTGCTCTGGGTTGGAGTCTGGGTGGAGTCTTGCCTGTGTTATAACTCTCAAAGACAGTGCTTGACATATCAGGAGACAACAAACAGCTGCAACCTCTCTAATATAGATGGTCTACTCTGCAAAGATCTTGGCTCTTGGCCCATCAGTTTTTTT
This sequence comes from Rachycentron canadum, assembly GCA_038496675.1. Classification (NCBI taxonomy): domain Eukaryota; kingdom Metazoa; phylum Chordata; class Actinopteri; order Carangiformes; family Rachycentridae; genus Rachycentron; species Rachycentron canadum. Next base: position 13,032,638 of record CM076661.1, read on the forward strand.
TTCATCCACTTTTTTTTTGTCATACAAGAGGCCGGATGTGGAGGATGTAGAGGATCAAGAGATCTAAAGCTTAGTAAGAGCGCTGCATTCATGATGCATGTGGCTGGTGGCTGGGACTGGAGTGAACATATGCTGAGGTCTTTATTGGCATACGAGAGGAGATTGGAGGGACAATCAATTAGCCATGAAGCTGTGAGTCACCAGGGGCTCTTGGGATATCCAAATAATTTGGTGGCCATATACACACCAAGAGACTAATCGATTGGGTTTGACTTTATTGGCAAATGCCATTAGTTGAATCATATCCAGACATTGACTTTCTCAATATCATTAAAAGATAATTTGCGTATTGGCAGGTAGATGTAGATTAAGTGAACATGCTGCACCTGGGTGGTGCAGGCAAACCTGATGTTGGGGTAGCTGCTCTTGACTTTAATTGCCCCTGTAATAGTCTAATTGATAAGTGTTGTGAGCAGGACAGGGAGGGGGCAAAGGGTTGCACTGCACCTCCGGCTGTGGTGCAGACTTGAGAGGAGCATGCGGGGGCACTGCTGATTATTCAACATGTTTCTCTAATCCCAGCCCTTGTGGTAGGAACCTGTGAAAGAGCCTGGTCTTTGTGCTGGGGGGCTAATCGTGTTTTGGAAACGCCGATCGAGGCTAATCTTCTGGCCTGCCTCTAATGTGGAGCCGCTGATATCCTCTGCTGCGATAAATTAAGCTACTTATTAATCTAATTATGGTACATTCATCCCTACAAACTTTCATGTGACTTGGAAAGCCCCCTTCACCATTAACTCCCACACCCCTCCATGCTTCCTCTCTCCAAACCCAGATCTTGAGACTGACTTCCCTTTCGCTCTCTCTCTCTCTCTGCCTGGCCCTGACCGGCCCAATTAGGAGCCCTCGGGATCTTGCCTCTAATGAGCCTCCAGGCTCCAGTCGGCCTCTCCACACAGACTGACTGAGGGTCAGTTTTACTCATTCTCCACCCCCTTCCCAAATCTCCATATCTCCATCAAATCTCCACCTGCTTTATTCTGTCTTTCTTTATTTATTTTTGGTTTCCCCCACTTGTCACCATTTTTGTGTTCATTTGCTCCTTTAATGTGCAACTTATCGACCAACTAGCCACTGCATTTTGTGTCTTCCTATTTACTCCAATCATCATTTGGACTCTTTTTAATGGCCACGTGATGCCTTAACTCTCTGCTGCTTGCAGTGCCACTTACAGCTTTGCCTTGACATTGTTCCTGCTGTGTTTTCTGGGCTTTCATGGGGCTCTGTGACTCTGTCAGGTGGGAATCTTGATGAGCTGGGAAGTTCACTGTGGGGAAGTGAGAGCAGGATGACGGGACCCTTCCTTCCATGGACAGTGACCCTGAAGGGAGATGAAAGTTCACGTCTGCACTTTAGCAGCTCAAAGTGGGCTTCAATCATCCGTGAAGGCCCTCTTACCCATCCACCCCTACTGTCTCCCCTGTGGACCTCTCCCCTACCCTGATTTCTTTGATTTTAGGTGAGGTGGATGAGAGTGTCTGTGTACCCAGGTCTTGGGACTCTTCTTTGCTCCTTCCTAATGTTTATCTCATGCTTTTGCTCGTTTCATGTCCCTGAGGCCAGTGGATTTTTTTCTTTGCAATCTTTAATTGGTAATTTCTGAGCTGACTTTATTATTACATTAAGAGCTGTGTGAACTATTTAGTTTTTGCAATACTTAGGAGCAGAAAGACCATGCCATCATACCATTACAAACATAACACCACCTTTGCTTCCTTTCCTGCTCCTACAACATGACCTTACCTACTGTAGCATACCTTCCACAGGTATAATCTGTGTGGCATTAACCTTTTAGCACTTTCTTTCTCAAGTGATGATGTGGACGTGTTTTTTCCTCAAAGCCAAGTGGAGAAGTGAGACAACAGGGAGACGTTCACTGTCATTTGTTCTTCGAAACAAAGGTTCTGTTCTGCTATCAAACTCCCATTAGATATGGAGAATTGAGTGTGCGGTCTGCACCACGTACCAAACAGCGAGGTGATAACACAACGCAGAGGCAGGCCAGGATGCTAATTGCATGCCGAATATTTATAGTCCAGACAATTAGCTGTTGCCTTTTATATGCAAAATAACAACAGCAGCAGTGGCAACAGAGAAAGGGATGGGTGTGTGTGTGAGTGTGTGTTTGGGAGGGGGGGTAAGTAATTAAGATGCTCAAAACAGGACAGGGACATGCAGTCTGTTGTGCTCTGATTTGTTGCTAACAAACACAATAATTAGCCTGTTATTGTGGGATAATGAAGTTGCCAGTGTCCTTTTCCCTCTGCCAAGTGCCATCCTGAACAAGGATGTTCCCACCACTCCTGCTCTTACTGTGGACAAGGCCCTGAAGATGAGGCTGTTTTGAAGTTCAAATGTCACACAGGATGCCATGGATATTGTGGTGCTGTTTGTCACGTAACAGTCTGAGGTATAGTAGTAGAATGTGTTTTTACAGACTCAGGACAATGTAAACCTATGTGATCATAGGAAACCATGAATTCTTAGTGAGTAGGAACAATAAATGGTCTTCATTTTGTGAGAATTATAACATTTTGAATCAAGGCAAGCCACAACAACATGAGACATAGTGTAGCTCTCACCTGGTAAAAAGGGAACTGCTGCTATCTGCGTGAACAAGCATGTTTATGTGTGTGAGTCAGTGTGTGTACCTCTTTTGCACATATGGCTGTGTATGTCTCTGACCGCAGGTTCATTGAATCAACAGTGCTGTCTGGCAAGATTAGGTGCAGCTAGAGCTGATTTGATATTTGTGGCTGATAGTGCTTGTAAGTACGCCTTTGTTCCCCTCCATTGTGGCCGAGATTAAGGCGAACCTCCTCTTCATCATGCTGCTTCAGTGTTGTAATAACCTAGATAAAGCTACTCTTTGATTGAATCATTTCTGCCTGCATTCAGGACCTGCTCTCTCTCACACCCCGTCAGCTGTCGCTCACACATCAGACGCTTCGTCTCCACTCTTTCGCTCCCTCCACAACTCTGTCGCTGTGTAATTCATCTCTGTTTTCATTTTCTCACTTTTTATCTATAATACCTGTCAGTCACTGTGCTAGACGCTAATGAGAATGTTTGTGCATGTTGATTTCCACTAATGATGACTTGAATATGTTTAAATATTGCTTTTTGTTTATAAATGTAGAAACTGTGTCTGACACAAAGGAAAGAACTTTTGTGAGAACTTTTAATAGAGCCTTGTATTTGCATCAAGTCTCAGGTTTGTTTGGATGCAGTTTTGATCCACAGTTCTGCTCAGGCATCTATAACAGCAGGTTTAGTGTGTAACGTTGGGAGTGAGTGTAGGTACAGTGTTGTGTAGGAGTCTTTAGCTGCGTTTGTTCTCATGTGGGAGTCAACAGGGACTTATTGATGATCCCTCTGGAGGTGCTGTGGGTTCGCAGCAGCATTTGTATTGATAGATGCCAGCTTCATAAATGACATACCCACACTCACACAGTCATATTCAAATTAGGCAGTCAGGAAATGGTATTGTAGATGTGAAAGTGGGGGGTGGGGGGGGTGGGGGGGGTATGACATTGGACTTCTGTATGAATACTAACTCAGAATTACAAGCACAGGATTACATAATTTCATATAAATGTGATAATGTTAAATTCCAGTTGAGTTATTTGAGCAGTTGATAGTAACGATCCACTCATATGGAGGTGAGGTGTGGGGTCCTTTTAATCTTGCACAGTTGAAATGTTTTTCAAATTCCAAAGTTGTTTGCATAGGAGAAATATAAGTTTATTGGAAGATAGATTTCAAAGGTTAAAAAATTCTTGATGAAGTCATGTGGATTTCAACCCATTAAATTTTAGATGTGCATCCTTGGGACTGGCATGCTGACTCTTTGCTATGTTTACATTTATGGCACCAAAACACCAAAACAAATTCATTGAAAAACCTACTTGGCATTGAACTAGACTCTGATTCTGATTGTAGATGCAGACTGTTAATGCAAAGAAGAGATATCTAGTGTACATAACTGTTTCTTAATACCATGTACTGGAGATCAAAGTGAGTATCATCATAACTAAGTTTGTCCAAACTTTGACAATGATAGAAGCAAATTAGTTAAACAATACTAGGGGACTAATCTCTGCACTCTTAAATTTGTAAATGATATAACTCTTAATCATTAAGAATTAAGTAAACTCAGCCTGTAATGTTGTTAATAATAATGGCTACTTTTTAACAATTGCTGAATAATTATCTGTGTCAGGGCTCATGAGGGGTCAGTGTGGAATAAAGATGCATTTAAAAAGTCTGAAGACTCAGTTTCAACCATTCAACACCTTCCTTGAAGTGATGGCTGCACAACACAGGAAATTTAGATCTCACCTGACCAGGCAGAGGTATTGTGCTAATGTAGTCCTTATACATTCCTTGACAATTTCTTGACATTTCTTGACCGCTAGCACTCTCTCTCTCTCTCTTGCTTTCTCTCACACACACACTTCCTGGTGGTGATCACAAACACAGCTTTGCTGTTTGATTCCTTGCTGAGGGATGTCACATGACAAAAGGCATCCAGTGTCATTTATATGATTGTGTACCTTCCTCTCTCTCCCTGTCTCTCTCTCTCACGTTCTCTCTCTCTCTCTCTCCCTCACTTGCAGACACTCACTAATCTCTACAGGTATTTCTCCTCGGCTGCTGTTATTAGAATGCAGCAAATGCTCTCTATTGATGCATGTCAGAGCCTCATTCTTTCATCTCCAACATTTAATTTACCGTCCTGTTGTGCCACTAATCCTGTGTCGTGCCATTTCCTCCGCTCCTCAGATTGCTCTCTCAAAGCCCCCTCTCCGCCAGATAAAGAGGAAGGTAATCGCCATTGTCTGGCTACAGATACACCAGTGCCGGCCCCCCTTCTCTCCGCAGCCCAAAATTAAAGGGCCGTCCTGCCCTCGCGCCCCCTTAATCACTGGCCTCGTCTCTCTGTGCGAGTGGACCCCAGGGCTGCTGCACTTTCATCCACAAATAGGCTTTCAGTGAGAACCACCCAGGGCTGGCCTCCTCGCAGGAGATCCCCACACACTCCTCTGCTCTGCTCTACTGTGCTCCATCTTTCCTGCAGCACTCTCACTTCCAGCCTCACACACTTGCTCTTCCTCAGGCCCCCCTCCAGTGATTGGACATGAAGAGTATTCTACTTTCACTTCTATTGCACCCTGATGAATTGAGTCTTTCTCTCTCCTCAGGAGGTCTGACCCACAAGTCTGTTGAGGAACTTCAAAGTGGGAGTGCACAGAATCATTTCAGCTGTTTCAACTGTGAGTGGAGCCAGTAACACCTTCCACTGTGATACCACAGCTATAAATACTGCTATATTTAAATGGTTTGCCTTGAAGTGTTAAACAGTCAGTTTTACTTACTGTATAGAATTTCTAAAGTGTCTCATATACTTCAGATATTCATGTAATTATGTGGCCAACATGTGCATCATTCATTAATGTAAAAACATGTCTGTAGGATTCTGTACTTACAACTGTTACTGGTGAACTGATGATGAGGCAAAAAGCATCCAAACTCCAGAGATTATTGCTAACAGCCACTCGGATAATTGAACGATTCTGCCTGATGCTCACAATCATGAAGTTGGCCTGCAGCAGTGAAAACATAATTGATTGGCAACACAGTGCGAGGTTGCCAGGGTCAGCACCCTGCCCTCAAATATGCAGAACCACTCAACAGCATTTAGCTAATTTCTGTTAATTGTGGCTCTTACTTTCCTCGGCTGAATTGACATAACGCCGGAGGGCTCAGCCAAATCATCACCATTATGACATTAGCAAGGGCTTATCCAGCGCTAAGAGCTTGAGCTGATACTAACACTAAGGAGTTTAGGATGCTAAGATGAGACCAAGCAATCTCACTAGCTGCCGTAAAACTGATGGACAACAATGAAAGTTTACAATAAGGATCAAAGATCCTTTCAGGGTTAAGGGAACTATCCAATTAAGAAAGCATGCCTTTGTTGGAGCCTCACAAGCAATGCAAGAGACACTGCTCGAGCTGATGCCGAAAAGCTACACCCCCATCTACTAATAACAAGCTGTTTAGCTTTAGCGACTGCTGCCATGTACAAAGGAATGACTGCTCTTTGCTATACGGTTAGCCTGTCTGCCCTGGACTTATTAAGACTCCTGTAAGAGGGATTCTCCTCTTTGACTTGGTTGAAGAGGCTGTTTAATACACACACAGCAAATTAGTGGGGAAATAGTATTGTGCTTTTCATGAAACAAGAACAGGGGGGCAGCGAGCAAGGGTTTTGGGTCTGTGGGGGGAAGATGATTGCTTGTGATGTATCCCAGGTCGTAATCCTTGGACAAGAGATTGTGGGTTCCCTTTTAGCCAGCAGAGGAGGTCTGGCTGGGGAAAGGCGCTATGCTTAATTAGACTTGTCTGGGGAAGAGATGGGCTTTAGGTGTAGCTAATTAAGATCATAGCTGTGGCTGAAATGGCTTAAACTGCACTGCAATACCAGTCCGATCCCAGAGGAACAGAACAATACCAGTGTGACACCACCTCTTTGCATCCCATGAATGTACACATTGGTGATTAGAGTGAGGGCAGTTTTAAAGGAGAGCATTAGGGAGACAGGGGACATACATTTTTCTTTACATTCATGTAGTGTGCTAGTGTGATGATGGTGCATGTAAGATCAATGTCATGATATATGATGAAGAATTTGAGCACATAGTAGCTTAGCTAATTTAAATGTTTCTATTTTAAAATGGCAAATAGATAAATAAATAAATAACAGTCTGCAATTCAGTCTACAGTAGGTCAATGGCCAAATCTCTGTCAGTCTGTCTGTTAGTGCCTGGGCCTGTTAGCGCCAGAGACACTTGACAATAAGAGTGGAACTGAATCAAACTGGAGCCCTCTTGTGTCTTCTGGCGGGCGAAATGGTTGGAGGCCAAACAGCCGTTCCCATAATCCTCACTATTGACAGGGTCTGCTCTGTTCTCCGCCTGATCTGTTTGGTCTGTCAAGTTAAGGGAGCCCCTCTAGTGCATGTGGGAACCAAATCTATAAACAAACCCTCAACTGATCTGCAAGCCTTTCCTATGTATTGTCCTTGGCCTACCATCATCCCTACTCCTTCAGTGGGAATCATTATTTAATTGGCTGCTACAACAAAATGCTCATTTTTTTGTTTCATATTGAAGTGGGGAGATTATATTTCAACACACACGCATTTGAGGTTTGGTGATTGGCTCTGTAATAAAATTTGAGGCTCACTTCATATTGTCAGAATGTGCCTCGGACCAGAATAAATGTGTGAATGAATAGAGCGGTAGAGAAATACATTAGATATTTCCCTGGAGCTTTTAGGCCCTTTCATCATTTCATTCATCTTTGTTAGGACCAGACATTTCTTGCTGTGACTTTGTTAAATTTCAGTATTTCCTCTCTTGTGCATTTCAGCAAAGGGTGAAAAGGGGAGGGAGCTTTCCAAATGTAGCCGCATAGCTGTGATAACCAGGCTCTCTCTCTCTCTCCCCTCTGACCAGCCGTCACCTTTAAATCTGCCTTTTCATATTCCTCTCAAAGCATCTTGTCCATAGAAAAGGCGCCTGCCAAACCGGATCTCTGGACAAACAAGAGATGTGAAGAAAGAGAGAGATGAGAGTCCTATTGGAGGCAAATTATTTAACCACTGGTGAGGAATAAAAATGCTTCTGCTTATTTTTGCCTCAGTCTCCGGCTTTTTATTGTTGTTACTAGACTTAATAAAAATAAAAATAAAAAAATCATTATACAGGAATTCGGACTAAAAGGCATCTTTTAGTCATTAACTGCTTTTACTTAAAAACTATTCAAATTATAACGCCTCCGTCACACCTGAAAGCATTTATAGTATTTGTAAAAGGCTACTGATGCATGTTTCACCATTTATCTTGATGCCTCAAGCTTCTATAGGGTGTGAGTGACAAATCCAGACAGCTGTGTGGGCAAAGAGTGCAGCCTATCTACCTGGGTGGTTGTCCAGTGACAGGCTGTGGGAGAGCACTGGCCGGCTTGACCGACAGGCCTGCGATGGGTGACGACAGCCCGGCCTCCTCACCCATGAATAGCTGGAGGCCCAGCAGCACCTAAAGCTACATCTGCCAGCGCCTCGGTAAAAAGGAAATATTCAAATGGTAATCGGAAGGCCGTGAATCATAAGCCCAAGGTAAGCTATGTAATGCTAGTAAGACAGTGAGTAGTGCTTTATTGGTGGAGAGGGAAAATCCTTTTTGCCATTCAGGAGAAGAATTGCAACAGTAATACCATTAACTTGCACCCTGAATCGCCAAATGCCATTTAATTGCCAATAGCAGCCCATTGTTTGGAGTGGGTGAATTTAGGCTTCAGTGCGGCTGTGTTTATATGTGAGAGGGGGTAGAGATGGAAGGTTTTATGTTGCAGGGGGGTTGTAGGGTGTCATAGTGTAAGATGCCTGAAGAATGATGGCCCCTCACACATGCACAATCACACACAAGCAACCGACGCCTAACTAAAGCTCCGCAGTAACTAGCTTAACTAAAGTCTTTAGGGAAAGTAAATTCGGACAAACTCCTCTCTCCTTAATACCTGATTTGTTCAACAACATGATTTGGGGCGCGTCTATTCAAGACCCTTTTGGGCCAAGCCGAGGTCTTAAGGCTCAAGGCTTGTACCTCGTGGTTATTGTGGGCTGTTTAGGGTTTGTCTCAAATCTCCTTGTGCGGGTGCGTGGACGCTCCTAATGCTGGCTAATGGGCTTCGGCAGAGTAACAGTCTCCTAGCTCCCATTGAGGACCCCATGGAAAGCAGCATAAGCTCCATCAAATAAAGGCTCTGGCCAGACCTTTCTTTTGGAGTTTTTTATTATTGGGAAGAGGCCACCCTCCATCACCCCCATTTTCACCCCAAATCTCCTGTCCATTCTCCTTGGATCTTCTGTCTACGCCAACCTCCCTGCAACCTGACCAACACTAGCACCCCTTCTCTGGACTATGTGCCCAAATCCATCAGCATTGTCATTACACCCCTCCTCCCCTTGAAACCTGCCACAGTTCAAGACATTGGCCTCCACCCCCAGTCTTGTCTTATACTGCCGATGCTGACCCTGACAGCCATGTCCCGGGGAGGGCTAAATTGAATGTGAAATGCATGGTGGGTCCTCGCAGACTCCATTGTGCAGAGGGGGCGAGCACCGTCACTGCTTCTCAGTGCTGATCGAGTTTGACAGCACGACGGGAGGAGGCAAGAAAAACGTTCTCTTGCTCTCATTCAAAACTCAAAGAGGGCCTTTTTCAGTCCCCACCCCATGTCCCCCACCACCAACCAGCTCTGCCTTCCTTCCTTTCCCTCCATCATCTCACCTCTCTTCTTCTTTTCACCCTGCAGTGAAACAGACCTTGGTTTTCTTTGGACTAGCTCCCTTGAGATCACACTATGTTTCACTGAGCTCATCCTTGGAAAGACAACAGAAGAGTAACAATTCAAGATACTGTGTGTCATGTCCATAATTTCTACTGTTCTTTGACTGCGAACCTTTGACAAACCCCACCCGGCTCTGCCAATTTCTAGAGTGCTCTGTAGATCTCAGAAAACACTTGTCTTCTTCAAAGTCAGCTCAGAACTCATTGATTTTATTTGGGTTTAACTCTTGTGGTCTAACAACATAACCAGCTGTGTTTGGATGTATGTATGTGTTTGACATATGTATGTGCATCAAAGCCAATGTTTATGCTTGCGTGTATGTGTGTATGCACTTGTGCATGCAGGTGTGTGTGTATCACTCTCAGTGCATTATGGAAAGTGCTATTCAGTCTGTTCCGCTTAGTGTCAGGCAGCCCCTCTCCCCTGGATGCGGCAAACCCCTCATTTAATGCAAATGACAGTCATCTAGAATCCAATGCATCTCTCATCGCTGCACATTGCCTAATCAATGTGAAGTGCTGTGTAAAAAAATACATTGCCTCCCTGTAATAGTTGTTTTTGACCGAGTCAAGTGCAGCTCCTAGAATTAATCCCAACCTGAGATTCAATTATGGGTGCCTGGCTAAGCAGAAGAGGGATAGCACTGCAAGAAGGGGTGAGGGGACTATGGTTGTATGGTGGAGCCTGCCTGTATGTTTCTGTATTTGTTTTGAATGTATGTATTCATGAACTTTCTTGGTCTCAGACCTCTGGGTGAGTTGTATAGAAGGGCTTATAATGTGGTGTTGGTCTTGTCCCTCACTGACTTGAATCAGGGGCAAAAGGCCCTCCGATCTCTCCTCGAGTCTCGTCATCATTTAAAGGCAGCCCACGTCAGTCTCCCTGGCTATGCTCTGGGTTGCAAAGGGAGATGTGTAAGATTGGCTGGTGGAAATTCAGAGTTGTGAAACCTCATTGTCACCTTTTTCTAATGAGTTCCCTGATCGGCAAATGTGTTCTCAGTTCTAACATTGCTTGAGGAGGAGGAGGAGGTGTAGACTTATAGCCTGGTTGTGAGAGGCGAAGAGTAGAATATGTTGTGGCTTCATCAAATGTGCATGAGAGTCAGGCTTCCGGAAATTCATTTCTGCCGCCTGTGCCAGATAAGCATGTTTCAGGTCAGTGTTTGTGCAGTGTGAGACGCATTGTTCATTATAAGGTGTTAGAGTGGCTCTTGTAATTTTCATTCACATTTACATACTGTTGTTGTTGGGATCCATCAACACCTCAATTGTGTATAACGACCAATTTGAAGATATTAGATTAGCCCACCCAGCATGCACCTCCTCGCAGGAGACAGGTGGGAATTTAATTCAGAAACCCTGACTAAGATTGGATATTTTTTTTGTAAATCTTAGCATTAAAGTGAGCTTTCAATATCTGATTGTAGCAGATGTTCATGTCTGAATGTTCTATACCCAAAAATATACATTGACTTACTTGCCTACCATATACACACACACACATGCACACACACACACACACATTTGTAGTTTATGTACCATTTACTATAGACTAAAAGTTGATCTTCCATCCAGCCCAAGGACATTGCTACTGTCTCCCATCCTCCCCCTCCTCTACCCTTCCTGCCAGTGGGCCAATGACAACGTAAACACAGAAAAGGCAATTTAGCTCCCTCTTTTAGAACTACTTTGAAAATAAAGGAATTTTAATTATGGACACAATGAAAAAGAAAAAAGGACTAAAAAGGGAGAAAACATTCACGCACAGTAAACAAAGCTGAAACAATTATCTTCTGGTGACCAGTCGGTGTTTTTAGAACAGTCATTTTAATCTTTTATTTACTGCAAAGAGAGCGAGGGGGAGCGAGAGAGCAAGAGACAGAGAGAGGAGAAGAGAGTGTAAGAGAGAGGGGGGGGGTGATAGGAGAGAGAGGGGGAGGGTGTGAGAGAGGCTAGGGTGAAAGAGAGAAAGATAATATGCATATATTTAAAATATCCCCACCCTCACAATCAAAAGATGCATTTTTTTTATTAGAGAAACAATTTTACCACACACCCGGGTAGAGGAGGGGGTAGTTTGTCATTTGTTGTTGGAAATTGCTCGCTGTCAACCCCCAAAGACAACATTACATTTTTCCATTCATCAGTGAAAGAGAGCACAGTGACATTGTGAGTTTCCACTGGTGGGATAAAGCCAACCAACAACAACACAACAACAATACAATGTGATGATGGCAGGGGTGGCAGGGTGATTTTAGAGCCAGGCATAATTGAACCTAGAAGTAGCCTTTTGTTGACACGTGGTGGAGTCACAGAGCAGTAGGCAGGTTATAATAGTCAGGTGATTGACATTCAGACAATTTGTGTGATGACCTGGGATTCAGAATACATACATTTAATGGTCAATTTCAGATGTGAAGCACCTTCACTCCCCTGTGAAGAGAATAGCAGTCCTGCACTGCTATGTGAAATGATGAGGAAGAAATCGAGGCCTGTTCAATGTCTTGGACATAGTGACTGTTGCCTGGGCCCTGTGATTTGCAAAGGAGCTGTGCTGTGGGATGCCTGTGTAAGTGAAATATAATTAATCTATTACATCTATTCCAAATGAGCCATTGACACCTTGCCTTTGAAGCTGTGCTGCTGCGTGGATGTAGATGCGTATCAGCTGTGTCTGGCCCCTGGGTGCCGCAGATATAAACATTCACTCCACCGGATGCTGTTATCCTCTATTGAGTGACATTGATGCGTTATGTGGGACTGGCCAAGATAGCAAGGCAAAAGCTACAAAATCTCCATTTGCAATGAGGAGAAAATTCCATAGGATTAATTTTCTGTATAAGACCCCTGCCCAGGCCCCCAACCCCCGCCCTGTCCACAACTTCAGCTGTGCAGCCCGGTGTTAAAAGACCCAGAGGAATACTGTCTTTGTCATCCTGCCGTTTGGGGCCGAAGAATAAGAGAAGTTTTAATCCCCCATTGTCCACGAGTCTGGGGGGGGGTCGGCGGCTGTAAGATGATCCAACCGGCCACACTAATCCCTCCATACCACTTTCGCCTTCACATCAAAAACACCCCCACCCTTCCACAAAGCAGTGGTCTTGTGCGTTGGACCCCAATGTGCAAATTCTAAAGAGGAAAATGGAGCAAAGAAAAAGTTGCAACAACAGAACAGAATAGACTTAAAGACAGTTGCACAGAAGATAGGGCGAACTCCGGGGTGAGGGTGGGGGCATGGTAGGCTCCTTCGCTGCGAGAACACACGCTCCCTCTGCTGCCACTCTCCCCCTCAGGACGGGCCCTGATGCTGCTGCAGTTGCTCTTTTATAGGTCTCCCTGGTAACCGAAATATTTCCTGAATCCTCCGTATTTTCCATTTTCTAGAAAGACTACAAGCCGGGGGGTAGGAGACAGGTGCCACTCAGCCGAATGCACATGGGCTTACCGTTGTACACAAATACCGACTGTGATACACCATATTGTTTCTTTCTAAATCCTGCTGGATTAGCCAGTAAAACAAAAAGGCAGCCAAATGTGAACAACTCAAAAAAGTGGATATTGTAGCTTCCAAGGGCTCCTTTTGCTGGTGGATCAAAAGTGATTTTTAAGAAATGATCAAGAAAATGTAAATCTCACTTCAGAGTCCTCAAACAAGATTCACCTACTTGTACATTTCCATATGAGAGTAACTAGTTGTATGCTTGGCAATCAGACTGCAGTCAGCTGGAGGCTTTGTCCAAATTTGAGTCTTTTGAGTCATCTCTAGGAACCAAATTGCATTGGAAATCTGGAAAAAAAAGAACTTGGAAGATGTATTGCACTGGCATCTGATAAGAGTCACCATGACAATTTTGATGATGACGATGATGAGACTTGAATATGAATTGAGACATCTCAATGAAGTGGGCTTCCCTTTCTTGTGATGGTTGGAGCCACCAAAGCAAGGGGAGTCAGAAAGTAGATGAGAGATGAGGCTGAAGCTCAAGGCCACTGAAGTCATTGAGACGATCCACCATGTGGCCTCTGGGGGCACACACACATACACACACACACACACACACACACGCACACACACACCAGAGTTGCTCTGATGAAGTTCACTGTAATAGAGTGTGTGTGAGGAGTCAGGGTGGGGGCTGGGAGAGAAGACACAGGGGGTGCTCTGTGTGTGTGTGTGTCTGTGTGAGGGAGCCAGGAGACAGCCGTTTAAAATTCTGTTTCCTGCAAGTGAGGAGGCTAATCCTGCCCCCATAATTCCCTGCAGCCACAGCACCCCTCCTTCCTCAACATCACCACTCCCTTTTTCTATATCTCGCTCTCCCTCTATCTCGCTCATTCTCTCTCTCTCTTAGTGCACACTCCATGAGTGACAGCACAATGCCCAGGCCCTCGCACGCTTATCTAACTCTAGCAGATGGTCGACTTGGATCAATGCACACACGCCACGATCAATGGATGCGATAAAGAGCGGCGGGGATGGTACCCTCTCCCTAGCTCCCTCTCTCCTTCTATCTGCCTCCCCTCATGCCCACCCCGCTGCCCCCTGCCCAATTGTTTCTCGCCGACGCACGTTCATCTGCATCTGCACTGGCACCTACCCGGCAGCAGGCCCTCTGTCAGTTCTGAGGTCCCGCTGATGGCAGGGGTTCTTGATGTGCTGTCTGCTGCATCCATCCACCTCCCTTGACCTGCTCCCTGAGAGAACTCTGAGCCCTCTTTCTATCAGGCTTATCATGAGATCACTGCTTCATCTCCTCCTCGCCCACCCTCCTCAACTTATCTCACTCTCTCTTTCTCTCCTACACTGGCTCTGGCTGTATCTCACATGTTAATCTCCCACAGCTGTACTCACTCTCTTCAGCCATACAGGAAGCTTTCTGCTCCTGACCTTCTATGCTCTCCTTGAATGCACCGTTTACCATGTAGTTGCCATCCACTGATGACGCAACCTCTTGCTCATCTCTTCATTGCCCCCATAGGATATCGCTACAGAATATTCCCACTTATGTATCCATAATTCCTTCAGTTTTGTTTTATCCAGTGTCGCCATGTTCAGAGGTGGTTCTAATGGGACACTGAGGAGACTGAAGTGAATCAAAGTGGGTCAAAGACAAAACTGTGAGGAGAAAGTGGAGCAGAAGTCTGACTGAGTGAATCCCCAACAGGAACTCTGGGTGGAAGTGGGCCATGGTGCATGCTGCTAAACAAATTTAAACACCATAAGCACAGATTGTATTCAGATTGTATTCAGAAGCACATTCAAAAAGCAAAACACTTTCTTTCTTTCTTTTTCTTTTTTCATTACTTTTATGTTGCTGCAACTTCAAGTGCACTTAAAGCTGAGACTTAGCATTTCACTGACACAGAAGATGTACTGTAAATGTCAGAATTTGACTGTTAAGTTCTTTTAAAGGTATTCCACCAATCTAATACTTCCCTTCCATTAACACAGGGGACATGCAAGAGACAGATGGAAAAAAAGAATGGTGGAAATCAAAGGAGAAGAGGCTGAGATGTACTGGCTTTTAGTCTGTAGTGTGGATCAAACTCCAAAAACACAGGATCCTACACTCCTTATAATTCAACTGGACAGTTTCTTTCATTAGACTCTCACAGCAGTAAATGCCCATGGCTTTCAAACTCCATCGCCCTAGTCTGTCACACAGACTTCCTGATTAAAATTTGACTTTTCATGTCAGGCTGAGAGAGCCCTTCTGACACAATCAGGTCCAATGGAGCCACAGAAGACATTAGACAAATGTTTTTTATATTTGAGTACTAGTGGTATAGTGCCCCTTTAATACCTTCCTTTAAAGGTCCCTTTCCATGAAAATCATGTTTTTAATCGTGTTATTGTGTCAATATGATGTTTTTCATATAATAGACATATTATAAGCAAAATAAGCAGTCGATACATTTTCACCTTGGAACTGCAGTGAACCAATATCTCATAAAAACTAATTCAGACAGTCAGAGATTCACATAAGCAAGGAACCAGTCCCGTCAACTTTCAGGGACCATAGGAGGGCAAAAAAAGCATCAACACATAAAGGATGCTAACTACGCTAACAGTTATGATACGTTTAATCATAACAGTGTTTAAAACACGAGAAGAACTTTAACTGTGTGTATGTAGCAGTGTATGATTGATTTTGTACCTTAAAGGGGTTGTTCACTCAAATTACAACATATTGTGTCAGTGGTCTTCAGACAGGCAGATAGTTTTGGTTTTATTTGCCCATCTTTTATTATTGTCATCTTGCCATTCACCTCTCCAGTGCCACCTCAGTATAATGGAGGTCGGTAGGATTTAATTTGTGGAACATGTAACATTGTAAACTCTCAAACAGAAAAAAAAAACAAATAAAAAAAACCCCATCTCCTTCCAGAGTCAACATCTCAATTACGCTTGATAATCCACAGATACACACTGTCAAGATTTTTGAGAAGGACTAGTTCCACTGAAAACTGTTCACTGTGAGGTCTGTGGGTTAGCCAGAGTAAAAAGGACATTGCTTTAGGAAAGAGACGTTGCTGCAGACATCAGAAATGAAATGTGGGTTAAAATGTGAGCTGTTATAAATGCATACAAGAGTTGGTCATAGGAGTGTTATTCAATTGCATAAGGCATAGCCTAAATGTACATTATTTATTATGGTCAACATGTAATAAGCTTCCACACCAGCTAATTAAACAAACTTTTCTCTGGAAACAATAGAGCAAGATGACATTACACTACAGCTATTACATGTGTCTACAGGACAAATGCATCCACTTTAACTAAAACATGAGCCATTTGACTTGTCAGCTGCACAAACTTTGCCCAAGAGTAAGCTCTCCCTTTCCTTCTCCCTTAAGGAATTTGTAATTGGCCGTTGGTGATGTAATGCGGTTCATAATAAGCCCATTAAAGCCTTTCTCTGTGCTGATGGAAAACGCAGTGGCAATATGGACACCTCCGCTATTTATACCTCTCAAATCCTCATGCATATTCACACAGTGCAGAGACGGGGAAAGAGCAGGCAGACACCCTGACAAATAAGTGCCTGGATCTCATTTCTTTTGGAGCCTAAGCTATTTCAGCACACAGGGGCCTCCTCCCCTCCTCACACTATGGCCGCAGCCTCATCCATTCTCTAGGTCTGCCTGCTTTCATTTGCTCTCGGTCAACATGAGCAAGGGATGTGTGTTTGTGTGTGTGTGTATTTGAAAGAGAAAGAAAGACAGAAAAAGAGGGAGCGGGAAGGTAATAACGAGGCCTGGCTGAAGAGTTTAATCTGTTTTGGTTGAGGCACAACTGCCCCAAGTTCTGTTACTCAGTAAATTATTCTATACTCCACCATCTTTTAAACACACCAACCTATGGATGTCTTCAAGCAAATGTTTGGTCACACTGAACATTGCTGCCTATTATGTAAAGCTGTTGGCTTGCACCAACCATTCTTCAAGCTGATTTACCCATTTTCTTTATATACTTTCAGGATTATTTTAGCTTCAGAAAAAAAACATGGATGTCTAGCTTTTAGACTGAGCTAATAATCACTGTTATAATCCTATGATATTCCTATAGTGATGTATACACCTGTGTGTGACGTGTATGTGTTCCTCAATGTGGTAAATGCACTTGGTGATATGTGTAAGTTTTGTCTTGCCTGCAGTGGCTGGTGCTGGTGGGGATGATGGTTGCTGCCTTTACAAGAGAAGAGGTTAGAAAACACCCTCTGGGCAGTGCAACTTCTCCATCCTCTCATGCTGAACTGAGGGGAGACTGGACACTGCATTGATGACTAGTCAGGGACTAGTCAGTTAGCATGTTAACTACAGTAAAGGAAACAAAGTGATAAAAATAGAAGTAAAACAAGAGTTAAAATTGCTGTATCTTACTACTGATGGAGACAGCTCATGGCGAGAACAGGAGTGAAGTTTGATAGTGAACTCTTACTGTCTCTACTGTTCAGCAGCTAATAGTGTCCCAGCATTTTACACACATTACACAGAGGTACACATTATGTCTGTTGTACCTTTAATTTTGTTACCAATGCTGTATGTGTCACTGCTGTGAGTGGTTCCCCGTGTGCTAACTCCCGTGACTGCCCAAAGCTGGACAGATAGTCTGGCTGACCACACTCAGCTATTGTCACATGAGCTGTGGTCTGAAGAAGCCAGTTCTCCCCCTCTGTCCCCCTCCCCACACCCCTAATCCTGCTTAATTTGAGTGCAAAGAAATTCACATGTGCCAGTAAGAACATTTACAGAGTACACTGCCTCCATTTTCCTCCCTAAAATAAAACAGAGCTTAGGCACTAAGCTTTATTGATCTTACAACTTGATAGTGTGATTAAGGGGGAAGATGGTGCCTCTAAAAAAAGTGAACACGTTTAGATTACAGGCTACGCTACACTGCTTTTAATTGGCAATTCATTAGCATGGCTCCAGAACCTTGGCAGGGTCGCCACAGTGTATTTCAGCATGGACACCTCCTTGTTTTAATTATTGTGTGTGACTGTGTGTATAAAGGTAGGAAGAATAAAGAAAGGTAAACAATTGCACACCACTTTGTTTACCCCTCCAAAACAGTTTGAAGCTTCTTAAAAGGATCATCTGTAGAGGTGGTGCTAACGTGCTAACTCTGGCTGCCATCAACATAACTTACTCGACATAACTGGGGAGGAGTGGATCATTGTGTGTTCATGTGTGAGTGAGAGAAAGACACAGGGAGAGAGGAAGGAGAGAGGGAGCCGTGGGCCAGAGAGATGCAAATTTATCCCAATGGAGATTTGAACACCTCCATACTGTGGGTGGGCAGACGCATAGAGCGACACAGAGCTAAGGGGCTGCACGGCCACCCGGTAGGAGAAACTCTACACCCCGGCAATGGTAGGCATTAGTTCAGCACCAGCTCTTCAGCTCACACACATTGACAAACCCAAAGGCTGCAGAAGTAGCAGCTTTGATCACTGAATCACTGGCATTGACGACATGAACACATCCACCAGTTCCATTTAACCCACTTCCTATAAATCACAAACTCAAAATCATTTTTTTCCCCTCTCAACATCAAAGGAGTTTAAACAACACAAGGTTGTTTCGTTCATCTCTCTGAAAAGACAAAATACCATTGAGTGCTTGTCTATAAATGTCACATTGGAACTGAAGCATCAGTTATTAGATGTACTGACAAATCAAACAAAAGCAAAACCTGTTCCATATTTTCCCAAGATTTTGTGTACATTAAGTCAAAAGGTAAGAAACACGAGACGAAAAATCCTCAGATGACAATGGCACTACCTCATTGTTTGTGATACTGAATGTAATGTCTCAGATCTCACTGGCATCTTCCTCTGGCAGCCTCACTCGCTGTCCTTTTTGTATTTTCATTGTGGATTGTTGTTTACTGGCTTCAGTGTGTTATATCAGTGCCTCTCTTTCCTCAAAACACCTACTCATTTGAGGACTGATTCATTCCAGGCTAATTCATATTCCCGAGGGATTAGAGACATCTAATTTGGTGATATTTCTGTCATGCACACTTTGGATGTAGTATTCAAACAGTCTTCCCCTCCCCCTTTGCCACAAGCACAAAAACACAAAAAACAAATACACTGCAACACAGTGCAGTTATCTTGCTTGCCAAGCTAAGTATCTTCTCATGTGCTTGAAAGACTCGGTTCATGTCTTTATTGGACATCTACATTGTGGTGTGTTCGGCAGATAAGGGTTCAAAATAGGGACAGGAATTAAAAAAAAGTATAGAGATAAGTATTTCCAAAATGAAGTCAAGGTGTAGAGGCACACTGGAGCACACATGCGCTAATGGATCCAGATAAAAAGGGACAAACTGAAAAGCTGAAAGATTTGGACAATGCCCCAAACTATATAAAATAAACAGATTAGATCAGATTAAATATATAATTTGTGCGTTCCCAGTACAACCTTGCTGTGCACACAGAATGCCCACTAATGTTTCCTACATGCAGAAACCCACAACTGCCATGTAAAGTAAGAAGGTCAGACAGGTATACAACTACAAAAGATATTTACACCTCATTTTTATTCTATTATTATTCTTATTCTTATTCTATTTATTATTATTAATAATAATAATAATAATAATAATAATAATATTCAACCTTGTGCTTTCTTTCTCTCGCTCTTTCTCGCCACCACACCATTGTCAAACGCGTTAGCCACTAACATTGGTCATGCAATTTCAAAAGAGCACAAAACAGCTGGCTTAAAAGGGAGACTCGGTCAAGTCTGACATCACTACCAAGGTAATCATATTTTATTA
>CM076661.1:13057225-13185369 GCA_038496675.1 Rachycentron canadum
TGTGTATAAGAGACAGCCCCCCCCCGCCTCCCTCTCCCACCACAGAAGACCTCTCCCAGGCAGCACAGCTTTTTTTTTTCTAATGATGTTTCAGGATGCTGTGCTTTAATAAACAGGAAGAATGTACATAAGAGAGCAAGCCCCAGGCTTGGTTAGACTATTAAAGGATGATTCCAGTTTATTGCAACATGGGTTGTAGTTTCATAGTTTTGGGTGTTATTTCTATTGCTTATGATAAGATTGTACTCGCTTTAAGTTAATTTAAGTTAATTGGTGAGATCTGTCACCATAATGTTGTTTTGGAGCAAGAAACACAAGGCATCAGATTATGAAAAAAGAGAAGCACCAGTCTGATAAAACCAACCAACAAGTCCACCAACAAGTCCTCCAACTGAATCGACCCTATGGGTTGTTTGACGTTACCCTTAGACAGAACCATTTAGTGCGCAGATTTGACACAAAAGCTACTTGGTTAGGTTTAGGACATGATCACAGTTTGGAATGAAAGGAGTACTTCCTACATTTATTTTTCTATGTTGAAAAAAAAAACCACACTGTTCATGGAATAGTTAACAACTTGTATTGGTTTTACACTGAAAATGAACAGTGACTTCCCATGTGAAAGTCTTGTGTTTGGTCAACCCAACCTCCTTGTAATGCAGATTTTATCGCACCAAATGCCTCGAAATACCTCCTCTACTCCAGCCACAATTCACACTGCCACTAGAGGTCACCCAACAAGTCAAGGTAGCTGCTTATACAGATAACTTTATTAAAAACATCCATGGCATCACATAAGATTAGATGAGATAAGATAAGTTTACATAAGGTGATAGGAACATCAGGGTATAGGAATCAGAGAAATTGGAGAAAAAGTTTGGTTCTTTCTTTCTCTCTGTATATATGGCAACTATTGAAAGTGTTCTATTGTGTGATGTGCTCTGTTGCTCTTCCTTAAGTTTCACTCTTCTTCTCCCTTTGATACATTTTCTTAGGAAGTCTATCTTCATTCAAATCAAGAGTGTAAGAATAGAGAATGCCGTATGGATTGTAAAGCCCTTTAAGGCAATTATGTGATCTTTGGTTCGATAAGATTAGCACAACTTGACTTACAACTTGACGTGTGGGCATTTAGGTCAAGTACAATTGCTCTGTAAACAGTTTCGGTAATAATTTTACTGTTCACTTTTCTTTTCTCTCTCAAATGAGTTTGACAAATGTTGGATTGCAACCTGGACAAACCAAGAAGTTTGTTTAAAAGTTCTGGACTAAAACATCAGACCTCTTTGTGGTGATGGTGTGACGTTTTTAGATCTGCTACAACCTGTGACATGGAATTTATTTTTGCTTTTTACCTTTTTTATAGTCTTTTGCTAGGCTAAGCTCACTGAGCGCTCTAGCATACACATATGACAATATAGACACTTTCCATCCATCCATTTTCTTCTGCTCATCTGGGGCCAGGATGTGGTGGTGGGACAGTGGAGTTATTATTTAATTCTGTGAAATATTGATAGTATGTTAAGTAAAGTATGTTTCCTAAAAACTTGAAATTGAACTTCTTCTTATTACAGAGAGGAATGATGGGCACAACTATGAAAATGAGACCCAAGTTGTAATAAACTTTTTTGGTCATTTAAATGTATTTGCAATAGAATTTGCTTTACCCCTATCCCCTTCATTGGAGCTAAACTATTAATTTGCATTTTTATATTGTGATATAGGGTTAACCTCAGCTGAGACAGTTCAGAGAGAGTAAGAGGGGCATTGAGCAGGCAGCATGGAGAGAGCAGTAGCTTGGGTCCCGAGTCCCAGGATTAGAGTCATGGGACTAGGCAGAGGCAGGACCATTACCTCTGAGTGGAAAGGCTCAAACCCAGTGACTCCTTCTCAGATCAGATGGAGAGGGAAAGACTTAGGAAAAGAGAGAGAGAAAAAGAACTGGGGAGGGATGGAAGGAGGGTCTACATGTCCAAGAAGAGGATTGCAGAAGTGCAGAGCAATTAGGTGTGGTGGGATGGGAAAGATGTGTTTTTATGGTCAGGGAAGAGTCTTGTGATCGTTTTGAAAGAATGTGTTCATAATCTCTATGGAGGGGTTACTGTCGTGAGAATGATTGTGGTAATAGAGGTCAGATTCTGTCTGAGGAGCCTGAATAGGCCATCGCCACTAAACTTCATTTAACTTAGTCCTTTTGAATCCATCTGATCCCCCCCCACCCCCAAACCTGCACATAAATCCCTGTATTATTCCACTCGGGCTGTTATCACCCGAATGTGTTGCAACTGTATCACTCAGTCCTGTCTACGACTGACCATTAACCCCTTTAACTCGTCAATATAGCAGTGGAAATTTTTTTTTTTTTTTATTTCTTTGCATGGCTGAGAAGAAGAACACGAAGAAGTAGAAGCAGGTGAGTGTGGATAATTGAGCAGTCTGCAGGCATGGAGCCCAGAGATAAGTGAAAGAGTCAGAAATTGAGTGTGATGCTGAGGCGAGGGCCGGGCCCTTTATTTGATGGAGAAAAGAGGAAACGGGAAAAAGGAGAGGAGGATGTCTCTGAGGAGGAGAGATAGACAGCAGCAGAGCGAGGGACTCAGAGACATAGAAGGGGAAAGATATGGATGGCAGGCAGCAATTACTGAGACTGAAGCTCAGTGTGAACACTGCCAAGTGTGTGTGTGTGTGTGAGAGACAGTATGTGAGGAAGAGAGAGGCATAGAGCGAGAGGGGGGAAGAGGCAGAGGGAGGATTGAGATCTCTGCCTGCCTGGGCCCCTGCTGACTCTCATACAGGCAGATCACAGGCTCATCATGTCAGCTCTGTTTGTGGAAATCCTCCCTCATCAAATGACAAATTTGCTACACGTTTACCTTTATCAGATCTGGGAAGAGAGGCAGAGGAGATGAGCAAAGGGAAAGGGCTGACTGTGTATGCGTATGTCTGTGTCTGTGTATGTGTGTGTGTGTGTGTGAGTACCTCTCTCTCTCTCTCTCTGTCGCCGCTACTGTCGAGGGGCCAATTACTTGCTCCTCCGAGAGCAACTCTGCCATCTCAGGCCTTTCATTCAGCCACCCACCCTCCTCCTCCTCCTCCTTGGAAACATCTGTCTCTGAATATGCAATGAGCGTGTCAAAGAGAATACACCCACGTCCTGCACAAAGCTAATATTTGCTAACATCAAACCTGTCTGTTCTGCCCCTAGTGCCGTGTATGCTGTTAGAGCAGGATGCCACCAGTGCTGCTGGGAACCTCTCCCCCTCCTGCTGTAAGATTACTGGCCTTGTTACTGACACCATGCCTCACTGCCCTCCTCCTTCTCTTCTTCCTCTCCGCCTCCCCCTTTGGCCATCCCTGTCTTATCAATCAGCCTGCCCCTTCATCTTCTTCATCTTCTTCCTCCTGTATTAAGGCTTAATTAACTGGACTTGGGCCTCATCAGCGTTCTTGAATAAACATCAATATTGACCAAAGTTTTGCTTGACAGCTTAGGTTATCTGGATTTTTATGGATCATGGTTGATGAGTGCATTTAACCTGTCTCTACTTGCTGGTCTTAAATAAGAAAACACTCGGTATCTTGTGGTGTTTATTGGCTTAATCATCTACTTTGAGGAGAATCCTAAAATCAATAGACAGATATGGAGATTGGATTATGGCTGTATTGTGAAAAAAGGAGGGCATTTAGGAGTCATTTTCTCATCTTGATGTTTTTTTTCTTCCATATTCTATTGGGTACACTGACTCTGTGGTTGTTTATTTTATTTGTTAGCAAATTTAACATGGACTGGAGATAATTTGCAGCCCCTTATGTGGTTAGGCTTTAAATTTAGGTTTTAAAAAAAAAACATTTCTGCAACAGATTTAGAATAAAAACAACAGCACAGATGACACAGACAGTGTCTGTGTGCGCATGTATGTGTACAGGATTGTGTACCTGGCATGTATACAGGAGTGTGTGTAAGAGTCTGTGAAGTGGATCCATTCAAAATGTATTCAGTGTTAATATCTTTGTTATTCTTTAAATCTTTCGGTCACAATACCAGACACCATGAATACACATCATGAGAATACATGAACGTTTGTTTGTTCAGCTTAGTTTCCATGTCATAAACAAACACCTCCTTCATTCACCCTTCCTACCTGGCAATAATAAAATCTTTTTATTAGATTTCTGAGATGAGATTCTTTTTTTATTCCACACATTCTCCTCCTTTGCCAAAACCTGGTGTCTACATTACCTATAACTCATCAAGCTGATGAAGAGCAGGCTAGTGAGGTCTGGTAAATCTCACCTGTTTCCAACTCCATGCCACCAGTTTTTTTTTTTTCTTTTTTCAAATGTGTGGTCTGTAGACCCAACCGGGCGTGCCTCAAGTGATCATCTGAAGCAATATATCAGACTACCGCTGTACCGCTGTCTACATGACTTTTATTTTCATGTATGCAGTAGTGGTGCTGAAGACCTGTAAACAAACTGTGATGTATGAAATTGTGGAGCTGCTCTTTCATGATACATCTCATGATATCATTTTTAAAGCTGCTTGGAAAATAAAGATGTGCTGCCTCAAGCGCCTCTTCTTTGGACGCTACCTGATCAACCCTATTGATCATAACCCCTGATAACTCATTCTTTGTTGTTGTGCCAACAGTGATAAATATTGAGAGATTTTTATCAGGAATTGTAGGTGAGGAGGCTCCCTCCTCCTCCCCCTGACCTTTGCTGTCTTTGATTATGGGATCCAACACTTTGGAGAAAGGAGAGAATAACGAGTTGGAGGAGGCACTTTCTCTACACTGTCTTTTTCTGTTGACTGATGAAGATTAAAGAGACAGAAACAGAGAGAGAAAGATTATAGGAGGGCAGAGATTGACTGCTGAAGAGAGAGAGAGAGAGAGAGAGAGAGAGACGAAGGGTGAACGAGGGAGGGAAGAAGAGACCATGGATGATAGCAGGCTATGAGAGAGAGAGGAAGCATTTGCATAATGTCCTCCACCACAGTAAGTCCCTGAGGCTAGCCATGCTGGATAACACAGGACCAATACTCTTAATTCAATCTCTTTATTTTTCTAATACTTCATAAATTAATAATTCGTCCCCATTCCACCCCCAGCCACCCCCTCTCGTCCACAAACCACCGTGAGCGTCGAGCCGAGCTGCCTAAGTTTGTAACTTTAACCCAAGAAATTGATGTGAGCAGGCCTTGAGGCAGACCTGCTAATGAATGGATAGAGAGAGAAAGAAGAAAGTTAAAAGATGGTCTTTTATAAAGTAATTTAAGAAAATCCTGTTAGCTGGATCAAGTACAAGAGTATAATTTCTCAAAACGGGAAAAAGAGGAGCTTTCGCGCCTCTCCCGCACACTTAATAACAAAATTAAGGAGGTAAAAAGATAAAGACAGGGAATCAATTAGGCCAGGGCTGGTAAACAGTGCTAATTGTAGAGAGGGTGGGATGGCCCATGGAGGTAGGATGATGGGTGCGATGCTCAAGTGCTCACACCCTTGGGCAACCGAATCTCATGCCACCTCCCACACTGACATCCCGGATGAAATCTGGGCAGGGTGAGGCCAGCGAGGGAGGAAATTCAGGACAGGTAGACACACGCAGCTCTGACCACACACCGGCTGGATTTGTTGTCAGAAAGGCATTTAAATTATCTATTGATCCCCAAATAAGTGTCATACATAGTTTCATTAAAATTTTTATGTCTTTTCTTCTATTTTTTTCTACCCGTCCTCTTCTCTACTGCAGCTTTTATTCACTGGAGTGCTCCTCTTTTTTTCGGGTTCATGATGACACTATCATTCCCCTATGGTGGAGGTGTGGAGAGACACCCATCACATAGACAGCCTGTTAACCAGGCACTAAACACACTGGAGATAAGAGGAGATTATCAGACTGTTATTGTTCCAAAGGGGAGTCCTCTGTCACAGAGACCTGACCAGGCTCAGTCAGTCAGAGAGGAAAGAAGAAAGAATGGATGGATGGATGTGGTGGTGATTACTTAGGGGAAGAGGATCACTCACTATCTCTTCCTTCTGTTGTGAGTATAACCTTGGTTGCGTTGCCTCAGGGAATCAACATCAGATAAATATTGAAGGGGGTATTTGAAATTTGTTTTGAAATTGACAGCATATTTGTCAGTGTTGATTGATTTGCATATAAACGTGTACATTTAATGTAATCTGATAAATCCTGAGGTTTACCTCCTTAACATAGTTTTCTGCTTTTGTTTCTCTTCAAAAAAATGATGAAAATGAATGAATGTTTCATTTTATTCAGTACTGACAGTTTCACGTGGATCCTGAATCACCTGATCCCCATTCTTCATTTACACTATGCTTCACTACACATCACATCTATATACCACACATATAACTTTTACTTGTATTTTTTTGTATGCCTGTACTATTTTATAAGGTTGAAATGTGTGATATGTTTTGCACACAATTTAGTCAAGTACAGCCTAATATATTTGTTCCTTTATGAACTTATGGATGTCTGCAATAGGTCAGGAAGTAAAGTCAAATTGAGATTAGCGTAATAGTAATAGTAATAATCAGTAATTGCAGTATTAGTACTATTATTACTATTGCCTACATATAGTAGAAAGACTTACATCTAAATATATAATATATATATAATACATAATTTAAATTTATCTAAGCAAATAATTGGTTCTGCTTCTTTTTTGTAATAACAGAAAAATATAACATAATTACAACTAGTTGTGTAAATACAAATTCTTTTTTCAGTATTGATATATATCATAATTAATCAAAGAGAACATTTTTGGATCTCAGAACATGTGGGATGTCTTACACAGCAATGCCACCAACTCAAATAAAAAGTGCTGGAATTTTCTATTTCTATATGTTTACTCATTATTTAAAATTACTTTATGTTCATTTTCAATAGGTCTAAAAACAGGCAACATATAATTCATTAAACCAAACCAAATTACTGAAATACAAAATGTATAAATGAATATTCAGTGTTAAACCATGTCTGTGGATAAAATAAATGCATCTTACCTTTTATATCTGTATAATTTAAAGCTTTACCTTGCATTTAGATGTGACCCTTTTGACCTTTTATCCAGTGTTTCACTTGTATTCCACTTCCTCAGTAGATAAAAGTGAAGATGAATGGTCTCTGTGGGCATACCAAACACTGAGCATTATTTGATTCCGACTCCCCTGGGTGTTATGACTGGGAAATAATTGTACGTATTTGTATTTGTTTCTTTTTCACTGTGGTGCGCTCTGGGTAATTCTTAATACCTTCTAGAGATTATACGGTAACTCCCAAACTCCCATGATTATAATTAAGCCTGACTTGGTTATAAAATGAGCAAATAGCAATTTAGTTTTGCATCGTGTGAGGGAGCATCTCTGTGTGTTCCTCTGTGTTCTTGCCTCTCCACACATTTCTACATATCTGAATGTACTTGTGACTGTGCTTGAGAGTTTGAATATGCACATGCATTGTGTGTGTGACAGGGGAAAGTGCTGCAGAGGAAAGGAATACATATGGGGAGGTTTGGTTAGGCTTGGAGACTGCTATCATCTTCCTTCTGGCAAAAAGAGAAGCAGAAAAAAAACACAAACATTCCCCCATCCATTCTCTTTCTCCTCCTTATTCTCTATCTTGCACTCACTCTCTTCAGCTTTCTCCCTCTCTCTTTCTGTATCATTTACAAAGGCAGCCGTTTCCTCCAAAATGAGGCCACGTACGGAAGGTATGCAAATGAAATCATTGCTCGTGGATTAGAATGGGACACCATATACCCTAAATCATGATTGTCAATCATGGCTGGGGATTAAGGGATATGGGCTCACAGACCTAAAAAAGCAACATTTCCCCCCACAGTCAGATCCCCATTGTGAGGAGCTCTGAGGAAGAGGGGGCTCCACAGGGGAGGAGAACAACACTGGAGCACTAGTGCCCCCTTCTGTCTGATGTTCACCGCACCATTTCATCATCAAACACCAGCCAGTCTGAACAGAAATAGAGGCTGGCACACACAAGCCTATTCATTTACATTCACCGTAGCCAGAGGCAAAAGCTTGATTAGACAAATGCACATGCTTTGGTGATGCAGTGTTTCATCTTCAGTGGAGGAGAGAGAGACCTCATTTGTTTCTCTGGCATATGTGCAGGCTTGGTTCAACATCAGTGGGTTAGGAGGGCCATAGGCCTTACAAATGTAACAGATGTTTGTTTGCCCTGTGAGTGAATGTGTTAAGCACAGAAGTCTCTCAACCATCAGAATCAATTTGTTCTTTATACTGTCAATGTGATTTTAATATGTAGTGTGGACTGTATGCACGTTTATGTGCACTGTGCTTGTACTACATCTGCCAATTTGTCAGTCAGAGTTATTGTATGTATTTAAGAATGCATCCATATTATAGGGAAGAAAGGAAAAACATTTTTCATTAAAGCACCAATATTGTGTTACAACTAATAATACAGAACATTATTAATTTAACTTTATATAAGCACATTACTAATTAGAATAATATCTTGAAATGTACTTGAAAATCTGGAGTTGTTCTTCATATTTAGGAATAAGTGCAGCTTGTCACACAGAGACATGTTTAGTGGATTGTGTGTGCAGACCCTGGAGCCCTCAGCTAGAGTGCCAGTCTGTTCCTGTGGAGCAGTCAACCAGACAAACCCAGCCAAGAGATTGCAAGGTGCAGGCACCGGGCCAGGAAATAGCACTGGAAAACACTCCACTATGGCAGAGAATTAACAGTGTTTTTATAGGAGAGATGGTGGAGGGAAAAAAGCACTGGTTTAGCATCATCAAAAGGACAGCGGTGTATGATTGAAGGAATCAAGGGAGAGTTTCGTGATAATGAGAAAAGTGAGCAAAGGATGAGAGTTGGCACCTTTCACATCCTGCACAGTGCAGCTCCCGGCTGCCCAAGACTGAAGGTGGTGTGGCACCTGTGCCATTTTGGCCCTGGCATTGTACGGGCAGGAGGTCAAGGCCAGGGCAACATCTGCATCACATCAGAGAGCCTGGCTTCCTGCCCATGCCACGAAAGTCTCTCACAGAGAAATCCTAAAGAATAGAATAGATAATGACCACAAAGTGCTTTCTGTGCATATTCAGTTTATACTCAATTATCAGCAGTATTGTTTTTCATAATTTGTACTATGGAGTTTTAAGTACAGTTAAACTGGTTAATCATTAAACATTTAACACTGATCACATCTGTTGTAACATTTATAAATGCAGTTATGTTTGAAAATAGTTAAATAAGAGCTGCATGTGAAACTCAGGCAACGTGACCTGTATGAGAGCTACACACTCATTGCAGTGTGTGCAGTAAAAATTACCTGACTAATTTCAAGCAGGGGGGATCCTTAATACCATCCCAACCTACTACAGCGAGACCACCTGAGTCATCTTTCTGATGGTGGGTAAAATAAACCACTGAAATTGATATGAGCTGCCAGCACACTAAAGAGCAAATCATTATGCATCATTAGGTGAAGATTTAGTTTAAACGTGTTTAGCAGGAATTAAGCAAAGCTGTTGTTGACATGGATTGACTGCTGTAATGCTTTATTGTCAGTGCTCCAGGAGGCAGAGGGAGGGCCGGCCTATTTGGGGTAGCAGCAACGCGCCGAAAGCAAGGATTTATGGGATATTCGGAGGACAAACTGGGTGTGCAGAAAGAGTGGACAAACAGGAAAGTATGGTTGATGAATTGGCAGAGAAGAAGAAAGGGTGATGAATGAAAAAGGGTAAATAAATGAGGGTGTCCATGGTCAGGGGAAGAGGGGATTCAGTTGCAGTGCTTTTTTAACTTTAACTTCAATATCGAGGCTCAGAATGCTTCAGGTGATTTGCACTTTATCTTCAAAACATTTTAGGTTACAGCTTCATTGAAGCTTAAAACAAATGAAATGTTTAATTCTACAGTGGCATTTTTTCTGTTTAAGGGTTCAAAAAGTTACTGCACAGAGCAATGAGCATCACATTGCAGACTGATATTGGTGTGTTGACAAGAGTCAAGTACTAATTCAAGGCTAATGATATTCAGAAGGTTTCATGTGTCTAGGTGACTGTGGGAGATGCACTATAGCGCAGGTGCTTATTGAGTGGTATCAGTTTTTAGGAAGGATGTAGATGAGTAAAACTCCTACAGCAGGAAAAAGCCTCAAGAAGCAGACTCAAAGGTGGAACATGAACAACCTGTCCACGGTCAGTTCAACCACAGACAAGTTTCTCTCTCCTGTCCTGATGCCCCTGTGTTTGTATGTGTTGGCGTCTTTATGTGTCTGAATGTGTATGCAAGAGCTGCTCAAACTGACGAGTAAGAGAGGACAGTCTTATCCAGCTCTCCAGTGTTGACAGTATTACTAATCCCCTCCACCTGCTCAAACACCCACCCCAAAAAACACATCCCTCCCCCTCTTCCATGTGCCTGTGCTGGGAGTCCCTGGGGCCAGGCTGCGCCTCTGCCTTCGTCTCCACACCAGTTATCGTCACTGGCCCGGCTCCTCTCCCCCAACCCCTTCCTGCTCCGCGTACATTAATCGCTGCAAAAACAAATAGTTTTCAAATGTTTGGAAAAGCCCCACTGTTTGCATCAGGGCCTAACAAAATAATTTTTACAAGCTATCCAGTTGTGATTAGGGCTGAGAGAATTGAATTTATGTGGCATTGATAATATTAATATTAACCTAATTAATTATGTTGTTTGAACTTGCACAGCACTGTGTGTACCTTCTACACAACACTAACCAGCCGGAGCTGGAACTGAGCTCTCAGGCGTCTCTATCTCCCCAGCTCTCCCCCAGTCCATGACTACTGCACACAATTCATCAACTCGTAGATATCTAATCCCCTCTGGCTCCGCTCACTTCCTGAAGTCTAAGAAAGAACTTTACTCTAGTGGCAAGAATTCCCATGAATACTTGATGACTTCTATAGAAAGGAAGACTGTTTCATCTCACTTTGAAAGTGACATTCGTAAGAGAACTCAAGTAACTTTTGATTTACAGTTCCACATCTATGCAGGATATTCAGAGGAGGGACAATAACAAAATGCAACATCTTTTTAATGAGTCACTAATTAAGGTAAACAGCAGTACAGTGGGAGCAGCTTTCCGTAGGAGACAGTTTCAGGCATGAGGGACATGATCTATCTTCTGTCTTAGTACAGAAGACTGTGTGAACCTCCAATAAGCCCTGTGTGAAGAAGTCCCTCTAGTTTGTTTCCTTAATCAGCAGAGGTCAACATTTCAATGTCTCCTGACCCAGAAACAACGCAGATCCAGTCAACAATGCCTTTGGACTGTGTGCCCTGCTGGATGAGCAAGTGTTGATCTGTGCAATTACAGTGACACATACTCAGTGACCAATCACACCAGTCATCTGAGTTTAAGAAGGGACCACCCAAATCTTCAGAGAGGGTCTCAGACCTGTTTATAGTTCAAATCAGTTCTCTGTGATGGTCTCTTGACCTTTACTTTGTGGTCAGAGCCCAGAGGTTAGAGAGGTGGTCATGTGTCTCTCTTAGCCATACAGAGCTCTATCTCATGCTTGGTAAGGCTGTCCCCATTCTCTACAGTTCATTACAAAGTGAGGCTGTTCCCTAAAGACAGTGCTACTGCAGGACTGATGTTTGACTTTGTGTGTTGTTGACAGTCTCCCTTTACAGCAGCTTTAGGGTCTATTCTTGCGCACATTTGCAGCCACAGAACTTATATATTTGGCACAATCAAAAAAAAAAAAAAAAAAAAAAAAATTCCTTTTTTAATTAGCACTGAATTCAGCGCTGTCCATTTACTTATGTCAGAAATTATAGCCATGTGGCTTGATGATGGATTAGTATTTAAAAACAAATGAATGTCAATAGATACTTAAATTTCTTCAGCTTGGAGAAATAAACTGGTAAAATGCACATTTCCCACATTCAAGGAGCAGTAGCCTTTGTCTCCATGAATAACAAAGCAATCCCAGTAAAGTCTGTATAATGAGGTGCCAGACCGATGCATTCTCTGAAAAAGGGATGGGTATCTTCAAGGTGCATTATCTCATCAAAGCATGGGTTACTGGACGGAGGGTGGCAAAGAGAGTCATTCACTAACTGAAGTGTCGGCCCAGTCTGGCTGAACGGTAGTCCACTCTGAGCTGGACGAAGGCGTGCAGGAGGTTCCGGTCCAGATTGGTGAGCTGCTCACCTGAACATACCTGCTTCAGGTTGTCAGGGGCAACCACCAGGAGGTTACAGAGGGCGTGGAGTGTGTCAAAGAGCTGCAGCACCAGAGGGACCTATATCACAGAGTCACAAAAACACAATCTTCAAGTTACTAAGAGCACACATGCAAGTTTGTCATGACAAAGGCTTAAACAATAAACCAGATTTTAACTTTGGGCACAAAAAGGAAATGTATCTCAATTTAAAATATCAAATATCTATGGGTTCCATGGTCCCTTACTTTCAGTGTTCCATATTATATAATTACAAAATAATTGCAAAAGATGTTGTCACAAAATAATTGGCCAATAACACTTAACACTTATTTAATCAAATAATGAAAATAATCCCTATTTGCTGTCCTTATTAGCTAAGGCTAAGACCATTTACCTGGCTTGTCTGGCCAATTTATTTAATAACAAACACAGGTAAGAGTCATTGCGTGAAGAGCCATGTTTTGCCCTGTGACCACTCTATCCTGGACCTATGCCCCCCCACTCACCCTGAAGTCCTTGGCGCAGCGTCGGTATTCAGCCACGTCGCAGATGGCCAGCATGCCTCCCATTGAGCTGTAGCTGTACTGCTGTAGGTGCTCATGGATGAGCCGGTGGAAACGCACGCCCAACTCCGTCAGTACTGTGTCCACATTTTTGCCATCCATGGACTTCCGCACATGCTCCACCTGCCGACTGACGTAGGCGCACACCTTGGAGCAGGCCTGCCGGGCAGGAATACACACAGGGAAACATGTAGAAGATGCTAACAACACAACTGACAAACACCTGAGGCAAATTCAGAAACTTTCAGTGTTTGGTCTAAGAACAAGATACACACATGTACAATCAGTAATTTGCAAGTTGAGATTGCTGATTTGTTTTGTTTTGCATGTGAACACAAAGGCGAAGGCCTTGTGTGTCTTACTGTAGTGTACTGGATCATGACGTTGTTCTCGTCCTCGGGCCTGAAGTCAGTCTTCTTCTGCTCTGTTGCCAAGATGTGCCTCATTTGACCCACCATGCAGTTTAATGTTCTGCGTTTAGCAGAGAAATGTGTAAAAACATGTCTTGATTTAAAACAATTTGTTGCTCCAGTAAGGATTTTAGTTTGCACATATAAATATATATATAAAAAGCACAAACATTTCACAAGACAGTAGTTTGTAGCGTGTTAGAAACACACTGACCTGTCAATTCCTGTGTCCAGTTTCACTTCCATCTGTTCAATCACCTCTTTCTTCTTGTGCAGGCACTCTGCCAATTTTGGAGATGAGCTGGGAAGCGATTTTAAAAAGGTATAATCAGAGGAGAGGATCTAAAAATGACATATCCATCAGAGACGGGAGAAATTAGATAACTAAATGCTGTGATTTTAACCTTTAACTGACCTTATTAGTGGCATTAGCTGGTCATTAAACTGCTTGTCAAACAAGTGGAAGATAGAGTTTGCCTGCTGAACAACATCCAGGAAGTACAAGTTGGCATTCTTGGCATCTGCTGAAGGAATTGCTGTAGATAAAAGAGAGAGAGAATACATCCAGGCAATAAACCAAAAGGTAGGTGAAAGGATAAATCAATAAGATTCACAAAGAGCAAAAATATGCTGTTGCCTGTACTCAATGGTTCGACATTACAGAAATACAATGCATGAAACACAGATCCTCATTCACAGTAAAGCTCTGCTTCTGCATCAGACAGTGGACAGAGGAGAAATCACACCATGGTGACATCAGTAAGGCATTCCTTTAATGCACAATGCACATTATGAATCGACAACTGGACGATACCAAATACGTTTTGTTCCACTGTAGCTGCCTGAAGATGATAAGCTGTGTCCATATTGTACAGGCACATACAGAATGCAAAGAAACGCCAGACACACAGCCTGCTTCACCGTGGGTAACTTGGATATTTAGCTTTTTTTTTTTTTTTGGTTAACTACCACAAAATCTGTTGGTTACAGCATTTAATGGTGTACACAGCAACAAGCTTCACAAAGTAAAATGCCACAGACAGACGGTAGACACATGTAATTGACTGCAATATGTAATGCGATAGGAGGCGTTTTCCTTTAGGTATCAGAGGCAAAACAACTGTGGTGGCATCAGTGATTTGGGTGTGGCCTGAAGGAAAATGGGAAGGTTTTAATTTGTATGCTGCAATGTCAAGTTAATCTGTACTTAGACATAAACAGATATGTGGATCTATTTAAAACAATCTGTCCATTACTTCCTATTTTTAGTATATTGTGTATTCTGTTCTGTTCTCTGTTAACTGATTGACTCGGGCATTGTTAGTTTTAGTTGTCTCATGTTTGGGGGTATGAGAGGTGGGGGGTGAGCTAAAGCTGGTCTTTGGGTTCTGCAAAGCATACATGGCACAGCAACACATAGACAGCATGTTGAAATTGTGGTTGAAATGAGTTTGGTTGGATGTACCTGAGAGGCCAATCTCTAGGGCGTAGTCAATGTGTTCCACACACAGATGGTCGACCAGCAGCAGGAAAATTGAGAATGCGTTCTTGGGCAGGTCAGAGGGATCTGAAAGCTGTGTCACCACAAACAGAAATGAAGATGACACATTATTTTTTCAAAACTTCTTTTTTTCACAAAAAGGCTTTATTACTACATGCCTCTCTTGTAACTAAATAAAGTAGCCTCACCCTGTGGCATCTCTCAAAGGCATGGCGTGTCTCCTGCAGCAGGTTAACAACCAGCTCTGGGGAAAGGAAGGTCTCCCCATGAGTGTCAATGCTAGGGCCCAGGGGAAGGTTGGTGCGCTGTCTGATACGCTCCTTCAGCTCTTGAATACTGTAGAATGATGTATATTAACATTATTTTTGTGCATTACATCATTATTGTGGAAATTAGATTTTCTAATAATTCTGATTTGGCATTATGTGAAAACAAATTGAGGATTAAAGTCTGACCTGCCAGTGCCAATCGGGCGTTTTTGGTGGTTCTTGGAATCATAGTATCGCTGCAGAATCGCGGCACCTCGAGTGCGAAGGTATTCCCTCTCCATGTCAATGTAACTCTCCAAGTAGGAGGAGAAAATGCTCTTTATCAGCTTGGCCAGGAAGGTGTGCTTGTCCGAGCCCAGGTTGAACTCTGTTAGCTTGGTGGCCAATGCTGTGGTCCTAGTTAATGTGTAAAGAGGTGTGTTAAAAAAAATGAAAGCAAGAAGTTTACTGTGCAGACAGAGCATGATTTTTTTTAAAAAAGGGAATTAATTACCTGGTGTATAGGTCATAGAGGTTCTTGAGGTACTGTTCTACATCAGAGTGTCGAGTTCCATCTAGTTTTTCCTTAACATGGGCCTGCAGACACAAAGCCAGTCAAATATAACATGACAGATGAGAAACATCTATATACCACATACAATAAGTAAATGTAAAGTATTAGAAATACCTGTAATTTGTTCTCAAAGATGTTCTGGATGAGTTTGGCCATGACTGTCTCTGGGCTACTAAAAACCTCGCCCACCTGCTTGTTGACCCTCTGGCAGAGGATTGCAGTGTCCTCAAACACGTCATTTCTCAGGTATGCACCCTAGGGAGACAAAAAAAGGGTTAATCAAGAGACTGTGGATTTTACTGGCCCTCAAAAAAAATGAATAGAATGTATGAGAGGTACATTTTACACTCACTTCCTGACACTGCTTGATGTAGACGTCCACACAATGTGCATAGCCCTTGTTGAAAAAGACACAGGATTTACTTTTAATTGAAAAGGGGTTAGTGCAGTACAACATGTATAAATCAAATGACTGTTTCAATTATCACTCTTAACATGACAAAAGACTAAATATTATACTAATATATATATATAGACAACAAAAAGGATTCTTCCAAGTCACCTTGAAATGTAATAGAACTGCTGCAACCTCCCGCATGCGTCCAATCTCACCCCTGCGCTGGGCAGCGGTGAATTCCTGGATTAACTGTCGCTCCAGGTCATGGTACTTACCTGGATAGAAACAAACACAAATAAATGCAAAAACAATGTTATCATTTGTTGCTAACTTTTATTGTATTTTTCAATAGGAATTTTGCTGTGCATAATGAGTTTTATTACAAACTTACTAGCAATTTTCGCCTTGACATCTGCAAATCTGTCAGAAAAAAAAAAACAAAATAAATCGCACTATTGCTACTACATAATACAACCCACTATTATTGAAAGCTAAAGTGCATTTTATTCTAGAAACATTGATATTGAATTTAAATGCTTAAATGCTTTCTGTGGTGGGCTCACATTGTGAGGAATAGTCGACATCACTAATACACCACCTTCTCCTTGTTAGACAGTGCTCTTGTCTAAAGCTGCCTCCAGGATGCCTGACTCACCTGTCGAATGGCAGCTCCTGGGCAATGAGATGCAGCTTCTGAATGATATCAGCAGCCTCCTTAATCTGAAGGAGAGAGAGAGAGAGAGAGAGAGAGAGAGAGAGAGAGTGCGAGTGTAAATGTGAGTGTGTGTGCGTGTGTGTCAGAGAAAGAGAGAGAGATGTCAGGTGAGGGAAGAAGAGAGAGAGCACTACAGAACCATGAGAGGTGGACATCCAGACAGAAAGCGGGCAGGCCGCCGGCAGTGTCTCCACTTGGGGGATCATCATCTTAGAGAAGCCCTCCTCCACCTCCCTGTGTTGAACAGGGAGCTGATAACAGACAGGCTGTGCTCACCTGGGCATCAGCAGCAGCAACAGCAGTAGTCCTGACTTAGCAGCACATCCAACTCTTTATTGGCATGCCTTTTCTGAATGGGCTGTAATCCCACAGGAGTCTAAATCGCCTTCAATAATCTGTCCGGCCAGGGATATCTGTCTAAAAAAAGGGGACCCTGTCGAGACCCCCCCCATCCCACCCCACCCTCCTCTTCCCCCTCCCACCCCTCCTAACATACACGCTGTCTGAAAAAGCCCCAGACCTACGAAAGGCCCGCCGTCCGCAACTCCTCTGTTCCCGCAGATGCCTGCCTCAGCTAACATCATTACTCTGCTCCCGTGAGGAGGATCCAGCCTTTCTGCTCGGCGAAGGTTTTCTAAGTATCTGTCCCCCAGCTAAGATTAGCTAAATCCCATGTAAGTAATGTAGCCGTCTCCCTGCAGTCAGGGTTTAGCAGCACTTGTCTCCACGCTGGCGGCCCAGCCCTCCCTTTCAGAAGGATTAGCAAAGCCACCCCCCTTCAGCTATTCACTTGCAGCTTTCCTCTTTCCCCCTAGTCTGGAGGTATGTTCAGGAAGAGGAATCTGGCCAGATATTTCTGCATGCCTCTCCAGAAAACTATCTCCATCTCTAGCTCTCGTCTTTGGGATTGACCTCGAGACTCACTGCTCTGCATCCACTAATGATGTTCCTACTAACAGGAATTAATCTAAAGCATCCCAATCTCTTGTTGTCACTTACAAAACTGCAAAATCCAACTTTCAAGGGTCACTTGTCCAAGATCAACATGGCCTCTGTGTAGGCAGGAACTATGTCAAAGTGTGTACCTCATCTCCAAGCATCCATGTTGTTGCCACCCTTACATGTACCATCATGCCACAAACTCTTTGCTGCGATAATGCGACACAAAGCTGAGGACCAACTAAATTCTTGCTCCCAGACAACCTACTGTAAATGCAATTAGGGTTGACATGAGCATGTTGACATCCATGTGAGTCAATCAGCCAGCTATTGTCAGACAGCAAATGACAGTTTATTAATCCAAATTAGCCGAGGGATCCAACTAAAGGGATAAACTTGACAAATTAATATGGATGGTTTACCTCCTAATCCTGTTCATTCTCACCTCCAGCAGTATCACAGCAGGGCTCCTCGTCAATGGTCACACACGCACACCTCCACGGAAGTGAATGGAATGAATGTGTGGTGCGTACTCACCTTGTCTGGGTTGTTGAAGACATCACTGCGTAGCTCTCCATCCAGAAACTCGTTGAAGTAGGTCATCAGGCGCTGAGCCTCCACAGCTCTCTGCCGGGGTGTGTTCACCCCCTCCAGCTGGTCACCAAGGTGACAAACCTTGGTGGCCACGTAGCTGATATGCTCATCAAGCTCTTGGAAATGCTGAAAGGCCACCTGAATTGATAAAAGACAGGGGTGATGTTAAGCATAGAAGAAGAAACTTTGTGGCGTGACAATTAAATAATGTACAACTCAAAAATATTCAGGTAGGTGTTGATGCTATTGGTTCAATGTCACCATACAACACACCTGGTTGCTTCTCTGCAAGTCTTGCACTTTGTGGGCAAATTCCTTGGCCTCACGATGACACTGATGCTCAAGCTTTTCCACTCGCCGCTGGATCCTCTCATCCAGTTGCTTCAGCTCTTCTATGTGGTTCTCAAACTCCTCCAACAGCCTAACACAGAGGAGAGAGGGTATGTAGATCCAGTAAAGCCTCAACAAACATCAGGTGAAACACAAAAATATTGCTCTTAATCTTGAGGAATAATTGCAGACCCCAAGGTTAAATCTGTTCCACTGACCTCACAGTTATAGTTAATAGATACAGAATAGCACTGGATGCTTAATTCCTGGGTGCCCAGACTTAAGAAGCTCTGGGAACTAGCAGCTTCGTCAGCTGCATTTTAAGTGTCACCAGGACTGCAGAGCAAATGTTCTAAGTCAGCACCACATTTCACAGAGTAGGAAACATCCCAAAATGATGAGTGTATAATCTCTTGACTAATTCCCTCAGCACTGGCTACAGCTTAAAGACATCTCCCATCCCTTCCCAATAGACACTCATTCCCTGGCTGGTGACTCACAGTATGGTGGCCTCCACAGATATGTTGTCTCTGACTCCTCGCTAAGAGCTTCCGAGGAGGTGGTGGCAACAGTTTTATGAAGGGAGTAGATAAGGCAGGATGGATCTACAGTACAGTTAAACTGTTATGGCATTTTTGCTTACGAGACGTAACTTGGTCCCCAAGTGTAAACACAACAACAAGCAGTGAAAATATTACGAAAAAAAAACTCTTAGACACAGACACTTCCAGTTTTTCCTCCAACCCAACCATCAAAAGCATTAAATGAGCAAAGAGGAGACCAAGATGGACCTTCGTAAATGTACAAGGACTAACTCAGTTTCACTCCAAGTATTTAGCAAGTTGATACTGGCAGTTGTATATGAAGAAATTCTTATTTATACTAAAATATATTCATTTTAAGTTATAGCTAATTGTTTTCTGCAACCAAATTCAAAAAGGGGCATGATCCCATCAGAAGTTACCAACAAGTATGATGCAATAAGTATAACAATACCTTTGCTGCTTGGACCCCCTAATAATATGCCCAGACATAGATATTAACTGGCTTATTAGCATTACATGACCTGAACAACCTGGAATAAAGTAATTAATGCTGAGGCATGAATTACATTGTGGGACAGGCCATGAAGGCAGTATGTAGTACCAATATGTTTCAGTGTTAGGGAGAAGATTGGCAGTGGATGCGAGTAGAAACGCTGTGTTGCATATTAATACATTATAATACTGTAAATTCTCAAATAAAGTGTCTTTTTAGACTTGTGATTGTCATATTAGTATTTCAACTAAATTTACATAAAAAGAAAATAAAATTCAATGGGTGAAAGATCATTTTATACAGAAAAATAGCTCATGATTTTGATAAAACCTGTGGTATGAGATTCCACTGAGCTGCCGCTTCACATTCATCAGCTGCATCGGTGCTGCTGTAATAACTAAGAAGATCCCACTGTACCTTTTGGGGTCAAATGCCTCAGCTCCTCCTTTGGAGCCTCCTCCAGGAGTCCTCCATGCCAACCTTTCAATGTACTCATCTGCGTCAAAGGGCTCCTGGGGGAGAGAAAGTCATGGGTGTGCTGATGGTTAACTCCCCATACGATCAGCGAAACACTTAAGTTCAGAAAACGATGGTTAAAAACACAAAGCTCGGGGTAACTGATAAAACGATAACGGTACAATCGGTACATCACCATTTCCTCGACTTCTAAAACTCTTCGAAATGTCGTCGTCGTGGTACTTTGTTTTTAGTTTTTCACGGCATGAAGCCAACATTCCCCCCAACTGTTTGAGCCATTATTAATCCTTAATTACACACTGAGTGGCTGGATAAAGATGGTCCCGTTAAGCTACAGATAACGATAGTTAGCAGGCTAGCTAACCTGACAGCTAACACAGCTCCGGTCATTTTACCTCGAACAGCTGAGCAGTTGTCGCCATGTTCAAGAACCAGCCGGCAGCGTAGGGAAATGCAATTCAGGAGAAGGAGCTCAGACTCGGCAATGCCGCTGACTTCCACATCGATTTGCTGATTTGGTACAGTTTTGCCCTTTGTTGACAGCTAGCTGGTTAGCAGCCCTGCTTCCTGTATGGGAGAGTAGGGTGGGATAGCTGCTTGCAAGTGCGCATGCGCGCGTGTCGGCTGATTGGTGATTGTTGTCACATGAAACAACAGCAGGAAGTTGGTCGCAGCGTCGGTGTAATTCACAGTCAGAAACATTTTAATTCGGCAAATGGGTGACAAAATGTGATTATCAATGCGTTATAAATCTGAATTTTCCTTAATTTGAGGATTTGCGTGCAGCTGGACAAATGAGCGTCCGTGCCTTGTGGATTATTTCTCACGAGAAGGGAGAAAATGTGTCGATACGCTTTTCAAGGTTTGTTATTTGATCGCACTTCCCGTTAACTTTCATTTCGAGTACTAGTGTAGTGGTGTGGTATCATAAAACCTCTGCTTTTGCATTACTTGCAGCCTGCTGTGTGTTTTAATGTCTTCTGTCCACGACAGGAGGTTCTCCACTGTGGAGCAGCGTGCAAAGCGCCTGGCAGGTTCCTCATATGTAGCAGTCCCGGAGGAAAGCACTGTGCTGCAGCTCCTGCTCACTGAGCTGGGCCTCTCTGACTTAGACAAGACTTATGTGGCTCACAGAGATGATTGCCTTCATTGCCACCGGTCACCAGCCCTGGAGCTGCACGTGGATGGTCCTGGAAAAGGAACACTTTGGCCAGTGTTGGCCATCTCACAAGGGCCACTCATCCTGGCTTGCCTGTCTTTAGTGGATGCCCCTCCTGAGCCCCGGCCACCGCTGGCCAACCTGCTGTCTGTCTCACAGGGCCTCACGTTCCTGGAAGGACTGCAGACTTTTCTCCTTGGCTCAGGGAGTAAGCCTGATAGCGAGGGGCTGGTCTCTCGCCTGGCAATGCTGCCCTCTGTACTCCTGCAGGTCTGCCCACTTGGCACACCTCTGGATGTGCCAGTAATGGGAGCACCTCCTACACCCACAGTGGCCACAGCTGCTGGGAACCAGAAGCAGCCAGCCTGGAAGACAGGTCTCCACCGCGGTCGGGCTATTGTGAACGTAGCACTGATAGAAACAGTACGCTCCATGCAGTATGGTAACCGGAGCAGACAGGACCTCTGGGATGTTTACGGCACAGTGACTTGCAAAGTAAGTGCAGAGTGCAAAGGAAAGCAAGTTATATAATAAATATATTGTTGTTTACTAACTTTTACTTTATTCTACACATTTTTCTCCCAATCTTTTAAAAGTGTGAAGTGGAGGGAGTGCTCCCAAATGTGACAGTGACCCTCACACTGCCACCAAATGGTTCTCCGCTGCAGGATATCCTGGTCCATCCCTGCGTCACTTCACTTGATTCTAGTATCCTGACTGCCAGCAGCATAGATAATTGCGATGGTTCAGCTTTCTCTGGGCCGTACAAGTTCCCCTTCTCTCCTCCTCTGGAGCCTTTCAGACTGTGCAGTTACACATCTCAGGTAAAAGACATACAACTCCTACTTACATACTTCCATACTTACATAGTTCCTCACATTACTATTGCTATCTTAATCTTTTCCAATTTTATCAACAGGTTCCTGTTCCCCCCATCCTCGGATCCTATCACCTGAAGGAAGAAGAGAATCAGCTGCTTGTGTCAATAACCCTCAAACTCCACGAAACTGTGAAGAATAACTTTGAGTATTGTGAAGCACACCTGCCCTACTTTAACAGGTAAATGGCACAAGAGGACAAAATGATTTTGATCTGATACTCACATGTGTGTTTCCTGTTAGAGCAGAGAGGTTTGGTGCCCCATGATCTATGTCATCTTTGAGTTAAATTGTGATCTCTCCAGCTAAGTAGTTCTCACATTAAACTCACTTTACATTTGTCCCTGTGGGATTTCTTACAGGCTGAAACTCTCCAATCAAGATAAACAGTCTTATATGTCAAATCTGCTTCCATTACTTGCCTCTGTGCTAATATCTCTGTTTAAAACACAAATGAATGTGGTTGAATCTATGAAATTGAATTAATCATAATCTTCTGAACTGTAAGTACTGCAAAGTAAGTTCAGCATGGTTTCTTTGTGTAGGGATCAGATGGGTGTTGTGGATATGAAGGTGAGCTCTGGACAACTGGATGTTTTGAAGGAGAAGAACCTGCTTGTCTGGAGCCTGGGTAGGAATTGTGCACCTGAACATTAATCTAAAAAAGCTCACACCTTTACTGTTGCAGTATATTTGAAGAAAGAAACTAATGAGTAGATTTCCTTCACTCATATGTAGGACAAAAGTTCCCTAAATCTCGTGAGGTCACGATGGAGGGTAGGATCTCCTTCTGTGGGCCAACACCAGGACCTAGTGACCCCCTCTGCACAGATCTCTCAGCTTACATCAAAGTAAGTTCATTTCTGTTGATGGTTAATAGCCTGTTACAATGAAAACATTGGTCAGAAAAACTCTCTGTTCTTAATGTATTGACCATCTTAATTTTAGGACTCATGATGTCATATTTGTTCATTTACAGCTACAGCACATTGCAGCAATTTTCCAACAGCTTAATTTTTGAGGAATCTAGTATGGTTGTAAAGTAGTAACACATTCACTGTTCTCTTAACAGCTGTATTTCAAGGTGCCTGACGTGACGCTGTCTGGATGTAGTGTGGACCAGTATTCAGTGCAGGTTTATTCATCTGCCAAACCACGGATTGTAACATGTAAGTACACAATGTTTTTGTATCAAAATTCTTTTGCACTGTACACATTTTCTGAAAGTAAAAAAAAAAAGTCTGTCTGCCTTGTTTTCAGCCCGAGAACTTCAATCCAAAGAGTACTTCATATGGAATTCAACAGGTACCGCTCCAGTGTCCTCTGGGCAGATGAAGCTCTAGCATGGATCCATATAGAGTCGCCCGGTGGGAAGGGGCAGATTTCACTACATAGTAATTGGACTGAGGACCCTCTTATATATTCAGTGATGCAGACTGGATATGTGACTCCATTAAAGTCACTTGTTACAACCTTGTTTTTGCTAAAGTGTTCACAATTGGAAAAAATTTTACAGATTTTATGTTACCTAATATTCATATAAAGAACAAAATCATTTTGCTTTCACTTAGGACAGATCACACTGTGCACATTTTGACTGGCAGAAGGATTGATTTTGGTAACAGACAGCTACTTAAAAAAAATATCTGCCCCTGTTGTCCAACTTATTTTATTCCCCAACCTTCACCCTCCCTCAAATTTATCCCATTGCAGACACAAGGGCCACCCCTTGCTCTGACAGTCGCACTTCAGTGACTCTCCATCAGCCGGATAATTAGCAGCTGGGACCTTGTCATCAGCTGTTGTGGGCCTGGAGGAGCGGGCGGCTGGGCTGTGAAAGGCCAGGCTGCTCTGGCCAGTGTTTTGGCTACAAAAGGCTCCTCTTTTAGAGCTGGCAGGAGTCCTTACCCCGACCAATCACTCACTCCCACCTCTTTTGACCCCATCCCCGCCCTGTCAACTAGTGGGTAGTTCAAACACACAGCCTCTCCAACCAGACTCTGATTGAGCGCTGACCCTCTGGACCTTTGAGTCCTTAAAAGCAGCCGGTCCCATTCAGTGAGCGGGAGCTGCCTAATTGGTAAAAAAGTCACAAGGACGGTAATGGTTAGGTCGCCTCTTGAGGTTGCAGATGTGCTTTAACTCAATTAATGTAGAACTTGAAGTATTTGATTTTGATCTTGCTATATCCCAAGTGTCAGGGTTGACCTCTCTTTATCTTTACATAACTAAATAGCTGTAATTTTATTAGATGCATTGAGTTTCAGCAACTTTTCCATAGTTTACCACTATTCTACCTGGACTATGATGAGTTACTCACTAACTGTGTTACATTTCTGCCCCATATGCTCAAGCTCAGTGTATTAAGTTGAATGAATAACTAGCTGATAAAGGGTTAAATCAGAAGATTGTGCCCCACTATTTCACAGCAGCCAGACTCCTCTGAGTGCCCTCATTGTCTGCTGTTGGCCTCTTGTGCCCCTTGCTGGTCCAAATGCTACATTCTCACGTGGATTTCCACTCAGAAGGCTGACCATGACCAATCCTCTGTCAATTGGAACCAATTGCTCACACGGCATCCTTCACCTTCTTTTTATGTAGCAGCACAGAGTGGCAGACACCAAGACCTCTCTGCTCTCCCCCTCCACGATGATTTGGCTTTAAGGCCCAGTGTGTGTGACTAGCGAACTGGAAAAGGAGAAGTTTTTTTTTTTTTTTTTTTTTTTTGAAGAGTTGGGCCACTCTAAATCTCTTCAGTATCCCAATATGTGGTCAGTCTGGCTCCTGAAGTCTGCAGTCACCAGCCTCTCACTGGCAGACTTTGCTTTGTTGACTGAATGGCTTGCTAAGTAGATGGACTTGTTTTAATGTGTTGCTCTGCCCTGGTGCCTTCAGCCCATAATTTATGGCATTTAATTCTGTTGTGTTTTTTTTTCAAGTCATTAATTTATACTATGATTCTT
This sequence comes from Rachycentron canadum, assembly GCA_038496675.1. Classification (NCBI taxonomy): domain Eukaryota; kingdom Metazoa; phylum Chordata; class Actinopteri; order Carangiformes; family Rachycentridae; genus Rachycentron; species Rachycentron canadum. Next base: position 13,082,238 of record CM076661.1, read on the forward strand.
TATCGTTTACTCTTTTATAAATCACGACAGATTAAAGGAATTAACTTGAAAATCATGTGGGCAAAAATACATTTGTGAAAGTAAAACAACAGTGTGTATTATCATAAATCACATTAATACATCATGAGGTTGTATGTGTTAGTGGTTAAAATGATTTTTCACACCAAAAGATATTCCATAACAAAACATTTACCACGCTATAAAAACACAACAACTGAAAGCTCACTTCATTGTGTCTCTCAGCCCGACAATGACACCCAGTGGTAGAGCACAATATAACTCATGTTGGACTATTCAGATCTCTTAAATACAGTTCAATGCACATTTCCTTGATTGAAATAGTTCCACTCAACCACTGCCAGATCATTTTTGCCTATTTAATTCCTGTCCAGCCCTCTGCTGTGTTATGTGATTCTAGAAATGTTCATCTAACACACCATGTCTGAGGACCAGGCTTTTGTCAGCTGGTGTGGCCTCAGGTGTTTGGTAGGAGTCCAATTCCTCTCAGCCTCTCTACACCCTCTAAGAGCCAACATTGGTGAGAACACTTGAAGAATGATGTGCAATTAGTAGTTTCCTGTTCTCAGTCTTATTATTCAACAGCCACATAATAGGATATCTTTGGGTGTTGGAGGATTCTTTTGTGCTAATTTCTATACCAAATATCAAATAATAGAACAGACACTTCAAAGCTCAGTGATTTAAATCCCTTTGAACTCTTTGTACTGATTTAAAGCTAATTTTTGGATGTTTCCAATCAGTATTGTACAAAGGCTAAATTATAATCAGATTCACTGCGTCAACAGCAAGTTTTCTCACTTTAGTGTATTGCTTTCGCCCGTAGAGGGCGCCATAAACTCAGTCATGCAGGGAATACATCCTCAACATTGTGAGTGCAAGTTGATCTGATGGCACTGCCAACTGTCTGAGGCAGTGACCATCTAACAGTGTATTTTGTTAAAGCAATTTAAGATAAGAAAAGAAAAACTCCCAAGGCTATGATTCGTTGAGAGAAATTTGACATTTTTTCCCTTGTTTCATTAGCATCAATAGATGGTGTAGGAGCTGTGTTAGTAATTAATTCATATTATATGACCTGATGTTTTAGCCCTGTTCTGATCCAGATTACTAAATGCAAAAGTGCTCTTACTCCAGCTTACAGTCCCAGATCCCTCTTGTTCCCCTTATCCTCCCTGCCAGACAGCCTTTGACAGGCTTAGGCCACATCCAACTATCTCTCTGTATTTTACCTCTGTTTTATATACCCTCTATTCCCCCTTCAGCTGTCCATGATACTGTTTTATCTAAAAACAGTCCCCTGTGCCCAGTTTGCTGGACAGTTCTTTCCGCATGTCATGTTTTTGAGACCTTGAACTCAACCACTCTTTATCACATCTGCTGCTTTGCACAGGAGCAGTTTGTTGGGCTGCTTGAGGAGAGACAGAGATTTAGGCTCCAGAAGGCAGGTGGGATCCAGACTTTCTCCTCTGGTCTCATCCCACAACAGGTCCCTTGCTCTCTTCTCCAGATCTTCTCTGTATTAGGAGCACATACTATTAGAAATAATCAGTAGACCACATTCACTTAGACTTCAGTTAGGCTCTGTCCCAGTTGTTAAAATGTTATTATCATTTATGTTCCTACCATTAACCGTACACAACCTTATGTCTTCTTTGCTCTCTGGCTTGTCGGATTTGAACTTGCTGATGTCGATGAGTCCGTTGAGTTAGAGCTGTCTGGGCCTCCAGAAATCTTCGCTAGAAAAGCCACAGAGGAAGAAAGTATCTAAGTACATTTCTCCATTAGTGTACTTTGAGTACAATTTTGAGGTTTTTGTACTTACATCAGTGTTTCCATTTTATACTACTTATACTTATATTCTTCTACATTTCAGAGGGAAGTGTTGTTTTTTCACTACATTTATCATATATGACCCGCTTGTATCATACAATGCATTATTCTAGGTTAAACCAATGGTTCCTAACACCCTTTGGCTTCTGTTACAGATTTTAATTGTTACACTTCTCAGATAGTTTCATTTAAAGTTAAAAAAAAAAAAAATCCAGTATTTTATGGCAAAGAAAGGTTTAGAGAAAAGCCCATGAAATGAATACAGATTCTTCCAGATTTTGGTTTTGTTTGACCCAGGTTGAGGACCACTGGCTAGAACTACCAAACTTTAGATAAAATGCACAATATTAGGGCCGGTATGGTGCTCCAATGGTTAGCACCTCACAGCAACATTGTTCTGGGTTGCACGTTTAGGTTATTGTAAATTGGCCATAGGCATGCCAGTGAATGGTTGGTTGTATATTTATATATAGGATTTTGAATGCAGGACTAAAAGAGTATTTCTATATTGTTGTGTTGGCACTTTTCCTGAAAGGATCAGTCTACTGCACACTTGCAATTGCACACATTTAAACGTTTACAAAAGTGGTGTGCCTTTAAATTACAATACTTTACTTGATTTTTACTTCAGTAAAGATAAACATAATAAATACTCTCCCCTATACAGAGGTGGATTGAGAGCAAACCTCTCTATAGAAAGAACCATGACCATCAAGACTAAACTTTTCTTTGTGTCTGTGGGTGTGTATCTAATAGAGGGGGCTTTTCTGTTCCCTGTACCCTGAAAATAGATCCTACTGAGGGTAAGTCATGGCTATAGACCACCCTGCTTTCCACTCCACCGGCACTTTAATCAGATCCACTGGGACAGGAGGAGCCCACGCTCTCAGCTGCCTCCCTCTTTCTGTCTCTCTTTCTTTTCACCCATATTCCCCCCCTCTCTCTCTGAAGCACTGCTGCACACTTTAATTTTCCTACAGTGTAAAAATGTATGATCTGAATTATTGATGTTATAGATGCACTTCATCTCTTCCGTAAATTGTCCTGATGCTTTACCTGAATCATTCTGCCGGTGCCTGAGTGTCCTGTCCGGTCGGTTGTAGAAAACTGGTGGACACCCCCATCTCTGCAGTCCCAGTCCTACAGCAAACATCAAAATTCGTTATTGGGTTTTAAAGAATGCATGAGGCTGGGAACGATGAGACAGTCAGCAGGGATTTTTTAAAAATTATTATTATCATGGCAATTTGATTGTCAGTACTTGTGTGACCAATTTGAAGGGCCAGTTGTTGCAGTGCCTGAAGAGAGATAATGATGGGATGTCTGGGTAAAAATCACAACCAGTAAGAAACAATAATGCAAAATTATGTCTACCAGAGTCCCAGCACCTTATGAGCATATTATAAACTTCCTATTTGAATCAGGCAGCAAGAATAGCCTGTCATATGAAATATTCCACTACTAGGCAGATTTTCTTTGCTGTGTTAACCTGGGGTCTTTGGCGTGAGAACAAATGGGGTGAGAACATCATACACACATGCATACAGTGTTACCTAGTATCAAAATCAGTATGGCAACAGAGTTGTGATGGGTAAAAAAAAAAAAAGTCTGAGTGGTTATAAAAAATTGAAGACAAACAGGACAAACTGTTACTAACCTGAAAGAGAGGAAAGAAATATTTCCGATTTCAGTGGAGGTAAAGTTGTGTTCCTCTGTCCCAAAGATCCTGATGGCTGCTCTAGGGTGACCGGCAGACCAGGAAGTGTCCATTGTGATTTGAGCTGCTCCCCCTGTTTTTGCGAACTATTACATGGAGTCACTTTACGCAACCTGGGTCTGGAGCCTGTGGAGCCCATTGTCCTGCTCGCTGTACCAAAGGCTCACTGAAATACCAACTTTCCCTCCAGTAAAAGTGGGAAGTGAACGTCTTAAAGTTTTGTATCCGTCTTCAAATTGGGTGTTAATTCATGAATGAGCTCACCTTTTCAATTGCCTCTCATCAGTCACATAGAGGGCCTGTCACAGCAGATCCACTGGTGCAGGCCTATTCCAAATAGAAAAAGTTTTGGCATCTCCATTTTCAAAACTTAGACTTTGTCCAGAAGCATCTCTTTTTGGTACCAAAATACAAATGCAATAAACACTTTTGGTTGTGGTTAACAGAGCTGATGTGTACTCCATCCCTGCCTTCATACTTCACTTTCTCATTATAATGAGCAAGGTTTCTATGGCAACTCTCCCTACAGGTTAGTCTGTAACTCATAAGCTAATGCTTGAAAAAACCTGTCATTTCATTTTCCTGTACCACCTTCCCTATTGGAAAACCCAGAGGGTTGGCGAATGAGGTACAGGTTCTTTAGGAAATTGTTAACTGAGTGAAAAATGTGACTCCATCAGTGCTCGAAAAACCTCAGGGGGAAGACAAACACTGTTACAAAGGTGGGTCATATTGGGTGAATGTCAGGCTGTAGTTTTATGAGCCCCTTCTGTACTTTACATTATATCCCCACTGGTTGCTTGAAAAATCTTTATAGGTGCATTTTGTCCGTGTTTGGTAGATTATGTGGTTATTATTTCAACAAGGCTGCTCCTTTATATTTTGGTCGCGTTATATTGAATATCATATAGTTTGCTGTGAAAATCATATGATTTTCATAGACTTTCATGTGCAGTGGGTGAATCTTCTTGTCTTGGGTGATCCCATGTATTTTCCTTTGGCACCACCAAGGCTGATATACTAGTTTTTAATTAAATTGTACAAATGTTTAAGCCATTGATTTTTATCGTGCCACCATCAGGTCAAAAGTCACCATTTATGAACAAATACATACAAAACTAATCACGATCACTATAGCATCAGCTTTTTATAGCATGCTGATATTAGCAATTAGCTCAAAGCCCTGCAGTGCCTTATTGGGGCCTAACAGAGCTGCTAACATGGCTGTAGACTCGTGTTTTTATTTAAATTATTTAGTTATGTTTTTTTTTTTGTTTGCTTGTTTTGAGCACTATTGTATCATGTTACTTTTAAAAGTGCTGATTGCTGGGCCCTCTTTTGCAAATGATGCTGATTGGCATTAACCTGTAATATGACCAGACCTCGATGCAGCATTTTGTAATTCTTTACATGTTCTGTTTATTATTTGTCTATCTACTATCAAGAATGTCTTAAAAAATCTGTTGTTGAGGCTAAGGCAGTATTTTACATTTATTACATAAGGCCCCTCTCTGATTAACTTCTCTTATCAGCAGCTGGGTGCCAAGGACCAACCTGGAATTTAATGTTTCTTTTAATGTTTCTTCTAGTTCATTCATTTCAGTGTGATGCCACCACAAGATGCCACCACAACTGTTAAGCTGAAAATGTCATCTCAGCAAATGCTTCATTAGAGGTCTCACCTCACTGACTATAGCCTACTCCAGCATCTGTGTTGGCACAGTGGTTTGACTCTTGGGAATGTGAGAGTGTGACTGAGAGAAAACACTGACATATTATTCTACGGATACTGTCATCTTCTCAATCACACTATTTGGACTAAAAATTCAATTTGCCACCGTGTTATGTAACCCCAGAGAGTCATTCTAACAAGTGCCTATCGCAGTGCTATGCTCTATAGGCAAAACAGTTCCCATGGGATTTTTCTATTGCCAGGGAGATAGGCTTGCCTTATTACTACAGATTGTATGTATCTGTGTAAGAGGATAAATTGTAGTCGAAACAATCATTCTCAATCTTTTTCAGTTTGCTGTGTGTGTGTCTGCGTAAGTGACAGCTAGGTGCAGCACAGAAAAGCACCGCATAATATATTATACTGAGGTGAATTCTGCAAAGTCATCACTGCGAAATCAATGCAATGCACTTTACAGATTACTAATAGCCTACTGTATGAGTCACACCACTTAGTTCTGCTAAAAACACTTGGCCATGATACAAGTATGGTGCTAACAATAAAAATCTGGCTTGTATATGTTCTTGTATTTATATAAGCCACATTTTGAGTTTTGAAAAAAAGCAAGACCCTAAATCTAGCTACTTTAACATCAAAATATCGGTCTCAGCCTATATAACCATTTGGCATGTTTTCATGTTGAAGTGGGAGAGTGGATTTGATTGGAACAAAATGCAAGCAGGGCATTACAGAAATACTGTAATAATAGGTCCTTCTTCTTATTTAATGTATTGTTCTAAAATAATCTAATCTAATTCAAACATATTAGTATAAGTATAAAATGACTTTTAGGCTAAATGTTAGCCTATAATATATAGTGTTTTCAAAGCATTAAACTTAATATTATATGATATATTCAACAATGTGTTCATCCTTCATGGGCAAAGAAATGAAATGAAAATCTAAAACACCTTCCAAAATAAAGTTAAATAACGCATGAAAAAAGTTTTTGCCACTTACACATGGTCCTGAGTTAAACTAGTTATTTACTGCAGTGAATGAGGGTTTTCATAAATATTTTATTATAAAACCAAAAGAGCCTGTACATTTCGCATAGTATATTTGCCATTCTTTTATATAATACTATTCAATAAGACTTAAAATGAATACTTTTATTGATACAGCTCTAAATAAATATCATAAATACATATAAGATTGAGCCAAACTGGCCCTGCCAATATTTATATTCACAGAATACAGTCTGCAGAGCAGGTCAGGGGAGGCTAGTCAGCTCTTGGTTTGGGTGCGTGCGAGGATTGGGACTGAGCATGGCAAGTATTTCAAGAAAGTAAATAACACTTTCCACCCTTTCAATTAGCAAAATCCATATATGTCCTCTTTCCTCCTCCTATTGTGAAGTCAGACAGAGATGCACCGCTAGGGTGAAGTTTCAAAGTTCAAGACAATACTTCCTGTCTTCCTGATCCATGTGGATTGGACATCCTGCCACACCCCCTGGGTGGGCAATGGAGGGACATGAGCAGACAAGGCTTAAGGACTGGACTGCTAACTGAGCTCAGCCATGTCATGCCAAAGGAATGGAGACAGTGCCGTTTGCTCGACTGCGGCTTCGAGTGTGGACGCTGGACTCTGTGAGCTCCTCACCATGTTCCTCTGACTTCTTGTCTGCGATGGTGGCCAGGAAACGCAGCGTAACTGAGTCCCACTCCTCTGGCAGCAGAAGTAGCAAGAAGCCCAGGCAGATGATGCAGGTGGCTGCCAGGCGCACCACACTGAAGATCACCTCGTGTTTCAAAACATCTACGGCTACAGCAGGTGAAGAAAGACAGGAACAAGAGAGGGAGCCAGAGAGCAGAGATTGTTTGGGAGGGTGGGGGAGAAACAAAAACAAATTGAGATTAATTACATAAAGTAAGATAAACCACAGGACACTGCGGCTGTAAGGGATGAGTGCAGCAAATGCGGCTTATAATCAGCACAAGCGATCCACTTTATCCGCTTGTGTTTTTGCGGTCTCGAGCTCTGGGACAAGTTGGTGTAACCCACTGTCCTTCATACAGTCCATCGTGGTTGAAGAAAATAACTTGTCTGCAGGCATTTAGTGTCGCCTTGGCAACCTGATCCTCCCTGAGCGAGAGAATAGTTGCAGGGTCTGTTGAAGCACATTGATGATTGGGTTTCCAAGAGGAGAGCTTGCTGTGTAATCGGTTTGCCTTAGTAGCCCTTAGTGCTGACCTCTCAATAGAAAAGCCAACATGTTCTTTTAGCACATGTTGCTCTCATTTCACAATAATTTTAATTTCCACCTAATAATCAAGAAATAATAATCAGTAAGTTAGAGGCAAGAATACTACCTGCATTTCCTGGCACACTGAGCAGTGTCCCTATGGAGATGAGAATAGGATAGGTCAGCACCACACCAACATGGACCAAGATGTTGAACACTGTAAAAGACAGAAAGAAGTTGAAAACATCCATCCATCTTTCCATTAGGCATAATGTTATCTTCCTGACAGGGTTTCATCTTGGCTGGAGCCAATCCCAGCTGATCTTGGGTGAGGCCAGGGTACAGCACGTAGTAGAAAACACTGAAGTACAAATGTACATCAATTATAGTAAACTTAATATCTTAAGGTGTTGGGGCTTTGGGAAATAGTGAAATTTTTTATTTATATTTAAATTTCTACATTTTATAAACCGAGGCACAGGGTATTGATTATAGATGTCTGTATTGGTTGTGTACCTTGTGGAGTTTTTGACCACTTGTAGTCAAGAATGTAGCTTTCCAAGAAAACGCCACATGGAGCCTTCAATCAAGAAAATAACTAACTATAAACTAATAACTAATAATGAAATGAACAGTTAGTTGCGACCATGAAATTAATTCATATGCTTTGCTCATGGAAACACATGGCAGAAACCATGATCCTCACACTTCCTCAGGATGTATATGCACTCTCACCCAGCCACAGTCCTGCCAGTCCACACATATATCCCCAGGGCAGTGTGGACAGTGAGCCCCAGTGCTCTATCCTGGTGAAGTAGAGGATGAGGGGCACACAGGAGATGAAGATGAGGTTGAAGATGCCCATGGTGGAAAGGAAGTGAGCCACCTCTCCAAGGTTGGCACTGCCCAGGAACATCTTGAATAGAACCTGGACAATGAGGCGAGACAGTCAGTTTATATCTGCAACTAAACAAGTATTTAAATACAGTGCAACGACAATCACACAAACTTCAGCCTGTGGTATGCTTGGATGTCAGACCTTATATAGAGCTGATGTTGAGGCTGAGCCCACAGCCAATGCCACACCCACAAAGGAATCACCATGGAAACCATCAGCATAGGCCATCATGACGATACCCGTGATAGCCATTATGGCAGCCACAATCTGCAGGTAGAGATTAAGAGCCATAAGTGACATCAGTATCTCTCAGAGGTCTAAAGAAATTGTGGGTGTTTTCATACAGACCCGAACACCCATGAAGCGATCCTTTAGGACGATCCAGGACAGGAGAAAGACAAAGGCCTTATGGCAGCAGTAGAGTGCAGAGACGTCAGTGGCAGTCAGTTTCTTCAAGGCCAGGAGGTACAGATAGTTGGTCAGTGTCCACAAGATTGAAAAGGGTGCTGTCCTCTTTACGAAAAGCTTGAGCGTCATCCCATCCTCACCAAAGAGCTTGCTGCACTCCCTGTTTGAGAGAAACACCACAGGAGTTAAGCAGGTCATGTCATTCTGTTTTACCTCTTGTAACAGTGTCTTTGGTTATCAGTTTTAGCCTTGCTACCAAGACAACTATGTTTTGAGGATGGAAATGTTGGCTGCTACGCTGCCTGGTTTCAGCTGGTTTTATTTTGTCCTAATTGAGTCTAAAAGAACAGTCAAGCCTCGAGTGGCCTTTAGTGGAGGTTTTACAATCAACTGATACCTGGCTTGATCTTTGCCTGCTTGTGCTACTGAGTTTACAGTGAAGTGGGGATAAACTAGATCTAATAATTGTGGGAATCCTCTCTATTATGTCCATTATTTAGCTAAACGAAAATAGCAGTATTTATTTTTTGTGTCTGACTTCACTGACACAGCTGAATGTAAATACCCATTAAAGGAGGCTTCTCTCATTTTCATTCCACCACATTCATAATGTGGACAAAACTTATTTTGTGCTACAGTTCCTTTCTAACAGTCACAAGCACTCACCTCCAGCATTAACAAAAATTCTTCTTTTGTGAATGAATAAAAATTTTATGGGTGAATTACCTAAATTTCTGTATAGGGGTCTGCTTCTCCCGTGTGGTAACCACATGTCCAGAGTAGTAGATGGGGAAGAAGAGGATGTTCCAGTTGCTGCTGAACCAGGAGATAAAGAAGGGACAGGAGAAAGACTGGAAGGTCAGCTTCACCACCTGTGTGGTGCCCACCCAGGAGGATGACACACACAGCACCACCAGCAGACCACCCAGCACCTTAAGGGCTGTATTGGTGCAGGTCTGGTAGGATTGGCTCTCCCCGCTGGTCTCACTGCCTGGTGTCTCAGCATGAGACTCCGAACCATCTTCTCCTGATGAGAGACAAGAGGAGGAAAGGAAATGTATTTTAGCATCTCTTCACACGGGTCTGTCTCTGCATTGCCTGTTCAAACTTTAGTAAGACTCACAAATATATAGATTATGATGGAGCCTACAGACTCCCTGGCTGGGGTCCAGTCCATTAGCATTTATTGATCAATCAACCTTTGAAATCACTGCCACAATTTGCATTTCTGCAATGCATGAGGCAAAGCTGTTTAAAATGTAATGAGTTAGCATCATAGCTGTGCATGTCATAAATAGCTTTATTGCCTCATGATGCAGTAAATGCTGTTGTAGTCAGATGTTTACAGAGTAATCTAGCATATGGCATTCCACAAGAAAGTCACGTCAACCTTGGCAGTCTCTGTTTTGACAGTTGCCACATTCAAGATGGATGGATGGATGCACAGACAGACTGACAGACAGACAGACAGGAGACCCAGCCCAGTGCTGGGTTACTGCAGGATTGCATGGTTTCTGGACCTTAACTGTAGGATATCTGAAGTGCTCTGTGTGTGTGAGCATTTCCGGAGAGAGCTGGGATCCGTTCTTTACCTTTCAACAGTGTGATCATTTTACACTAGGGCAGGAATAAACAATGACATGTGCTGGGTGTTTGCTGCCTGCGCTCTCTTTGCTAGCTCAGCACGTAAAGCTCTGCCATTTCAACCGTGGCTACAAATACTAGAGCCCTGCAAGCACTGGAATTTCAGCAGGAAGTCAGACAATAGTAGCATAAGTGACTTGATATGTACTTGTGTACTTGATATGTCCAATGAAAGTGAATTGTACCCATAAGTAAATAATAATTTTCTTTCATCCAAAAGACCTGTAACACAGTGTGAGGAGCACCAGCACTCTGATCAAGTAACCAATGTGCAGTAACAATACAGCACTTTCAGTCCTGTGAGTAAAGTGTTTGCAACATCTAATCCCGTTCATTGGACATGAAGAGAAAATGTCACCATCAAGTGTCTGGAGATGGCACCCAGTAAGGCTATTAGAGTTGCAGTGCAGTGGAGGAAGAAGTAGTCAGAGTTTTTAAAACCACAATGTAAAAATGCTCCATTACATGAAAAATCATGCATTTGAAATCTTATGTAAATAAAATAAGTAGAAGTCCAAAGTACTATCGAGTAATTTACTTTAAGTATCAAAAGTAAAAGTGCTCATTCTGCAGAAACCTGGTAGCTGTGACTAATGTATGGCCATATTTTACATTGTTAGTATGTTTATAATGATGCATCAATATCTAATTGGCATTGGCCAGTCTTGGAAAAATTCAAAAGATAAATCTCAGGTGTTGTCAAAAACACAAGCTTCTGTGACATAGATTTCTATTTATATTTAGGATTTTTCTTTCATATTTGCAATTTTGTTAAATACTGCATACTCTTATCTTTTGGGGCCTCAAATCCAAATACAAAGCAATGTGTTTTATACACTCATATGTTTTTATGTAAAATCTTAATCTGAAAATGATCCAGTAAGTATGGCTTTCAAATAAATATAATGAAAATGTAGTGGAGTAAAAAGTGCTGTATTTTGCTGTTAAGTGTATTGTAGTTAAAAGCATAAAATGAAAATACTAAAGTTACATATAGGTTTCTTAAAACTGCACTTAAACAGAGTATAGTGCAATACTGTCTTGAGTCTGCACTGTCCACACTGCAGAGCTGATATTTCTAACTCTAATTTCATATTATACTCTAAGTAGCATTGAAAACTTTACTGATGATGACATCAGAAGATCATCAAGTAATGTACACCTTCACCTCAAAAATGTGAAAAACCTCAGATAAAATGTTTCACCTTACAGTTTGTCCCTGTTGGGAGCAGAGCTACAGTTTGCAGTGAAAGGAAAATGTTCAACACTGAGACAGATTTGTTTCTACAGGCTCATCAAGGGATTTGGTCTAATTACTTTCTGTCACAGCAAGGATTCTTAATCAACCTAATGATCTTGGTGGTTTCTATGTGCAGAACCTGAGATCTGATATTACTGCAAGAGAGAAGCTGCTCTTTTATTCTTTTTGTCTTTACGTCTGCTTTTTCTTCATCTACCGAGCAAGATGGTTTGTGTTTCACAGCACTGACAAAAACTAAAGCCTTTAGTGTTGGAAACTGGTTCTTCTGTGCTGAAGTAAAAGCCACTACAGGCTGATCTGGTGCCAAGACGCAGGAATATTATAACTGTACTATTTCCCTGCCTCAAGAAAGCAGCTCTTGAGGCCAAAACTGTATTCTTATAACAACCAGTTATTGCTGACTAATAATGCTGCTAAAGCAGTGGCAAAGGGGAACCCAGGGATGTTTCTTTTACCTAAAATGATCCGTTTTGGTAAGTAATATTCAGATTCCAAAGTATTAAGTAGTTAAAATGTGATAACATCATGTTCAAGTATGAATAAATGTCTAAAATTTGAATGATAGACTGTCTACAAATACCATCTAGTTAGACTTAGTTATACTGAATATTGTATGTACCTAAATTTGAAAGACAAGCTGCTTTCCACCTCAGTCAAGGGGCAATCCACAACCATGATACTGGTCTAATAAATCAAATATTAAAGCTGTGATACTAACAAATGCATTCCAAATGCATTTCAATTTCAATAGCAGGTTAGTGTTTTTCAAAGTATTATACCATTTCATTTACAAAAATTACAATGCAGCAAAGTATCATTCACTGCTGGCACCCATTGACAGTGCTTATCCTCTCTGTGTGACGCAGTATGCTGCTTGAACCTCACATTTCAATCCATTCTGTGTTTTATTCTCATCACTGACGCTGCATGCCAGTGACATTGATGGATGGAGCCCAGCTGAATCCAATCTGAAGCTCACAGTCACGTCCGCAACGCTAGGCAGGCTTAATACAGGTCAAACAGCATGAAGCCTTTACCATAATCAGGTCAGACAGCGCGGAATGGTTTTGATGATACTGATGAAAGGCTGATTTGTAGTATCTCTCTCTCTAATCACTGTTACAGAAGTAAAAGGAGGGAGGGTGATGTGGGAGTGAGATGAAGTAGAGGCATTTAGTGGTGAGGAACAAACAGATGTAAAAGAAGCTGAGTTGGGCCTGTTTGTTTTCTTTTTTTAACATCAGTGCTGAGCCACACAGGGCAGCAAGAAACCAACCATATGCTCCCACTACAACTACACTTCCTGTCAATACAGTTAGCTCCTCCGCTCTGCCAGCAGGAATCTGAAATGATACTAGTGTGTTTTTGTACTGTCCTGAGGAAAAAATTGTCAGAAGGTCTTGGTGAAAAATAGTACAATTCAACAGCTGGTCTTTGGTTATTTTTGATATAATATTCATGCAACACACCAGAGATTTAAGCAGCAAAAACCCACATTACAGGAGTATATCTTGGGAATATCTGTACACATCATGACACATTGAGACAAATGCCTTAGTGCCTGGCACATCGAAACAATGTTGTCAGTTGTAAATGCTGGCCATAAAAGTAAAGTACTTCATAGTTTTAAGTAGCCTTTTTGAGCTAATGCTATCAATAACTCAGCTCATGCCAACATGCATGCACACAAAAGTACACACAGTTTAGTATAAATGTCGTACTGGGCCTTTCTGGTTCTTTCAGTTTACCTTCAGAGATGGGGCAGGTCAGGACCTGAGTGCTGTAGGAGCTGAGAGGAGCCACTCGGGCTGAGTGCTTCTTCATCCTCCACTGGGGGCACAACACACTGTCCTTCCTGGGATGTGCGTGTGTATGTGTATGTGTGTGTGTGTGTGTGTGTGTGTGTGCTGCACGCTCAGCAGCACCTCCTGCTAGCTCTGTGCATCCTCAGACTCTTCACTCCTCCGCTTCTTCTTCACGCTCTTGATTGCCCCCCTCCTCCCAGATCTCTGTCAACTCTTCTGTCTTCTTCCAGTACTCCAGTCTTGACTCTCCGTTCCTCTCCAGCCCAGGGCTCTAACTGTCACTGGTGCTCTCTCTGTCTCCCTCTCTCTCTGTCTGTCTGGATAGTGACACAGCTCAGTGGAGAAAGCTCAGTGAAAGTGCAGTGAAGGGGAGACACACTGTCATGCCGTGATCCAGCGCTGCCACTGTCTCCAAGGGAGACTGAGCTTCAAGTGTGTGTGGCATGGCGCAATCACTCCCCTCATCTCTCTCTATCCTCCTCCTCTTTTCTGTATGTCTCACTAGCTTTACCCCACCTCTTCTTTTGCTCCACAAATCAGCAGCTTTGTTTGGAGGGTAACCAAGCAGCCCAAGCTAATTATGCTGCATTAGCTGCTGCCCCCTCCTTTCCTCCGTCCTCTCCCCTCCCCTTTCTACCTGACCAGGCTCTCCTCACTCCTTTCCTCCTTGTCTCTGTCTATCCACTCTTGTCCTCTGTCTTCCAATGACTCTTTCTCTCCTCTTGGCACATCTCCTGCTCTTCACAACTCCTTGAGAGTCGGATTATTAGGAGAGCTCTCTACTGTTGGCTTCACCACTGCAATATTAATCAATTTAGCTCTGAAAAAGACAAAAACTGCGCCCACACTACACACAAATACATGACGACCTCATAGGTATTAATTCTGTCACAGACTGAGGTAATTTTAGTGTTTCTTAGTATTTAGAAGAAGGATGAGGAGCCCTCTCTTCCCACACAATCCTCAAACCACTACTGCATGTCTGCACACCTCCACTATAATATGCTATGCAGATGATGTCATACTGCACAAAGATTGTATGTAGGAGATCCAAGTTTTGAGGTAAGGAAATGTGGTAAAGTACTACAAGTATAGCAACAACATTTACTTTAAACCATCAATTAGTCCCATGGATCTTAACCATCCCTAGCTATCTCTTACTGACCCTATACTCTACTCAGCCACATCTATCTGATTGCAGAAAGTAAGAAGGCTGTATAATGTTTAAACTGGGCAACTGTAGTTAAACCTAGCAGAACCAGAACAACATTGAAGTACTGCCCACTATGCCAGCAATTTGACACATAAATGTTAATAGAGTTAGATTTGGCAGAGAAGATTCAGCTTTTTGAAAAAGTTTTCAAAGCATCAGAGCAGTACAAGACTAAAAATACATGGATTTTATGGATATAACTTGTTTTTCAATCCCACAGATGCTCAGGAATTCAAAGGTCATGTCAAAACCTTGATCACCTTCTCATGCACCTCAATCCATTCCTCAACAACTTTTGCAGTGCAGCATGGTACATTATCCTGCTGAAAGAGGCTACTGCCATTAAGGTACTTGTCTGCAACAAATTAACATCCACACGAATGCCAGGATCCAAGGTTTCCTAGCAGAGCATTGCCCAGAGCACCTCCACCACCAGTGCTCTTAAACAGGTAAACAGCTTACACCGGCCACCCATGTGATATAAAGGAAAGTGTGATTCATCAGACCAGATCAATGAGGTTTCTTCCATTGCTCCATTGTCCAGTTTTCCGCTGCTCACATACTCACTTTAATTGTTTAGCAGACTTGAATCTCTCTCGAGTCTCTCTTATTATTGCTGTCATAATAAACTGAGAGTAAAAATAATAATATATAACAGTCAAAAATTAACTTTGCATTTTTACATTAAATATTTTCAGTGATCCTGCTATTTTGATAAAAGATTTATTTTTTCATTGTTGCTGCACAGTCATGAGAAACCCTCCCCTCAGCAGTCAATGTGGACCTCAGGAGTGTCAGTCTGGGCTATGTGAGTCAACCTCTGGTCTGTGGTCAGGAGTTTTCCATCTCAAGGAAAGCCCTCACACCATTGTATCTCTGGCTGTGGTTTATCTACCCAAAGATTTAATGGCGCTAAATGTTGCTTGGGCCTTTACATCAATGACATATCAGTGTCTAGTGTATGCGGTCAGACACATGAGGCCTGGCAGCCTGTAATACAATCTTAATATAACCTATGCTATGCAGTGTTCAACCTCTCACCAGTAAAATCAATATTAGCCAAGTCAGGAACAGTTGCACTATATATGACCTGAGAAAGGGAAAGAGAAAGCACTCAAAATAAACATACAATACAGTAAGTGCAATGGCACTTTGTTTAAGTTTAGTTAACAATCTAAATTTGTTATATTGTGTACTCATGTTTGCATAAGGATCTCTGTCATTATATCAGCATCACACTGAGCCCCTCCCTTCTTGCACGTCTCCACTTTCCAGTGCTCTTCAGCCAAAGATCTGGCACTTCTATAGAAAGAATCGCACATCAGAGTATTTGTCTGTGCATTTTTGAGTCTGTGAGAGAGAGAGAGAGAGAGAGAGAGAGAGAGAGAGTGAGAGAGAGAGTGAGCAGAAAACTGCATAGCTCCGGTTTGTTACAATGGAAAAGTACAGGGCCATGTTTCAGTAACACCATGATAATTTATTTGTTTGAATACAGAATTCAACATTGGCGTGACACCTTCAAATGTTTGTGTGTGAAGTGTGTGGAGGCGAGCATTGCTGAGAATAATGTTTGCTCAGGTTTAAGCAGGGGATGAGCTAGGGGGTATGGACCCCCTGAGGCAAGGAGGGTTAAACTTAAAAATAGCCCTGCTGATGAGTGGAGCCAACAGCTAGACAGGGAGGGGACAGAGAAACAGTCCAGTCAGCAGAGCCCAGGATGCTAATCACTATCAGATTAAGAGAAATACCTGGAGCATGGGTGCTACAGGAGGCCACAGTTCAATATAAAATATTAGACCAGGGACTCACAATTTTCAAAAGATTATTTCTATCTTTATCCTGTCTTTGTACTGTTATAGGTATCTATCTTTAGCTTTAAAACAACAGTTCAATTCCAGGAGTCACTTTCATGTTTTTTTTTTACTTTCTTTCACATCCATACCTGAAAAGAGGTGGAGAGTATTTAGCACTCATTTTCAATAACTTTGTCTGTCCTTTAACCACAGTCCAACAGCATAAAAAAAAAAATCTGTGCACATCACCACTATATATTTCAAAAGCACCATTTAGTACAGCTGCAAAATAATGATAAAATAACAGCTCTCTATCACAGTTTGAATAAAACCCAAACATCATGACATTGTATAACCTGGCTGGATGTACCTAATAAACTGGAAACTGAGTGTATATAACACAATGGTGCTGTTGCATCACAGATCAAAGCACCAAATGGTACAGCATCCTCGCTCTTTACCTCCATAGCAACAGCTGGTCTCCTGTGCACACTGATGCTCTAAACCCATTCATGCTCCTTTGTCATTTAGATTAACACATGCTCCTCAGTGTATGGTACACAGCTCTTTGTCTTTACCACGTCACAGGAGCAAAGAAGAGGGTTGAAGGATCCTGTTTGTCACAGAAAAAGCGACAGGACATCCTCTGAATGAAGTTCTGGCTGTTTGATGTGTTTCCATTCACTGGGCCCCTTCAACTCATCAACTCAACTCAAGGTAGTTTGTACATTGGAAAATGAGGACACCTAGTGGTGAATAGACAGAGTTCTGGTTCTGCTCCAGGTTTCTGCCTCTTGAAATGAAGTTTTTCCAAGTGCTCCCTCATGGTGGGATTTGATGGGTCCATTTCAATAATTCTATAAAGAGTTTGGTCTACACTTGCTCTATATGTAAAGTGCCTTGAGGTAACTTTGTTATGGTTTGGCACTATATAAATAAAAGTTGGTTTGATTTGATTTGATGAGGAGAGATGGTTCTCAATAATATCTCTTATTATGTGCATAGTTTCAGTTTGAAGAGAAGACATTTTGATTCTGCCGCTGAAAATCTTACAGCCACCAGTGCCAGTGATTGGAATTTTATTTTGTTTTGTGGTTTTAAAGCACTGATAACATATACTTGTGAAAATCAACATGTCTCAGAAACGATTTTAGATAATTCAGACATCGCTGCAGTCATTGTCATATGACCTGTTTCTCTTGTAGAAAGTAGCTCTGATGAAAACTATTCATAGTGAGGTCTGTAGGTTATCCCCAGTGACGGAGACATTATTGGAAAGAACAAGACTGAGTCAGCCTGGATTGCTTTCTTTTTCAGAACCTCAGACAGACTCTCACCACTGGTCATATGTTGTAATGTGTAAGTACCGAGTCACCTACAAGTTATCTTTATCTACATACTTAATTATTTGCCCAGTGCTCCTTACTATCTGACATCACCTGTGTCAGTTTATGGCAGTTTGATCAAAGACAACTTCATTTCTCCTTGATTCCTATTAGATTTGAATGCAGGGCTCCTCTGTTAGTTAGTCATTATAAGTCATATAACGACTAATGCAAGACCTTTCTTTAGTGATACTGTACTTTACAGCTTCAAAATTGCCAATAAATTTGCAATTAACAATTCAGTTCAGTCAGTTGATTTTGAGTTCATCAAACAACAGTTTTGAGTTCAATTTTTAGTACCACAAATTGAATTTACATGACACTTTACCTTTCCCCTGCATGTATATCTGATATTATGCATTTTTTAAATTGTAGAATGATGTCTGAATAAGATCAATAAGAGCATTTTTCATTTCATTCAGTGTCTTGTCATGCAATATGCAATAAAGTGATGCTACTTCTGTCTGTGAACCAGTGCTGACATGAAAAAAAAATTGAATTAAAATGTATTAGACTCTAGACACTATAATAAATTACACATTTAGTAATTAGACTAAGTAGTAAGTACGGATGTTTATCAGTATCTGGCATTTCCCTGGAAATATGGAAGTCATTTTATTGATGTTGTTAGATTAACATACCACAAGAGGGCAGTGTGAGGCTGCTGACAAGACTTGCTTTACTTAGCACATTACACATGTTGTGCTCTTATATTATGTAATATTACTTTTGGATAACAGAAAGTCTCAAACATGAGGCAAATTGCTGCAGCCTGCTAACATGTAGCTCTGCAATCTGTGACCGACAGCACTGTGACATGAAAATGGCAGTTCTGTAACTCCTGTGGCGAAATATTGCACCAATTATTTGCAAGATGATTCTGCTCAATCCCAGGAGCTTGTGAGAGTAACAGCACTCTGGGAGTCATTCAGGCGAAGCTCATATCCCATTTGATGGCGGATTGGTTATAAATAGCACAGAGTGAACAGGCATGGGAACGGGACAGTCCAAAATAAGTGCACGCTCACACAGAATCTTTGACCTTGAGGATTAGAAAGTGAAGATTCACCTGCTGTTAACAGCTACTACAAATGGTTCTCAAAACTGTAAAGTGCATTACCAGTCAGTACAAGCATGAATGGATTCAACAGCATGTCTATCTTCCATGTTGTATCACTCTACACTTTTTTTGCTGACTGAAGTGGACATAAAACACACTGCTTTATGACCGATGGTCGCCTTTCATAATTTTCCTGAGTGCCTGGGTGAGCTCTTGCTGTGATGCCAGTGGTGAACAACAAAGACACAGTGCTGAGCGGGAACCCCACTACAAGTAGCCTACCTGTCATTTCCTGTCATGCACCGTAACTACTTATCCAGCAAGGAGCGTGCCAGCACGACACTCTAAATTAGCTATTCAAAACACAGAAAATTATTGTAATGGTTTTCCAGAAGATGCTGAGGAAGGCTTTACTGCACACACCATTGTTGTCCACTTTATCAGCAGCCAAACAGGTTGCCATTACAATACACTGTTTTTCTTTCTGATTTAAAGTAAATTTAATTTAAATATTGTTGTGCACATCTTTGTAATTGTGCTATTATCTATGTGGCAATTACCCTCTTGTCTTGTCTGTGCACATACACCATTATATCATAACTCTACAGTATGTCTCACATCTTTTACCCTGTCACCAAATGTAGTCCACAATCCCCCTCAGAGGCATCTTCTTATTGAACGCAGATGGCAAGAGGCAGTAATAACAAACTGGCAACAGGATCTTACTAAATATATCATTACCCCATAGGCTTGGCAGGATGAGCCTACTGTTCTATTTGCGTGTTACTTTGTTTTTGTCACCCCTTTATGGAAAATGATACTCACCAGCTTGAGGTACACGTGATTCTCAGCTCAAAGTTTACAAGAGTGTAAACAAAACAAAGTAAGTAAATGTTATTCTTTCAAGCAGCAAGGAGCCATTGAGAGTGTGACTTCTCACATGTATTTCTAAGAATTAGCAAACACGTTTAAGAGGAACGCTGGCCTGTGCACTTCAAGCTGACAGCCTCAGCAACAGCATGTTTATAATAGCTGGAATACCTTCTGTTGACTCTGGCAGAAAAACCACTCTGTGGGTAGATGGAAAAACACGGGGTACAGATGATATATTTTATCAGAGAAATGGGAAATGTCTCTCAAGTCAAATAACATCCCTGCTGGCAGATATACTAGCTTTTATGGGCTTGGTATGGGTGCTATTACAATCCACACCTGCTCCTTAGAACTGAAATAACATCACAAACAATGCTGCATCTGTCATTTTAATCATTGCATCAACATGAGACAGATAGAGTCCTGTATATTGAGAAAATAGGCTGCGATTAATGATTATTTCTTATTATAGATTAGTCAGCCAGCTGCTTTCTAAATTAACAGATCAATTGTTTGGTCTACGAATTGCCAGATGTTGAAAAATGCTTATATGACAACAGCAAACAGTCCAGAAAAAAAAATCCACGACTCAAACGTACTCTGTTTTCTGTGGTATTTGACAAAGAAAAGCAGAAAATCCTCACCTATGAGAAGTTGGCACATGTAGATCTTGGGCACTTCTATCCTATCTGCCTATTTTAATGGTATATGTTGATGTTTACATACTGTATTTTGGCATCCAAGTGTTAATAAAATAAGAAAAACAAATGAAGCAATGTGATTTTTTCCAAACTTTAGACGGGAATGGTGTGTTTTCATCTGGCTTCAATATTTCACCAAGTAGTAAAGGTGTTAATCTAAAACAGCATTAGAGTGTTTAATTGGCCTAATTTTCACTGTCAGTGTTTTGCCTTGGTTACATGTAATAGCTGCTGCGTCAGAGGTTGCTGAATCTGTTTCCATTTAAAGTTTTGGACGGCCCTTGGTAATCAGGTATTCATTCAATAGATTCATCTGGACAAGTGGATATATTCTCAAATGAAAGGTGGTTGCATTCATGGTTAATCTACTGCAATTGTCAGTCCTAATAAACAGAAGGCAGTTAACGAGAGACAGACTCGTTTCCTTTTCCTCAATCTTAAAAACCCACTAAGGTGCTCTCAGCTCATCTAACAGAGCCTCAGCTGGAACTGTTCCTGATTGAATGAGGCCTTATCGCCATACTCACTCATTTCCACTGAGATTTAGAAAAGGTCTGTCAGAGTAATGTGTTATGTCACAATGTCATAACATTAAGAGAACAGCACTCTTTTCTTCATGTATTTCTAAGTTATGAATTTGTAGTTGGGCTTTTATGTAATAGCCAGAGGGAGATGTTAGGGAGCGTGCGTGAGAAGTCAGATTCATGTGGGGTGATGTGTATGTGATGTGCATCTGAAACTCAAGATGGTCACATATCGATGACAGTTTACATTGGTGGGGATCAGTTCATGAAAAGAGCTGGATCCTCCCCACTTTTGATGAAACTATTTAATGTATTGTCCAATTATGTTTCATTTTTATTTTAATTATTTTAAATCTATCTATCTATCTATCTATGGTGAGAGTCTTTGGCTACCCTGCTGCTATAAACCGTGTAAAATCCTGCTCTGCACACCTTGCTTCACAATATATGAATATAATAATAAAGCTGTGCGCAAAGCAGTGCAATGGCTGCTCTTTTCTACAGTTATAATCCCACCGGCACTGGCCACACTGTAAAAAACTGGAGGGCAAGATTTTAAAGATTACGCCTGTACAAAGTGCATCATCAGCTCTCTCCACCAATCCCGGCCATTGTCTTTGTGTCAGCACAATTCAGTGTATTGCTCTACCAATCAAAACCATCTTGACAAATGAAAATTACAGAGAAGCTTAAGGTACTGAAGCACTGCCATATCTCAAAAATCTCAGGAAATAGCTGGCAGTGTTCCCATACATCAAGGGAGGAGCTTCTCTATATGTCGTCTGGGAAATGGATTGTTTTCATTAAAATCATTTGGAATTCATTTTGCGGCTGCCATGTAAATTACTGTTTGCAGACTTTTTTGATCTGGACCAAATTAGGCCACAGTTTAAATAATTAACTCTGAAATTGAATTTGAAATGGCAGCATAATTTGTGCATGACACTGCCGTGTAATTGCATTGTTTGATAGTGTTGGATTTGTTTTAATATTCCCTCTCTCTCCTTGTGTGTGTGTGTGCGTGTGTGTGTCTCAGAGATGGATAGGCCAGTGCATCCCCCAACCTCCAGCTGATAAGGGCAGTGATTGACATCATGCTGCTCCATAATAGCCATAATTAAAACCCGGTTAGCTTAGTTTACAATGACGGATGAATGATTTTACAATAGCTTAATTAAAATTAAAAAATGAAAACTAATTTGCATGGGAAGAAGAGTCGCGCATTATTCTTCCACACACCAGTGGCCCCGTATTAACAGCTTGTCGCTTGTCTGTTTTTTTTTTTTTTTTTTTTTATCACTACAAAATCCCTTCAAACACACGTTTTTCACTGCGGTGTCTTTCATTCACCTGACTGAGAAATGCGTGACACCGTCGCATCCTCTGATGATCCCACCAGTCTAGTTTGTTTTCTTTGCATCTTTTCACTCACTTCTATGACTGGAGTATCCCGGGTTGTAGCCGTAGTAGCCGGTGATCCTCAGGATCCGGTCTTCTATGTCGTGCACCCCGTTGGCTGTCACTTTGGGGCTGCTGTCCACGAAGCCTGCGCGGCTGCCACCGGTCGGCGTCGCCTTGCCCGGCAAGTGCGTGTTGTTCAGGGGCTCCAGCCTGATGCAAGGCTGCTCTCCACTCTCCAAAACACCGTCGGTGCTCATCATTTCAGGTCCGAGCGGACAGAGATGAGAAGAGACCGGGGACGAGCCCTGATCACCACCATGCGAGGGACCCACAGGGCAATTAGCAGGCAGGAGGCGGACATCCAAATCCACATTCACATTCCTTCAGTGATGCTCCAGGACGCAGAGCAAGGTTATCAAACTCCAGTAACCTGGCAGACAGAAGACACTAGGGGGCGTGTCACTACTACCACATGCTTTCTATGGGAATTCAATCAAACAGAGAGAAATAATTGGCTGTAATCAGAGAGAGGAGCAGAGGAGCCCACATTCATTAGAGCCTTCATAAAAACAAGTTGTTAAAAGAATGGGATTTGACAACATGTGTTGCATCTCTAGAAGGTTCACTGAATGACTGTTTCTGTGGTTTTCAATAATGAGTTATGACGGCGTTTTTAGTCCTAATACAGCCACGTGGTAATCTTTTACTGTCTCACTATGTTTTTACTGTAATAATGCTAAACACTCACAGATCCTTTGACTTTAAAGTGCCCTTCTGTATCACTGTGATATTCCTACAATATTCAAATCAGATCTTGATATTTGATTCTTTTTGAAGTGAGCTCCCTTCGTCTAAAATAAGATTCTCTCTCAGGTAGCCTACTTTTATTTTAGTTCACAATCAATGAAAGATGATCAGTCTAAAAAAAAATCCTGCATGTCTATGGCTATTCTGAGGATAGAAAAATCAAATGCAACAGACTACCTGCAGTGATTAGATAAGTGCTAACCTTTCATTTAACCCTGCACAAAAATAGTCCAGTAAAGCAGTTTTTCAGCATTTTTAAGACACTATCATCAGCTTCCATTCACTGCTTCCTCTGATAACTGTGGACTAATGCTGGACCATTCACTGATGCTTCCATTTGTTGTTCACAATAAAAAATGTATGTTGCTCTTTGAGAAACACAGGTTTTGCACTGGTTCACAGCTGTTTACTCCCCTCTACATTTGAATGTGGGCCACAATTGTTTCTCCTTTTTCCAGCACTTTCACTCTCTTCCTTTAAGTATAATAACTTACAGATTATGAAGTTTGTGCACATTATGCCATACCAAATAAAGTTTTTTCTTATTATTTTCAAGCACTTATAATGACATGAATTTTATTCTTGGGTAAAACCCAGAACAATCTCTTTTCCTCAGCTGGCCGCAGGTTCTTGTGCTGGCTCAGGGAAGCTCCCTTCGACTGGATCACCCAGATTGCAGTTGCTGTGCTAAAAAAAAAAAAAAAAAAAAAAAATCAGAAAACTAGGCTCCAAATCCAATAACACAAGATGCAGTATTGCAGTGTCTCCCCGATACGCCTCTTTCCAAGTCTTCCACTCTCTGTGTTAAATCGATTCCCAGTGTGTGGAGAATTTGCGCCCCTGTTGGCATTGTTGTGCAGACACATGCTGGGGTTTATGATGCCCTTGGATGCCAGAAGTGCGTCCTCCCCCTCTCTTACTTACTAAACCAATCTCCACCTCATGTTCTTTTGTTTCAGTTTGTTTGTGCTCCAAAGCACTTATCTCATACATTCAGTTCAGGGACAGCTTTGTGGCTACAACAATGAAATGCCAATGCCCAGAAAGTTTCTCCACGCCTTTTGAGAATTGTTAATTTATTATTGGACCCTTTCTTACAAGCCTGTGCAGCTACAGTCCAAAGAAAGTTTTCCTCACTCTCCTACTTGTCGTGCTTCTTTACATTTCTGTATAGTTTATGCAACACAAAATGTAAACGGACTCATTAGAAGGTTGGTTGCTCTCTTTCATGTCTAAGTTACTCATCTAATTTATAACTTTCCATCAGATGTTAATGCATTAAAAAAGAATTCAGCTCAAAGAGAAAATTGCTCTCTGACAGCAAAGGGCTCATTAGTCTCTGCCACCACAACTAACATTAAGAAAGCAATTTATGCATGAGTGGTGTCAGTGTAGGTTCTCGCTTTTTAGATTTTAATGCACATTTACTGTACTTGTTAGTGTCATTGCCAAATAATTTCTATTGAAGCCATTGATTCCTCGGAACAATATCTTAAAAGCTATCATGAAAGGAGGATCCTTGTATCCATTTTAATATCATCTCTTATTGTCCCCCAGCTATGGGGATGGAATGAAGCTGGCTTCAATCTCAAAAAACATGATTAGCATTCAGAGTATCCCCAGACAAGAATCCTCTGTGCATGGCAATTGTCTCATCTTTGCCTCCTCTTCTTCTGTTTCAGAATAATTATTCAAAGAGCCTTGTTTGAAAATGATTCATTAGATTCCCAAACATTTCGTTTCACTTTATTTTTGTTTATTTGTTCAACCTGTGGTGTGATAAAGAATTTTCTACTACTGTTGTGTGCAGCTTTTACAGTTGGAATGTATGTGTGTGTCTAGAGATTAATCAAATGAGTTTGACTATAACTGCCTAGCTGTAATTGCTCATTGACTCTTGTCTTCAGTGCTTGTGGTCACCATTCAACCATAAAACAGAATCCTTGGCCTAAATGGAATAAAAGGACACAATGAGGAGACAATATGTCCCATGTGACTTCATCCCAGGCCAACCCCAGTGCACCAGCACCCCCCACAGAGGCTCAGCAAGTCACCTTAGAGATCAGTGACCGACTCCCCAGCCACCTGCTGTATAAATATTCAATGTGCACTAAAGATAACCTGGCTCGTGCAGCAGGGAGAGAAAAAGAGGGCTGTCGGCAGAAGAAGGGGTTGTCATTTGAATATAGTGAGCGCAACTGTGTCTGCATGGTGTGTTGGTCTGCAAAGGTCACGTTTGAAAGCTTGGTAAATATTTAATAACTTTGATCAGCAGGTCTCTGAGGTAATGTATGACTATAATTAGAGAGAAAAAGGGAAGTGAGAACAATGAAGAGTAAATAATCCCATTAGAGCTGATTTACAGTATGAATAATCACTTTTTTGTGCAATGAATGTGTGATCATGCCAGAAAAAAATGTGATATTTGATATTGGTCTTCTTCAAATAGAAACCATTCATTTGAACAACAACTGCAAGTATTAATGTTACTTCCTCTCTTTATCTATTGTGGCTGTGCAGAAGATAAAATATCATAATGTCCCTTGAAGCCTGATATGACCTTTCTTTGTTGTCTCCATGCAAAGAAAAACAGTCACCTGCTTAGGAAGTCTCACAGAGAATTGAACGGCCTATAGGATTTCTTCATCCTCCTCCTCCTCGCTCTCTCCAGCAACACAAGCTGATTTGCCTCGAGGTGGCAATTGGTGAACAAGTCTGCTTGCTCTCTTTTAAGGATGCCAGTCCTCATATAAATAAAATATACAATGACCAGACCGCATTTTTAAAAATAGACGATCCACAGAGCGTAGCCTCTCCATCATGTCAAATCACTCCCTGCCATGTTTCATGCCTATTTGAACATGCTTTTATAGGAAGGCAGTTAAATACTGGATGTACAGTACACACTACAAACTGTAAGTGCCGCATGTCATCAGGGTCACATGTACTGTTCTTCAGACCCAGCTGGTAATTATCCTCAATATCGCATAAATGATCCTCATCAAACCATCAAGTGTTTTTGAACATGAAAATTTCATCAGCTACTGTCTGATTACATCCACTTTTCTGAAGGTCAACAACTTTATGTAGAGAAGGTACAGCGTGATTTAATGTTACCTGACAGGCCATTTACAGGCAGCTGTCAGCAAAATGAAGATTACAACTGAAATGATTCATCCTAATGTGGCTTTAACCTTTGATCTTAGACAATATTGTCAAAGAACAAGCAATATACTAATCCGAATGAGTGTGAATGTTACAGTAACAGTCTCCATCCCATCAGTAGGAGGTTGTCAATAAGAGGAACATGAATACTCTATGAGCTTTTTAGATTATTTATCACATATTTGTACTCATACATTTCTGCACAGTTGTATGTTGATGTATTTCGAATTTATCCTAAATGTCTGAAAAACTACATACACCTCAGAGGAAAAGCCTTTCACAGCAGCCTCTTGCGCATGTGTATCATTTTTATCTGACTGAATCAAGATATTTCCTCATTTCTCTTTCGGATCTATAGTCTACATCTGTCATGTCATCATGTGTTTAATCATATTACACTGGTGCAGAGTGTTTCTGCTCTCATTTTATAAAAGTGGACAAAGGCTGGGTTCCCTTGGGGGCAATTTGACTTGATCTCACCTGCAGAATCTGGGAGGCCACCACAGAAGAGTTATAGCCCTTGGATGTAACGAAGTTAAATCCCTCTGCGAAGCTTTTCTGCATGCTCCATCCCTCCTCCCTGCAGTCAGGTTGATGGATTAGGCTGCTAGTGTGACAGGGCTGAGGAGCAAAGGCTGGACGACAACAGCAGCAACGAACATTTAGTCTGATTGACCAGATGGGATTGTGAGTAATGTTCACATCGATATAAACTTAGGGTCTGCCTCGCTGTCACCCACTGTAATTTAAATCATTCCAGGATGTTTACTGTAACAGATTCTGCTCAACAAATTGCATCTACAGATATTTCATTTCTATTTCACTATTTGGATGCTGACAGAAAATGACATAACAGTTGACAAACACACATATGCTGAGCTGATTTGAGATACAAAACTGGCAGCACTCCCTTGTAAAGCACCATGTAGGATTGTTATGTTTAATTCTCACAGGTCTCTCATTTTTCCTCATAACCCATCACATCATTTCAGTTCATTTGTTAAAGCTAATAAGATGGTTAGAAATGGATTTTGTTCCAAATGGTCAATGAGATTTTTCAGTTGTCATCAAAGGTTGTTCATATAAGTGGCCCATGACTGATCTGTAAAACATTACTAAGCTCTAATTCCCTCTTGGCAACACTGACTAATCAAAATGGTATTTGCATAACATTTTGTTGCCCTTCATGCTTAAACAAAAATAAGAATCTACAGCTCTGTGAGGCTGTGCTAAGACATAGTGGTGCTTTGAGCTTGATGCTAATATTAGCTGTTTCCCATGTTCACTCTCAGTTTAGTATGTTTATACAAACATTTGCCAAAGAGCAGCACAGCTGAGACTGATGGGAATGTCATTAGTTTTGCAGTAACCAAAGTATTGGATGAATGTCAACCTCATGGTGGTGCTCAAGGAAAAGTTAGGTGATCACCAAGGTTGCTAGACCAAATAAAGAAACTATCAATGTCTTTGAAAAGAAGTCTGCCAGTCCAGCCTCACTGGATTGTTGAGTTATTGAGATATTTTAGTCTGGAACAAAGTGATGTGAGTTAGAGTCATGTTGTTAGAATGACTGAGCTGTAATTCATTCATTAAAAGATCTTTCATATTTTTGTTCATCCGGAGACACACACACATAAACTCACACACGCATTACCATTGCTTAAGAGAATCCAGGTGCCTACAGCCTACACTCAGGGTCGGTGGGACTTCAGCCCCAGAAGCAGATGAGCAGTAACTCGACAGACAATCAATTGTGACTTAAACCTCAATCCAATATGCAGCAGTCATTGAACCACAGCTGACCTTACTGCCTTGACAGTATATGGTCAGCTTTTGATTTTGTGAGGCTAACACGGTACCGTACGGCCACATCGACTCAGTTACCATTGATGGTAGAGATGAGTGTCTCTCTTCTACTCAACAGGCTGATTAATGGTCCCATTGAACCCCCAGTCTGAAGCTACTCATCCCACAGCTCATTAAGTACAATCTGATACAGGGTGGTTGTGGTTGGGTGGGGGTTGGAGGAATCACCTCCACAGGGTCAATTCTCAGAGTGACTCGTTTGACAGTGTGCCTCTCTCTGATGTGAGAAAGGCACACTGACACTGGGAATTCAAGGTCGAGGTGGGTATTGGACTCTATTAAGAGAGTTGGAAATTCTCCACAGAGCCTTCTATACCAGCCATTGTCATTGTACTTTAATAAAGGATAGTGTGGGAGGGGGCCATTGTTCTAGCAGTTGTCTCCTGTGGTCAGTGCCCATGGAGAGGTGGTTGAGACATGTGGCAAAGCACACAGCCTACATACAGCATACAGGGTCAGAACCACTATTTCTCTAAATAATCTTCTCCCAGCAGCACTGTCATTACTGTATGTCCACTGTGATTCATTAAACACGGGTTCTTTATGGTTCCTCACGCACACGGAGTCACTGATCAAGGAAATAAGTGTTGTCACGAAGTGCTAGTCAGCAAACACCACCCAAATAACATCTCAAAACAGCATTTTAGTAGCAAACTAGAACAAAACAGATGAATGTGTGATTATTATTCTGTTGCAGGGTTCTTCGTTGTAAAGGGCAATATGCCTTCAAGTGACACAAATGAATCTGTTATGGTACAGTAGTTCATACTCACTTTATATGCTTTCACATGCACTCTGCAGCCCCTTTTAACCAACAACAGATTCAACAGTTCTGTGGTATTTCTTCTGCTATGAATCATATAACAAAAGAATAGTTTAACATTCAAGGAAATAATCTTATTTACTTTCTTGCAGAGAGTTAGATTAGAAGATCTGTATCATAAATATGATGCTAATCCAAGCAGCAGGTTATTTTAGCATACAGAGTACAAAGACTGGAAAGGGGAGAGGAACTACTCAAAAATTGCACCAGGTTATGATAGAGTCCAGCACAAAACACACAATAAAGTGTAAGTTGTCCTGAACCTTTGATGTATTCATAGGCAAATTTTGTTACCTGTGTAGAGGGCCAGGCTAGCTGTTTCCCCATTTTCAGGCTTTTTGCTAAGATAAGCTAACAGGCTGTGAGCACTAATGTCATATTTACCACACAGAAATGAAAGTGGTGACAATCTTCCCATGTCCCTCTGTGCATCTTTCACAAAACGTCAAACTACTTTATCTGTGAGAATAATGAGGCAAAGCAGCAAAACTCAGCAAATCTGCTCATTTGACAGTGCTTGAATCCCAGTTTTCCTGGTCTCTGACCCTGTGTGCATAGAGCCAATTTCTTCCTCAAAGGTCAAAGTGTGATCAAAGCACTAACTTGATCACTCGCTCTCATTGTCACTGTCTCAGCAGAGAGGCGTTTACAGAGAATCAATGCATGCTGATAGCTCCTAAAGGGTTTTCTTAAACAGGAAAGGTCCTAAGCACAGACTTTGCAGTCACAGGCTGATAATGGTGGTATTATTGATAGATCATTAGTTTTGGTTATGTGCAGTTTGGTCAAATGTCATGATGCTACACATTTAGTCAGTAACTGTGTAAACTGACTTACTAACCTTGTGTATCCTTTCTACCACTGAGCAAAAGAGGAACTTATGGACAATTCCCTCAAACATACTGTTGTCACCATCTGACACAGTGCTGTGATAAATGGCAGCAGATTCGGGAACTGAATTGGAAACTGTTACAACAGAATTTTCTTGAATATAATCACAAATACATTTAGTACACTGTGTATGCTTCCAATTCAAACACAGGAAATGTTCAAGCTGCTCTCTTTGTAGTTCTCGTTCAACACGAACACTTTTTCCAATCCGTCCAATTCAGCATTAAACTTTTAAGTGGACTCAGACTAAATGCAGCCATTACCATGTGTCATCACATTAACTTTAATGAATAATAGCTTCTTTTCACTTTACTGAATCTCAAGCATCAGAGTATTATTATGACAGATGTTCTTATCACTGTATTACAATCTTATATCTGAGATTTTTACTGATTACTCTGCAGATTACACTGGTAAAAGCTACTAAATGAGCCCCTGTATTGAAACACAAGGTTTCATCACACATCCATATATCTTTGCTCAAGCACTGCTACTTAAATTCATATTATATTTATAATGTCTTGTAAATGCAGCAAATGATGCAAAGGAAATCATAATGAAGAAAAGCTGGTGCTGAACCAGAAAAAGTGTTACTACTTTTCACTGTTACTACTCAATTAGATCAATTAAGAACTGATCACATCTGAATCTAGGATTAGTATTTTTACATGATTTTTCAAAATGTAATCATCTAAATCTAAAGCATCACTTACTCTCTTGTTCCTGCAGCTTGCCACATGGATTAGACAGATGTGCATTTTCTTTAGAGCCCAGTTCCTTATACACTTCCTGAGAACAATGTGAGTGTACGGTTGGTGCGATATATATATGCCTTGCTATTACAAGATATTATGTTGTTTGCCATTACTTTACAGCTGTTACCAGAGTGCCACCCTCTGGTCAGCCTGCTCATCACAGATCCAGGACAGTTCCCACAGGCACAGTGGCTACAGATATACAGATACAGAGGGATATATAAGAGTTTGCACAGAAGGATTTAGGATACAGGAAAAAGCAGATTGAGTCACATCCTGGTTTGTTTCTTATTTTTGTTACTTATTTTGGACAGAATATGTGATTAAAAATAAAGATGTTCTCATAGGAGCTGCACAAAACAGAAGAACCACCAAAGTTTGTCAAGTTAACTGCTTTCATTTGCTCTAATCATCCATATATGAATTATTAAATTCAGTGTTAAGTTATGTAAGAGACAATAATGCAATGTTTACAGACAAGGATATGTGTTTTGAGCTGAGCATTGATTATTTTTTGCAGATCACATTTAGTCATTTGTGTTAAGTGTTTTCTATGTATGTGTTAATTGTTAGGTAAAATACTGTAGTTTATAAAGTAGATGATTTAGGTGATTTAGGCTGCAGTTGTAGCTCCACTTGTCTTTTGATGATTCAAGTGTGACACATTCGAAATACCTGCTGTCTTCTTTAAAGATTTAATTGGAGTCTCTCATCACTTTAGGAGTGCAGCACTTCAGGAAAGACAATAAGCAATAAATTGTGTTGCTTTTCTCTGTTAAGAAGGATTATTATTTATGAAAATCATTTGTTCAGAATGCAAGAAAAACTGCTTTGATGAAAAAACACTTTTGACAGTGTGTACAGTTTTTGTGTTGCTGTTCCTATAGAGAGTATGTTATATACCATATACTCCTTTATCTACATGATGTTAATTCACGCTGGTTTTCACAATATTCTGTGGGGATAAATATTTTTCAGATGGTTGAGGTAACATTTCTATCATGCATTAATGATATATTCATATAGCAAAATAAGAAGGTAATGTTTTGAAACAACTTCATAGAGAGCAGTAGATACACTGTGTAAGAAGGAAAAGACTGTCTGGTTCAAGAACCTGCCTATTTATACCTCCCTCAGGAGATTGAGATTTAAAGCTTTTATTTTTCATTTCATAAACTGGGATGAGAGCTGCTTTAACTGCTATTGAAACAGAGCGCAGAGGACACATAAAATATGGTGCTAAAGATTGGATTTGAGGTAAAATCCTGATACCCAGTCAGACTTAATAATGAATTATGAGTTATATTAATAACATTCCTTTTTATCTCAAATATTTACAACTATTTACTAGTTGACAGTTCAATTTAATTGAATTAACTTGAAAATGAACCCTATGACCTTATATTCAAGGGCAGGTGAACTTTATCTGACATGCACATCCAGAGGTCTCATGACTCAGTCTCAGCATTCAAAAGCACTGCTGCCTCTCACCCCTCAGCCTGCAGTGCCAGTGTTCACCATGTTTTGACCAGACTTCTTTACGCATGCCAAAAGTTATCACACTGGCACCTCATGAAAAACAGAATTAAATGGGTAGGGAGTCAGGGTGCTCCAACTGCAAAGCAAGAAGGTATTTCCCAGCAGCTTTCTGGGAAATGAGATTAGAAGTGATTTCAGATGTTATGGCAATTGCCAGGTCTCCCAGAGTAGAGTCCAAAACCTCAGTGTGTATGGTCAGTGAGTGGTGGTACAAAATGATCAATATTGCTCATGACAGACTGGGATAATTGAACATAAGATATAATACATCTAAGCCTGCGCAAGTAACCAAGATATACTTAAGTTTAAAAAGTAGTAATTTACGATTGATTTAGGCTGCAATTGTCCATGATAGCACCACTTCTCAAATGTCTGATGATGATTCAAATGTGATGCATTTGGATTGTAAATACATGCTCATATCACAATGACATTATTCAGTCAACTCACATATCTTATATCCCAGCTTCAGTCCATGTAAAGTTTGTCACAACTCAGTTTTACCTTTCATAAACGCTGCATTACTGAAAATTTCTTCTCTTCCCCACTGAATGGTGGGTTTCATACAACTGTATAGATCTTATTTATATTATACAACACACAGTGCTTTCTCTGTGAATTCTTGCTGCTGACACACAAAACACTTGAATTGCTCAAGTTTTTAACTGCAAATTTTGTGGTTTCCTAATTTCTTTACATAAAATTGACTTCAGCTAACCTTTTGAAAACCCTGTGTTTTTTTCAAAAATCTTTTCTATACATTTTCTTAAAGGGACTATATGTAAATTTTCTCAGTTTCTTGGCAGGAGTGGGTTGTGGTCATTATTGCAAGAGCTAAACTTATTTGATCCTTTAACTGCATTTCATCATTTTTCAACTTGTTAAATAGCACACTAAAAACAGAAAAGAAAAGAAAAAATAGTTTTTGAACTACTGAACCTTGAAATGTCTGCTCTCCCATCCCTGACGGCTCTTTTTCTGTTAGCAATCGTCAATATATAATTATTCTGATTACCACTAAATACATTGTACTGTTGGGGCAATGTGCTTTAGACAGATGCTTGTTGTTCTTGACTTTTCCGAGAATTATGAATGTCCTTTGGATATTTCCAAATTGACACAAAACCAACAGCATCACCTCACGCAATGACTATATAGTTATATCTCTGTATTTTACATATTTTTAAATCTTGTTTTAAAGACCTTCTCCAAAAAAAAAAAAGTGTTTCCTATGTGTGCTGCATGTAAAGCTAAAATCAGGACAGTGGACAGCGCACTGTAACAGATGTTTCTAATTCTGGCCCAGTAGAAGTGTGGAACATTCCCATTTTCTGTTTCTCATTATAGGTATATCAGTTCTTATATGGTAAATTGACACACCCATACAAACTAACAGCCAAATTGCATAACATGTTGTCCTCTGTGAGTTGGACCAAGGGGGTGAACATTTCTTGTTAATTTGAGGTTTTTCACTTCTTATTTCTCAGGAGAGATCTTGAGTTATAAGATCACATCATTTCACATACCATTTGCTTTGGACTGGACAATGAGTGTAATATTTTTATTCATATCTGCCCTGCATCTCTGCTCCACTTTCCTTACCTTCCATCTCATTTCCACAGTAGAAGACAAAAACATAGCACACACATTGTCTTTTGTGCCTTTTTGAAGTTTAGAGTATGTGATGAGAAAAACCACCATTTCTCAGAAAACCAGCACAGTGAAGATCATTTCTTTATTCTCATGCAATTAGATGTAAAACATTACAGGCTATTATGTATAAAACTCAGTATGAACTGTCTAATATATTTCATGAGTACTTATTTCCCATAGTTTCTGATGTCTCACAGCTGTTCAACATCTGCAGATTTCTGTTTCCTGCCCAGAGTAAAAAGGTCTGTCAATTCATGAGTACATTTCCCATGCTTGCGTGCTCAGCCTGATCCTGCTCCTTCCATGCTCTGTGCTGTGTACAACTCTGTTTCTCTGAGGCCTGTAATCTGATCCTGGATTCAGTGAATGCACAACACAGATCTTGTAGCACACCATCCGGAGTGCCACAAGGCACACTGTCTAATGGTTATGGGACATTCTGCCCCCCCCCCACTTTTTGCTTTTGCAAATCCCTTGTCACTGTAGACAGAAGACAGCAGTGTGGAGGCTCCTCAAGTTAAGTTGGCATTTCCTTCGGTGACTTCTTCACAATGATAAGAGTCTTCTCAAGGGACACAGGGAGCAGAGGATGGGGAGGGGGTGGGAGGGGATGCAAGGTAATTGCTGGTATCACGTGAGCGTGTTGTAAAACCCACTTGCCAGAATCCATTTGTCAGAGATTATCTGTTATTTGGAGGACTGTAGAGAGCTGGGCCAAAGGTGGGGGAGTGGGAGTGGGGGGCGGGGGGGGGATCCCCAGGGATGGCAAGCCCCTCACCCCTCTAACCTCACCCCCGGCAGAGCTATAAAGCTGCTGGGTTTCTCTGCAGCAAAAGTGGACAAAATCACAACAGAAAGGACCCAGATTCTCTCTGGTCACAGTGTGGGAATATGTCCTCTTAGCAAGAGGTAGGAATAATAAGAAGATGAGGAAAACCACAGGGAAGAGGATAGAGGGGGAGGGTGAACCACTTGTAACTGCACCATCAAAGGCGGCAGATGTGGAACTGCTTCTTCCCCTCAGTTCCCCCTGTTACCAGACAGGGGAACCCCCTTTGTTTGAGTC
This sequence comes from Rachycentron canadum, assembly GCA_038496675.1. Lineage (NCBI taxonomy): Eukaryota > Metazoa > Chordata > Actinopteri > Carangiformes > Rachycentridae > Rachycentron > Rachycentron canadum. The sequence goes on from CM076661.1 coordinate 13,117,257, forward strand.
CTAGCATTGAATTCCAAATAATGGCCCCATTTAGTTTCCTGCTGTACCATTTAGTCTTCAGGCCATCCCGCATATACATTTCTGTGTGTTATGACCACACCGTCACAGTTTCCCATAAATCACCAGCATCACACCATCCACTGTGTGATTAATCTCTCCATCTGCAGCGTGCTGGCTGCACAGGTGCCTCTGGGCTGGTGTTTCTTTTCAGCCAGGTGTAGTGGTGTGCGAGCAGAGAGACTCAAGAGGTTTGATGGTGGAACATTAGAGCATAGTGGCAATTGTTCAGTTTCAAAATATGTCAAAATGATAGATGAGAATACTAAGTGCTTGCTTTTGTATGTTGAGAGAAAACAGGATCAGGTGTAAACAAAAGGCTGTGATTCTTCTCTGATCACAGGCACAAAGACACCTGATGATGATTTGAGTCTTTTCACGTCAGATTTTCAACATGAAGAGTCATTATTTGTTGTCACTAGAATGAGAGGTCAGAGAATAATCATCAAACTGCATATGGTTAATGTCATCTGTCAGGATATACTGTCCTATCTAAAAAGCTCTAATCTGTCACTCACAGTTTCCTCTGTGTTCATTCTGCATTACCAGCTCAGGAATTGAGGTCAAACCCAACAAAAGTCATTTATGACCCAACTCAATTGTAAAGGCTGTGAACATGCCATTAAAAAGACTTCAAGAATCAAAACCATCCCTGATATCCTCCGGCTACAATCTGAAAATCACTGAACTTCTTTCAAGCATCTAGCAAACAATTGTTAGATTGTTTGTGTGGGAATCTCTTACTCACTTTATCAGGTGTGAGAGGAGGGAATGTTACATTAATTGTATGCTAAGTTTAATTAGGTATTTTAGTTTTACTGTGTGTTTTTTATTTTACTGTCTAAATTATCTGGCCTGTTCAGTGCTTTGGGGTTTGATACAGAGAGTTTACCAAATTATCAGTCGAATTAATGAGGTAGCAGCCCTGTGGCTAATGCAGACATGCATACCACCAGCTATCCTGCTGATATGAAAGCACTCCATGAATGCAGCTTTCAAACCCACATCGGCACCAGTTTGTCATCTGTGTACTTGTGTCTGTGTCTGTGTCTGTGATTGTGTGAGTGTGTGTGTGTGTGTGTGTGTGTGTGTGTGTGTGTGTGTGTGTGTGTATGAGTGTGTGTGGGTGTCTGCCATCAAGCCACTACTAGCCTCCTTTTAATCCCAGGTCATTCAGGTCTGCTTAAACACTGAGCCACAGAGTGTAAACACAGCCTTATTAACACTGCCAGACTCAGTAATCTTCCTCAGTAACCTTCAACCATGACTTGGGCTTCAGCTTCACATGTGCATCGTGCTTTGTTTATTCTAGCATGGAACAACATAGTAATGTTTATAGTCAACATTTTTCTAGATTTGATTGGTTTCATTTTTAATTGACCACACATTCTCTTGTCTCTCTGAGATAAAAGTGTCATCAAAAGATTTTAAATGTGCACTTTGAAATGGATTTGACTGACTATGTATTAGCAAAAAGATAGTTAGGGTATTTACAAACTGTTAAATATCATGTAAACAAGGCTCTCTTCGCATGCAGATGATGATAAATTGCCAACAAGATGTCTGTCTAATAACATCAAAGTATTTAGAAAGGTTTACGCAACAAGGGCCAGATGTTGCTTGATATTCTACTGCAAATATTAACTGTACACTCCTAAAATGTCCTCCCCTCCTCGAATCTCTCTTTTTTTAAAGGCTTAGGCTCATGTCATGATTATTTTCTATCCGTTGCTTAGTAGGCTACTAAATTCATTTTGCATTAGATTCCTGTATCATTGTTGGACTCATGATAGTTTATAAAAAGTTGGATTAAAATCAATGCAGCAGGACCAGATATATCATCTCAACGATCAACATTTTGACAATAGATCTGGGTTTGTTATTCTAGCAGCAGCTAAAGTAGAGCTGCTACTCTCAAACACAAATGAGGAGCAATGGGGAGTACAGAGGTCTGCACAGATAAGATCACTTCTTTCTCGCTCCACATCCACAAATTTTTCTGCTTTCATTTTCACACCTAAACTATTTAGGCCCAACCAGTGCTGCCTCCTGTTACATCAATTGAAGCAGTTTGTCAGACTTTCAAATATGATGTGTAAAATCAGATCAGTTTAACATCAATTACATGATATTAAATAAAATCTCATAGTCAGGTTACAGACTCAACTATAGAGCAGCATCACAGAGGTTCATGGTTGCTTTGGTTGAGGGATGATCTTTCTCACCACAAGGCCACCCTGTAACCCCAGCTGCCTAAATAGTCTCATACCAAATGCTTTATCTGAGATGATGGCCGGCAACAGGAACATGGACATTTAACATGCCTCCATGTAAGCCTTATATCTCTTCCCTTTGCTCTCCCACCTCATGATAGCCAGTTAGTCTCATTTCCAATTGGAGCTCGTGTTCCTCCTCTTGCTGATCTGTTTACAGACCAAACACCCGGTAACTGGCCCAAAGTTCGTCTCTGTCTGTTTATGCTGTGAGCCAGAGTACACACGTCAGAACTGAGCCAAGGGATTGGACTCTAGGGAAGAAAGAGCAGAGCGCGGGGGAGCTGCAGGTGCATGAGGCAGAGCCAGAGAGGATTTATGGCGACAGTACCAATTCTAGAGGCATGATGAGAAGAGATCTGATCTCCATGATTCCTCTTCCTGCCAGTAGTCAGGGGTCATAAACTGGATCATCACTGGGAACAAAACAGTAAAGCTCAAGTCCACCTAGAAAAACTAGCTAACCAGCGCTTGTCCATCTTAAGTGGGAATCTCCAGAGCATGATGTTTTTATCAAATTGTCTTGTTTGTGTTTTCCATGAGAAAGTTGGGAACTCTTGGACCGGCTCCATGTCCTCACAGCTCTGTACCTAAAGGAAGTGCCTCCCACAAAAAGGGCTCTTTCGTCATGTGATTGGGCTCAGGGGCAGCCACCCTTCCCATGGTGCTCATGTTCCTCCCTTGTCTCTAGGGGGATGAAGGGCCAGGTTTGCTTCAACGAGGGAAGAACAGAATCGGAGTCGGTGCAATAGCACGAGAGCGAGACAGAAAAAGAGAGACATCTGCTTCTCATCTCAATGGGAAAATTCCCTGATCCTGGAGATTAGGATGGAGTCCCCCAGACAGAGCATGCTGGCTCCTTCGAGGCTCACCATTTGTAAATTGGCTCCCTCAGGCCTTGTTGGCTTTAATCCAGAGTAACTCATTTGAGTGAGCAAACTGCTCTGCTTGCATCGTAGTGACACCCCCCCAACAAGCCATAAAAAAACATGAGTGATCACTGGTCTGATTGTGTTTCTTTCCACATAAAACTAATCTCTAACTAATATTTTGTGGAAATTGTTATAATCTTATAATTCATTCAGTACAAAAGTGAAGGAAAGATGAGTTGACTGCATCTCATGATTGGCCGCACCCTCTTGCAGTCATTCCTCCAGTTACCATGATGCCAAGGGTTGGTGCTCTGTTTATTTTCACTTGATTAGCACTGCACATTTTCACTTGTTCACGGCCAGGGGTGTGGGGAGTCAGTGAGTGGTCTGTGTTCATTCAACACCAGCTCCTTCCAATGTGGTTCAAAACTTATCATGACACCTTCGAACCCCTCCCCCTCCCAACTCTTTCAGATCTACTCTCAAGCTCCCAGACAAGACCCACGTTCTGATCTTTGTTGATCTTTTTGTCAAACACCAGTTTTCAATCATTTCCCAAGCCGATCACCAAGGAGACAAAAAACATTCGCCACTAATAAGGCAGTTTGTATGGTCTGAGAGCAATCATGTCTGTAATCAAATTGATATTTCTGGGATGTCAGTCTTAAAAACACAATGGATGTCCTGGTCTTTATCAGAGATGGATCTTGGAAGGACCTCACACTTGGTTTCTAAAGAAAAGATTCTTGGCTATAGGTAGTGGAGAAGCACGCTGGATACTGGCTCTTACTTAAATCTCTGAAAATGTAATAAGAGCTGTGAAGATCAACATCATCAACAGTGATCAGTGTTTATTTAAATATGAAAACAATCACTAAATTATAAGTACACAATATTTTATGTCTTATTTCATGTAATTATCATCAATTGTTTCCACATATTTGAGGGGTATGAGTGGATTAGCTGAGGTTTTTTGCCTGTGAAATGAAGATGAAATCAGAAACTACAGAGCAAGAAAATAATTATTTCTAACTGCAGGGCAGACAGGCTCCTCCTTTCTCACAACCCCAGCCTCACCATCCTGGAACTTGTGTATTTATTTGCTTATTTTCTTTTTTAGGGTAATGGAAAATTAAACTTCAGCCAGTGTCATTGAAAATGTTTCCTTTTTTAATGGGGAGTCATATTCATTTTGTCACAGAGAACTGAGGCTCATTTGACTGAACCAAGTAGGATGCTCTGGTGAAACCTGTATTTATTCACTAGATTTGCCTCAACTTGATTAATATAATGCATGTCCATCCTCCAGACCCAGTGTCACTGTCTTGGTGTTTTATCCACTCCGGTGGTCCTCATTTATCTGTCCCCTCTGGGCAGAGCGCCATCTGGGATTGGTTGTCTCCACCATCTCCCTGGCAGCAACACTTCAAGACCAGAACCAGATACTTAATCGCAGGAGTAAAACAACAAACATACACATTGTCCTGAGTAAGGAAAACTCCTGTCCCAGCAAGTGCACAGTAGCCACAAAGCATTCAGCTCAGTCTTTTTTTTTTGTCCAGAGTAAATCTACTCATGATAATTATAAAAGGCACTGCAGCCAAATTCCCATCAGTCTGTATTATTTATTATTTCAAGTTATTAACTTTCCCTGGCTCTTTGACCTCCACCGATCTTCTCTCTGCTCTGCTCCCATTTCCTTGTTCCTTGTTCTACAAGCTATAGCTATTTGAGTAAATGTATTTCTTTGCACAAAAATAAATCTCAGTGCACAATTTTGCTTGGCTCCAGTTTGTGTAAATACTTGTGCAGAGATGAACTTCACCTAACACTTGCTCAGGCCACGGCCTACTTTTGTCATTTTTCTCTCAGTGCACCTCTTCTGACAGTGAATTGGTCATTTCACCACAAAATTTTTTCGTTCTCGCTTTGCTGTGATATTTTAAAGATCAGACACAACTTTTCAAAATGCCCAGCTATTCTTCTAAGAAAGCAAAAGTCAAAGCATGTTCATGTACAGTTCATTTACTAGAGTTTATAAAAACTTCAGCTCTGATGTCATCTTTACACTAACTGCAGTGTTATGCAGCTACTGTCAGGTTTGTGATGTATGTAGCTGAGGTGTGTGTTTATTTAGGAAACTTTTTAAAAAATCTTACACAAAGTCCCTGAGGGAGGATAAACAAATTTGAGTTTTTGAATTTTTTTTTTAATCATTCTGTACATTGAAAAAATAAACTACAGCACTTAAGTGCGAGAGCAGTCCAGTAAATCTTGCAGCCTGATTGAATTCATGTTTACCTAAGGATTTCAAGCTTCTAGGAATAAATCTAATCTTGTTGCAAATCAATCTCAGTGCAACATTTCCTATTTAAAGTATTCCATTAGCCTCGGCCTAGCTCCTTTATCTCATTTAATAACATGTCACAGGGCTAAATGAAAGGATCCTGTTGGTTTACAAGGAAGCATGTTTATCGAGCAATTTGAGTACACCTGCTGGCTTTAACACTATATTTATATTAAACAAAATGTGGAGGTTATCATTTTAGGAGAATGTTTTAGCATGAGAGAGATTTTAAAAACATCTAATTTATCTGTTTAATGGGCCAGGCTGAATCACCACCACCAACAGCATCAACCCATGAACTTGTGAATGTGCTCCACATGTGGGACCTCTTAATGGAGTTTAGAGTATCACCACAGGCCTGAGTTATAACCTGCTCTGTTACTGCGGGACCACTTCCGCACAGTTTGCACCACTAGCTCTTCATTAATAAAGCTAACGGCTTTTTTAACTGGTGGTGACACAAGCCATGATAACTCACTCTTAGTACTCTTTTTCCTTCTCTATATTAACAACTGCAGAACCGTATCCTCACGGCTTGTGAAGGTAATGAAATTTTATTTCAGACAAACAATCAGTTTCCTCTGAGTGCTGCTGCTGTACTAGGTTCCCTGCACAGTTAGATGGGAGTACACAGAATCACAAACAGATGCAAAGACCCTAACATAGGATCTGTCTGTGGATGTTAGCAAACTTGAACCAGTTTAACCATTATTTGAGGGAAAATTTGCACTTTATGGGTGCTGGGTGAAATGTAACTTGATCGATCTTCATTTCTAGAACAGTATGGTAGGACTTTCATCCACTGAAGCTATTACAGAAATATTTACTCACTGATTAACAAGTTGTAGCTTGCTTGTTTAGTCTGCTAAGATAGTTACGTGCAGTAACAGCCTCTTGATAAATTCAAGTTCATCTATCCATCCTGCATGAAATAGCGCGAGTGCATTAACTCCCTATTAAACTACAACTTGTCAATTTCACATTTCTGTTTGAACTAATTAAACAGAAGACTTTCTGAGCTTCAATGGTGCTAGTGGTATAGTATATCTTTTTTAAAATTTAGACAGATCCAGGTTAGTTGTTTCTACTTTTTCTGCCAGGCTAGGCAAACCATTTCCTAGCTCTACATGTATTTCCTCAGGCATAAGACTGGAATCAGTCTTCTCATCCAGATCAAGGAAAGAAATTCCCCAAAAGATCTATGTATCAGGTCTTTTCCATTCATTGTTGGTTCTAGTGGAAGCTTTGTTCAACACTAACTACCATATGATTTGCTATAATTGTTTCTCAAATTATACATGATAAACTGAAGCATATTTTTTGTGACATCAAGAATTAAATCCTCATTTAGCCTGTGGTAACTACTGCCAACTGACATTGTGATGTCCAAGACACAGCTGCAAGAAGTTAAATAGTATCTGGAGATTTCTGCAGTGACTGATTCATGACACCTCCAGGCTAAAATAACTTTCAATTGTCAACATGTTGATTGGCTTCCTACAAAAACAAAACAATGCTCACATATGAACAAGAGACCGAGTATGAAAACAGGATGACACCTGATAACCTTGGGAAAATATGGCATAAAAATGTCAATGTGGCATGTACGTGTAAACAGGATTTGGCATGTTTCAAATGAAAGAACTTGTTGTGATATGATGCTAATCACCTTAGGTAACAGTAAACAGCGTTTGCTCATGGCTGGAGCACTTCCTATTTTCCACTTATTTCAAATATAGTTTTCTTCACAATAATACAGTTGGTGTGGGAAGAAAGGATTCATGGTTTGTCACAGCTAATTAAAGGCAGGAAAAAAGAGGTCTGGGTGTTAAATTTTGCCATATCCTGTTTGGGTCTGCTGTCCAGGTGGTTCAACATGAGTAAAATCATGTTACATCATCTCCCAGAATCCTCTTGTTCAGGTTCTTCCCTCCAGTTTTCAGTTTTTCTTGGTTTACATGTTTAAAATATGTATTTAAATTTAGCATTTTGGTTTTTGACCATATCATAAAATGACACACACAAGGAAGAATTAATCTTTAAGAATTACAGTGACACTGTAACTACCTTCTTCTCCCTGAGGGGCTTTAACTATTGTTAATGAGATCCTTCAAAGTAAGGGGCTCTCTGGCTCTCCACCTTCCCTTTCAAGGCCCCAATGTAGAGGAAACCAAAGCTGCCCCAACAATGATGAATGGACATCATTAATGTTGTTCATCTGTTTACCTTTTACTCAGCAATCTGAGAAAATTAGGGGTCAACAGCACAAGGGAAATGTGCTTACTTTGGCACTCCAGTTCCTGAGAGCCACCCATTTGGTCCTCACAACATCAAGAGACTCAGCAGACTGCAAGAGACTTATTAATTTGACCAGTTGACCTTCAATTGCAAAGCCTTATCACAAAACCTAATTAGAGAGGAGGTTTAGCTGACATTTTGGTCCTTATTTTCCATCAGTGAAAGTTTCCAAACATTTTTAATATTATTGAGCACATTGTGAGTCTTTCTCTCCTTGTTATGATAAGAGTGTTTAAAATACAGTAGACAGAACAGCAGCCTATTTCTTTTTTTAAATCTTGTTTTCATTAAAAAGGCATCAGTTAAATGGGTAGTGTCTCTTCAGAATAAATCTTTAAAAAGATGGATACCCAGTCTCAGTAGGAGAGGCCCTTTTTTTATTACCTCCAAACACATTGTTTGACATAGAACAAGACAAGACATATGGTTAACACCATCAAGCTTGGTGATTTTAGTGAAAAACCCATGAGGGCCAGGAGAGAGATCCATCTCCACTCCCCTACAATATCAATCGAGCCAGATTTGTTTGTCCTGTCAGCTTATATTTATAGAGTAAACAATTTGTGATCTTATTAGGCCATATCAGCTGGTGCACCTCTAAAAACACAGATAGATTACTTAGTTGGCAAGACAGCGTTAGGAGTCTGGTTCTATCTGCTGAGCACACAAACAACCCTCTGTGCCTGCTGTAGCAAGGTGGAAAAGGAATGATCTTCAGCTCTTCCATTTAAAATGTCTTTTAGACAAAACATAAAGCTGACTTGCACTACATCATTATAGTCTTACATAACTTTCTAAAAGTGGAGGTATTAATCTCACTACTTAGGAGGGAGAAAACAGCTTCTGTGCCATCTCTGGTTCATCTGCACCAGCAATATTTCTGCAATAAGATGGATAATTAGATAGTCAGAGAGAGGAGATTTATATTGCTGTAAAGGAAAATGTTCACCATCCAGACAATGGCAGTGCAGTGAGAATATGAGGGCAGGACTAAAACAAGATAATACTGAAGTCAAGTTCCCTGAAGAATCACTTCCACTCTGTCTTCTGTCTGACTTTTGAAGAGCATCCATCACTGCAATGTAGAGATACAATTTAGGTAAAGACTACTGTGATATTGCCCAGTATAATTAAAGGAAATGTCTTTCATCGTCATTGACCGTCTGCACTCACTGATGCTCTGGCCAGGACGACTAGATCGTAATGGCTAACCTTTGCTTAAAGTGTCTGAGATATTTAGAAACACCACACTCCTGAGTGTGGTCTGTACAATAGCAGGAGGCAGTGGAGTGTATTCAGCACTGTTGGAGGAATGTGTGGAAGCCCATGAGGAATCCGCTTCATTTCAGGCTTTCTGCAAACACAGAAGTCCCACACTGAAGATTAACTCAATGTGTCAACAGTAATGGAATCTCCCTTTCTGTCTCTGCAAACTTGACTAAACACCAAAGACTCAGAGGAAAATCTCTGTGCATCCTGGAGCCTGGTGCAGCAACAAGTATACCAACCATATCGACACTGAAAAGAATCTCTAAATGTTTATCTTGCCTGAATAGCTCTCACAGAGTCCTCAGAAGAAGTTTCTCAGCAAGTCTTTGTATACTCTGGTGTAAATCACCTGTGGTGTGTAGTCTAGAGCCCAGAAATAAAGCACCAGCAGCAGTGTCAAAAGCTCTGTGATAACCATTTACAGCATCACATAAATTACCACTACATGCTGCAGCTTAAAGTGGCTGTTCAAAAGAAAACTGCTCTCATCGGTGAGTTGGACAGATGAAGCAGGGAAAAGAAGAGGGCAGAGAAGGGGAGGAGATTTTAATAGCCAGCTTGTGAAAAGGTAGTGTGGGGCAATTAGAGGCAAGTGTGTGTTTCTGCGGACTGGAGCTCGGAGCAGGAGTGAAACCCAGACTCTCGGTGCAACTTCAGTTTCCTTTTTTTGTGGTTGTTGTTGTTGTTGTTGTTTTGTTTAGTTTTGTTGTGTTTTGTTTTTTGGCAGCAGCAGCAGCGGAACAACACTTGAAGATTTTTTGGACTGAGCAGACTGCGCTTTTACTGGCTGCCGCTATTTCGGGCTGCAGACAATAGCCTTTAAAAACACTGTGCTTCGGCTCGCTTTATTTTAAATGTGAATACAACAACATTTTTTCTTTCTTTTTTTTTTTTTTTTTTTTTTTTTTTTTTTTGAGGGCATTGTTTTATTGCCCCAGCTCCTCCAGTTCGCCTCCAGGGCCTTATTCATTAGTAAGCACAATCTTCTTCATCAGGTTACACGCGGCAGAGGACTACGTGACTTCACTCATTCTCAGAATTTCTCCAAAGCGGGAACAGATGACTTGGAAATTCCCAGTCAGCATCTTTTTTCCTTTATGAGTATTTTGGGGACTCTTTTGTTGGATTGTGTTATTGTGAGCATCGGGAGCCTCCGCCACCCCCGCCCCCGCCCTCTCCACCCGCAGACCTCGCGAAATGAAACTCGGCTTTGTCATCAAGACTGCGGTGGCGCTTTACCTGCTGCTCTCACCTGCACAGGTAAGGTTTGCATTCAGACGATCTCGGCGAGAAAAGGAGGGGAGACCTGTTCTGCGGCGTTAACAGCAAAGTGATAATGTAGTCAAAGGCTGGTGTGCGTGTTGTGGGAGATGCTGATGTTCCGGTATGAGTCCAAAAACGTAGTGAGTTAATAATGAAGCGATAAGGATCCAGTGTGCTGTGACACCTTGAGGCCGTTTTGAATGGGCGCCATCCTGCTCACTTCATTCATAAGACGGAACGTGACAAACGGCATCACTCCCTGTGGAACACATGATGCGAAGTGACTCACTGTTTTATTTGGCCAAGCTTTCTAAGCTTATAATTACAGCCGCATCTAACTTAAAAGGCCAGTTTCACAGACGTGGATTACGTTCACTCCTGTATGATTAGGGCTTTTTCCCCCTTTGTCTCTGTAGATTTCCATCAAGGGAATGCTATGATTTCTATTTTTGTAAGAAACTATATTTAAATTGCATATCTCTATAATATCTATAGAATAATTTGTTTGTCTCCTCATTTAAATGTATTGATTTCACTGATTCTATTTTATTGCTGTCTTTCTTAAGCACTTTGCACCATAAGTGCAAAATAAAGATTAGTATTAAGATGAAAAAGTGTAAAACAGGTAAAAAGAAGGTTTAGACTTGAATCCTTCTGATGGACAGTTTTTCTTCCTGTTCTGAAGAGTGAAACATCAGGACGATAAGGATGAACCAGTGTGTGTGTGTGTGTGTGTGTGTGGGTGGGTGTTTGTGTCTATTGAAACATTTCAGGCTAGTCATATCACTGTCAGGCGACAGTGAATTAGTACAAAGCTTTTCTGTTCCCTGTTGCCAGGAATTGCCTTTTAGTCTTTTAATGAAAATGTGCCAGAACAGGACAGAGCTGAAACTGGAGTGAGGCCTTTTTCAAAGACTCTGTGTCACGCTATGGAGACACTTGTAAGAGGATGTGCATTGGACAACAGGACTTGTGCCAACTAACGCTCAAGCTCTTGAACCTATTCAGTCTCTGATTTCCACCCTAGGTTGCTGAGGGCTGGCAGCTGTTTCTGATGGCTCTCATGTTTAATGTAAATCCAGGCCATTTCTGTCATTCCTATTCACTGTCACTATCACACTCCACACACTGCAGCTGCCTGTTCAACTAAAAGTAACGCTGAAGCAGTCTACCTTTTGCCAGGCTGTAGTCTTCATATAAAATTATTACACACAGACTCAGACAGGCTCTCAAGGTTGGGAAAGGCTCCATGTCCCCCCAGATTGTCTAACTGGAGACTTTGCAGCTGTTGCTGAGTTGAGGGTGAGTGGGAGAGGCATGGGATCACCACATCTCCACTAATCCTCATAATCAGCTCATGGCCTGCTTAGTCAAAACAGGAGTGACAAAATCCAGGGCCATCAACATGTAGTAGGCTAAATGGCCCCCCACTGCCTTGAAGACTGATAGGAAATGTAAACAGTTCATTTTAGAGATTCAGCGTCAATTCTTTCATGCAGACATGCTATGAGGATCTCAGCTTGTTTTTTCTGAGATCTGAATCCTTCTCTAACCCTTCAGTTGCCATTAATATCTTTTTGTTGAAACATCACCTGAAAAAGGAAAGATTGTTCTGTTTTGCTGCTTCACTGCAAACAAGCACTTTGGGATTTTTAGCCTTGAATATGTTTGAGGAACTAAATATTTCACATTTTAAGCAAACAAGTGACACTCACAGTAGCAGCTCTTTTCTGCTTATAGTGACAAAATGAGACTGTTCTGGTAGGTGTCTGCCCTGCCAGCTCCCACAGTAAACTGTCAGACTAGCATACCAAAGTGGAAAAAGCAAACATTGGCCATGTGGTTGGGAATGCTATTTATAAATGTCTTTCTTTGGGATTCTCTAAATATGTGCCACTAATTGATAATGATGATTCTTCATCGCTGTCACAACTGGAGCTGCCGTCAGCAGCTCTGTGGCTCATGCAGTCATTCATGTTTGCTATGAAATGTGGAGCAGCCAAGAGAGGGTGGGGTTAAGTTTAACTGCTTAATCATTCTGCTTTACTACCAAGGATTTACAGTAGAGCTCAGTGTGTGTGTGTGTGTGTCTTCATAATCATGTTTTTCTATTAATGGAAATCTATTGTCATTTAAATGTTTGATTATATGGGGCAGATGTTAGTTGTTATTGCTGTATAATGAGTCATACTGACTAGTTGCACTATAGTGTTACTCAACCTGCTTCGCTTGTCGCCTCTGAGACAAAGCAATGTCTCCTCTGACACTTTTAGAGACATGGAGGAGACAAAAATAAAATATAAATTGTCAGGTTACAGTATTCACAATAAGAAAATTAATTATGACAAATGTCTGAAAAAATTAACATTGTCTTGTTTACCTCTCAGATATATCTAGTGACCCCTTTTGGGGTCTCAATCCATATGTTGGGAATCCTTGTTGAACTGTAAGCATTGACAGTAGTTGTTGCAATAATGAGAAAGCACAATAGTTTAAGTTAATAACAACATCAACATAAATATTGCTAACCTTAATATGTGCAGTTATGATTCATTCTCATGAAGCTCTGCTGGTCCCATGTATATATAGTGTGACTCTTGACTGTGGGTGGAAGCACCTGGGTTTCCCTTTTGAACAATGGTGGCCTCTTAGTCACCCTGTCACCCGAGTTGTCAACTAGAGAAGATGACACAACTGCCATCCACCGGTTATTTTGCTCACATTCCTTGACACACCATTTTCCTGTTTGATGTATTATTGGTACTTCCTGCATATGTCGTGTGTGCACAGTTATGAGTCTGTGTTTAAGCCACAACAGTGTGACTATCACTGCCCAGATCCTGTCTGTACTGCACTCTGCAGATTCAAGGAGCATTGCCAATAACTGCAGTACCTGTTGCTTCCTGCCCATTTCACAACTTTCCCCAATTCATCAGAAAACCACTGGAATGCTGTATATACAATACCTCTCTTTTATCACCATTGTGATTGTGTGTATCAAAAATGCAGGTGAAATCTTGCATCAACACAACCAAACCTGACTGATATTAGTCATTAGTTTCCATGAAGAAACACTGCAGTGCAGGAGGTGCTGCAGATTTCAGCTCAAACCCTTGAAAAAATATTCCCATTATATTAAGAAAATCAGTGAAGGATAAGAATTATAAGCCTCTTTGGAATGAGATTATGAAATTCTTTGTTGGTGTCTCTTTTGAAATTCAGCACTTTCTTTGAGTAATGCCACAGAAACCAGATATGGGAAACACTTGATTTGTCAACTTATCACTTCTGCAGCAACTCTCTCACAAAACACAAAATAAAAAAGGCAACAAGCCTCACCTACTGCTCTTGTATCTGTGTTTGTGGGAACATGACATGACACAGGTGTTTCCTTTACATCAGCACCAGCAGCAAAGGAAGACTTGTGTTTGACCATCTGCATAGCACACGTGTCTGTGTTTGTGCTCATGGTGTGTTTTTCTCATTCTTGATCATGTTTAGCTCTAAGTGTAGATGGTGGCATGTCACATTTCCAGTTGTTACAATGCAATTACAAAAGAAGGGGGGTTTCTTAAATCACCAGAAAACACAGTGTGTGGGTTTCAGTTTTTGTCGGGATGCAGCTCAAGGTATCAACAATCGAACATGAAAAAGTCAAGTTCCACCTTCCCCCTGTGTCTCTACTTCTCTCGTACACTTGAACATCTTCCTAGTTGAGATGTTTGCATGAAGCCATGCAGTAATAGTGACTTGCAGACTGATCAGGCTTTTCTTTGCATTGTTGTGGAATACCTATCTAGTTGTAATGCCCCAACCCAGGGGAGAGTCTCCATCTCAATCAGGAAATATGGATTTCTCCTTCCTTCTGTGGAGGAGGAGGAGGAAGAGGAGGAGGAGCAGTGTTGCTTGGGGCAGCAGTCTACTCAGTGAGCTTTAATCTCCCATCTGGATGTAATTTACTGTGGTTTACACAGGGAGAACAGCGTTTACTGTAATAGAGACCACAATTACCACCGGTCAGCCTTATCTCCAGACCTGTGTTGTGCATGTATGTTTGTGGATGAGTGCACGGTTTGTTCAGTGGTGTGTTTGTGTGTCTTTTGGGGGACATTTGTGCATGTATTAATGGAGTTATATTGAGGAAATGGTGTTCATCTAAATCAACATTTATATAGACCTTTACCTCTCCCCTGTTTTTTACTACTTCCAGAAAACATGGTAGTTTGTTACCAGACTTACTGTCAAGGACAAAATAGTTCTATTAAAGAGAATTATTATCTTTATCTTGACAAAATAAGATAAAGAGATGAAAAGATCGATACATGTCTGTGCATGAAATAAGCAGGACAGGGTTAGCATATGTTAGACGCTGCCCTGTAATCTGTAGAAAAGCTGTGTAAAAGTGTAAAAAGGACAAACTTTTATTTACAATGGGTTAGATGCCTGACTACTTCTTATCCAGGCCAAGTCATTTCCTGGAGTCTTGTTGTCATTGTGACGCCAGGCAACCCTTAGAGGGAAGTCACTGCAACCTGCCAGGCCTTTATGCTACATACTCAAACTCAGGATTTCAAAGGCTCCATTCACCCAGGTGACCTGAGAAATTGGGGGAAAAAAGTTGTGGCACATCTATTGCATGTCTGTTGAAGTTGCTGGTGTGTGCTCTGTGATCACAAGCCCTGACCTGACCACCCTAGAGACCCAGCTGGTTACTGTCAGACCTGTAATAGCAATGCTGTCATTTGCAGTTTCACCCATCTTGTGTATACAAAACAGAACTCAGATTTCTTTAGTAGTGGTGGAGAATAAATATAGCGACCTACAGGCCCTGTGAGAGGTCTGAGAATTAATGTGGTCATGGTGTTGATGATGTGGAATCTGGCTCACAATAAAAAAATGGATTAGGGAGATCAGTGAGGCAGGGAGGTAGCTCTGTTTCGCCCTCGTCTAGCTGTCTCTGTGTTTGTATTCACTCTCTCTGCACTAGTGCTCTCTGCCCTGTGTGGTCTTGTGTTCAACGTTTAGCATTAGTAAAAACCAGGACACAGTCCTCTCTGCCAGGCCTATATGTTTTTAGTGAGTTGGAGATGCAGGTGATTCACTGACCTCAATTATGGCCAGGCCTGACTTGGCTTTTTTTTTTTTTTTTTTTGCTCAACTTCCGCATAGCAATCACCAAAATCAATTCAAGAACCAAAAGCTTGCATCTCATCTGAATGTTTATCCACTCTTTTACCATCACCGAATAAGGTTAAGTTTTAACCTTTGGAAAGCCTTGTAAATAATGGCATTATGCCCTGTAGCCAGGATCATTGTTTGCCAGAGTCAGAAAAAAGAAGAAAAAATTAAAGAGAGAGGTTTTCTAATACTCAGCTCCCTTTTGCTCAAAAGGAAACCAAGCACATACTGTAGCTGAACTGTTAGCTACTTTGAGCGCCTTGTCAGTCTTTGCCTCGTAAGTGCTACCTCTGCCTAGAATACACCACTACAGCCATAGTAGCTGTAAATTTGGAAATCCACATGTGCCAGTAGCTATTACTGATAATAACATGTTTGTGGTTTAAAATTTTCACTTCTTTTCACACTAAAATCCACATTTGCCTGCTCCAGCTGCAAGAGGTCACTAAACTACACAAAATATGGCTAAATTGTGGTCTAATCTAGTCTTCTAGTTCTAGTCTTTTTTAGCCAAAGTGTATTGGCTGGTAACCATAGCCTGCTCCTGACTTTGATGTGTATAAAATACAAGCACATTGTGATTCTGTAACAGATACTGATATGTCTCAGAGCCTTAGCTCTGTTTTGAACAGCATAATTCAAATCTGTTGGCACTGTCAACTACAAGAAGTATGACCCAGCATGCCACTCATCATTTGTGAACTCGTGCATTTATAAAAAAACATCTCTATTCTGTTATTCTGTCATCACTATGGATATGTCAAGACAAAATTTTAATACAAATCTGGTCTGACAATGATTCATATGGTAGCATCTCATTCCCTCAGATTGAAAAGAAAATGCTTCATTATGAGAATTCCACTTCCCCCAGTTTCAGCATACATGGAAATGAGAAATGCATGGCTCACCCATTACAGTCATTATTTTGCAACTAAAAGGAGAACAGAAACCTAGACGAATTGGTCTGGTTTTGAATGACTCTCCAATCCAGTTGCCCAGGAGGAGTCCTGTCTTTTTAGGCTAAACTGTCAAAGAAAGTTGTCTGCATTTGATTTGCAGTACTTTACTGTAGTATGTAGCATATACAGCCTGGCTTGAATCCACATTTTCTTGGCAACTGACCATGGTACCTGCTGTTGAATTCCCCATCACCCCTCCCCTTTCCCTGCTTGACCCTCAAAGTTGAAAAACCTTTTATGATCATTATGCTGGGTCCCCATCATGTTTTATTTTTGCTCCCTACGCACACTGCCTTTCCTTTGACAGATGGAGTTAAGCAAGGAGGTTAAAGATGACGCAGTTCAGCTGTGTGGGAGTGGAGAGTAATGAGCCCTCTGTGGCCTGACAGCAGGAGCCCAGGGACACAACAGGTCCTCTGATCTGACCCAGAAGATGGAGCAAACTCTCAGCCAGCAGCTTACAAACCTATGCTGGAGACTTCAGAAACTAGAAGACTATACAGCATTGTAATCAAACATGATGAACCATAATGATACAGTTTCATTACTGCTGTAAATGCAACAGATGTTTTATTCTGCAACTTACTGGTCAGCAGCGGCATAAACAAAGTGTGTTGCTGTTGTACAACTGTGGAACAAAGACCAGGGACCAAGGACCAGAGAGGCATGAGAGTCCACAACTCTCATTACATATCCAACATGTTTATTATCAATTGAGATTATTTTAGATTACCTTTTAGATAGGAATCCCCTGCTGAAAAGATTAGACATTTAATCAACAACAACAACTTTATCATGTGATTAAATTACCAAGTGCCAGTCACATTTCATTCATGCTCATTTCATTTCATTTTTAATGTTAAGGTAACATTTTGGGCCCTGGAACATGAGATGGGTATTTGATTTTTATGCTATTTAAGTAACACACACACACACACATATAATGGCAATAAAGTATTTGATAATTAACTTAAGTGTTAATGGTGCGCAGCAGCAGAGGTCAGAGGAGAATGGCCAGACTGGTTGGAGCTGACAGAAATGCTACAGGAACTTATATAACTACTCTTTACAGCTGTGGTAAGCAGAAAAGCATTTCAGAATGTGCAACACATCGAACCTTGAGGTGGATGGCTACACACAAAACAACACGTCAGGTTCCACTCCTGTCAGCCAAGAACAGAAATCCGATGCTGCGGTGGGCACAGGCTCACCAAAACTGGACAGTTGAAGACTGGAAAAAAAGCAGCCTGGTCTCATGTAGTCTCACTTGTCTCATGAATCTGGATTTCTGCTGAGGTACTTAGATGGCTTGGTCAGAATTTGGCATCAATAGCATGAATCTCTGGACCCAACATACCTTGTGCCAACAGTCCAGGCTGGTGGTGGTGTAATGTGGGGAATATATTCTTGGCACATTTTATACCCCTCAATACTAATAAATCATGGTTTGAATGCTAAAACCTATCGAAGTATTGTTGCTAACCATAACAATCTCTTTATTGCCACAATTTACCATCTTCTAACAGCAACTTCCAGCATCATAATGCACAATGTCCTAAAGCAAAATTCACCTCAAACTGGTTTCATGAACATAGCAATGAGTTCAGTGAACTTCAGTTAACTTCAGTGGCCCCAGTCACCACATCTGATTCCAGTAGAACACCTTTGGGATATGGTAGAACAGGAATTTGGGAGCATGAATGTGCAGCTGGCACATCTGCAGAAATGATGTAATCCTGTCAACCTGGAGCTGACTCTCACAGCAATGTTTCTAACAACATTCAACAAGTGCTTGGTGTTTATATTATATATATTTTTATATTTCTTTACAAGATTGTGTTACTTCTGTCCACAGATGCTTTTGGCTCTCTTGGTGTTTAATCAATTATTCACATGATTCAAGATAGTTTACATTTTTGTATTTTAAATCAATCCTGCTAACTCAGCACAGTGGAGATATTTTTTCTTCTGTGCAATGGTAATCAAGGTTGTTTTTCTTTTGTTGTTGTTTTTAGTTAGTGTGTCTTTTCCACACTCTACGTGTTTGCATGCAATACAGATGATTTTGTTTGCTACGACTAAAATAATTTATCGTGAAGTCAAGCAAAGTTAAGTTTATTTGCAAAGCCTTTAATCATAGTTAGCTGCAAAGGTCTTAAAGGCCACATTATTAAGACAATAAATGAAAACACATAGCAATGTTAGACCCTCACAGTGGACAAGGAAAAAGGTCACCATGGAACAAAGTGAAACCTTGAGAGTGAAGTGAAACCATTAGAGGCTTACACAGAAAGTGATCCTGCCTGTGGGGTTTATTCAACAAGTTTATACACATATTTACCTAAAGTGGTTCTCACTCTCTGTAAGAGCTGAATTACCTTCGACTCACCATTAATCACACAGTTAATACTGTGAGTGCACAAGGAGGAGGGAATGACTACGTGAGGATCCTCATGCAGTCTGTTATAATCTGGCAGCTTCTTGTGGCCAGCTCTCTCCTCTGTTCTCAACCACAGGAGGTTGCCAAAGATGCTTCCTCGCCATGTCAAGGCTTAACCCATGACCAAGGTCAGAAAATCCTACCCACCTCACCACATTCTCAGCAGCAACCGAGACCAGAGCCAAAAAGTCCTTGTGATGTGGAGCAGTCTCATGAACACCCATAGACGTGAAGCAAGAGAGCAGATGCCAATTAACACTGGAAAAGGATTTATTTTATCAGCCTGGCGTTGCTGCAGAGGATGAAAAAAAATGAATCAATGTCCCAGAGAGTGGAAGTGACTTTTAACAATAACTTAAACTGAACTGTGACTTTCCCATGCTGTGCATAAAGAATATTCTGCAAGTGGAGCTTATATCCTGTGGTGCTGCTGTAAAACTAGCACAGTTCAGTGAACGCCACTCTATAGAAAAACCATGCTGTCAGCAACAGCTGTACACTTTGGCCAGATGACTGGCCACTTTGAAAAAAAAAGGAGATGCCTCAACAGTTCCCTTAACACAGGGAGGACAGAACCCAAGTAGTTGACTGGAAGCTCTTGTGTATCTATTGATTTGAAGTCTGTCGGACACTATGTTCTGAGGCAGAGAAGACAGATTGTCCCCAAATACACAGACCTGCCTGACACTTATCTTAGGGACGGTTCTTCAGGAACCGCTGAAATGTTTGTGTGAGTGTGAATGCATCATCATCATCAAAGCAGGACATTCCTCTTTAATCACATTGTTTGGGTAAAAAAAATGACTGAGTATAGCATTGTGCTGACAGATGCTATCCTCACTCTCAAGCTAATTTTGGTTCATAACAGGAAGTGGATGCAATTTAGCAACAGACAGATGGTGTAAAAAATCCTACCTTCCATCATCTGGTAAAGTCCTTGCGTGTGAAAATTGGCCTAACATTTTTCAGTTAAGCTTACCATCAGTGTGTACACAGACAGTGATACAGTATAAAATTCTGTGTGTCTGTGTGTGTGTGTGTGTATGTGTGTGTGTGTGTGCATGCGCTGTGAGTGAGTGTCACAGTAACACTGATATGTAACACTAGTGACGAGGAGGAACTGCGAAAGCAAGGCAGGTTGTCTGCCGCCTGTCCTGTGCTGTCTGCTGGAGGGTATTTTGATCAAATGTAGCTTTCCCTTCCTGAGATGGAGTCAACTAGAGGTTTTGTGTTTTCCCAGGCGAATGAGAAATGAACTCTGTTTATCATTGGATGATGGGAAAAAATCAAGACAGAGGAGGAAACCATTAATGGGAAAATAAATAGAGTTGAATCTTACACCACAGGAAACAGGTTTTGAACCTAAACAGTTGGGCACGCAGACGAAAGTGATATATATGAGAGACTGAATCTGCTGTTTGTCAGAAAGACTTTTTCACTGCAAAGTGGAAAAAAAGGTGTATGATCGTCCACTTTTTTTTTTACTGTAATATCAACTGTCACCACTAGAGGACAAAAACAAAAGTGACTGTTGTCTTCATATACAGGAAATTTTGTATGTATTTAATGTTCCAGTTTGAAAGTTGTGGATTAAGGAGGCATGTAATGTGTTAACATGTTACTTTCTTCTGTCTGAATTTGTATATGTTCACTTTTATATTTGTTTCAGTCTCCACTGTTTAATTTGGATGTTTTGTGTGTCTTGCAGAGTCTACCTTTGGTAAGCATAAACAGTACAACTGAAGGTAGGAATTAATATTTATTTTTGTTTAGTTGTATGTATTTGTTTATGATATAATAATAATTGTTTATAATTATAATAAGATAATTAATGAAGATTACTTGAAAAAGTAGTCCAAACTGTTTTGCTAAGATGCTGTTTTTACTGTGCTTGTGGTAGAAAGTCAGATGGATGCCAGTCCAGACAAAGTACCTTTAAACAAAGGTGTATTCACCCACACTGTGTTTGTCCAGGACTGCTGATTAATATAAAACATGTACATACATTTGTTAATGAATTTGATCTGAATTTATAGAATACCAGGACATGTCTGCACTAGCAGGGAATACTTAACTGCTTACCTCCTACCCTCATATTCTCCTTCTTCCTCATAAAAGAGAGATAAATTAGATGTTAGAGACTTGTAGAACTTGTAGCCAGAGAGGATTAAGAGGACATGCAGTCAGCTCATGGAGCAGTAACTGGCCACTCAACTGGCCTTTTGCGCTGTACAACATTACGGTTCATGGCCTCATCTCCCGTAAATGCTTCCCTAGCTGTCTCCTCCCAGCCTGTCTGCTTTTATAAACAGCTGTTGTGGTGTCAGGCTCCATTCAGTGACCCAAGGGGTCACTGCAGTCCCAGAGGTGCCTGCTGGGCAACTCATAGCTCCAGATCCAGCAGGGTTCTGTTCATAGCCATGTTTCCAGTGTTTGTTTTCTCTTCCCTCTCTGTTTGTTCGACTGTAGTCATCCCTGTTCCTCCCACACAGACTGTGCAACTGGGACACTTTCACACATATACTCCCACAGGAAAGCGTACTGTACATTATACAAACATTTTTACTCCAAATGATAACCGGATACACAGTTGCATATTGCAACTGGTTTCAGGTTTCTGGTTTCAGGTTTCCTCATGGTATGAGGATGACATTACTGGATTATTGAGGTAATTACTGCTACTGTTTGTGTACAATAGCATCATCAACAGCATAATTTGCTTTCAGTAGCTGTAAAAGGGTTTTTTCCTGGCACTTCCAATTAAGCTTCAACACCCTGACATACACAAACTCAATTGTGCAAGTCTGCTGCACTCTGCACTGTGACAGCAATAAAGCAAGACAGATAGGTTTCCAGATAATAATAATACTGCTTTTATACAAATCGTGTATTAATTTGCCCAATCTCCACTTGTCACAAATATTGACCAGTGAAAAAAAGACTCCTCAATAGAAACACAAGCTGACTGGTTTGTAAATCCAAAGTGGCCAAAAATTCAACCTCCTATTCTCATTCACAGTGTTAATGTTTCAAGAAGTGTGGGGTCGCAGCTTCTGCCGGACCATTGAGAAGCTCGTGGAGGTGGTGCAGGAGTATCCAACAGAGGTGGAGCACATCTACAGCCCCTCCTGTGTGCCGCTGGTGAGGTGTGCAGGTTGTTGTGGGGATGAGAATATGGAGTGTCATCCCACCCACACCACAAACGTCACCATGCAGGTAAAATAATAGTCTAGTTCAATATAATTGCTCTTGTTAAGTTTGTAGGGATCCATTACTGCACCTACTTTATTTGCTTTTGTTGATAATCTTACCACATTTTATCCCCCAGCTTTTGAAAATCAGGCCATCAGAGTCAGGTCAGGAATATGTTGAGATGACGTTTGTGGAGCATCAGACATGTGAATGTAGGTAAGAAAACAAGTCATAATTTATGACATGCAATATTCATAAGTATGCAATTACCAACTCTAGAAATGACATTCGTATACTACAAATTTGAAACAGCAAAGCAATGCCACTGAGTTAAATTTTTTATCAACATAATAATTTTCTCATTAAATCTATTTGCCAAGCTGCAATATGTACACACTGTATCTGCCAAAACTTCACTGACAACATGTCTCACTTTTTTTTCCAACAATATCCATTCCTACCTCATGCTAGCTCATAGCAGCTAACACATGACAATGTTTTTATGGTTGGTATTGTGCAACAAGAGAGAAAGAGCTTGGTTCTGGTCAGATGCTGAAAAAGTCAGTGGAGACTGTAAGCATGAGATGAGACATGTTTACCTCATTAGCACTTAACCAAAACCACAATCTTTTCCTAACTTTACAAAAAGTGCTTTTGCTGCCTGAATGTAACAACACAAACCCCTGTCTCCATCGACCCCACCCTCCTCCAAATGACGTATTTGGTGAAACAAATTAGGAGTATATAAATGTCATTTCTAGGAGACAAGGTTGGCAAATACTTACAATGACTCAAATAATATTGGCCTTGAATAATCTTTTTAATTTATCAAAACATTTGTTCCTCAGAGTCAGGAAACCTGTTGTGAAGGTTGAAAGGTAAGAACATGAATACACTGTAGTAATGCCAATTTTAGATTTTTGAGAATAATTTTCCCATCTCAGCAAACAGAGGCTTATTGGTGATTTTGTTCTTGTTGTAGGAAAAGGCAAAGAGGAAGAGGAAGGAAGCGAAAGGAGAGACAGAAAATGAAAGAATGTGACAGGTGATGGCACAGTCTTGGGAGAAAGAATTAAAATCACCTCCAACTATCAATTATCAGCATTCAAAATGCATTTTACTCTCTTGTGTCCTTTAGGTGCCAGATCCCTCGCAGGTAACTACAGTGGTGACCCAACCCCCTGCTGCAGTGTGGCTCATTATTTATTTCCAGCCCAGTGGCGGCATCATGAGTCTCCTCCACTAATCTATCAATGCTGCGTCTGCAGCCAAAGACTCAAAAAGCTGGGGTGTTTTGCTGATGTGCCCTCCTGCTGATGGGCAGTGCGTTTGTATTGACAAGGTTCAACAGGAAGTGTGTTTTTTAATTGGTGGAAACACTGCTGTTACACACCTGACACAATGGATATCCCTGGGAGCCAGTGCAATGTAGAATCAAACAGACTGATGCCTTACCTTTTATACTAGTTATTACTGTATCAGATATTTTAATTTGTTGATTTCTTTGGTATTTAAAAGTGGTTATGTTAAAATCGATATTTATTAATACAGTGTTTATATTTGAACCAGCAACCTGTAAAAAGTTTGTCAGTCTTTTTTCAAATATTATCCAAGAGAGCTTGACGTGTCATAGCAGCATATGTTGGACTGAGTGTGCAGATGCTCTGCACGTGCAGTAATGAAATGTCTCCCTCTAGTGTTTTATGGAACCAGTGTTGAAAACTGCTGTACATGACAGTATTTTTGTCCATCAAATAAACAAATAGGATTAGACATAGGTCATTGTTGTCAAACACAATCAATCACACAATCATCTTATAGGCATTAATCTTTAAATTAATAAATCCACTTACTCTCCACTGCTCCATGTGACTAGACATGAGTTGGAAGTGTTTTACTCCCAATTCACATCTAAATAAGAATGATTAATATCACTATTTATCAGAAAGGTTTATTAACTGAAGATGTCCACAGAAGATTGTGTATAAATAAATGTATCAAATTGTGAAATATCCAAGTTGTTCTTTGAAATATCCTTTTATTGCTTGTGTTTGGTGGACAGAATAGAATACTATCTACAGCTGCTTCATAAATAAACAAACCTCAGCCACATGGAATCAGTTTATTATAAAATACACCAGGAAGTGTGCGGGAGGCTGCAAGGTGGACATGACAAAGCCCAGTATGGGTAAATCAATACAGTAATCAATACCATCAAGCAGCCCTTGTTTGATATTGATGTCTGTAAAGAATATTGATAACAATTATTACTATTTTGTTGTTATGTGGTTGCAAAGTTTTCACAGATATATAAGAAGTATTTCTGTTTGTGTATGTATCTGTTTGTGGACCCTGGTGACACATGACTCACACTCGCCCACACCACAGGTGTCTTCCTCTGTTTTTGAAAACACCGCAGTAAAGAAGGCACCAACTGAAGTAGTTATGTAAAATCCGGTGCTTTGAATTTTTCTCCATGTATTACAGAAAAGGAAATCTCTATGAAAATGTAAAAAGTAACATTTCTACTGTTTTAGCATTTTATTTCATTTAAATATTTATTTTGTCATTAAAATGTTATGGTTGTCAGCTTGTCTTGTGATTTATTTTAACAAACACATACTAACACATACAAATGAGGAGCCTAATGATAACTTACCTTGAAGTGAATTACTGTTAATATCTTTTTCACATTGTCAGGAACAATAGCTCTCTACCACATGGTTATTTGTTTTTATAAATCATCATATTTAATTAAAATTAAAAGAAAACAACTGTTTAGCCCATAGTTAGGGCTTGAGGGGCCACATCATCCTGCAGGGGCCGCACCACCCAAAAATCAAGCGCCTCTGTTGCCTCATCATCTGGATCAGACCCGTTTCCCTGGCAACTCCTTTGCCCAGTCACGTTGAAGCAGGGCCTCTGGGCCCTCTGTTTTGTCTAAAAGGTCCCTGGACAATCACTGATGTATAACCCATCCTCCCTTGGCGTTATGTTTCTAAAACGAATACATTGGAAGAGTCTGTACTGTTTTTGGAGATTGAAGCTTTAGTGCCTTGGATTAATTGCAAAAACAGTTGAATTTTAAAATATATATATATACGCGCTAAAGCGGAAATTGCACTGGAAAACTGCGGTTGCCTCTAAGACCCCGCAGAGGAGCACAGTTTTGTGCAGCTTTAACAAGGCGTAGCTAACGTTAGCTTGACAACAGGCGAGTTTAACGACAGGAAAACTATAACCTTGGATGCCACTTTAAACGGATAGATGTTTTCAAGAAAGCGTAATATTGGTAAGGATGGTAAAAATTATACTATTAATCGAATGTGTTTTAGTACAGTGATGAGTTTGTTGGTAAGCTAAAGCGTTAACCTAGCTAACTGTGCTAACAGCGAGCAGGGCAGGAGCAAGGTAGTAAACAGAAAGACTGTGTCGTGGCTACAAACAGCTAACGTTACTGTTGTTAATTTTGTATTTCACCCACTGATACATTGTTACTTTTGCAGATTAGTTGTCTTGACAAGTTAAAATTAACAGCCAACAAAGTTAGCAACAACAGTCGCTAGCTGCATTAAGATGTTATAAACACTGGCAGTCCTGACACCCTGTCAGTGCTGTTTATCGTTTACCTTGACAGCTTTTCTTCTCTATCGTGTGCTATATGTTGCATACGTTTAATCACGGAAAATGGTGAAAAGCATCTTATATCAGTCCTGTAGTCAGGCAGGCTGGTTGTGTGGGAGGGTCTTGGCCTTTGGACGCCAACCCTAGATCAACCAATGATCATAATTAAAACATGATTACGAGGATTACGAGGACCTTTTTCGTGTCCTATTCAAAATATTATGTCAGCCTATCCAGGCTTTTCTCCGTGAATGAAGTGGACAAAGCACCTTTCAAAGTAACGATAGGCTTAATACAGTACAGGCACAAAGCTCGGGCTTTAAACGTACTGTGCAGTTCAGTCACAACTGACCTACTGACAGATCAGTTATTTGTCGATAATTTATGTAAGCACTTATTAAATAGTAGTCAGTTCTCAATTACCTCTACATTGAGACGTCAAAATGACAGAGGGAGATTGAAACCAGCCAAATAATACAGTGTAAATGATAGACACACAACATTAAAGTTACAAGTTGTTTGTGTCTTTTTACTTTTTTAGTCTCAGTACCTATAGTCTTTGCTGTTACATACCCAAAGTAAAAACAAACTGAACTTTATCTGGGCTTCTAATTGTTTTGACTCTTAACTCCCCATTTTTCCAGAGCAAACAAGCATGAGCAGTTTTAGTAGACCCAACAGACAAAGGACACCGGCATTCGCCAGGGCAACACACCTTGGATCATCCAAGCCTGACCTGGAGAGAGATTCAGGCTTCTCAGGTGGGTTCAGTTATCTTGCTTCACAGTGATAGACATTTGAGGTTTTTTTTTTATATAGATGTTTTATTATTCTATATTTTTTGAGGCACACATGGTGGTATTATCAGTGTGGCACAGCTGTGAAGTGATTTAAGTGCATATCATTTGTATTTCCCTGATTAGAAAAAAATCAGGGAAATACTAATAATTATGTCAAGACATAAACAAGGTCAAGTGAGTCAAATCAAATCTGGGGATCTAGGTCACATTCTCTATGTAGGCTATCCTCTAATGGGGCAGTTTTTCTGATGACCTTTATTTCCACTATGAAGACAGACCTGGATTTGGTTTAATCCTCTTCGTTAGGTTGATGGTATCCTCTGCTCTAGAGGTGCTTATCTGCATCTGTGACTGTTTCATGATATCAATAGTCTGTGTTGGTTACTGCACACAATAGAAAGGTCTGTTGCTTTTAAACATGATGAGACCCATATGCTTGTTTTTCTCCCCTCAGATGCCAGTTCTGAGTACCTCAGTACACTCGATCTGACTGACTCTGAAGATGCAGGAAGAGCTGGGACCATATTAGGCCAGGACCCGTCTGGTCCACAGGTTGCTCTGATGGGTGGCTCATATGCTGGACTGTCTCCAATGATCATCATGAACAACTTTGTTCTAAATCAGGTAAAATGCAGCAGTGTATATTTGTCTCTGCCTAGCACTATTTATTTCATTACTCCTAGAAGATTTAACATTGGGCTTGTTTGACACTTCAACTTGACCATCAATAAGTGGTTTACCATCATTTGAGGAGAGCGTAACAAGATGAAGCAGTTGAAACAACACAGATGTAATCTCAAGTCTAAAACATGTTGGAAATATGGCATTTATCATAGTTTTATGTATTGATTTAAGGAACCGAACAGTCTTATTGCTCATCACTCCACATGTTTTTGCCTGCTGCTATTTTCTGTCTACTCAGTGGAGCAGGATCTTCAGTGAACATTTTTTTCTCATCTAATTTAAGCTGTATTTAATCTCATTGAGATTGAATTTTCCATTGAAATTCAACATGTAAACCATGAATAATTTGCTATGTTTTCTTCCACCTCACTTTGTTGTGTTTGGCTTTTATTAATACATTAACTTTTTCACCACAGCCTCCATTTTTTTGCATAGTAGGCAAATCACACAGGCTATTAAATTACCTGCCAACCATGAATTTTTAGACTGTGATTATGTGTTTAAGTAAAGTTTTTTCTTTCAGTTTTTAAGAGAAAGTTGATTTTTTTGGCAGCTGAGTTACCAGCCAACACTACTTTTATTAGAAGTTAGTAGTAGTTTCAGACTCTTGGCTCATTTGATCATAATTCTGATTATATCAATCCATTAAATTACCTTCAGGTAAGAGGCTTAACCGCCATTGTAGTTTGATTGTTTTTTTAACGAGTAATACTTATAATGCATTTTTGAGAGTTTTTCAGTTTGTATATGATCTTGTGTATAATGCTTGTATCGTACAATCTTGTATCACACATAATGTATTTTATTATAGCATAACATTAAAGGTATTTTTCTTCTCTAGGCAACTTCGACAGCTCCAGCAGAAAAACAGTGGGGTTTTCCTTCACCTTTGGAAATGATGCCTCAATCACAGGTGGTTCTTCTCCAACCCATGGTATCAAATGGCAGCAGCAGCTCTTCAGCGACTTGCTCTGAAAATACCCGACAATCAAAAGGCTACATGCCCATCCTGAAGTCTTACCCAAGAATCGCACCTCACCCAGCAGATGTGGCTAAGAGGGTGGGATCCTCCAGGGTAAGGGGGCACTCAACATCAGGGTATGACCAGCGACAGAGGAGGCACCACCACAGCCACAGTCTTTACACCTCAGCGAGCCCACAGCCAACACTGCAGACTCAAGTCAAACCCATCTCCAATTCTGAAGCAGCAAATAACCAGGCACCAGCTGAGAGTCAGGACCAGCTCAGTGACAAGTCTCTCTACTCACTGACAGGAACCAGCTCTCTACCCCCCTGCACAGATGAGTTCAGTACAGAGGTTGACAGTGACAGGATCTATGCTGACAAATACCAGGACACCCTCTCAATGGAAAGTAACAAACTGAAACGTTTCAGCAATACCTATAATATTCTCAGCAAGTCTGGGTTGTTGGAGATCACCATGCGCACAAAGCAGCTGATCAAGGAGAATAAGCGCACTCAAGGCCAGCTGCAGCAGCTTCAAGAGCAAACAGCTCTGCTGCTGGAGGCGCTGAGCAGCAGAGACCCACAGCTCTGGACTAAACTCCAGCTTTCTCTGCAGGACATGAACAATGAACAGTGGGGGGCTAAAGCTCAGAGAGTCCTGGCTTAATGTATTGGTGCACATGACCAGCAGTTCCTAATCTGGGGTACAGAAGATGATGTGGAAATTAATGTGTAAAAAATATTTCTCACATCTTTACAAGAAAAGTTTTCTTTCTGTGAAATGGTCAACACAGCATTTAGCATTATAACTAAACAGTAACGGAACAAACCAAATGCTTTCATGCTTTGGCAGGAGGTTGTAAGTACAAATCATCTTAAATTTGCAGACAATGGAGACAAATACATTCAGAAGTGCTGGTCTAAGCTCCAAACATAAAGCTGCAACACATCCACTATTACCAAGTGGGAGTTAGGAAGCATGCTTACATTTCAAACCCTTGCCTATAAGAAATGTTCTTGCCTCTGCTGTTTCAAAATAGCAAGTATCACTTCCAATAGGGCTATGCCTTCTATATGTCGAATTCTAATTGCATAAATGCATGCCTTACAGCACATGTGAGGACACATAAGGTTAATTCCTTATACATGCCTTGAATGTGATTTCTGTCAAGGATAATTTTCTGTTAAGCATAATTTTTACTTTTTCGATCACATAGATAACCCATTATGGATTCATGTGGCCTGCATTTTCTCTTCACTGAGGTTCATCCCAAATCATCCAAGTTTTTTTCTATTTACTTTGGTTTTTATATTGTATAGTAATTTAACTGAAAGTAGAGACAAGTCAGGAAGTGGATTGCTCACAAGTAGAGGTCAGCGGCAGAGTGCACCAGCTAGGTGTGAAAAAGTAAGTCTTAACACCTATGCTGGTCTTAACTACGTCAAACTTAGTGATTTGAATTTGCACCGACTGCACCAAGCCTGACTGACTGCGGTCATAGCTGCGTCCAATCTTAAGATGCACATTCACATGAATATACTGAAAGCCGTGATAGTTGCTGAGCAGCACTCTTCACACTAACTTCGACCTTCAAACAAGCTGGAAGATATGAATAAAGAAAACCAAAAGAAAATTTTACTGCTGCAGAGCACAGCCAAACATGCAGTTGTGGTCAATATGTGGTCAAATTTTCCCATTATTATTACTATGGATACTAGTCTGACTGTCCAACTTACACCTGCTCCATACTAGATGTAGAAGTTATTCCCAGGTGCAACACACCCAGGATTTAAGTCTAAGTAGTTCATTAGTTCTAAGTCAGACATGAAGCTACACCTAGCTGGTGCACTCTGTTACGTAGGTTTGGATAAACAGTTTTTTTTTTCCCCTTTTTTTTAACATTAATGTTGTTAGTTGATGTCAATGTTATTTATTTTTAATATTGTTTTTGACCAAGATTAAAGCTGTGTGAATAATATATACAAACCAAGCACATTTGAATGAATTTACCAGTTCACTGATTAAACAAGCTCTGTAACTCAAGATACTTTTGAAGACATAAGAAAATGTAGAAACCTGCGAAAAACTGAATCTGTAGCAAGTGAAGTGCTGTAGCCATATAATTGTCTTGACTTTGCATATGTTACTGCCATTGCTCATTCCTTCTGCACTTTTAAGCTGTATAGCTGAATATGATGTAGTATTAGTTGAACCTTTTAGAGAAATGACAGCTAAAAATTTTCATTTAGTTTCCTATTACAAACTCTTACACTTTAGTTGCAGGATTACTGACCTTTTTAGACAAATGTTATGACTCGTTTCTCTACATGAGCATTCTGTTGTCTTGATAGAATAATGTGAGTATATATGTTTAACTGGATGCCCGTGCCTTTTAAATATGTTTATGCTTGTACTTTATATCAATGCTAGAGCAACTTTGATTTCAGTTTTTCTTTGTGAGCTTTGTGTGCAAGAAAGATGAATGTATTCAATGGTCTCCAAAGAATTAACATTCTTCTTTGGAAGAAGTCAGAACAGACCATAGCTCTGATGATGCAATACATTCAGAGTTGCACTGGAAAGATAATCTTGAAGACCCATGAAGTCATAAATGATTCAGTTTTAATCATTAAGTCTAGGTCAACAGTTGTGTTATTTATCTTAGCCCCAAAACATTGCAGTTGCAATATTTTCTCATCACGAGTAATTGTAAAACTAAGAAATAGTCAAATCAGCCTTGGTTTTTTAAGGGCAAAGGGAGAGTGACAAAAATTATTTAAAGTTACTTTTCAGAGATTGCATTTTTCTTGTTACTGTGAAATGTGCTTTCTGTGTCACTTTTAGTCACTTTGACTAATAATGGGCTGTTATAAATCTTTGTTTGAAGACCACATCGTCTAAGTCATCTATTACACTTTCCTCGATGTGTGTTGTTCTGAAAAACTGGCTGCTTATACAGAGCTTTGAATACTTTTATTGGTATAACAGGAATAGACAAAATAGCTCTAAAAAGTATACTTATTGGAACCCAAAACATCTTTGACATGATCTTGAATATGCCAGTAGCTGTAGCTGCTGCATAACAGTGAAAAGTCCTTACTATTCTTGTACAGAGGGCCCTATCATTAGCAGTTTACTGAATACCTCATCTTTGGGGTCATTAGTATGCATGTAAGACACAATCTTATGGCACATTGTGAATAATACCCTGGATAATAATATGGTAGTCATCATCAATCATGTTATAAAGGAGCACATAACTATACCTTCATCAAACTGTCTGAGTCACGTTCTTTTGAGTAGAAAACATCAGGCTCAACAACCTCTAACAGTTTATTGTCTAAACAGTTGTGTCAAGCCTGGCAGTTGATGCTATAGACACTGCATTTTTCTCAGTCTGCTAGCCCTTAACGTCAAAGTGGATTATTGTCATAAAAACTAATTTCCTGAATGTCACATTGTAGTATCCTACAAGGAAGTATGGAAGAGCAATACACTTTGATAATCTCAGAGCACTGCCATGTGGCATTCAAATCAATAGCATAATACAAATTTGCAAAGCTGTGAATGCATGCACTTATGCAAAGCCATATTTTTATTTTTAATGTAAGCATGTGAAATTGTTGTAGCTCAAAAACAATCAATTTATTTGAATATTGCCTTGTAAAAAGCTACTTAAAGGATAAACCTATACTATGCACATTTACAAAAGGTTCACATTGCTTATATGGCTCCTGTCCTTAAAGGAATGTATGCTAATAGCTAACTATTTTATGGACTGCTTTAAAAATAGTCATAAAGCATCCATTTAGTATTTAAAACCAATCACCACATGGATCCCAAGAAAGCATTTTCTACAACTTCTGCTGCGTGTGTGAGCTATTGATATGGCCTGTGGTTGTCACTCAGTCTTGTTTATGTGCATCTGTGTCATCAGAGCACATCTCCACTGTCTGCACAGGCAGGATAAGGCCAAGGATCCAGCGGGTACCGAAAACATCCTTGAGGTTGGTCTTCCAGGGGCTGCGGTTCTCCACGAGCTGCCCTCTCTGCATCTGACACCAGGTCTGTCCCCGTGCCACCAGCAGGACCTGCTGGCAGCAGAAGCCTGCACAGACTAGGCCAATGCCCAGCCACACATACAGCATGAGCACCACAAACAGCTGCAAGCCTGAGATTGTTCCTGTGAAGAGAAATTGAGAAGGGAGATGTGAATCATGTATCTTGCGTGATCAGCTTTACCTGGACATACACAGCAACTCACCCATGAAGAAGTAGCCAGTGGAGAGGGGGAGCAGAGTCAGGAAGGTCAGCGGGTTCTCAAAGGAGATGGAGTACTCCACTGTTAGAAAGGCCACACCAAGAACCAAAGAGTACAAACATGTGCATGATGTGTAGATGCAGAACATGATGAAGTAGCGCATGTTTTTGTTGCCGATGCAGTTTCCAGTGAAAAAGCAGTGGTGATCCCTCTTAAGAATAACTTTCTTGCACAGTTTGCAGAAATGGCGGCCGTTCAGGAGGTAGTGAGCGTCCACTTTGTCCGAACAGTGTGGCGAGCACACAGGAACCACAGTCTCATTGGCACTTTCAGCAGGATATTTGATTGTCATTATGTAATTCCCCAGTGCGTTGAACATCAGGAAAAGGAAAACAACTGTGTGAAGAGTTGTAGACCCCCTCAGAGATGTATCCGGGTTTGGGAATATTGTTGGGATGAAGAAGCAGAAGTGCAAAATGAAGGTGACTGCTGTGGCTGTGAAGAAGTACGCAGGAGCCACGGCATTGAGAAGTCTCAGTTTTAACATCCTGGTGAACATGTCTGTGTGAGACATGTGAAGTGAAGAGGACACAGTAAGTAAGATGTCATGTTATAAACTAGTTAACATTGATATTTCAGTCAGTGATGGAGCTCATTCCATCACAAAATGTATTTTATCTTTTAGCTGCTTTTCTTTATTCCTCTGTCCTTTCCAGTCTTATGAACTGGTTCAGAGCTATTTACATGAAGCATCTGACAGTAATACACCTCCAATTACATAAGACAGAGCACAGATATTGTGTGACCTATTCTTTAAAACAGACACGTCTGCTCTGAGGAAAACTCATTCTAGGGAGTCTAGGGATTCTCAGGGGCCATTGAGAATACCAAGAATATCCCAGCCCTTCCACACGTGATCTGCTAACCTACAGTACCAACACACACCGCAAACCACAGGGTGAGCCCCAAACTGGGTCTTAATGACCTTAAACGGGTGTTTACGCATGAAAACACTGGGAAGCCCCATTGCAGGTCAATTCATGTTCCAGGTGACAGAGAGAGCATTTTGTATTCTCTCCTTATCTTTTGTTCAGCAGACAGATCAGACCTTTTCCAGTGATGGCGCCAATGATTTCATTGCCATGACGACGCAATGAAAATGATGGTCCTATGCAATAAAAGCCGGCCTCGCCGTGTCCGGGCTCTTACCTGCAGGCGTCGGGGAGCAGAGGAGCTGTCCTTTCAGCACCACGGAGCCTCGGCTCGCAGCTCTGCACGTTCATTCAAACGCACAGAAGAAGGTGTTGTTGAACCACATTGACGTCTTTTTCCATTAAAATGGTGTCTGCTCCTTTGTCTATCGCCGCCTGTTGGTCTGGATGCGTCTGTTTTCCGCATTTTTATTAGATTTATATCCAAGAACATCTCACTGTTTCAGCCCGACCGCATCCATAAAGACTAATGGTGGTAATATCACAAAACCCACCCAGGATAAGTCAAGTTGTGTGAAAATTGTGTTTGATGACTCTTTTGTTTTCTTTTGTTTTAGTCAATTGGAGCCTTGTTTGTCACAACATTTGGCTCAGGCATTTTTTTTTTTCACTCATTGTGGCAACATTCATTACATTTTATTGTTGATATTGTGTGAAGATTTGTTCAGATCATTTGAGTAAAGTAGAATTACCAGACTATGGAAATGCTCACAAATTCATTACAAATTGATTTTAAAATAAACGAAAGATCGTCCCTTAAATCCACTTATTATTAACAAAGGCTGCTCTAAAATTACTCAGTACAGAATATTTTCATTCAATTTGTTTATTTAAGCCTCGAAAATCATTTAACTTGTTCTCTCTTGCAAACACGCCAAGATACACAAAAATACACAAAGTTAATTTTTATATTTTTTTAGAAATCGTAGATGATGATATGTTGTGCATGTAAAATCTAAAAATTTTACTTTGAAAAGGAGCCAAACCGGAGGTGCCATTGCAATATCATGTAGTGGAATAAAAATAAAAAGTGGTATGAAAAACTCAAGTAAAAGTATATTATTTGTATGTACTTGAGAAAAAGAGACAGGAAGCAGACATATTTAGTCTAGGCTAAGAAAATACAGTCGACGTTTGCAAGAAAGTTAGTTTTCCTGTAGGTGG
Source organism: Rachycentron canadum (assembly GCA_038496675.1). Classification (NCBI taxonomy): domain Eukaryota; kingdom Metazoa; phylum Chordata; class Actinopteri; order Carangiformes; family Rachycentridae; genus Rachycentron; species Rachycentron canadum. Next base: position 13,151,897 of record CM076661.1, read on the forward strand.
CAATGTATGCTCGGTCCTTCTTCCTCTAAAGTCTGATGCTGTCATATTACTGGTGTATATTTATTGTGTTTTGTTGTTATATTGCTCTGCAGCCGGATCGAGTCCACACTTGGACTCAACCACTCGGCCTGTCCACACTCCTGAAATCTTTAAAAAATATACACCACAGATCATTTAATCGGCTAAAGGATTAACCTTTACCTCGATAGTTGATCACATTAATTTACCTGACTGACCTAATTAATCCGCGTTTCCTCAAATCAGAGACCAACTCAAAATATTTCCCCTTAACATTACTAGACGCCCCCTTAGAAATCTATTGTGGCAGGTGTTTAATTGGCAGACGGTCCCTGAGTAGGTGGGAGTTTCTCTTGTTTCTTGGTGTTGGATTAAAAAAAGAAAAACAGCAGCATCTCCATTACCACGAGACGCCAGCGATCGAGACGCTTCCATAGGTGAGCGATGTGAATATTAAAACTCATGTACGGATATTTAGTGATTTAAAGGCGCACTGGCTGGGTTTAGTGGCGCTATTTGTGGCGCAATCGTTTTCATCAAGTTACAGAGCTGTGGGAAGGCGGGTGTGCTGACTGTTGTGAGTGCTGCAGCAAGCGGGGGGACAACATAGTCGTCAAAATATGTCCAATTTAAAGAGATAACCACCTTTTCTAATAAATTATAGTTGTCCGATTATCAGATCAAGTCAATCTTTCGCTTTCTAAAGCTCCTGTGCGTTGTGGTTCAGTGTTGTTATTGACTGGTGAAGATGAGGATGTTTCTGGCAACGTGTCAGACCTTTACACCCAAAACAGGTACAGCCTTTCTCCTCACTACAGCACCTTTTGTTCCTCAGAGTCAGAGGTGCGCTGAGCCTTTTCCTTGTATCCAACATATTGTATCCTTATCAGACATTAGTCAGATAAGGCGTCTTTGAGGCTTCACTATGCTGTGGTCATGATGCCTCCACTCTGCTGTCGTCTGCTGTTGTTCAGTCTGTTGGGGTTGCATAGACATAAAGCCTGAACATATGGGTCAAGTGAGCAAGTAGTCTGACCTGTTGAATCCATGTTTATTCTACTGTAGGCTTTAACACAGAAATACAGGCTTTAATACTGTTGTAGCTGATGTTCATGAGGTAAACTGGCTGCTCATGTACTAGATGATTTTGCACTTTTGACAGCATGGTCATGTTAAATGAACTCACAACTCCTGCCATTTGTACCCGACTATGATGAAGGGAAGTGGCCTTTTAAAATGCCAGATTAATGATGGGACTCTTATTTGGATAAAGGTCTTAGCATTTGTGGTGGAAAGTGATATTTAGGTATATTTAAATGGATTTAATGAGGAGGCAGAGGGTCATCTTACATTACTAATGTGTCAGATGATGTTCATATATACACAGCTCATCACATCTGAGGATCAAGGATAATGATGATGGCAATTAGTGTTGTTCATTAATTAGAGAGGAGCTCCATCCGGTTTGCTGGCTCCTGTTTATGAATCTTCCATTAATAGAGATATTATGCTATAAAAGACATCTAATGATCCGCTAAACATCTTTAACACTTAAGCGAGTCGTGGCTTTTAACTCCCTACACACTATCCCCTGCAGGCTCGAAAAAAGTTAGTAAGCTTTTGAAAAAATATGGAATATATTGGAAATGAATGCAAGATTACCATAATAACAACAAACTGCAACCTTTTACCACAACCTTTAAATCAAACAGATGTTAAATGATAATTGTACATTGATTAATATTTTGTTTGCAAGTGTGGATGCGCAGGTGAACTAAGAAACTCCTGCACAGTATTAAATGTATCAATTTTATCCAAAAGAGTAATCATCCCCTTTTTTTTCCCTTGATTGTTCAGTCTGTGGTTTTTTGTTTACAATATCTTTCATCTTTCACTGCTGAGGCAAAGGTTTAATCAAAAGCTTTTCAGTTGGCTACCATTTTAAATTTTAATCTGCGACAGCTCCAGGAAGAGTGCAGTGTAAGTCTCCCAAGAAAAGCGAGCGAATGAATGCTGGTCATCTTCAAGTACCACACATGCATTAATATTTCAGGAGACTCTAAGCTGAGATTGAAAAAGGAGCTTGCACTAGTGCGATGGATATTGTCTGCTTGTACAACATCTAACAGCTGCTGAAGATTAGTTCTACTTTTTGAGAAATTCCTACGAAAACATAAGCCTCTGTCCATGGATCTATTTCATGTGGTTTCTCTTTTTCTTTCTGATCTGGTGGACAGGTCCAGCTGAACACAACAATTAAACAGTTAAAACAGTGAAGTAGATGTACAAAAATCCTTTGTAGTTTTTGCAATTTATCACTTGTGCAAAGTATCAAATAATCTCATAATCTGCCTTTACTCATGGTTGTGAAAGATGTGAATGCCGTGCAGATGAATAATGTTTAATGCCCTGAGATTTAAGTTCCAAGAGTATCAAACATCAAACCAGTACGAGCTTTGAACATGATTTCTTGAAAAATATTTTACATTAAATTTCAAACTTCAATAATTTTTTGTGACATAGAAGGTTTATTTTTGTTTTTGTTTTTGATCTTGTGCCTTAAAATACTCAAGGCTGTTAATATGGCAGTGGTATTTAACTATGCCTGTGCTCTTAATTTCTCCAGTACCAAAAGCAGAACTGATAATGACTTTATACACTATGGTTCTCCATATCAAAATGGATCCCCAAGGCCTGTTTAATACCGCGTTTTGGTTCCCATGTCTACACACAATCAAATAATAGTTGAAAGTTTTGACAACAGACATTGCTACTGCCTGGGACTGGTGATGGTGTTTAAGAAGGATGCTGTATTATCAGAGCCTATCTGTGTTTTAGAAGATTCTATTGTGGCAAAACTATTAGTGTTTCACATTATTTTTTTTCATTTCATTTTATTTATTTGTATTTAAGATATTGATTTTTGGACCAGTCGGATTTGATTGACTGATTGATCCAATTTTGTATGGGGCACCGTTGAACAGGCCTGGAATAGCTCTAAAAAAATATTCTCTCTATTAATTATTAAATGTCTTCTTTGACATTGGTCATACATTATGAGTTAGCAGTGTCTTCTATAAAAGGGTGGGTGAAGTGGACAAAATATTTTATCAATGTAGCCTTTATGTAATATTATACAGCAGTGTCAGTCTTTATAGCAGTGTATTGGAGCTCCTGTATATTCAATAAGGAGCCATTTAGAGTAACCAGACATGAATGTTTTCATATATAATCCAGTGAATTAAATACCCGAGTAGTCAACAATGTTTATTGCATTGATTTAAAAAACGTAAAAATAAGATAAAAAAGAAAATGAAATAAAATCCATTATTTCTATGAGCATAATTCCCAGTATTCTAATACACTATTGTTATATCATACAACAGTAATGTTACAGGATACATCATCTCTGACTCCTTGCCTTATAATATAGAAATGAACTAAAATGGCAGATGAGAGCAGACAGGCTACTTCCACCAAGGCCAAACAATCCTGCACATCTGTTGTTCTCAAGCTGTATGGTTTTATGACATGTGTGATGATGTCAGTATAATACAATTCATATAGGCTCTGTATGAATGGTCTCAAGTCTATATGGCAACCGCTGCTTGTTGGTATGTAGTTGTATAGATGCACTTTGAAGTAAATTCATTGACATCAACGCCACGAAAAGGTTAATTTTTTATATCAAGGTCCATACATTATTTCCTGAGAAACTCACAAAAACGTTGGGAAATGCCCCATCTCACAATGTTAAGTAAAGTGAAGTAAATAAAGAAATAAAATCCTGGATCTGCCCCTTTAACTGGATCCACACCAAAATTTAATTTGTTCTTGCCTGGCCCATGCTCCATCCCTCCACCATGTTTGGTGCAAAATCAGTTCAGAGCGTAATCCTGCTGCAAATAAAGAAACAAACCCAGAAACAGAGATTGGTGAAAACACAACCAGCCCGGTGAAGGTAATGAGCATTAACTCTACACACAGTCCAGGCTGAGGATCTGAGAGGAGCAGCCCACACTGCGGACAGATTGCTACTGATGATGAGGATAATGGTGGTGGTGGTGGTGGGAGATTTGGGGTGTAGGTGTATGTGTGTGTGTGTGTGGTGCGTGTGTAATACATCTAAGATTGCATCATACAGAGATGTATTTCTGAGACTCAAACTCCCCAGCTACATGTCAAAGCTGCTGGGTATGAATAAATGTCAGAAAAGACTTTGGTGAAAGCCTCCTGAGGGGAGATCGAACACATACAGAATATTATAACAAAACAGCGTCTGATGATACATTTTGCTTACTCAACTCAAATGTTTATTTGAAACAGTTTGCACAATTTTATATCAGTACAGTAAGATGAATGTTATGAGTACACCTGGCACAAAATAATTGTATCACATAACCCTTGTCTGGCTGGAAAGTTATGTCTCTTTAACAAAACTTTTATGAAATCACACAACAAAATCTTTTTTTGTGTGCATTTAATTCCAGATCATATTAACAGAAAGTCAAGTTTGTAATTTGGCTGTTGCCATCTCGATTTTTTGAAAGACCAGAGGAAACTATAGTTGAAGGAGAAGGTGGAGCTCAGGAGGAGTGAGGTTTGGATGTGAGCTGCTCTGTACTCTATCCTGATTTTCAGACAGGTTACTGTTTCTGGTACAGTCAGTCACAGAGTAGCCATGTATACATACTCTGCTTTATAAACTAGAGACTGAGACCATAAGCTCATTAGGTAAATGTTTATTGATAATAAATCAAGTGAGAAGTAGGCCCATTTTCACATAGACTTCAATACATTCTGACTTCCTATTGGTCATTAGATAGAATGCAGGTTGTCTGTCTGGGATAGAGCTACAATGCAGCTCTTTGATTAAAACACACAAACAAAAACACTGGTATTGTCCTTTAATTTGATGTTGAATGTTTCTGCTGCCTTAAGAAAATAGCTTTAGTTTAGATACAAGTAGCCAGAGAAAGAGATGATTTAATCTCTATTTTGATCACGTGTCAGTGAGCTGAGACATGTCGCATGTTGAGTGACTGCTTTATACCTTTGAATGTTGATGCTTTCTAGAAGGGGGAGATTTCTCTGAACAAATCTGCTCTGATGAGCAGTGTTTGCACTTTGTGGTAGATGTGGGGGTGAAGATCATTTTCACTCTGAGACTCAGGTTTTCTCACAGGCCCATTTTGAGGATCAGCTCCAGCAGATTTTGGAGTGTAAGAAGCTGTGGGTGGAATCTTCCAGAAGATGCTGTGAAAACACAGATCAGGCAGGGCTATGTGGTTATTGAACTAGTTCACTGTCATCCAGTATACATGTTAGACTTAAGCCATTGCTGAAGCCAGATGGGTCCTAATGAGCAGTGGGCCCAGTTCACACAGCAGCAGCAGGGCAGACACACAGCGCTCCCCTCGGGGTTTACTGAGAATGAGCAGCCAGACAGCAAGCAGGTGTGTGTGTGCAATCATTGCTGCAGGGAAGGCTAAGGCTCAGTCAGCCTCCAGAAAGCGAGTATGGAGGGTGGGGGTGAGAGTTGTTCTGCGTTAACTGTGCACTCTGAGCAAACACACCTCAGTGATCTGTGTTTGTGTGTGATGTGATGGAAAGAGAGGTATGAAAAGATCAGAACCTCCTCCCTTATTCTGCACTGAACAGGTGGTGAGCAGATTGTGCTAAAAATCTCCACCCCTTTTCTGCAACTGAGGCTGAGTCTCCTGCACACCCCCGAACATCATTCTCCAACCAGAGCCATCACAGCAGAGGCCTGTAGCTGCTGTAGAGCTGAGAAGGAGATGCTTTAATGCTGAGATACTGAGTTTGTCCTCAGTCGATGTGAGGGTCTGAGGGCAGAGGATGTTGTTATGCCATGTAAAGCCCTTTGAGACAAACTGTTTGTAAAAATGGGCTATACAAATAAAATTGCCTTGCCTTGCCTTGCCTTTCACACATGGCATCCCCTTTAAGATATATATATAAAAATGTAAACACCCCTGTTCACAAACTGATTGTCATGATATTGCCCCTTCAGCTCCAATGTGGGGAAAATAAATCCCTTTGCCACAGCATACAGTGGTATTTTGTGAAAGGCCCTCTTCTATTTTAAAGTGAAAATTCCCTACGACACAAGCAGCATATTAATGCCAATATCTTAAGAATGAGATGTTCAACAATCACATTCTAGTGTCCAGACACTCCTCGCCATGAATGTAATGAATGAGAGCATTGAGAAGCTAAAGAAGTCTCATTACAACCCTTATGTGATGTGTCAACCGCAGCTACAGTTGTATTAGAGCTCTGCTTTGATAAGGGTGTATTAAACCATTTTTCAGTCTCTGGTCCATGTGGATTATTGGAGGGTTTACCTGTGACCTCCCAGATTAAGAAGCGTTGGAAAAACACCACAGCTGCTCAGGTGAAAACACAGGTCTTAGACAAAATAATGTAAGTGTCCAATTAAAAATAACTTGCAATTACAAAGCCTGCTGCAAACAGTGAATTAGCTTCATTTGTCAGTCATAAAACAGGTTAGTCATTCAGGGTTTTGATGTAGGAATGTTCAAACACAACAACTGAGATCAAAAGAGGCTGAAACTGCAGCTGCACCTGACTGAGAAAACGGCACAGTTGTTTATACATTAAGTAGGCCATCTTGAAATGTGTAGTGTGCTCAACAGAGATAAACTGCAACAACAAAGAGAGGAAGCTAGTAAGTAATGGTTTGGCAAATAATGCTAATTGCCATGCAGATATACAACCCTCTTGCAGCGACTCTGTAGATTATACAGAAAGTTTAATCATTTTAAAGATGCACTGATCAATATTTCAATATGAAAGGGCAGCTGTTTCCAAAATGAAATGATAAACCCACTGTCCACTACCCTCACTAGCACCAACAGTACACAGACACAGATAGCAACTAGCTGGTTAGCACCTAGTAAACTAAAGTGGCGCATATCTCCTTCAGGAGTCAGTGGAGACCAAAATGAAGGAAAAAGGAGAGTGAATGTTAGACTTACAATTTTCAGGTGTCCAGAAAAGATTTGTTACACATCTGTATCTCCTGGATGTGTAAAAAGTCAGTCCTTTGCCAACACACCATATCAACTATATAAGTGATAATATGTCAGTTGTTATGATTTCACCTTGGTCTGCTGCCCATTGTCAAGAAGCCATTAATGCATCTTTAAAGGTGAGGTCTTTTAACCAAGAATTGTTTGTATTTTCTTGCAATCAATGAGAGAATGATTCATTTTACAGGATACACTAGAATTTCCATAATCAGGCTCTTAGTTTTGGATTGACATGCTGAGCCCATCTAAAAAAATGCTCATACATATTTCACCAGCTTGGGGCCTTTGAGATGAAGCCAATGGCAGGGGAAATGTCAAGCCTTTCCTTTCCATGTGGGTATTGCTGTCTCATACAGAGAGAAGAGTCTTTGCCAATAAAAACACAACAATGGCAGGGGAAACTGCATGTTCAACAAAGCTGCAGTCAGTGCAGTCAAGAATACAACAATAGATCTGAAACTGTTATTCTCTCATTTATGCTTATTGCTAGTTGTCTTTGGGGTAGTCTTTTATTTCACAGTGGCTGGTAGTTGATTAGGTGCAGGAGTTTTGGAGGTCAATGCAAGTTCACATATTATTTATGTTTAATTTCTCTGGCAAACAAGGGCCATCTTGTGGTGAGCTTGTCCGGGGCTGTCCACTGAATGTTATGGTTATGGTTTGTATCAAGTGGCATCCTTTGCCATTACAGTCAACAAAGTTAAGTTACCTCCTTTTTTGTTCAGTCTGTGAGTCTACCATTTTATCTGGACTGAAATATCTCAACTGCTATTGGATATCTTGAAATGTTGTGTAGATATTCCCTGTCCCTAGATGATGAATCCTACACCACCAAAATAATGGTGCTGTGAAACAATCCAACAACAACAATACAACTGTAACAGAAGTGATTTAATAAAAATATTATCAGGGAGTGATGATAGATATCTGGACTGGATCAGGCTTTATTGCAAGTTATCAATCTTCTGACTTACAATTGAATTGTTTTGCCTAAATAACAGGCATGATATCCTCTCTCACACAGACCAGACACATACACAGATGCCTCAGCTGTTTTTTTTCTGGTGCATTTAGCAGATTAGCTGACCTGAGCTAGCTTTTTTTCGTTTTTTTTTTTTTTTTTCTGCTTCTCTGATTCAAATTTAGGTATATCTCATCACCAGCTCATCACGCCTGCACTGACTTCAGCATCTGTGATAACAATAGTCTAACTAAGCAAAGAGGAGCCTCGTGCTGCCAGCGGGAGGCACAACACTGCTTCTCAAGCCAAACATCAGTTTGTAATCTGCTGTGTTGGCTTGGAGGCTCGACTCAGGGATGAGCAGCAGAGGGAAAGGATCAGAAAGACTTCAGGTTTTCAGTTGAATAAGCTGGAGAAGAAATGGATATCATGGGATGCATGTGAGCGTGTTTCAGTGTTTATTCATGAGGGATGAGGCAGAAAGAGAAAATCTATGGAGTCTCGTAGATAAACTGCTGAGTCATGTAGTGACGTTTGTCCAAATGTTGTGTGAAACCACACCACAGTCAGCCTGTATTCTTCAGCATCCTGCTCTGCTCTGGAGGTGGAGAGAAAGAGTTTCACTGTTGACATCAGCAGCCGGGAAGCGTTCAAATTGAATGGTTCGTCTGATCCAAGAGGAAAAACAACTCAATGAGCCGATAAAGGTCGGTTTAAGCCTCTGCATGTCAAAGTTTGTCAGTGTGTTTACAGTTAACAGCTAGTTAGCTGTGTTTTCTCTCGTAATAGGGCATCATTTCTGTTTGATTTAGCTCCTGTTGCACAGTTGACACAGCTGCTCTTTGATTTGTTTGCTACGCACATCTCAGGAATATAAAAATACGCATGAATACTTTTTTACTGCAGCAGTTTATATCAGGCAATACATTCTCCCTAATGAAACTATTTGTACTCTGCCTGGAAGCTTTGGATGATTTGTTTTTCTGTTGATAACAGAACTTCAAAATCTCCCCACCCACATCAGTTTGTCTGATGTGTTTCCAAAGTAATCATTTTAGTTCCACTATAGCTAAGAGTTTCTTCAGAGAACTGTATGTTCTATCCTTGTACTATATATGTATTGGTTATTAATTAATTTTTAGCAGTAAAATAACCCATATAGTCCATATAGATGAAAAATAGAGAGATAGCCTGAGATATTGTACACCAGCTTCAGTGAAAACACAGCTCTTCAGACCATGTGTGTGTGTGTGTGTGTGTGCGCGTGTGTGCGCGCGCGTGTGCGTGTGTGTGTGTGTGTGTGTGTGTGTGTGTGTGTGTGTGTGTGTGTGCGTGTGCGTGCGTTATGGATTTGCTTTGTGATCCATCCTCAAGGAATCCCCAGTCGTCTCCACAGGGAGGCTCAGATGCTGTATATCTGACAGTATCTGAATATTGACTGTGAGCTACACACTTTCACAACTAAGAACGACAGTGGTGCTGAAAGAAAAGAGAAAGAAAAGGCTTGGCTTGGTTGTATTTTTATACCTCTCTTCTTCAGCAGACCTCTCTGACAGTGTGATTTACAGCAGTCCAGCAGCTCTGCAATTGATCAGCTTGCCTCCTACACAAGACATCCTGCTGTGGCTTCTGTTGCACAACAAGCACCATTTGGAAAATGCTTGACCAAACTGTTATGCAGCTTCTCAGGAAGTGACATCATTGGTACAGTGATAAATCACACCCAGGTTGCGTTTGGTACATGTGCCAGCTTGGAGGCCTTAGCTTCCTCTGCCTTTTCTCACTCATTTAATTCTCATATTACCTCACAGCTCTGGTGAGAGTTGGACAGCAGAGGATGCAGTTTTGGCTGCCATTTACTGCTGCAGAGCAAACACCATGTTTACTACAGCGCATGCCATTCTGCCACAGTCCCAGCGTCACTAGAAATATTGTGGAGCATAATTTTTTTCTATGGATTTCAATGATTGATGTCTTTCACTCAGGTGAATTTGCAGTATTGATGCAAAGCTTTGTCAGCACTCCACTGTTGCTGCTCCATTTTCTCAGACTGTTTGTTGAGTTGGGAGCATACACGAGCAGAGCAGCTGGGAGTCAGGACTATATTGATTAAAAGCAGGGAGAGTGTGTGCTGCTGGAGGCAGATGGTTCAGGCCTCCATTCTGTGGTCATGGCGGTGTGAATGATTATATCCTGTGCATGCTTCACAGGCAGAGAGAAATACGCAGAACATGGTCACAACCCTGAACAAGCTGTTCAAACACACGGTTTATTAAATTGAGTCTCACAACAGACACATTTTCTTGTCTATATGGTTAAATGGACTTTTGCATCTGCCAGTTCCATATTAAAGCTTTTTAAAGAGTCAGCAATAAGTTTGTTACTTTCCTGTGACATCTCGCCTCCAGTTGTCAGAGAAATGCAGAAACAGATCAATGGTTGCTAATGGAACGTGTTGGTCATTAGACAGATCCTTGCAAGTGATATCATAATTGCACTTGAGTGAGTGAGTGACAAACACTTACACAAAAATGAGTCACAGCAATGTTAAAAAGACCATTACGCCCCTATTTCAGCAGTATATGCCATCACCACACCCTCAGTCACTATCAAAATGAAAAGGCACAAACATCATAAATCTCATTCTATGTTAATACAGGCTTGAATAGGCTGAGTGAGTATTAAACAGAGGGAGCATTTTGAATTAACCCAAAGTTGTCACATGTTGCACAACCCAGTGTGACAATACAACACGAATCAGGGTGTAAATGACAGCCAGGTCTGGGGATCTTCACCAGGCCTGGGTCAGACCTTAAATCTATCATTCTAATAGTCACTCTCTTGTTTTTCTTCAGGTATGGTCCAGTGCTGATGGCGCACTCTGAGCTGTTTGTGACGAGAGCGCCCCCTGTGGTGGAGGGGAGTGCTGTGGAGCTCAACGCTCTGAGCTTCCTGGAAGCCATCGGGGAAGAAAACAGCACAGCTGAGAGATGCTACCGCTCCCACTCCCGCAGCAGCGTCCTCCAAGGCCTGCCATTTGGAGGGGTGCCCACGGTCCTCGCCATCAATGTGGTGCTCTGGATGGTACAGACACACCCACCCAATAATATCAAGTATTTTTTAGAATAACAGTTCTCAAAATGTCATGTTATCATATCCCATAGATCCACCTTATGAAATATTGATTATTATTTTCTTGATTTATTGTTTGGTCTGTAGAATAGCACAGTGGCAAAAAAAGCCCATGTTGGTGTTTAGTCTATCCAAACAGCTGAGAGATATTCAGTTTACTATAGTAGTTTTACAAAATCAAGTGCTAAAAAAATTTCAAAAATTACAACCAATTGATTTTCTGTTCAGCTGCATATCAGCTCTTTTTAGAACCATGTTGGCTCTTAATAGGAAACTTTTACACTCAAGATCAACTCTTCTCAACTCTCTATATCAACTTCTACAGTTTGGGGGACCTTGAATACAAGGTTTCTGAATATATCCAAACTGCCAACACCATGCTGATATATTGTGAAGAGCCCTGATACAAACAGACAACAAGAGGTAGTACGCTGTCAGAACGCTGTTTCTGTAAAACTGTGGTGTCTCATAGACATCTTGTCTCCAGTACCTCAGTCTGCACTTGATGATAATGAAGTACAACAGCAGAATCAGGGGTGTTAGTAATGTTGGACATCATTCGTGAATGTGTGACATTAATTCTGACACACTGTGTATTGGAAACAACACACAAGTCAACACTCACACGCACAAATTCTTTTCAATTCATTGCAAAGACCTTCCAGTGGCTTTGTAGTCTCTAACCTCAACTCTGACTGTCAAGTGCAAATATAATTGTTATCCTGACAGTAAACCCAGTGTTGATTTGATCCCTTACCCCACGTCCTAACTAACCTTTCCAACCACCTTCATAATAATCTACTAAAGGTCAGGATATTGCAGCATTTGTTGCTTAAATGTTGTTTTTAAAAACCTTCTCTCACAAGTCCCCCACCTTTATGGAAGTAGACTTGACTGAATTTTGTGTGTAATGCAGTAAATGTCACAAAATTGGTCTAATCAGCCTTAGTTTATGATGCTCTTTGAAGGAAAACTAAAAAAAAGCCTTTATGCTGAATTAATCTCTTAGGAATTTCATGCTTGCCAAAACCTCATAATGATGTACATGAATACACATGAATGCAAACATAATTATTCTGTCCATGTCGTGGATAATATTCATTTTCCCCAGAGCTTCATGTCTTAACTTTCCTTTCACATTGTAGTGTTTACAAACATAGTTACATATCTGTCTCCAGATAATAATAGGCCTCCATTTCTCAGCTGTCAACTACCTCAGTTTCACTGTCAGGCTTTGTCAAGCTTGATCTCTGCACTGATATCCCTCAATCCACCACCTCTGTGTTTTAATTTGTTCTTCTTATTTCTGCCTGGTTGTCAAGACAACACAGATGGTTGAGCTCTGTCTCTTAATGACAAGCATGAGTCAAAGCATGCTCCCCCCAGGTGACGAGAGCACGCCTCTGCATCGACTCCATCATCATACAGAATAAATCATCTGTGAGACTTGAGGAGAACATGCCCACGCGTAAAAAAAAAAACAAAACAAAATAAAACAACAGGGGGGAGATGGATACTGAGGAAACAGGATAATGGGGGAGATGCAGATGTTTATTTAAAGGAGTTTGGCCCTGTCTGCTGATGTGAACACAAGATCATTATTCATCTTCAAGCCGGAGTCAAGGTTGCCCTGATTGTCTATTCATGGCTTTAGATCACTAAAAAATGAATCTTTCAATATTCATGGGAGCTTTCTTCCTATTAACATGGCTGTCATCCCCTCCACTTAACTGAATGTCTTCTTGCACAAATGCGTAAATGATATAATGGCATAACTGAAATCAAACATTCATCAGCACTTTTACTTAATTTGCATTTGTCAACATTCATCCATGATGTTCCAGTTATGTTCTTAGATTTTTAACCAGGGCCATTTAGCATGAATCCACTATTGTGTGTTATATAATGTGGTTGAATAGTGTTTTTTAAACTTCACTGTGATGTGCAGTTTGCTCCCCATTTGTGGCAGAATGGAGGCTCTTTAGATTTATTCTTGCTATTGACCACATTCATTCATTATTAGTGCACAGCATGTGTTAGTGTGTGCACACTGACCTGTTGCTGGTAGTTTCCAAGACAACCACGTACTACTCTAAAGAAAGAAGATGGCTCATTACTGCTGCTGCTTTTTGAACCTGTGAATTACCTGTAGAGTCTTTATGAGAATGTAGACACAAGCCTCAGCTTGAAAATCAAGCAGTGTGGACAGGGTGTGGTTGATATTAGACCCAAAGCAGATGAGGACAGAGTGTGTGTGATTGTGTAAGTCTGATTCCATTTAGATTAGCATTCATGCTCTTGTTTTGTGTTACAGTTCCTGTTGCTCATCTTCTCCTGTCTGAGGAAGGCTGCATGGGACTATGGCCGCCTGGCTCTGCTGATGGAGAATGACAGGTAAATCCCTCACTCTTTGTCTTACACTAAGAAATTGGATGCACCCACTCTCCTGTGAGCCATGTCAACAGTTAAGATGGAGTAATAAGTCTCGGTGGAACTGCTCCTGGGTCTTGATGCTGCAGCCTCCAGCTCCCTCTGCTGAGTATAAATGGTACCACGTAGAAAGCAAATTACTGCAGGCAGCTTCTGCTTTAATTGCTAGTTTTGTTGGAGTGATTGAAACCCCCTGTGTTAACACAAACCAGACATACACATGTACAGCAAATATAAACATACAGTGGTCTAGATGATTAACAAAGAGACTGTTTTGTTTAAAGTTAGGTTTTAATGTGATTTTAGCATAAAATATCTGAAAATCTTCAAAATTTATATTTACATTGCTGTTTTGTCAAACCAACAGTCCAAAACCAAAAGATGTTTGATTTACAATCATATAAAACATCAAACTGTCACTGAAGAAACTACAACTCAATCGTATTTGGCATTTTCATTTGATAAATAATTTAAAGGATAAAACTCGAAGGCTGAGTTTATATCTTTTGTGATTTTCCTTCCTTTTCTGTGACACTCAACCCTAATGTTCTATGTTAATTAGAGTAAAGAATATCACCAGAGTTGTCCATAAAACAATGAATCAAATGTTGGAAGCTTCTGGTTGATTGATTGGTTTGTCCAAGTTCACTCAGCAGTCTTCATGAGTCTGCAGTGGTTTTATTCTGCTTGACCCGAGTCCCGTCTCTGTGGGAGCGTGGGCTTGATTTGTTCTGCCTGACTGATCATGACTTCATAGCACCTGAGGGCAAGCAGCGTCTGTGTGTTTTGCCAAGCGGTCCTCTCTAGTACTAATTCAATTATGCTGCTTAATTTGACACGCTGTCGAACTGTCAGTGGCACAGCCCATGTAGAAAAATCCACAAATTCAATTATCACGCTGACTTAATTAGATTTGACCATATTGTATTTGTTTTAATATGTCTTCATGCACACAGGGAATAATCTCAGACAGGTCCTGTATGAGGGCTGTCTGCAGCAGGTTCACACACTACCTTACCGGATATATTGATAAACTCATGTCAGGCCACAGTTAATGTGATGATCCTGATATCTCTTTGTGTATCCTTTGTTTCTGCTCACTTCAGTCTCACATCCCTGTTTTATGGAGAACCAAGTGAGAAAGAGAAGTCGCCCTCAGAGTCCAGCCCCTCAGACTCTGAGACCAAGGACATGGTAAGTTTTGAGTTTGAGAGTTTTTCATGAATTCTTAAATGCACCAAATATATATTTATATAACTCTGTGTGTGTGTGTGTGTGTGTGTGTGTGTGTGTGTGTGTGTTTGTGTGAAATAACTGTGTGTAAAGTTCTGATGAACTGGTTTAAAACCCTCTCCATCTTTAGTTTTGTCTACTGAGAAAGAGCTATGATAATATTTAGCCACGTTCAGGTTTTCCATTCAGTGCTCTGGCTTCCTTCCCATGACGGCCCAGCGACCAGCTCAGTCACCCCGCCACCCTTGTCTGCAGTGCAGAAAGAGATTAGCCAAACAAAACCATAACAGAGAATGGAAAATGCTCTACTGTCTCTTCCTTTAGTGCTGACCAGCACAGCTCAGTGCACAGAATGATCATGTGTAGTGTGTTGGCATTGCATCACACCACTAGGTTTTACCTCAAATGATGCTTATTTAGATTTTCATTTACTGGCTCTGAGATCATACAAAAGACGATGTTAGAGGTGACATTACAAATGTGTCCCCCTCTCGGGCAGTGACGTCACCCCCAGTTTTTATGCACATGCTGGTACAACACATACAAACAATAGAGGGACCTGCTCATCCTAACAATGCTCTACAGCACCGCCAGTGGTTAAAAACTCCACATGGTATTTTGAAAATAGTATAATTAGGGAAAAGAAGCGTACTGTTTAAGGAGAAGACTGGGACACTCCAGTTGTCTTTACACTGTAAAATGTGATGGAGAGAGCATGGCTCAATTTTAAGAACGCTATAATCAACAATAGCATTGTGACAGCCAATCTACCAATCTCCCTAATCATGGACTGGTCTATTTACAGTAATTATCACAAGGTGTCACAGTTAATTTGTCAGTGACATAATGATTTCTGAAAATGCTGCATTCTGCATTTACAATAAAGTCCATTTGTCTAAGAAGACTGTGTCAACTGTAAGAGGAAAGTTTGGATCATGACTCATCTGGAATATCTGACACCATGACACCTGTGTGATAGACTGAGGTCACTCTCTGCATGTTTACAATGGTGTAAGACAAAGAGTCAGACTGGAGTCATCACCCTGTGCCTACACAAAGTTGAGGCTGCAGTAAAGTGGTTACTGCTGCAGGCTAGACCTATTAAACCTCCATCTCTATGTCACTCTGCAGACCTTATTACTATGCAAATAATGGATACATGCAAGTAGACACATGTGGTGCACACAAGCTTGCATATATCTGTCCTTTATTAGTTTTGTTCAATCCAAGGGATGATTTATGATTCCCCTCTCCTTCCAGGGCTTCTGCTCGTGGATCTCATCTCTTTACCATATGAAGTAAGTACACAAAGCAGTTGCCCTTGTAATTATTTTACCCGTCTCTGATCTTAGCTTCCATCCTTTTATTGGCCGTCTGTCTTCTAAGCTGAGGTCACTGTCAAATGTAAACTCTTGTGTTATATCTCATTTAGCAGCAAAAACAAACAGGTCTGGGCTCATGCGACCGCTGGTGCCATGGTTTCCAGTTGCATATTTGCACTTTGCTTGGGTCTGACTGCACACAACACACTCAAGCCCGTAAAAAAGGGATTTCCACAGTGTCCATGGTTTCCATAGCATTATGGTGGCATTTGCGTGCTTCTGTTTTTAGCTCTCATGCCAGTGGCCCTGGGATCTCTGAGAAAAGTGTAAACCCACCCTGTGAGTTCGCAATGTGTGGGCTGCCATGAGACACCTTTTCTTCATGAATTTTTTTTTTTTTTTTTTGTTCTATTTTATGACACTGGGTTTTCTGAACCTCCCGCCTGGTAACCACAACTCCCAGCATCAAATAGTGGTTCCACAGTTTTATTCATGATGAGGTATAAACTGTAGATCTATTTGTTCAGGCAACAGACAAGGCTCCATGCATTTGTTTGGTTAAGACGGCAGCCCTCTAAGTACTATTACATGTGCACGAGTGGAAATTTAATCACTGACACCTCAAGAACAATTTGCAGTGTCTTTGCTTTAGTCATGTCATGAGAGTTTGGGATGTCTGGTATTTAGGGATTCTAAAAGTCTCCCTTGTCTCTCTTTCTGCAGGGATGAAGAGATCCGCAGCAAATGTGGCATTGATGCTGTCACATACCTGTCCTTCCAGCGCCACATCATTCTGCTCATGACAGTTGTTTGCCTGCTGTCTTTGGCTGTTATCCTGCCGGTCAACTTTTCCGGGAACCTCCTAGGTATTTTTGTCTTCATGCGATGGTCCAGCTAGCCAAGTGTCTAAATACCCAAGGGATATCCTTAACCTCAGGAGAGGCACCTCGCAGGGAGACAGGCCAGGCCACACAGAGACAATCATATACATTTACACACTAAAGAATACGTTGGTCAAATGCATAGAAATTGAATCTTAAAATACTCTGAGGTTTAAATAAAAGTGTCTGGCAAAAATGAAATAAGATCAAAATTGAAATCATCTTGAAGGATAATTTTATAATAAATAAATATATATATATATATATAATATATATATATAACTATAAAATAATATTATAGAGTAAAACTACTTTTATTTAACACATACACAGGGGCTACACTTGATGTAATGGGAGTTGCGTGCATACCAGTGGCAATTCATCAAATCCCCAAGTCAGATTGTAGGAATAGAAAGTGCTTCATTTCCTCTCAACATACACATGTAGGTGTCAGGGGTGGGATGGTGAACAAAACCAGCTGCTAAATAGCAGCAAAAATGCCTTTTGGCAGTTGTGAGCTGTTTATGTAGGAATAGGATGAAGGCAGGAACCATTATGGGGTCTACGAGGAGCTGGGGCGTCCACAGAAGCTGTTTTATTACTACTGGCTGACATCTTATGAACCAGTGTGTCACCCTAGTCATTAAATAAACCAAATACCGGTTGACAGGCTACCATGGCAACAGAAAACAAAGGCAGAGTTAGGCACAAGTGTGATGTTTGAATTTTGTGTGAGATTTCACTGACATGACAGAGATCTCATTAAATTAAAATTGGGACATTGCTTCATTGTTTCCTCACCCCCCCAGACAAAAGAGAGGTGGGTGGTGGGGTTCCCCTTAAGTCATTCAGAAATTAAAGTGTCTCACTCTGTCATTTTTCATTGTTTCTACAGGAGACAGTCCTGAAAACTTTGGAAGAACAACACTGGCTAATGTTAGTGCAAAGTGAGTCTAACACTGCATGAATGACATCAAATCTCATGAAATATCACAGAAACTCTGGACTCTCTCCTCGTACATTTGAGTTATAGCAGTGTTTTTGTGGCTGACAGGGACCGCTTTCTGTGGCTGCACAGCATCTTTGCTCTGGTTTACTTCATCATCACGCTGCTGTGCATGGCTCACCACTTGATACGGCTGGAGTACAGAGAAGACGAAAAGGTCTGTCACCATCACGTCATACTGTTTAGACAACTGGCTCTTCAAAATTGTCCATCTCATCAAGTCAGTTTCTCTATTTTTGACTTTTGTTCTCTGAAAACATGCAAATTAAAATTCAGCCTTTTCTTTCCAATACAAAAATTTATGAATTAAAAAGTGTCTGTGTTTTGACACAAGACAAGGGCAGACAGTTGCATTAGTTACACGTTAACTGTCAGAATAAATTGAAATAATCTAACTGTAATGACAGTTCTTGAAAAAATAAGACTTTAGGGAAAATTGATAACAAGACAAGAGTCGACAGCCATGCTAGCAGTTCTGGAGGCTACAATTCATTGGCAACCAAAATAAAGCACTTTTGACTCACTTACCACTCGATAAGATGAACTGATTTTGCAGTTGATTATAACATAACTACTCATGGTGGCTGCATTATGTGTTGCAGGTAGCCAGGACACTGATGATTACCTCCATACCCAGAGAGATCTCTGACCCAGGACTCATCACCAAACATTTCCAGTATTCATGTTTACTGTTCTATTTCTGTTTCTCTAGTTTGTCAAAATAAAAAAAGTCCCTATATATCCTTCCTGTCATTAGGAAGCCTTGGCCATTGTTTTGCAAATAAACTTAAATGTACAATCTCAGTACATTCTTTATAATTAACTTCTGCTTCATTCATTAACTAGTGAGGCCTACCCCAGCTGCACTGTCACTGACGTCCGTTTCTGCTTTGATGTCCACAAGCTGATGAGTCTGGACCTGGAGAGGTACAGTAACTGATCGGACAACAGAGTTCTTGGATCAGTGTGAGGCTCTTGTCTGAGGATGTTGCTTTTTGCAGGCGCAAGGCAATGAAAGGGAGGCTGTATTTTGCCACAAAATCCCAAAAGGAGGGGAAGATCATGATCAAGACTCATCCGTGTGCTCAGATATTCTGCTGTGACATCTGTGGCTTTGAAAAGGTACATTTTATCAGCATAATTGGGATTTGCACATAACTTCCTTTGTAGAAATGCGGCATAGTTGTGCTGCACAGAAAGGATATTACCACTGGATGGCACTGTAATCCAAATGTAGATAGATGTAACAACTTTGCCACTGCATATCTGGGGATCTCTGAGAGTAAAACATGTTGTGAGTAACGTGTGCCCTAACTTTTTCCTGGAGGTGGATGCAGAACAGTACTACAGTGAGTTAGAAGAAAAGCGAACTGATGAGTTCAACGCTGAGAAGAATCGCATCTCCTTGAAAAGGCTAGGCATAGCCTTTGTGACTTTCCGTGATGAGAGGATGACTGCTGTGTGAGTAAACAACAGCACAACACTGGTTTATGTGTGTCAGATACTCTCATCACAAAAACCCCTGTCACAGCGGGGGGCACCCTTAAAATTCATGGAGAGGCATAAAAGCAGGCACAGAGACTTATGCAGATTTCTGCAGCAACTTTATGTCTTGTTTTGTTTTCCAGGATTGTGAAGGACTACAGTCGTGTGCACTGCCGTCGCAGACCTCAGCAGTCCAGCATCACCACTGTGGTGCAGTCTCACAAATGGGTGGTCAGCTATGCACCCGCTCCCAGTGACATCATCTGGTCAGTACCAAGGTCACTGGAACCTACACTGTTTTCTTTTGGTGCTTCTTAAGCCTGAGCATCCCTAATATTTTCCTATTAATTTTCTCTTAATTAGCTCCAAATTTCAAAAAATCTGATTTTCCACATTCACAAAATCATGCTATATAGTTTTTGCAGCTACTACTGGGATATCTATATTTATGATATCTATACCCACTTATCCTGTACATGCTCACAGGGAGTTTTAATCACACATTCACACATTCACACTTAGTAGAAGGAATATATTAACCTGTCCTATCTTTGGACTGTGAGAGAAAACCAGAGAACCCAGTCTGAACCCAGAGTGTGACATCCAGTTTTACATGTCTCGTGAATCATTTAGACACATTTCCATGTAATTAGACCTGACATCTTTGGTATCTTTGGGAACTTCAAGATCATGACTAGACTTGAAACCAAAGTTATGTGAGCTTTAATGATGCTTGTCTGTCCAACATGAGCTTGTAATGATGTATGCATGTGTGTCAGTGTTTCTATGCCTATTTCTTTTGCATTGAACACTGTGCCATTCTTGAAGGAATTCAAAATACCACGTAGCAACATTCAGGATGCCTGTTGCTTGTGTGTAGTAAATCTCAAACACCATTGGAATTAGCCACAATGTGTCTCATTTTAGAAAGCAAATGCGGCAGTCCCAGTGAAATTATGTAACAAATGAGTGATGCATATGTATGGGAGATTAAGAAGAAGAAGTTAGCGCTCACTATTTGTGCTTCACCCGATGGGCTACAATGTGTTTGTGAGTGTGTTTTTGCTCTAGACTACTGGAGCAGTTGCAGGCTGCAGGGTAGAGCAGGGACTTTCGTACCTTCATTAAAACTGAGCATTGAAGTGTGCTGTTCCCAACCTGCTCCTCACTCCAGTGCAGTGGAAACACAATCACCCAGTCACATAGAAAAAACTACTGGGATGGCTGTTTCTGGCTTATGTCAATGTATGCAGTACAGGCGTGGCAGGGGAGAAAATGTGTTAACTGTCCTGTCTGTCCTCTTGGGTGATTGTGAACTGAGACTCATTATTTCTCCTGTCACCAGGGAAAACCTGTCAGTATGTGGATCTCGCTGGTGGCTCCGATGTGTCCTCCTCAACATCCTCCTTTTCTTGCTGCTGTTCTTTCTCACCACTCCCGCCATCATCGTCAACACCATGGACAAGTTCAACGTCACCAAGCCTGTGGAGAGTCTGCGGGTCAGAATTTGCGATCGATTTGAACATTGTGACCTCAATGCTTCATTTTGACCCTCTTCTGTGTCATTAATTAACCATTTCTGTTTTCAAACACAGAGCCCTGTCATTACCCAGTTCTTCCCCACCCTCCTGCTGTGGGCGTTTTCGGTGCTCCTGCCCTTCATCGTCTACTACTCAGCCTTCTTTGAGTCCCACTGGACCAGGTACTCAACAACCATTGACAACCTCTCTCTCTCCTCTCAGAAATGGAAATGCCTGTCCTTTACGTCTTCAAATGGACTCTTCATCTGCCTGTCTTCCTCTGAACCCCCAGCATTCCTTTTTTATTCATCTCAATATTTTTTTTTTCTCTTTCACCCTCTTACTCTTTTTACTCTCTCCCTTCTCTCTCCCTCCTTCTCTCTGTCACTCTCCCGGCACTGTTATTCTGGGCAGGTTGTCATAGAGATCTCCATGTGAGGATAATGATATGCACAGTAGTCACCATGCGCAGAGGACAGCTGCATGGTAACTACTAGTAGGAGGAGGAGCAGAACAACTGTGCATAGGGAGACAACCTCACTCAGCACCTATGAACACACTTTCTTTACATAACCACCCCCACAAACGTGTTGTGCAGGCGTGATGTGCAAGGCACTGAATGCAAATCAACTGTTTACTGGAGTGAAAAGCATAGTTCGTGCTAATGAACCCAACAATTAGCTGACTTTCCATGATGTTATTTCTCACAAATGCATTTGTTATGTTGAAGGTCACTGCGGAGGTTATTTCAGATGTAAATATGGATTGAACAACGATGTCCTCATGATCGACGGTCTGTCATTTCATGTTTTCAGATCCGGTGAGAACCAAGTAACGATGCACAAGTGCTTTTTACTGCTGGTCTTCATGGTCATCATCCTTCCTTCACTTGGTTTATCCAGGTACACTTACATTAAATCTACACACTCAAAACAAATGTATAACCTCTGCTGTTATTCTTAATTTTATGCAACTTTTGAAAAAAAAAGGTCTCACTTTTTAATTTTTTCAGTACTTTTAGAAGCAGGTTCTTCTCATGATTTATTCTTTCTGTAGTCTGGACCTGTTCTTCACATGGCTCTTTGATGTCAACTTCCTGGATGAGAAGAATGTCAAATTCCAGTAAGCTTATTCTGTTTTATATAGATTTTATTTGCTAAAATTTGAGTTTTATGGATCCTAAAAAGGCATTTCAGATGTAGCCCATCACTCAGCATTGTTTTATTGGTGCAGGTGTGTGTTCCTTCCTGACAACGGTGCATTTTTCGTAAACTACGTGATCACGTCCAGCCTGATTGGCACATCCATGGAGCTGCTTCGTATCCCAGCGCTGACGGTGTACGCCCTCCGCCTCTGCTTTGCAAAGTCCCAGGCTGAGCGGATTCATGTCAAACGGGTTAGCAAAGCCTATCATGCTTGCATCAGGGTTTTCATGTGGCTGCTGATTTCAAGTTTAAAAAGCTCAGTGTTTGTGTTTTTGTTTGCAGAGTCAGGCCTATGAGTTCCAGTTTGGCCTGGAGTATGCCTGGACCATGTGTATCTTTGCAGTCAGCATGACCTACAGCATCACATGTCCCATCATTACGCCCTTCGGTGAGCACCATATTGTTACCCTTTTCTATCATCATCTACCTCTTCCTTCTCTCCCTGTTTTCTCTCTCTTTGTGTGTCTCTCCTCATACTCTAACCTCACTCTCCCCTACTGCCTGCCAGTCCAATGTAGACTGTGTGAATTTGCTGCTGTAGTCCCAGACACCCAGACACAGTGAGTTGCGAGCCAGACGCCCACTCTGCTCCTGTCTCTGCCCAGAACTCACCAAGCTTCTATTTACTTCTGCAGCCTAATCATCAGTCCAAATAGGCTGTTTTATACCTCATACCCGGCTGCTGAGTGTATTTCACCTTCGTTGTTTCCTTCAGAGAGTTCATTGGATCTACCTCAACTTCACCAGCCCATCGTCTCCAATTATATTTGGTTCAAATTTTGCACTTTTGTCCTTTAAGACACAGCATACACAACATATTTACTAATATATATACTAATAACTAAACATTTCTTTTTTGTACCAAATCTTGTGTAAAGTGTAAAAATCTCTTAATAATTGTTAATATTAAGGTATTTTGTCTTCCTTCCTGTACTAAGTTTGATTTATTAAGTTTCCTCTTTACTTTATACTTATACATACTTATCAGCGTATGTGAATTTGTGCCCCCTCTAGGTCTGGTCTATGTGATCCTGAAGCACATGGTTGACCGATACAATATCTACTATGCATATGTTCCCACTAAACTCAACCAGCGGATCCACAGAGCAGCCATCAGCCAGGTCATCGTCGCTCCCCTTCTCTGCATATTCTGGCTGCTCTTCTTTTCTGTGCTCAAATTAGGTACTTCATCACTGCCATTTCTCTCCTATTACAGTTTCTATAACTCTTATGCATTATGAGTGTTTTACATTTTTTCACTCTCTCCTTATTACTAAAGGTCTAGTGCATCCCATCACCCTCTTCACCCTGGTCTCCCTACTTTCCTGTATTGCCTTTTCCCTCTTCCGCTTGTGCCTTAGGAAGCAACCAGACAAGTCAATGAGCTACCAGGTGAGCAGCTCTGCTATAACATAATGACATCAGGTTCACCTGAACAAGCACTAGTACTAATGAAAGTTTATTTCTTTATTTCAGATGTCTGATCAGCCAGCAGAGGGGACATTCACTGATGCAGACAGGACTACTGTAACATCCACCACTGCCTCCAATGTACAGTACCACATTTTTCTCCTATTAGCCAGTATACCACAAAAACACATTAGTGTTAGATCTTAACATGGTGAAAGGTTATGTTGCAATGACTGCGTACGATATAATAATCACGATACATGTACAACTTTGGGGACATTTACATCTTGAGCAGGAAAACAAGCCCAAATTTAACGTCATCCTCCCATCTGACATTCTCCCTGTAAATTAAATGATTTCGGGGGCAGCTGTGGCTCAGGCGGTTGAGCGGGTCGTCCACTAATTAGAAGGTCGTGGTTCGATCCCGGCACCTGCAGTTGGGATGTTGATTTGTCCTTGGGCAAGATACTGAACCCCAAATTGCCTCTGACGGCTGTTCCATCAGTGTACGAAATTGGGTATTTGTAGTAGAAGCACTATATGAGCACTGGTAGAAGATGAACTGTACAAGCAGAAGTAGCAAGTGCTGTATGAATGTATGAGAATGGGTTAATGTGGCTTCCATTGTAAAGCGCTTCGAGTAGTCGATAAGACCAGAAAAGGGCTAAATAAGTGCAGTCCACTTATCATTTACTGTGTGACACAATCATAAACTGTATGTTGATCTGGCTCCCTCAGCTGTTTGTGGCGTCCGTGCTGCTGGAGCCAGAGCTGGCTTTGACTCCGATGCCCTCCCCAGCCCACCACAGCTACGGTGCCATGGCCAGCTCCGAGGGTTCAAGCCACAACGCGGTGGAGGAGGAGGAGGGTGAGGAAGATCATGCCCAGACCCATGAGACTGAGCTCCAAGACCCCGCGGACCCCTACTGCTCCAGCCCACTCATGGACAGCCCTGTGGGCTACCAGTAACACCAAATCCTGCAAGCTGATTTCCACGTGTCCTTCACCTGGGGAACACAGATTGCTAAATGCTGCAATGCTGCGTTTTTGCCACTGACCTCAGACTCCAACTTAGCTGCCTCAGACCCTGAGATTAGACTTGGCTTTTTAGAAAGAATGAAGAACCTGATGGAGTTTGAGAATAGGGGAGCAAGATCCACATACACATCCCTATAAGTGTATAGACATACCGCAACAGACATGAACCACACATCAACCTTGATAGAACAACTTAAATGTACAGATTGTTTTAGTTGAACTATTGGATGCTCCATCACAGGGATTCTATCTTCTTCTGTGGCTTAATTTGCAAGTTAAAAAATGTTAAAAGTAATTGAATTAACTGGGGTAGGAGTTGCCATTGGGTATCTACCAGAGATACTCTCTCCATGCTGTGCCACCTGGACTTGAGTGGAGGTGAAAGTTCCCATCAGAGTGGGTGGTGTGAGCAGGCTTGCCCCGGCAGACTGACAGAGTGGTCTGGGTACTGGGTGATATCTGGTTCCCCGGCAGCAGAGCTCAGGGAGGCTGAGGGTGAGGGCA
Source organism: Rachycentron canadum (assembly GCA_038496675.1). NCBI lineage: Eukaryota > Metazoa > Chordata > Actinopteri > Carangiformes > Rachycentridae > Rachycentron > Rachycentron canadum. Next base: position 13,177,118 of record CM076661.1, read on the forward strand.
GCTAGTTGTGAAGCCATCTGCAGCGAGAGAGCAGACAGACGGAGCCGAATGTAACGCCAAGATGTACTGTAATAAATGTACACTCTCTCCACGGAGGCACAAGCAGCTTGACTGTACCTGAAGCTTGTTGTAACTATTATCAATTCAAGGTTGCTATTTTTGCTACAGTATTTTTGGTGTTGTTGATATTGTGCTTTGGTTTGGGAGCGGGGGCGACTGGAGACTGGTCTAGGATTTGCAAAGCTGTCCCATTTTAATCAGAGTATTCCCAAATTATACTATCTGATATGAATGATAGATGATATCATTGTATTTTTATTTATTCATTTAAAATGAGTAGTTGAACATTTTGGGGTATATCCTTGTTTGTTTTCTTGCTAAGAGTTAGATAAGGAGATCAGCTAGTTTAAAGCTTTTTTTTTAGCTTCATTTAAAGGCTGGAAACAGAGGCACAGGAACTTGTTGAATTCTTCTTGTCCCAAACAGAGACACCAGGAACTTACCGTGTTGATACATTATGCGAAATTAAAATTAGCCAAGTTACCGGACACTAGTAGTAGTTTCATATTGATCACATATGAGGATGGTATCAGTCTTCTCATCTAACTCTTGGCAATAAAGTGAACAAGACACAAAATTAATAGCACACCCTGAACATGCAACATTTCTGACATATGTCATGGAACTAACTGCAACAACAACAAGACAACAATACAAATCTCTAGAAGAGTATCCATCCATTTTGGAAATCATATGAAATACTGAAAGTACATCTGGTCACTTTTAAAGCATTACATTTCAATATTTTTGCTTCTAAAATGCTGAAAACAAAAGTATTCTGTTACCATTATAATTGAGGTTACTCAATATCATTTATTCACATTTCTGTGGTAAAACTTTGCAAATACAAACAGTAAAATTCAAACACTACTCCATGATTACAGTCACAATTCACTTTCTGTCAACTATGTTGTATAAATGAGGTATGCATTTGTACCGTTGAAGTCAAATTCCACATGTTAATCTTATTGATTTACGGTCAGTCTGCATATGTTTACAAGTTTTGTATTTTGGGGTAATCTTATCTCTTCATGGTGGGGTGAAAGTTTTTCATCAAACTGAATGTAAACTAGATTGTAGTTTGTTTCCCATTTCTCTTGCTGTGCCTTGAAGAAAAATTCCCTTTTGTGTGACAATCCAGCATGGCCTGAAATATGCTGCATGGACTGAAAATTAAAGAGCGAGGAAACAACCAAGTCATGAAAACACAACAAACAAACTCAACAACCCAGAGTAGTAATTTTCATCCCCACTATCAGTCAATGGTCAGTTCATTCTGTGTCAACAGACAAGTAATTAACTCCTTCCACTAACAATCTTGACACAAGATCCACTTTCTATCTTTCCAGGAATTGCTTTTGATCTTCATCAGCAGATTAGTTTGCTCAGTTGTCATGAAACAACAGATGTTCAAACTCTCCACTATCCTGTTCACTTTTAGGACTTTTGTCCATGTTGATATTAATGTTCAGCGTGATTGTTCATCCTCGACCTTGAGACATTAGTGTTTTATACCTTTTCTGGAGTTTTCAAGCATGAGCCATAAATCTCAAGTTTTATGCCAGAAGAAGTATAAGAGTGTCATACAGGTGTGTGGTATAGTGGAAAGTTTAAATTACTCCATTTCTGTAACAACTCAAACTTTATCTCCTGATGAAGACAGTGTGACGTAGTTGAAAACCTGGAACAAGCAAGTAAGTAGATCCTGGGTAGAGAGATTGTTTCATGAAATGTTGTTTCCAAGGACAGGAATGGACTGAAGCTCAACACTAAGCTAACTTACTGTCTTTGTCACAGCAGTTGTGTCGCTTTTTTAAGATGTTTGTATCGTGGCCTTGTTGGTGCCTTGTTGTTGATTTTAATCAATATCCTCTCATTTCTCAGCTGCTGATTTCTTTGACCATATAGACATTTATCTGCTCTTTGTCAGCTTGAAAAGCTGTTTGACCAACAGTGACAGTCTCCTGATCAGTTCACATCGGTCTTCTCTCAGAACAGCGGTGGTCGGTGGATTTGTGTTCTGAGTGCGTTTATCCTAACTTTAATCATATAAAATCATAGGACTGTGCTGTGAAGTTTTTTAACTTTTTTTCAATTGCACTCATAAAATTGATGGCGTATTATTTCATAAAATTAAATGTATTGCTCTGTTTCACAATGAATCTAATTCTAGTTCCTCAAGCTGTATAAAACAGATGACAGCTGGCAGCAGAGAGGGTCTGAAGTGGTCAGTGCAGAGGATCATGAAGTAAAATCTGTTTAGGAAAAAAAAAACATCAAAGAGCATCCCCTGTGGGTTTCTCTTTCAGAAGCTTGTTTCACAGATCATTAAACATGCTTTCCTTTGAAAAATACAAAATAAAACTTATTAGGATATTCTTAGCTCTAATGGCCATGCAAGGAGGGATTTCCATTTTCATGCTTAACTAGTTTTATTGTATCTTGTCATGTCTGTTCATATACTGGGTAGGGACATTAGCCTTCCAGACGTGTTGATTCCTTTTTGCTCTTGGTTATGAAACGTGTGTCTCATAAGTACATGATTTCAAACTTGAGCCTGCTGTAAATGTGGGTTGTTTTTATCTCCAAGAAGGTTGAGGTTAACGGACAGTCTGCCTTTGAGATTGATCTGTCAGACTAACAAGTCTTCATCTGTCAGAAGTGAAGTGCTGTGATGTGAGATTAAAATGAATTCAGCTCAATCCACTCATCTTGTGCCATGACCTCCTTATTACTCTCCTCTACTGTGGTCCGCAATGAAGGGTTTCTGAGAGGCATGGAGTCAGACTTCATGTGGTAAGTAGTGGTTTAATGTGCGCAGGATGCCTTCAGGAAATGAGCAAAGTTTTTTTTAGCATTAGTTGGTACCTGTTTCTGACTACTACTAAAAATGATGATTTATATTAATATTTTAGTATTTAGGGGTCAGATTACAAGATTGATAATACTCATTGACACACTCATGTTTGTATGATAAATATGAATCAAGAGTGAGCAGCTGTTTGGCTTAACTTAGCACAAAGACGAGAAATTAGAAAACAGCTCTGTCCAAAATTATTAAATGTTACTAAATTAAAAAGGCCATTAATTAACAGGTTTTATCAGGTTTTTAAATTGAGTGCAAAGTGTGACAAAAAACCTGTACAACTTAAATATGTGCTTTTCACACTTAGGGTTTGTGCACAGTAAACTACCACATACTTCTAGGTAGGGTTGTTTTTTCCACATTTAAGCCATGCAGGCTAGCTATTTCCCCTTGGTACCAGGTTTTGCGTTAAGCTTAGCTAACAGTGAAATCAATCAAGAAAAAAAAAAAAACTCTTTTCCCGCCTCTCCAAAGACAATCAAAGAGAAGATTCTTTCATATAACAAACAGGGGAGAGTCGGGTAATGAATGAAGGTGCATGTTAGCCTTGTGTTTGAAACAGTGCGTCTGCATACAAACTAGCCTCGGGACAAGCCCCTGTACATACTATAGAACTTATGGGACCCTGAAACCACAACAGAGGGTGGATGGTGCAATTAATTGCATGAGCAGCTGCTTGTATTCAAACCACATTGGACAGCACTAACACCATGGTGCCAGTGGAAGATACCGTTCCAGCAAAGTGAAGCACAAGTTTCTTTTTCTTAAAAATATCTCATGTTGACTTGGATGTCAAGGGGGTAAGAACCCCAAAGCATGCCTGTCATTACAGCGCTGCTTCATTACCATGAGTTATGAAAGAAGAAAGAAATGTCCCTGACATTTCCCCTGTCACCCGTGGCAACTGCGCCGAGCCTCCTTCTCAGTGAAAGATGAATTCCTCTGGGAGTGTGGCCCGCCACTCGCCTTTCTCCTGCCCAGATGCCGAGAATAGACAATGTCTCTGCCTCCTGCAGCAACCATACTGTCACTCCCATGTGGGTTATTTTCAGCACGCAAATACAGTATAATCAGTTTGTGTTGTTTAATATTTACATAATATAGAAGTTCAAATTAGTAGGCTAGCTAATTCAAGGATGGAGTGAAAAAATCTGTCCTAAAGTATGTCATATTCTTCATACATTTATATATAAGTGTATTTATTCTTTGTAGTGCAAAGCGAAATCCAAGCAGGAGAAAAAGTCACAACAGGATATTGAGATTCACGATTGCTTGACCCTGGAAATGGCAGTTGACAATCGAATCTTAGAGTCCATTCAGTAGCTGAGTGCTGTAAGACTTCTCATCCATGTTGGCTTAAAAACTGAGACTGAAAGGCAGTTCTTGGCCTTGGGAGCAGTAGGTCTATTTAGTAACGTTTCAAGTTGTTTCAATCATATCTTTCAGTCTGAGCCTTGTTCTGACTTTGTTTTGTCAATTTGATAGGAAGTGTTTCATGTGGGGATTACCTTTGTTATCTGAAAAGGTCTCAGGCATAAATTGCCTTCCTCCATTAGATTTAATGGTGTCAAGAACAGTTACTTAATGCAGCACACCAGGTCATTTGGGCATAAAGTGCAGCCCCTGCTGCCGAATACCTCAATTGCTACTTAACCTGTCATATTTTTGGATTACCAGCTGAACAAGGAAATAACCATAGAAAATCAATTGTCAGTGGATTTAATTGGATTCTCTGCAAACTCACAGAGTGATAGATTTGTCCTTGAATTGACTCTATTTCTGTGCTCAAACTAATCCTCTTAAACTCTCTTAGGGGATGAGACAATTGTCTGCAAATCTCATGAAAAAGAACTATACCCGTCCTCTGTGCCATAGATTTTCATTGTTGTCTAAAAACTATTAAAACACATTATTGGGTCAACCAGGTGACATTTTACTTTGTTACCATGAGCATGGGCACTGTAGATTATTTCAGTCAATCCCATTATCCCATAAATCACTTTATATACATATAAGTATCCCCTTTGGGATACCTTTACATACAGATGAAACACCTCCTGTGTAGACAAGCTGTAATAATCTGAAGCAAAAAAATGCGTCCCAACCAGATAAACAATAACACAGTAATATATTTACTCTTGTTTGAGTAACATTTGCTAAAAACTTTGTCCAGCTCTGTTAGGAAATTGCAGAGCCTTTCCTTAACAAAACAATGTATTTGTAGCACCTTCAGTATTAGCCATCGCAAACAGAATAGGGAATTCAAAAAGCATTGAGAGACAGATGAACACAATGTTTCAGTCTTTTCATGGGATTTGTTGACAGTCAGAAAATATATGAATAACCCCAGCTTTAGCCTTTAACTGATGGTTCTTCATGGTTGCACTAACTGTTTGAGCAGCTGCTGACAGACAGCTCTTGTGGCTGTTGCTTGGCAGGCTCGTGTTGCAGGCTGCAGCTCCTAGAGACCAGAGCAGACCTTATTAACCTGAGGATGCACACGTAGCCTCTGTCCACTCCTCGCCCCTCTCCACAGCGTGATTTAGGTTGAGTGACCGATCGAGCAATGCCTTCCTTTCCCCCTCTTTATCATCAACAAACGCACAAGCGCGCACGCACACACATACAACTCTGGACCATCACTTAACAGTTGCCATGACAACATTGAATACCCCTTCATTCCAAAACACATTGCAGACTTTCTAAAAATAATATGTGTTGTCTTTTCTCACAGACTCCTCTCCAGACGACAGCCTTCAGAGCAAATCCTCATACACAACAAGGTAAGACTGTGGAACTACAGGGACTGATTAATTAATTAACGCAGGGGAATTAAACACACACTGTAGTGTAGCCAGCAGCTTACTGAATTCAGTTGCAGTCTAACCATTGGTGACCTGAGAGAAGGTCAAGCCAGAGTCCCCATGAAGCCCAGTGACCAGACAGCCCTGGCTCAGTGTTCTGTAGGCTGAAGCGAGACATGGAGCATGGATCCAACATAAACACAGCAGACACAACAGACTCTCAGAGGGACAGAGAGAGTGAGGATACTGTTGGCAGTGCAGAGAGACAGATTAAGGCCATGTCAGCAACTGTTGTAACAACAGAACAGACAGCCAGCTCATGGATGTGACTTTTACAATGATACAACCAAATTGTGTACGTGGGAGAAATGAGCCCTGTGCATTACGATAACTCATTATACCTAACATCCTTTCTCCATTTCCCTTATAACTACAGCTTCACGCAAACTGGTGTTCAGAAAGACATGCAAATATCTGTAAGGTTTGTACTTGTCATTGGTAGAAAATTGGAAGAAAAATTAAATTGTGTGAAAATCTTGACAATTCTGCAATTGTGATGTGACATCGTGCAGTTGCATGAGTAAGTGGGCTGATGTGCCTGAAGTCGTCCTCATCTCTGTAGCCAAGGGCGATGAGCCTTTCGGATCTTATGTAACACTAAGGGATGGGCTGTCAGTAGGAAGGAATTCAGGCATTGTGTGATTGATTTCAAATGCTGACCATGGTGTTGTAACCATCATCAGTCTGTGATAAACAATCTGAGAGCAAGAGGAAAATACACTGACCTCGTTCAGCAGTAAAATATACACAGAATATCACTTTATTTAGTCTCCAGTAAGCGCACAATATGTTTTCCTTTAAAGTGTAGGATGGAGTCCAGTTTATAGAGTGCGTGCTCGTATTAACTAATAATGTGTGTTTTTTTGGTTGAAGGATAACTAGGTGAAGTTATCGCTGTTTAGTAGCAGCTGATACTGATGAGGTAGACAGTGACACACCCAATATGTACAGAGCTGGATGTTAAGGGGATAACATGTCAGTTGTCAGTCATGTCAGCTAAAAAGACCTAATGTCAGGTAAAGTGAAAACAGAGACATGGAAAACAACAACCTGCATAGGGCTGTGTACTGATACTAAGAAAAGAATCACTATAAATAATACACCACCTACACAGACAGTTAACAAACATTACACCTGTGGGAAGTACAGACTGAACAGGGTATGCAGGAATAAAATAGTTCAATAGAAAACTCTGCTTTTTATAATCATCTGAATGGATATTTCTAATATATTGATTGAATGAAACCTGCTTAAAAGTAGCAAATTTGCCTATTGGTTTTCTTGTATTGGGTACATTAACAGGAAATCCACACAAGGTTATATTTCTGGAGGATATATAGTACATCACAAAAAAAAAAAAAACAATGCTCTTTTACCACACAAATGTATCAGAATATAAAAATAAACTTTATAAATGTAAACTCAGACTAAAGCGATAATAACCACATATCAGCAGCTTGGATTTACAGTTGTATGGTGTTATTATCTAATACTTGGCACACTGTTGCTAAGTTACTTGGCATTATGATCATAAATGTAAATAACAGCTGAGGATGATACATACAGTGTTATGGCAGCGATAATAATACACACATATTGGACAGTGTGAGCACACAGTATCTCTGCAGTATTTTTTGTGTTAAAAAAACTAACAGATAATTGCCATCAATTAAGTTCGTCTTTGTTTCATCATCCAAAACAGATCCATGTAGACGCTCTGTGTGGCAGAAACACAGGACACTGCTTATCTTCACCTCTGAAGCCGAGGTAATACTAGGTTTGTAGCCACAACAGCACAGTTAATAATAATCACTGAGTTAAGCAACTACAATACAACAAAACTACTTTACACTATCAATGTTTGGAAACTGATACCTAAAGAACAAAGATGTTATAATTCTGCCAAAGTGCCCTTTACTTTTAAACTCTAAAGGTCACATAACAGTCTATTAGTGAAAGTTTAACAGTCAGCTGAAGCCTATCGAAATACTCACAATCTCTACAGGGGAGAGCATCACACAGCATGTTGAGAAAGGTGCACTTGGATGCCATAACAGTCATAGATCACTGAAGAAAGCTATCAGAGAGTATAACAGTTCTTGTCATTATCTATTGAAGGTTATTTTTAAACTTTGCTTTGCTTCTTATCAACAGGTTAGATGTTTGAAAGTCACACACAAAAAGATGTGCAGTATTAATAAAAAACACAGTAATGATTGTGATTAAAGTGATAGGATATTCTTTCTTTCAGGTCACATTGCTTTGTCCCAAAAGTAAGTTTTAACATGTATTGTAAAGTATCACTGTGTTCCAGTTTGATAGAGAGCTGCCATGCTGGACACAGTGACCATCACAGTTTGAGTAGTGTGTGATGCCTAAATATAATATTTACTGTAAGATACATCACAAAGACCACTACAGTCACTGGTATCATTTGTGTGTGTGTGTGTGTGTGTGTGTGT
>CM076661.1:13185766-13278713 GCA_038496675.1 Rachycentron canadum
TATATATATATATATATATATATATATCTCAAAGCCATTATATACATAGAGACTAAACAGTTTTCTCATGTGAGCATCTCAGATTACAGGTCCAAACTCAGATGAACCAAACCAGGCTGGCTCAGATCCTCATCAGCTAAACATCCACAGCAAAGAAAATAGACTCTGCCATTGGTCGATCCAATTGTAAGTGTAACCACACCATACACTGGCTACACTATGTGACCCCACTCACAGAGCAAATGTACAGCAGCCAAAGCCACAATGCTGCAAATTACACAACCTTGTTCCATGGCAACCATGTTGAGTGATTGGACAGAAACTGCTCAGCAGCTCCCACTGTGCGCCTCAGTCGGCCTTGTCCTCGCCATTCTTGGCCCACCCTCGGCTCATGGCTTCTACCACAATGCTGTACATATTGAGCCAGGCTTGACGCAGAGGTGCCGTGTAGGCCTGGCCCAGACTGCACTGCAGCATGTAGAGCAGGGACTCACCCACCACCTGCACAAGTCCAAAAAAACATCACAAACAGGAAAAAAAACATATTTTTTCATAGTTCATTCACTTGTGAAATTGCTTTTTAAGAGTTGTAGTTGAGATGATGTTCCTACAGCAAATGACTGTGTGTTGACCCCCACTGCCTGATGCTTCCTCCCAAGGTTTAGGAGAAAGTCTTCCAAGGAGTGAAGGTCATCCAGGTGGCTAACTGCTGCATCAATCACAAGCATCACCTGGTATACATACAAAAAAAAAAAAAAAAGCAGACAGACACAAAAGCAGAGTTTTCACAAATGTGCATCAGAGAAGAAAAGTAAGGATTCAAAAGTCTGTATACTTGTAGTGGTCACTGTGGTGGACGGAGCTCACCTTAGTGACATGTTCCAGGAACTCAGGGCTGGAGAGGCAGTCTTGTGTGGAGCCACAGTTTGTATTGTAGTGGAAAAGACTGAGCAGCGCAGGGTCCAGCTCAAACAGTCTACCACAGACAAATACCACACTGTTCTATAGGTGTATACAGATGGCATAAGTTGCCAAACATCCTCACAGTCACTGAATCAATCTATAAATCATAGATCTACAAATCTCTCTTGCTAGTGTCTGATAGTAGCTGTCTCAAAGTAAATTGTGGATTATTGCAGTCTGTCGCCAAGCAACAAGTCAAGCCTCCGGTGCCTGCATGGTGAAAGTGTTCAGCGAAGGCTCTAGCATGATTCTGTCTGCACACCTGTGTTATATATTCTAACACAACTACAAGGCAACAACAACAACAAGAAAATAGCAGGAACCTGTTAGTTATGCTCAAAGTGTTATTTGAATGCATGTTAATGAGGGGATAACAGAATATTAACCTTAAATGTTTTCTTCTCTTACAAGTCACTTTACTGTCTTATTCTGTCTGAATCATGCTGATGGTGTGGGACGTTACCTGGAAAACATGATGACACCATGAGGAACTTTGTTCTTGCCCAGGCTCTCCCAGCTTCCTCTTATCAGCTCCTTGTCCTTCCCTGACAGCATCTCCATCCTCCCTCAGGCTGGTAACACGAGACAAGTTCTTCTAGAGGGGAAACACACAACTCCTCTACAGGACCAGAAGCCTCAGTTTGAGGACAGCCATAATACTTGAGTGAATCCACACACAAAACTCCCGCCAACCCACCTGGAAAACAACGTGAAGCATCAAGTGAGTACAACACAGCTTATTTGCTAATAATGTTTCAGGGGGACACGGCTGCATGAGATATGATTCCTAGGCTAGAGACGCACACACATACTGTACCTTATTGAAGTCAGTCTTCTCTCTGAACTTCCTCTGGTGAAGCAAAGATGAAGGGTTTGTGTGTGAATGTGAGTGTGTTTGAGTGTGTGCAGGCAGCAGCCTTGCCTGACACTCTGGTGCACTTGCTCTCTCTTTCCCTGGCCCACGGTGCAGTCAGGGAGACAAGTTCTGCCACGCTCTTATCTGTCAAACTGACTGCTATCTCTCTCCCCTTCCCATTTGCCTCTTGATATGCTCTCTCTCCAGCACTGGGGATATTATTCATGCCACTGAAGGAGAAAAAGAGGGATCTCTCTCTTCTGCTCCAGAGAGGCTTCGGCGAGCCACAGCTCCTCCTGCAGGTGAACCAAGGACTAAAACACACAGAGAATCAATGTGCACACAACTCGGCACGCACAACATAAACTGCACTTTCACTTGACGATCGAAAGAATTCAAATAAACAAGACAATAAAACATAACAAAATAAGCACCCTACACATATCTCATTGTGAAATTGCTGTTGTTTTAATGCAGGTGAAGTCCATTTGAGGCCTATGTCATCTATTCTAGGGTGTGTCCTCGGCTGCCTACATTTGCAAACCATGCATTTACAGAATTAAAAGTGTGGGAATTTTAATATTGTACAGCGGCTAGAATAATAAGAGACCTGAACACACCACCTTGGTGAAATTATATTGTTCACCCAGTAAGTAGAGCCACTCCTCAAACAGTGTGATCATAACATTTGGTGGCCAAGAGCATGGCCTCTCATTAATCTAAATGAGCTGTGTTTGTTCCCTTTCTCAGCCTCCACACACATCCGAGGTTCGACAGTTTGTTTAAAGAGATGCCACAGGCGTCTACTCCCTCACACATTTCACGGATGCAGGTTCCCACTTGGATATTATCTAACATGTTGAGTGAGATTGGTTTTGTTTTCAGTCGTGCATCAGGGAATCAGAGGTGCACAGTGTTCTCCTGAGGGACTATAAAGCAGAGAGGGGAGTGATACATGGTTCCCATGACAACCTGACAGGATGGAGCCCTTGAAGCTTTGTCATGTGATGTTTGAGATCTCAAGAAAGGGACTCGGTGACAATTTACTAGAGTTATGTGACAATTGTTTTCTTTTTCTTATCTTTGAAATTATACAAAATGAATCTTGTTTTAATACCCTGACACCGAGCACTGTTACAGTCTCCTTTTCTCTGCATGCACATCAATCTGAAAGCACAAAATTGTATTGTAATTCTAAGCACCAAAGGGGACATTTAAGATTTCTAGTAATATTTTGACCTGAACTCATCCAGACATTGACTTCAGTAGCAACAATGTACAAAAAGTAACCATATGGTATGCATTGGTCTCCATGATTACCATTTGATTATGATTATGTACATATTCAGACATTCCCATGTGGTTTGTAAGTAAAAATGATCTCTCAGCTGTCAAGGGACAAGCAAAAAGTGAAGGCATAACGACAAGTATTTGATGTGGGTCTGTGGGTTCTCTGAACTAGTGTGAATGCAGATGCACAGTGAGGGCTGTTTATTTAGGTGGCTGTAAAAATAACTGCAAGATTTAACCCTGCCATCGAAGAAAGCCCATGTTAGACTATTGGTGTCCTTTCAGGACTTTTTCAATTGAAACATTTACTTGATTTTTTAAATACTAAATAAAATATAATTAGGAGCACTGATAGATGCAATTTCTCACTGCAAAAGTATAATCCCTTTTATATGGCTATCAAAAGTTAGAGTTGGTAAAACACAGATCAATGTGTCATTTTGTTTTTGGACTGTTTATTCTGGTAACCAAGACTTCATCATCTTTGAAATTACAGTCTTTATATTCCTGAGAAAAACTGTTGTCATAAAAAATTACCTTTTTATTTTATGTTTAATCTGCTTGAAATGTTATGCAGATCTACGTGTGTGTTAAACTCAAAGCATATAGGCATATAAAATATGAATTATTTCTAAACATATACAGTTCTATAAACTTTTATTTCCTTCCAGTTGTAATCCCCAACATTTGTGACTGTTAAATCCAGATGTTTTGTCATTGTTTTGTCATAATTTATGGTTACACATCTTAAACTATCAAACGTTTGGTGCGGATAGTTAGCCGTGACATGAATCATTTTTGAGGACAGTGTTGTTTTCTAGTGGAAAAGCCACAAAAAACTCTGTGCCGCCCAAACCTTTTTGATCATGGCATTTCTTCCCTTTTGGACTTCACGCTCTCCTCTTCCACATCTTCAATTTTCTCCCCGTCGTCTACATTTACTTCCCTAAATCAGACATGTTGGGTTAGAAAATGGCTATATTGTAATTACATCGAACTTTTACTTGGCTACAGTATTTGTCTTTTCTTCGCTAAAGACTGAGGGGCAAGCTCAGAAAATTATGTAATATAATATAACCAAACCACATGAAGTCCTTGGCTTTCCAGCAGCAGTGCTATTCATAATTTTACCGGACACAGTGGGATTACATAGTGGATGAACAAAACGTACTGAAAATTCTCTCTACATACCTGCTATGAATGTTATTTTCATTGTTGTGCTCATTCACGCCTGTATCATCCTCAGATCTGGTCAAGACTGACGTTACTTCAGTTGTTTCTCCATTTTCTTGAACAAATTGCTCCTTAAGACCAGCTTTCCTCAGCTTGTCTCTGTATGTCTGCTCTGCATGAGCCTTTGCATTCTTCTGCCAGTAAAAACCCAGTTATGGCACTGGAGATGCATGTCATGTATGATAAATGTAATGTTTAAGGTTTATGTCACTTACCTGTTTCACTTGTTCAAACAAATAGGGACGTTCACTAACTCGTGCCTTCATGTCCCGTAACTCTTTCATGTACTCTCTCGTCCTTTGTCTGTCAGCCACGCTTCATGTAAGAAAAGATTATTCTTTGAGCTGCTGTGGTGGGCATGTGTGGTTGTTGTGACGTGAGTCACAAACATTGCAAGTATGAATGTTCCCCTATGACCAGTACTCACATATAGTGCTTTAGTTTTTCATCATTCACTTCTTTCAAGCTGCTATGTGGGTCCAGCAGCTTTGCATGAAGAGCAACTGTCTTACTCATGGCCTGGGACCTCATTTGGTACTTCCTCAACCAGTCTGCACTCTCTCTATTCTTACTATCCCTCATCTCCATTGACTTTCTGTGAAAGTAAAACATTTTCAGAAAGTCAGGATATCCAAACATTTTGTGTGTAGGAATTTTAAAAAGCCCAAATCTACACTATCTAAACTTCAATAATCATGCCAAAATAATCCAGTTCACCTGATGGCCACACAGCGCTTCCTCGCAGCATCTGTGATGTACACAGGGAGTGTGTCCGCAGACAGTGACGTTAGGACTCCATGCGATTTGCTTCTACTGAGACGACTTATTTTTGGTTCCTGTCAATGAGAAGGAAAGAAAACTTGGTGAATATTTTGAAATCAAAATAAAATATGTTGTTTGACCATATATTGAATAAACTTAAAAACCTACAGGGTGTGTATGTGTATGTAAGTTTTCTGTCAGATGACAGAACATAGGATTATTGTTATTTACTTTCTGTGGTCAAAGAAAGTAAATAAAAAAGAAAAAAAAAACATCTTAATGAATTATTTTTACTTGGTAAGTATCATAGGGAAACTAAGAAACATTAGCTACCAATAGGTTGAGGAATTGTATAAGAGATAAAAAAAAAAAAACAAAGATAATTTCTTATTAATACACTTAGTATTTCTTTCTTGCTTACTGATTATTTTTGATTTTTATGTGTGTCATTTGCGTGAAAAATATTAACACACACACACAATTCACTAATATTCACGAAAAAAGATGAGATACTTTATAGCTAGGCTATAAAAAGCTGCCTGCACACAGAATACTTTATAGATTACCCATAGATTAATGGTTGTGAGCTTTATTATTTTTTCAAATAAACCACACAGTAACAATCCCAGTGTCCCAAGTTAGACATGTATTAACAATACAGTAATTTAGTGAGGGAAAAAATCTAACTATATATAGCCACTGGTGAATGTCGGACATGGTTCATAAAATAGAATTCTGGTAATTGTATAATTTTGGGTAGAGACACAAGATATATGAAAGGAAGCCAGACAGGAACTTTTACCCATCACAGAGTTCATCCTACCACTTTGGATCACAGTTAATTACTGTTATTCTTGCTGTTAATTCATCTTACTCTGTAATGACAAATTTCAATCAACATATATGGGATTTTTGCTGTGAAATACATGATTTTCTATTTGCACTGAGGGATGAAAAGTAAACAAATATTGTATGTTTGTACAGTATCAAGTGCTGTAGATATGGGGCCTGAGTTAAACTTCATAAATTATGAGGTGGAAAATGTTAAATATATCTATATAAGGGAGGGGAATATTCCTTCTTTAAAGATGGCCAACTGTACATGTTTCAAATAGCTTTAAAGTTCCACATCTGAAGTAAATGGTCTGAACCGCCTCAAAAATAACACATAAGGCAAACAAACTTAAGCTGTACTACCCAAATTGCTCTCAAGGGTACAGAAAATAAAATAAAATGTGATCTGGTCAAATTCCATCATAATAGTTCATGAAATAAACACTTGTGGGTGTTGAAGGACTTCAGGAATACACAGTAGACCAATATACATTCAACAAAATCTCTAGGGTAAATGTCTGTGCTTATTATTATGTTTCTGAACATAGTGTAATCATTATACACAATAATAAAGGAGGTAATTAGCATTATTTGTAATCTAGCATTAGGGGCTTTAAGGAAGTCTGGCAGTTTCCTGACCCCTAAAAAAAGAGAAGGGTATTGACCTAATAAGTGGTGGATGGATGCATCATGAGCCATCCATCAAGCAGAGAAATGTGAAGTGTGAACTCATCTGGGTCTGGTACTTTAGAGACCTGGATGTTTTGTTCTTATGTAACTCCTCTCTTCAAGACAGGCATTATCCTTCACGTTTACTGATGTAATAGTTAACTGTCAGACTTCTGCCTACCATGAATACTGCTTCTTACTTATCTTTTATCTGAAAAAAATTAAAATTCTTAAACTTGAATTAATGAAAAGAAAGAGAAACTAAACTAAAATTTGCAGATATTCTGTGATGTCATTGAACCAAACTGCACTATAAAGAATGAATGACAGCAACAACAAAAAAATTAACCAATGAAACAATTTCACAAAAACAACTGATCTGATGTTTTTTACCTGTGAATTTTCTGGGCTCATGCTGCTTTGCCTTGAAGGGAGAGCTGCTGTCCTGAAGTAGAAGGGTTGACATTTTGTCACTTCTTTACTTTGCGTTTTTCTCAGCACCTCTGTTTGCAAGGCCTTGTGCGACCTGCTGAAGTCAGGAACCTGCTGGATGATTTTTGGCTGAAAGCTCGGCTTCTTATCCAGGAACCCCAGCTTTTCTTTCCTGGTGCGCTCGGCAGTGCGAACTTTTGCAGGACAGCAGGATGCAATGGAATTCTCCTGTCGCACTGTTGTCTGAGTGTGGACAGTCCTGCAACCCTCCTCCTGGTCTGCACAGAATAACCATCAGATAAGGTAAAAGCTGTAGCCCTATATCAGTGTGGAGAGCCCTTTTATACATGTATTTAACATGGCACATTATCAACTTTTTTAACAATTAAAACAGTGTGTATCTCAATTAAAGGCTATTAATTCAAAACATGGCCTGAAGAAAGTCTGAAGAACAAATTTTATTTAGAGCTGATTTTCATTATCACTTCATCCATATTATTTATTTATATATTGGAGCAATCTCAGAAGGAAACATCACTCTTTGGTTGGCTCACTAACATATAGCAACTCCACAAGCCAAAAAAAGTTGAGAAACAATGGCCAGTATCGTTCTAAGCTGGAAGTATATAGTGCCAAACACTCCACTAGCCAGCATCATCCTAATTGGAGTCAACTCACCTTTCAACTCAGAATCTAGTGAGTCCTTTTCTACTTTGTAAAGAGGTTTTCTGGCAGTGGGAACCTTGTTTTTCTGATTCTGTGACACTTCTTTTAATATGGCTACCAGCTTCTCCCTTTTCTCCTTCTCTCTTTCCTGGAAGCTGAAAGGTTTTTGTATGGAGAGCAAGAAGTTCTTCCTCTGTTCATGACTCTGCTTCCTCTCTTTTTCTTTCAGTTCCATCATCTCCTGAAAAAGAGGCTGGATGACATGGTTGGGGACTTGGAGGGCACAGAACTTCCTCTGACATTCAGCCTCAGCCTCCTCCTCTTTCCTCATCTGTGTTGTTTTAAATAAAGCTACCTGTTCACGTACTTGTGTCCTAGTAGGAGTCAGCGAGGGAGTCCTGCCTGAACATTGCTTCCAAGTTATTGGAGAGCCTGGAGAAGATGAATTAGGCCTCGCTGACTGTTTAAGGCAATGGGAAGTCACTTTGTCTGAGGTCAAGACAGTTGTAGAGATGGATCTCCTCATTCTCACGTGTCTGAAAAATCATTAAAAACCATTAAGAAAATAGGCATAATATAATCAAAACAAAATATAAAAGACAATTGAGCAAACCTACTTGGCCAGATGGTGGTCTTCTTTTTTACTACTGGACACTGGATCTGTTGACAGGAGAGCATCCTGATAAATCCTCCTCTCCAACTCCTTAGTCTGTCTCCTTTCTGTCTCCTGCAGTTGCTGTCTGAGGGCCTCACTCAGAGTCTTCAGCTTCTGCTTGAACATTAACTCTGATCGAAGTCCATCTTCCAGCAAGACCTCCAGCTTTGACATATTTATTTTACAAAAAACTCAAGGGTAGAAAGTAAAAAAATATTAAAATAAAGTAATACATTTATTATATAAAAGAACAACAATAAAACATTTGGTTTTCAGTCAATATTTTGAATTGTTAGTTTGTCATTTATCAAGTGGAAATAATACAACTTCTTATGGCTCCATTGGCTCATTATTATTTGTTATATTCAACTATCCATTTCCCTTTTACAGTCACTTTGGATATTTCCAACACAAAATATAATATGCCCCTTCTTAAACTACACACATGGACATTTTGTATTTCAAACCATTAAAAGGTCATTCACAAGTATCCAAGTTAACTCTTATTTGCAGTTCTAATCTTAAACAATGAGGATTTGTTGGTTTTTTGCATATTTAAAATAAAAATATGTAATTACATTGAATATTGGGGGGGATGGATCTAAAGAGTAATTTGAAGATGTCACCTGTGGGAAACTGTAGTGGAGAGTTTTAACTACTGACTACTATGGCACAAATATAATGGCAAATGAATGACGCTGGTGAAAAGGAGTTTAAGTATTTCAATCAAGCACTGCACTTCATTACAGTTTTGAGGTGCTTGTGTTTTACTTCAGCTGCTATATATTTCCATTCAGCTAAAGATACACTACACATTTATGTATCATTTTCTTGTAGTATTTTCTGTCATGTAGCCTACATTACTCTGCAATTTTGAGGTAGTTGTACATTACTTGAGTATTTTCATTTCTAATACTTGTACTCCACTAAAATTCATGTTTGATAACTTCAGTTCCTAGTTACAGATTCAGATTAATAAGTATATTAAGTATTTAAAGTCAGACCCACCTTTACCGCCTGCAAAATGAGTGTGATGTGCACATAATCAATAATGACATAACAATAACATAATTACTCTGAAATGAGAAAATTATTGACTCCTTAACCACAAATTATAATACTCATTAGTATCTATATTATACATTTGTCATA
Source organism: Rachycentron canadum (assembly GCA_038496675.1). Classification (NCBI taxonomy): domain Eukaryota; kingdom Metazoa; phylum Chordata; class Actinopteri; order Carangiformes; family Rachycentridae; genus Rachycentron; species Rachycentron canadum. The sequence goes on from CM076661.1 coordinate 13,195,279, forward strand.
TCATATTGATAAATTACACGTTTCAAACTCCACCTGCAGTCAGTCTGTGATATGGGGTTACCATGGTAACCAGACTTTAGCGCTCACAACAGTGTGGTGTAGATTTATTTACATGTATCAGACGTTAGCTAAGGAACAAATAGCAATACTTGTTTAGTTATATACTTATGTACAAACATAATTTCTGTTTAAAAGCACATTACAACGAAAGAAATCAACGAAATTCAACTTCAAAGCAACAATGAACCGCCAACCTGGTAGAAGACGAGTTTCAGGAAGTAGTAAATCTCTGTCGAAGGATTTTCCGAACTCTTCGTTAACGATGCACTGCAGCTTATTATGTTAAGTTAAATGTGTTTGTTGTTGATATAAAGTTGACACCGTCTTTATATAACACTTAAAAGGAAGTAGGTCTCCTCTATTTGCACTCGGTAGCATTAGCACCGTCTGTGGCCAGAGGCGGCAGCGCCAGGCGTAACGGACGTCTTCTGTGATTGGACGTGAAGCCGGAAGTACTTCCTCTGGGAGCGCTTGTCAACACAACATGGCAGGATTACACAGCTGCTCTTATTAGGACACATTCAAGGGGAACCGTCTGACTGATTGTCTTATGAAAGTATCAAGACTTCGTAGTTGGACTGCTTTCACCCGTTCAATACGCAGCTTGCCTCCTATGAAGACAGGGTGACGACTGAAAAATGCACAAGCTCACAAAGGCGGCGCTGGCCTGTAACGGACTTGGCCGGCGTTTTATAACAGAGAAGCACGTATCTACTGTAAAAATCATCAGACGAGGATTAGTGTGTGCTGAACATGGGGACGATTCTAGCAAGAATGACGTTTATGATGTTATTATATCCGGGGGAGGGATGGTTGGATCTGCAATGGCATGTTCCCTTGGTGAGTGATGCCCTCTCAGCAATCAGTGACCACATTTTAGTGTGTGACGGTTATAATTAACCCGTCCACATCAAAATTAAAGGTAATTTTAGAAGGCAGTGTAATGTTGTACACATTTCATTCACCCAAACACTCCTACCTGTAGAGACTCACATTGAAATATATCAGAGTTATTGTAAAATCTATTTGAAATGAATTCTAAGATGTTTTGTAACACTAATAACATGTTGTAAAATGCTATAACACTAATAGCCACACCACAAGATTTCAATAATCCAGGCTGTTCTGGAGATTCTTACATATGTGCTGTAATTTTTTTCTACAATATTAAACTACTGACAGGCATGGATCCCAACCTGGTGGGTAAGAAGATTCTGCTGCTTGAAGCAGGCAACAAGAAAGTGATGGACAAGGTACCAGACACCTACAGCACCAGAGTCAGCTCCATCAGTCCAGGCTCTGCCACCCTCCTCAGTGGTACAGTATACCCCCTTACAACCTATCACAAAGAAATTGGAGTTATGGATTGGTTTTTTAATCAAATTTTGTTGTGTTTATATTGACAGACCAAAAGTAAATAATTATTTAGTAAAAGTTATTTATATGATGATTAGCTTCTTTCCTGTCACAGGCTTGTGGTGCTAGACTAGTACCTGGCTCCCTCAAGGTAAGCCAGGGATCAGACAGTGTCCAGCCATTCAGGCTTAGCAGGGATCATATCTGACCTCAGTTATTCCATTTCACCTCTTTGCCTGGTCACCTAAGATTTTTCCTGACAACAGTTTTTTTCATAGTTAAGGATGTGAGTTTTTGTACAGCCCAAAACCTATTGTACTTAAAGTTATCTCTCTCAGTGTTATAGAATTTGGAGGCCAAGGGAGGGAGAGTCATGGATGTCAGGTTGAGCTTGATGTACTTATCTGTGAAACATATCCTTTGTCCTAAATTACTGACTCAGGTCAAGAATCCATGAAACATAGCTGAACATGAACATCTACCCAGACCTGTGCATTTTGTTATTGCATGGAATTATGCAGACAACAATCATTAGGTTAGATTACTTTGATTGTCAGATACTTAAGTCCATCCACATTTATCCTGACTCATGTCTTAAAATAACATCAGCCACAGCATGTGGTGATCTGAACAGTTTAGGGATAAACGCATTGACACCGATAATTATGGCATCTACTGTAGCGGTCCAGTGCACCATGGTAATATTTTCAGATAACGATAATTTTGAAAGTGACAGACTGATGCTAAAGTTTTGCTCAACATTTCAAATAAACTCTGCCTCTTTGCACAATTTCTAAATCATTGATGACTATAGCATCAATCCTCTTTATTTGATCAGAGACTGTATTTTGATACTCTGAAACATCAGAGTATTTGATAGGAATACTGGTGGAATACTGGTGGTGGTGGTGAGGGGTTTATTGTGCTTGGTTTTGAAATCATTGCCTCTCATTGGCACCCGTGCATGAAGTAAAGACAAACAATGAACTTGTGCCGTGATTATAGATCTCTGCTACCTTCCTTCATAAAATTTGCAGCCCTGGTCACTAGATTCACACAAGGTTGTTGGTCCCAGTGCAAGTGTGATAGACCAGCATTATGTAAATTTATTCATTTTTATTCTATTTTTATTCTTTTTTTAAAAATACTGACTGACTACTGTCAGTCAGTATTTACTGTCAGTCAGAACATCCTAATGTTCTGACTTTTCAGAACATTAGGATGATTACATAATACACTGACATGCATTGTAACATGAAATTAATAATGTAATTGTTTTGATATGTGTTTGAACACACAGGTATTGGGGCATGGGAGCACATTACAGAGATGAGGTGCAAGCCATATAAAAGGATGCAGGTATGTTGATCTTACTTTCTATTAGCTTTCTAACCTGTACAGTACAGTAATATAGTAACTGCTATTGCACTGCAATGTCAAAAGTTCAGAAAAGTATCATTTAAAGAAAAAAAAAAAAAATTACTTTCTGCAGTGCTGAACATCTTCCAAAATATTTCTGTTACACAACTTGACTTTTTCTGCATATGTCGTCCAGACTTTCTAATTTACTGGCATACTGTGTATTTCTGTCATCCATCAATCATAGTACCATACAATTTGTGGAGAGAAAAATCTATGACACTCAGCTTCCACTCAGTCATTCAGCATAATGAACAAGCAACACAATACTGTATCATATAATCATGTATATGGTATGTAATTGTTCACATTAAAATGGCAAAGAGTGGTCTCATGTAACATGCATTTTGTTCATTCCTTTGTGCAATTTATGCCTTTCCAGTAGCTATGCAGGCTCTGTGGCACACCAAAAGCCAAAGAACATAAGGTATATTCTTAAAAAAAAAACAAAAAACATCCATCTCCTGGCTCATTGAGAGAACTGGATGACTTTCTGAACATTCAAGTGTTATTTATTAAAGCCATCTTCTCTATGAATAATAAATCACTTTGACATTTTTAAACTGGTACTTGTTCCCCACATCTTCTAATTATGAAGATTCATGTGAACAACGGGAAGAAGATGAAAGATTAAGAGGGTGGTTGTTTGCTGCAACGTGAACCGGCTTTACGGCTGTGGGTGCAGGCTCGGGCCTTCTTGTAAGATGTGGTTGGTGCGTACCAAACACTCAACCACATGGTTTCTCTCTGGGCCTAAGATGTCATCATGCAGTGCTTTACAGTGATTATTGTAGTGTACCTCTCCCATTATACCTTCACTCTGCCACCACTGTTTTGGCTTGTTTGCCCATTGAATCTCAGTCATATACATCTCAGCCATAGCACTGGAAAGTATGTACTGCAGGTCAGCCCTAAATAACATTCTTTCCATGCAATAAAATCGTCTTCCACCTTAAATGTGCAGTAGGCATTGAGGGTTTAGTTTTGAAACAGAAGGCAAGAAGTTTTTGCCATCAAGGCCTCATTTTGTGCACATAAAGTTGCAAGGAAGTGTATTGTTTAATTCTTGCAGAGAAAGTAGCAACTCTTTCTAGCCCAAAGCTACATCATTTCACCCCGCATTAAACAAAACCAAAACAATTCTTGGGCTGCTCTCAGTAAATCTTTCCTCCCAACCACTTATCACAAGTTGCAACCCCACTGCCATTAGTGGTTTTTTGTAGGGTATATCCCCCTACTTTATGGCAAGTTGGAAAAAAGTAGTGCAGCAACATATTACTGCAGAATGATGGGGTCTGTCACCATAGTTACAACCCAGGAAAAGATTAACCTTGTACAAACACTTTTCACCCCCTGATGTTTAGCTAGAACGTTGCTTTCAGGGTTGGAATTACAGTTGCATAAAACTATCTCATTCTTCCATTTCTGGTTGCAGATAAATATTGACTTATGTTCACAAACATGTCATTTGTTATTTGTGCTTCCAAGAAAATGTTTGTGTAAATCCACATCACAAAATGTCAGTGGGTCCCCCACCTCTGAGAACGACATTAAGTTAAAATCAGCAGTCTGGCCAGTGGGGTGCTGGTGCCCCTCATCACTCTGGGTTTGATGTATGTAGGCTGTGCCAGCCTCTGACAGCAACTAACAACTTTGATGTGTTCAGCTCAATGAAGCAATGCATCTCTGCCCAGCTATATATATGGAAAGGGGGTGCATTTAAGGATAGACTTGTAGACCACAAGCATAACGGGTCTCTCATTTAGGTTTGGGATGCCTGCTCAGACGCCCTGATCACATTCGATAAGGAGAACCTGCAGGACGAGATAGCTTACATTGTGGAGAACGACATCATTGTGGCTGCACTCACTAAACAGCTGGACAGCATGTCCGGTAAGCACAGCATTCATGATTAAAACATGAAGCATCACATAGTAGCAGAGCTCTCTAAGACCTCTTGATTCCTGCTCCATCTGCTTAATGGATGTGCGTCTGACAGCTAATGCCACCACATTTATTCCATGTTATTCCCCAGGTTTTGTTTATTTGTTCTCTCTCTCCCAAGTTGAGCTCTTGGAGCCATCTGTGTTCTCTCTCACATTTTGGGAAGTGCAGTGCCCCAGCATCTTCTGAGGACACGTGAAGTGGTCCAGTGACCTATTTAGAGTTGCCATGTGCTCCCAAGCTTTTGCCACCTCTTAAGACACCAAAGTGCTGACAGTGTACAGTCCTGCATTGCTGTTAGACATTAGAACAACTTTTGTGAGGTTCTCAAATAAAACTTAACTCTATGTGCTTGACGGTTAAAGTGGAATATTTATAAACAGTTTTCAACATTTTGCACCAAACAACGGATGTGTGGTCACAGCACATTTTTTGGCCTCATGTGCCTCCCGTTTGTCCACTGCTCTCGCTCTCTCTCTCTCCTCTCACTTTAGTCGCAGTGTTGTTATGCTCAAGATGCACTACATGAAAAGTACGTTCTCACCAGCTGTTTTCAATGTAACTCTGCTCTCCAATCACTGAAAACCCATATTTGACATCTGCGTTCAGAAACCAGTAGCCGTTCTGTGGATGGCTCCTGCTCCAAGTCGGCATGAGCCAACGTAACTCGGAATCCTTTCATGTTTTGGGATGACCAGCTGCTGATATTTTAGGAAGATGGGCAGTTTTAGTGCAAAATCCAACGAGCTGGCAGCATGTGCAAAGTGTGGCGTGGTGCGCTTGTAGATAAACACTATTAGTCACTGCAGTGTGGCAGGCCAATACCATTAAGAAGATTGTCAGATGTGAACTTCGGTAGCAACCATGTGCCAGGGAGGAAAACCAGCAGTGTTTTATGAGGTGGTTTATAGTTCTTCCACTGCTTTTGCTGCAGCAACTATTCTCTAATGTTTTTGAAGGAAAAAGTCACAAAGCACTGGTTTAGAGTGATGATATATACACAGGACCAAGATTGATAACTTTGTTGTGTCACAGGAGTTGCCATTTTATTTTAAGGAATACTGCTTTAAATTCTTTCCTGTTTCCTTTGTAGTCACCAGTTTTATGTCCTTGTTGTTTGTCAGATAATGTGCAAGTGAAGTACAGGTCCAAGGTGGTGAAGTATAGGTGGCCGATGCCCCACCACACTGCAGATTCCATCCCATGGGTCCAGGTCACACTGGCCAGTGGAGAGACTCTCCAGACCAAACTGCTGGTCAGTTTGATTTACATCACACAACTTGCACTTGTCCCTTTGTCCTCCTCCTTTTTAGTTTTTACTGTTTTCCTTCTATTTCTTGTCTGTTTTTCAGATTGGTGCAGATGGACCTAACTCAATGGTGAGGAGGGAATTAGGGATACCCACAGTCAAGTGGAATTATGACCAATCTGCTGTTGTTGCTGTGCTACACTTATCAGAAGTAAGTATCACATTCAACACAGGCATACAGTGTAATTCTTAAAGCTTTTTATAGTGTGTATAATTAACACACACAAATATTTAAGCAAGCATTATTGTACGTTACTGAGTTGATTTACTCATTGTTTTTATTATTATAGTTATTTTAACATCACATCTGTCAGCATGCAGAGAACAACACACCCATCCAGCAGCGCCCTTTATAATATTTTGTTTTTATATGCAATATATGTATAATTAAAATAAAGCTATTCAACACCAAACATTTTTTATGTAATATTCAATTTAATTTAATTTATGCCTTCAACAGCCCACGGAGAACAATGTTGCATGGCAGAGGTTCCTCCCAACAGGACCCATTGCTATGTTACCGGTAATATATCTACATCATTTACTGTAATGGTAGTTCCAGCAAAATATCTGTCTGTCACATAAGCATTTGATGAAGCTTCAGTATTAATGCTCTGTGCTCTTCAGCTTTCAGACACAGAGAGCTCTCTGGTGTGGTCAACCAGCCATCGGCTCGCTGAGGAGCTGCTGGAGCTGGATGAGGAGAGCTTTGTGGACGCCATCAACTCTGCCTTCGTGAGTCTTATTCTACCCATTAAAAAGCTGATGTTGTAATTCCATTCATATTCCACATACATCACAAGATGTTGCAACATTTCTGTGTTTTTGTGCAATATTTATTGTTTGTGGCAGGGGTTCTCCATAGATGTACTTAAGTGTTCAGCTGTTTTCAGTGACTCACTCTAACAATATTGTCATTGTTTTGTCCAGACTTTACACAATACTAATATTTCTCTCAGAAAATGATATACCTTTCCATTTTTTTATGTTTGGAGAAACTCCTTTTTCCCAAGCTGGCTATTTTTACTGGGCCTATTGATGGACAGGGTCAGCACGGTTGAGTCACGTTTGGTTTCAAGCCTGGTTTGCTAATTAAACCTGTGGTCTCCCATTGTCGACCATTACTGCATGGAATGTTTTTCAAACAGAGCTAATTCAACTGCATAGCCTGGCCGGCATCTTCTTTTAATTAGCCCAGCTCCCGAGGCCCTGCCAAACCAGTTAGTTAGGGAGGGGAAAAAAAGCACTTTCTCTGGCCTGGAGTTCAGCTTTGCTCCTATGTCAGCTAATTTCTTTGTCCACTCAAAAGGGTCTATTTTCTCTCTCTTCTGGCCATTTTTCATTCTATTTGACTATGTCTCTGTCTTCTTGCCTGTGTGTGTGCGTGTTCTGACAGTGGAACAATGAGAACCAGTCAGAGCTGATTGAGACAGCTGGCTCCCTGTTCCGTGGTGCCCTGTCAACCATCATGCCGTCTGCAGGTTCACCTCGGCAGCTCCCGCCAAGTGTGGGAAGGATCGGCCCAAAGACCCGGGTCATGTTCCCACTGGGCATGGGTCATGCATCAGAGTACATAAGGCATCGGGTGGCTCTGATCGGGTAAAATAATGTGCAGAAAATAACGGCCTGCACATGAAATGAGATGAGATGAAAGATTTTAAAAGTTGTAAAAACCCCTTTGAGTATGATTTTGTGCTGTTAATTGTTGAGTTAAACTACATATGTAAGGGATTGACTTTATATTTTTGTAGTTTACATAAAAAATAGCACACCATGCACTGAATATGTTTGCATAGTGGAGGATATGTTTGCCTTTGCAGGGATGCAGCCCATCGTGTCCATCCTTTGGCGGGTCAGGGAGCCAACCTAGGCTTTGGGGATGTGGCTTGCCTCACACAGCTCCTGAGCCAGGCGGCCTTTAACGGGAAGGACCTGGGTCAGTGAGAACTCTAAACAGACACAACTATAGCGCAGTGGTTTCTCTTAAGCTCTTTTCCATAATGCTGTTGATCTGAATTATAAAAAGCATCAGCTTTTTTCCGGCAACATTTATTTGATGTTTTTCTGCTTATTCTGCCAGGAACTGTATGTAGGTTGCTTTTCATAAAAATGGAAATCCTGTTATGAGATATTGTGTTTATTTTTCCCTCTTTTAAATGTTATGGAGTGAAAATAGTGGCATGACTTAATGTTGAAAACTTATGACAGACATACACAAATTTAAACTATGTCCTCAGCTTTTAACCCTGAGTCTTTGTTTATTTGTCCAGGAGCAATGCAGCACCTTTTAGAATATGAAACTGAGCGCCAGCGGCACAATCTGCCCATGATGGCTGCCATTGACCTCATGAAACGCCTCTACTCCACTAACTCTGTTCCTGTGGTTCTCCTACGCACCCTGGGTTTGCAGGCCACCAACATGCTCCCAGCACTGAAAGTAAGCTCCCTTTCTTATAGCTTCTACCTCCAAACATGACTGACCTCCTGTACATCCCAGTGAACCTGGCCATCACTCAGATAATATCAACCACCTGTCAAACCTAAGCTCCGCCTCCACTCTGTACTCTCCCTCCACCCTCTTTTCTGATTACACGGAGCTTTACTTTAGCGGTCTCTATAATTTCCAGGGTTCTGAACCTACTACTATGGCATCTAAGTTTAGCCCCAAATTTAGTGTTACCAAAAGTGTGTGGGTGGGGTGCAGGGCTGGCCCTGGGGCAGCGGACAGCGGTGTTGGCTTGTGTTTTCACACCCCTTTTATTACCGACCACTCATGTGAAAGGGCTTTATTCCCTACTAAGTGATTCAGACCAACACAACTGAAATGGGTTGTAAAGGCATTTCACTATGGAGGCACAAAGTTAAACGTGACATCTTTCCCCTATTAAATGATGGGATTTCACCGGTTTACAGGTCTTGTATAGAGGTCTGCATTTTGTATTTGTAATAGGCTTTAGTAAGAACGATTTAAAGGTTACAGCATTTTTGAGTTGATGTCTCTTTTGCCTCTGCAGGAGCAGATCATAGCATTTGCAAGCAAGTGATGGATTCATCATGCAGTGGTCGTTGATGGATCTATGAGCTTAAAAGGCTATAAAAAATGTGATTGTAAAAAAACTAATATAATAAAGTTTTATTTTACTCTATTGTGATTTTTTTTGTGTGTGCTTTGGTGCATAATAAATCAATTTCAACAAAAAGGGCTCTATTTTCAGCTGTCTAGTAGGGCTGCATAATATGCAAATAAAATCATGTTGCGACACATCTTACCTTTCATCAAAAAATTGCAGCTACTGCAGTTCTTATTTATTTTTTGCAGCTCCTGTGATTTGGATATTGAGCTTCATAGCTTTAATTTCAATTATATTTCAATTAACTGTGCAGCCCTACTGTCCAAAGCATATTGTCAGATATTAGAGACATGAGCATCGTTGATTTTCTGTTAAAATACATTGTTCTTTGCAGATACAACTTGTAGCCCCAAGTTCTGAATTATGTGAATTAATTTTGTGAATTACAAGTATGGAGCACTTCTCATTTTTAAATGGAGGAAACTGTCGACAGTCATCTTTCAACAGTGTTGAAAGATGATTAAAAAGACTGTTTTGATCAAACAAAGTATACACAAATCATATTTTTAATGTTTTATTAAAACATACATGTTCAGTATACACTTATTCTGGATTTAATAAAAACTACAATTTACATATTGTCAGTCATCAGGTTATTCATACTGATGAACTTAGAGGCATTTCTGAGCAACTGTGCAGCATAAAGCTTTTGTAATGTTCCTGTCAAAATATTTCACTAATATAAGTTTACATTATGTATATACAGCAGTAGTTATTGAACATGTTGAATACTGAAAAGACAGCAAAGGCATGGCTTAAAAGAGCAGTTACACAGAAGAACACAGAAGAGTTAATATTTGATGAGGATAATTAAAATACTCTAAATTACATAAAATTTTCAGTAATTAAATATTTGTACAGTTCACAAGAAAAATGACAAACAGAATTCAATATTACTAATGTTTTTGAGCAACCAGCAACAAGTGAAGGAGTCATGGGTTTCAACATGGGTTTTTTTTAAACATAATTTCTGTTTATATTTTTGTTGCATTTAATGGCTGTAAATGATGTTGTTGGATACAGTATCTACACTTGATTAGAGGTTTTCCTTTTGCTGGTCTGGTAAAATACAGTTCAGACCTGGGGCCCCTGCAATTTAGCCGTGCTTGATAAGGTCTTTTCCACTCTAGACAAAACAAACAATAATGGTTGAACTTGAAAAATACAGGCATTAGCCTCATACTTGTAAAAGCTGTACATAATCTGTGAGCGGCATCTCCCCACAGCGCTCTCTCTGCCCCCCTGAGTCATGATGAATCCAACACTAGTGATGAATATGTACATCTCTCTAGCCAACATGAAAGCATCTGATCATGTCTCAAGCTACAATATCTGCAAATAAAGTGTAATGTGCAAAGTTGAAGAAAAGAAAGCAAAGAAAAGAAGCTGTGTGGTTTTTGTTGCTGGATTTCCAATGATGTCTAACTTGGGGCTAGGGGCAAATTAATTAAGGTCCTGTATGATCATTTACCAACAGAATTTAAAATAAGATTGATTTACAAACACTTAAAATAACAACTAACTGCATACCAGGACCACAGTAAACACCAACATACCATGGCTGGTTGTAATGCCTCTAAATTCCCCTCTACACACTTTACAGGTAGGTGAGAAAGACATTTCAGATCAGACACCCATAAGGAATCAAAAATGTAAACGTTTTACAAAAATAAAGTCTGCCCACCATTTATGAGCTCAACATACAGTAGAAATAGCTGGCCTTATAAAAATATAGTGATTTCTTTTTCAACAGTTCTCGGAGTGTTTGCAGGGTGTTGAGGTTGAGGAAAAAAGGAGGGGCATGGTGGTGGGGCCAGGTGTGACTGAGGGAACGGGCTGATCGGATGAGTGGATGGAGGAAGGGAAGCCCCACAGTGACAGACTGTCCCTCTCAGTGCCAGCTGCAGCGACAGCGAGCTGTCCTTAGTGGATGTTGAGGTTTCTAAAGTAGTCAAAGGTTGCCCCCAGGGCCCAACTTGTCTCCACGTTGTTCACCTTCTTGGCTAGCTGTTGAACAGAGTGAGAAGAGGATCTCCATCAAAACCACAGAGAAGCAAACAGCTTCCTTACTGTCATGCAGATTGAAAACTGATGCAGTCTTGTGAAATACTGCATGGACAAAAAGTTTTGTCGTGACACCTTTTTGTATTGTGTGTTTCTTGACTCCCACAACCCACCGTCCACAGTAACCTGGCTCTGATTTTGCTCACCTGCAGCACAGTGTTGTCCTTGAAGCCAAAGCCTTCTTTTAGCAGACAAGTGATATATGTCATATCCATGCAGAGGAAGGGGCTGATAGCACGGTATTTGGTCATTTTGTTGCACACTGCAAACACAAAAAGCCACAGGTCTCAACACATGACATTAACATAGATTTCACATACATCTGACAAAAAAACATTTGTTGCATCATACAATAGAGTCACATTCCATCTATTAACCAAAAACACATTTTCTAACCCATTTGCTAGATGATTAAAAGATTACCTTTCTGATTTGTTTGGCTGAATAAACAGGGAGGTGTGAGGAGAACGGCTGTGGGTTAGCACAAGGCTGTGGGTGGGTGGCGGTGTTAAAGAGCCTAGTATGTGTGTGTGTGTTTGTTTCAGCATGTGTCAGCCCCCAGGTGTTGTGTGGCTGTCAGGTGCCCTCCTGCCTTGGCCAGACACACATCTTCAGCTTAGCTGCCAGTCCAGCCTGAGCCAGACTTGTTCCTTGAGACCATGTGACAGTGTTCTCACAATACAAACAGCCTTATATAACTTACCAACCCATTCCTACTGGCTATAAATCTGGTACTGCATGGACATTACAAGTATCACAAACTTGAAGCGATAAGCCTGGTGTGTATTGGTTAATCATACTAAAACATTTTATATTGAGGTTAACATACATTTACTCGATAATAAACTACACTTGTCTTATAATCTGCCTCCATAACATTTTAGCAAATAATCGGTTCCATTTTACTGTTGTAATAAATTCTTTTTTGACAGGATAAGCCATGCCATTTTGGCGCCATTGTACCAAATGTTTTGGGAAAAAACAAGTCAGTGTTTTTGCTGTTTAGAACATGGTCTGTTTTGCATGACTTTTCGGTGGTTTACTGATATATATATATAATTTGTAAGATTGTTGGTTTCATACACAAGTTTATCCAACGCTAGACCTTTATTCAACATGTAAGTCTTACCTTCCTTGGCTCTCTTCTTAAAATCCCTAACTTCAACCGCACCACCTCGACTGCCATCTGTGCAGAAAGAAACATGCAATTTGAATACCTATTTTGCGCAAAAGATGATAATTAGCATGAAAGGTGACTCTTTGGTCTGTGCCCACTCACCAATGAGGCCAGACTCCACAGCTCTGTCGAAGTAGTAGGAGAAAGCGTAAAAGACGCTGCTGCCCTTTACTTCATACGGCTGGTGCACTATTCCTTTGATCACTTTCATCACCTCGTAATAGCACAGCTTATAGCCTGCATAGCCTGAAGAAAGACAAGGTAGACAGTGTAGTTTAGTGACAATAATTTAATGATGAAACGTGTGAGCAGTCGCTTGAAGGATGCATTTAGTTAACAATGGATGAGTGAAGTCAGAACCTCAGTTTGAGGTCAGCCACATGTTGAAGCTGGGGGCTCACCAAGGGAAGCCCCAGAAGGACAAGTTTCACACAGCCCCATGATTGGCACTGTTGTGCCGGCAGTTGTACCGGCAAAACCATGTGCTGACAAGAGCGGCAGTTAGTGCTGTCTATTTTTACCACATAATTGTGAGCGGCCCAGATCAAGCCGCTCGTTACACAAAAAAAATAACAACAGGGACAAGCCCAGCATCTTTTGGCTACTTCGCTGTGGTATGGGAGTGACTGCCTTATTTGTGAAGTTAACTGACAGTTTTCTTTTCGTTTAAATACAAGGTTGACTGCAGTATAATTGTTCAAGAGGAAAAAGAGAGAGAGAGAGAGTATGACAAAACATGTATTTGGCGCCAAGGTTACAGGAACTTCAGTGGATAAATGTCCTCATGTGAGACTGTATTATACTGTACTCTATTGTGTACCAGACTAAAGAAAGGAATGCATGGATTTCTGGACCCAAGGCACTGGGAAGGCCATCAAAACCTCAGAGTGCTTTTATCTTACCGTCTGGAATCCCGCTAACTTTGTAGGTGGTTCCTCCAAAAGTCACATCCTCTCTGAACTTTTTTGGGAGGCAGGAACTAGTGAAGACTTTCCAATCTAGACCTGGGAAAAGAAACATCTTTCAATGATTACATTTAGGAAAGAAAGAGTGCAAATAGAAGGGGGATAAAAGATACTAGACACTCTACCATCAGCTCCAAGTGCTCCAAGAGTTGCCAGTCGAGCTGCGTAGAGTCCATTTCCAAGGTAACTGCATGATGGTCACATACAATTATGGTAAGTTTTTTAGACAGATGTTTTACTCCAAGTGAATTTTCATGGGCAATCTGAATATATTGTCTTAGTTATTTACCTGTGTGTGTAGAGTTGGTATGTATGATTAAACAGGTTGAATCTGGCAATGTAACTGGGGGGAGCAGACTGAACTGTTTTCTGTTAAATTAACAACATAGGTTTAGTCTTTTTTTTTTTTTTTTTGTCACAACATTTCAAAATTGATGTATTTACCACATATATTAATATATTTAATTCACCTTTGACTTAGGAAGGAATGTGATTTGTGTAGATCCTCCACCCAAATCCAGGATCCCCACCGTCCTCCTTGTGTTGGAGTACAAGTGACCTATAGAAAATAAGCACATGAGTTAAACTCACACTGGATGAAGGAAACCTATGATAAGTTGCTATTTATGACCACTACAACAAACAGCATACTGTGTGATATTGTGTTTTTATCCACAGTTTTAGTTAGTTAGTATTCCTTTTAAAACCACTGGTGTCGGGTTGATGCATGCTTACAAATCATGGAAAAATACATTATTGCTTTAGAGCTTAAGATTGTTGTTGTTGTGTAAAATAAATTTCATGGTACCATAGCTGTGTGAAAAATGTCAGGAAATATTGCTTGTTTTTACAACCTTTGTGGGGCCAGTGCTTCAAGCTCATAACCTCAGACAGGAGACAAGAGTCTTGTCTGCTGGACTTCTGTGTACACTGGAGCCTCAGATATGAGCCTCCTAACCACTAACACTACCATAGCAAAACACAAGCAATCTCTTACCTGTAAGGAAGTTCACTGTGACCCAGGCGAGGACTCCTAAAACAGAACACCAGTGAAAATGTCTGCATTAGTAAAAACCTGAGAAGTGACCCATGCTGAAGTTTCCCATTCAAACAAATTCAAGTAGACATAAATAAGCTGGCAATGACTTTTAGTCATGTTCTCCTTCATTAGGCTGATATTAAAGTAGCAGTGTTGGTCTAACATGTGGGATTGCAGACCAGCCCAGGTAATTACAATTGTCTCAGATGTCAATTTATTGCGCTCATAAAGTGAGGATAATGAATGGCACATAGTTATGATGAAACTCAACACAGTGAGGGTGTCTTAATGAGTGATGTGGAGGATCGCACTAAATTATTGGGCGTGGGACTCATGCTGACATATCTATTTGTCTCAGTGAGGTAGTAACAGGCCTCTTTAGAAAGAATTGTGAGAACAACACTGTTTAATACTTCAGTGTATGAGGCAGTAAAAACACCTGTGGGGACAATATGTCAGTCAAAAATCACCAAAATTATCATTTTTAATGAAAATAAAATGGTGGTGTTTTATGTAGCGTGCACTGTATACTCTATACATACACAAATATATAACATGGCAATGAAAGAGCCTACCTTCATTTGTTCCGTTCATGAGAGAAACACTGTTGTTTGGCACAAAGAAAGGGGACTCATCAAATACTTCTTGTACCTGTGGAGGACATGTGTCATCATTTTATTATTATCTACCACCTATGTCTTAACACAATGCCATCATACTAAACTACACAGTCAAATACTCTGCTCCAGACTCTGGCAGTCAAACTGTTCTGTTCTAGACTGACAGATAACTCAGCCACAAGCACGGCTGGAACAGAAGCCTGGATTTAATACTTTAAATGACAAATATGGTTACTCCACACAACCCCACAACAGCTGTTTTTTTGCAACATGATAGCCACGAAATGGGCAGACTTGCTGCCTTCTTTTTTTTTTCAGTGACACTTGTAAGCACTTAGTGGTTTCTCATCCCGTTCCTTGGCGGGACGGGTGGTGTCTGTGCCAAACTGTCTGAGGGCAGAGAGAAAACGTGCCTCACCTCCTTCAGAAGAACGTTGGCCTTGTCTTCAGGCAGCAGACGCAGACCCGCTGTGGCCTTCAGGACCACCGGGGTCCTCCTCCACTCATCTTCTGGGACAGTCTTCTTGGCAATCTTCAGCAACTGGCGGATGGTGTTGCCACCCTGCAGAAGAAATGTCAATCAGGAACAGGCAGCAGAATTAATGTCTGTGGTCAATCCAAACACAGAGAGAAAGACAGATGTTTCCTAATCAAACTAATAAATGCAAAAGTCCTGTTGATGTAAAATTAGGTAAATACAGCAGACAGGAGTGGGCAGTGGTGACAACATCAGCAGGAGGCATTTTTGTAATTACATTGTGTTTACATCACATGAGCCCAACCCAAAGAAAATCCCAGTGGTTTGGTGGTTTGCAGACAGTGAACAACTCCCTAATATACCTGATAATTAATAATAAGTGATGGTGTAAACATGCATACATACCTCTTCAGGGTTGTCCTTGTAAGCAGACAGTCCAGGCTTCACTGCATGGTACATTTCATTGTCCAGAACGGGCAGCTCAACTAAAAAAGAAGTCAGTAGACAGATCATAAACCAGAGAGGTAACGGTATAATATTTGAAGATACACAAAAAGAAACTTCAGCATATTGCATATGCGTTTTTTTACAGCACATGATATGTAGACTGCAGCACTTTACCTACATCCTGGTTCAGTTTTAGAGGCTTCCTACACAGTTGAGTCAGACAGGCAAATTAAATGTCCACCTTGGCTACTTTTAGAAACTGTACTGCCCATGCAGTTTGCCAGTGCATGTTTGTCCTTACACCACACAGTGAATGACCTAACAGCAGGCAGACAGAGTGGGAGCCAACTGCATGTGCAAAGCCCTACTATTGGTTTACAGAGGGAGGGAAAGGAAGAAGAGAGAGAGAGAGTGGTGCACTTACCAGGGTCTTTCTGGATGAACTTATAGATGTGGATCCTGGTGCCTGTGCTTCCAGCGTCAAACATGATCCCATGGAAAACCCGGCTCGTGTTGACGGGGGAGGAGGCTTCAGAGGCCGCCTGGTAAACCTCAGGTAGGTGGTAAGTCTCAGGTGCGGGATGCACCACCTCAGGCACCGGGTGGAAAGCCTCTGGTATGGGGGGGATGACTTCAGGCGCCGGGTGGAAGACTTCGGGGATCACGGGGTAGGTCGGCACGCCGGGCTGCGACACTTCACGCACCGGGTTGGAGATCTCAGGGAGGAGGTTCTCCGTGTTTGCGGAGTGCTCCCGGTAGCGGTAGAAGTGGGGGATGTAGCGGTGGTGCCGGTAGTAAGTTGCCTCAGTTATGAGGCTCCCAGCCAGAAGCCACACGGATAAAGTGAGGAGCAGACTCGGCGCGGTCATTGTTTTCACAGCCGGAGAGAGTCACAGAGGAGAAGGCGAGCTGAGGACAAGGAGCCCTGATGGATGCTGGAGTGAAAGAGACAGACAGAGAGAGCGAGAGAGAGAGAGAGGGGCCCCGGAGAGAGAGCAGTGGGGGCTGAGAGAGGCAGAGTGGATGCGATGCACACTCAGGACTGTCCGGTCATCTGTTTACAGTATTTAAAGACATAAGGGCCTGGCATGGGGCCACACCGAGAGCAGTCATCCACCAATCCTGTGGCGGTCCATCCCAGCTCCATCAGGACCCCACTCCCCCCTCCACCCTC
The DNA here is from genome assembly GCA_038496675.1 of Rachycentron canadum. Lineage (NCBI taxonomy): Eukaryota > Metazoa > Chordata > Actinopteri > Carangiformes > Rachycentridae > Rachycentron > Rachycentron canadum. The sequence goes on from CM076661.1 coordinate 13,212,462, forward strand.
CTGTGAGCTGAGCTGGAGACAGACTACCTGCCTACCAACAGTTTTTTCCCATCCTTTTTCTTATTTTTGGCTATGTTTTTCCCCTCCTCGTCTTTACTGGTTATTCTGGAGCCCCCCAGAAAAAAACCCCATAGAAAAGGAGAATGGGGTTTATAAAGAAGCTGAAATGAATGGCTTTCAATGGTTCACAGTGAATAAATTCAGAAGAAAGGGTCTTAAAATACTTTTTATGAGTGTATTTAAGACTTGTATAGCAATCTGACTCAGAAATTCCCTCACGCTCAAACTCTTTGGACTTTCACAACTTGACAAGTGCTCAAATTTGTCATGTCAATTTCTACTTAGCAGTTATAAAGACAAATTTGTAGAGTTTTTAAAACTGATTACTGTAGTTTTTAAAGCAGCAACTTAAACATTACAAAAATTATTTGTTGTATCCTGAATAATTTTGGTTTGAAGTGCTGGTGATTGTATATTTCAATATTTTGGTGCTTTGTTGGGAATAAAATAAAGGAAACACACAAATAGAGTTGAGTCAGAACTCTTGGTACTCATACTAGACAAAATGACAAAAGGGATTTTTTTTATTATGCTTTACCACCTCTCCTAAATCATGTTCAGTAGCTTGAATGAATCATGCATGTATCATAAAAATTCTCTCAACCTCCTCTTCATGATCCTGCAATAATCACCACATTAAATCCACTGTAGCAGTTTCACCAACTTTAAAAAATGCAAATGTGACCTGCACTCCAGCTGGCATAAAAGTTAAAAGAATGTTAGCAATCATCTCACTCCCACTCATCCCTGTGTTAACCACAGGCTTTCCAAGGGAAAAATATTTGGGCAGCAAGGCACGTTTCACGAGAGAATGCATGAAAAGCATGAGTGCCTGTTCCTCTGCTTTAGGTGGGTGGTTGGCACAGCATCATAAGTCATGCTGTAGTGTATCAGTTAATGTTTTCTCATGTCATGCTCAGAGTTACTGGCTTTAACTGTAGGATGCAGACATCCAACAGCAGCGGAGCACAGAGGTGCATCAAGTCAGAGACCTTACTTGAACTGAGATTAGTACTGGGCCGTGATATTTTTCACCCACTTTGTATCAACAGAAAGACGACAGAGATCTGAAACAGAAAGCGCTGGTAGTCTAGCAATTCAGGAATCCCTGGGGAACTGACCCCATCCCAACCCTGACTTAACATGTGCCTACATGAGACTGATTCATCCCTGCAGCAGGGGACTGAGGCACAAAGCGAGCTGATGGTCAGCCCTTAGAGGTGGGTAAGGGCAGGACAGAGGTCCTGCAGACCGGCACAATAAAGTGCAGGAAGTCCACAGAGAGGACAATGTGGGGAGGGTGGGGCTTGGAACCAGTGTCCACCCACCATGCCACTCCACTCCCAGGACACTCGACTGTGCAAAGCACTGTTCCAACACTGTAATTTGGACTAAAAATATTGGAGTTTCTTTCCTCCTTCCTTTTTTCTAAATACTGTGGCTACTTTTTTCAATCCTGTGGCTCACCAGAATGGTCGTTTGCCCCTATCAAAGCATACATGTGCAGGACCTCTCTGGGTAGTGCCCAGAGATCTTGGTTGCATGTTAACAGTGTGATAATGTGACTAATAAAATCTGAATAAAAGTGTGCTATTAGATATTTTAAAGAGGTCATGTTTTGTCTAGCATGTGTGCACAATTTTAAATTGATGTGCATTATTTGCTTGCTGTTACTGTTCAGACACATCCTGTGGTAAATGTAGCAATTGATCCAGATAACTTACAGTGTTTGCAAAGCTGCAATCCCTTTCAAGGTATTTGGCGCATGAATCACGCTTTAGTTTTAAACTCACACCTACTTTATTTTTCCATTTTAATGTGATGGAATAGGATTTCCAAGTAACATCTCATTGATTTTAACTTCAACAATGAGCTAAACTTAACTAAACTGATGAAAAATCTATTTTACAAAACTTAAGAATGTGCACTGCTATAAATTGTATGTAAACTGTCTCTCTACAACATGACACAGCACATTACAAACACAATGTGTTGAACAAGAAGTAGTTTCAAGACAAGGTTTGGTATTTTGTTTCAAGTTAACTGAAACCGTAAAGCATGAGAAGGGACCCCAGCTTTGTAATCTACACTGTCCAATATATCATTAATATGCTGCAATGTTACCCTCAGGAATGCCGTGTTTGTGGGTGTCCTACCCCAAAAAGTCCATTGAAGAGACCTAAACCTTGTCATTACAATTCCAGTGATAATGACAGCTTTGAAAAGTTCAGGGTTATTTCAGTTTTCTCTCCTCACTGTCATAGTAATTACCTTTAAATTTAGTCTTCAAACTCTGTTCATGATGCCAAAGCAGAGAGCGACCCTATATGATTCAGTTTACAGTAGCTACACCCAACACTTTTGCGATATCTACTTTTTTGTTTGATGAATAATCTACACTGGGTGCTGTCATGACCCTGTAGAAAGCTGAACAAGATGATGGAGCAAATGCAGTGGTTTGGATCTTGTATCTTGACCTGAGCTAACTTTACATTGTTTCTGTTGGACGAGCTTCTTCGAAGATGTAAGCCAACTGCATTTACGTTGATCTTAGTGGTTTTCCCATAACTACAGCAGAAAACAACTGTGGGCATGGCAGCAAGTAACACATAGTTCTTTTCAGGACAGCATGGACAATACTGCTGACAGGAGCCAAATGTACCTCATGTCATCATGTGGGAGGAGATCATGTGCAAACAGATCCTGTTTGATAGAGCCCAGCACGAGAAGGCTGTAATTACAAGACAAGTGACAAACACAGCCATTCTGTGTCAGTCCAGAGGTTGTTGAGCATGAAAAGACATCTGTATCTTATAACCAGCCACAGTCATTGGTTGATTGATTAAAACACAAAACTGCAATCAAGCGTTAAAAAACATAATAGCCACAAATTGGTAAATACAGGCTAATAAGGAAAAGGGAGTTAATTACTGTAAAAACTGTAGATGAAAAAAATCAAAGATATTGATATTCTCAGTTCATTAATCAATTAGCCATTTGAAGGGCTGGTACCATGGACCTTTAGACAGTTTTGCTTAAAAATGATGTTTAACCAGTCATCTCAGCTCTTAAGTAGAGTACTGGTTGGTGTCTGGGTGAATAATAAAATGGGGGCACAACAACAAATTTTGCCCAGGTGGGTCACACACAGTTATTTGTACTTATATATCTAAGTATCATACTGTTTGGCTGCCTATAGCTGCTAATGGAGTAATGAAGGTGACACAAGCGTTCAAGTTGTAAATATATTACTTTACAGATATTAAAATGCATTTCGTGTGAAATAGCTTGGATAAAGCTGTGTATTGAATATACAACAGGTTGTAAAAATGGCCTGTAGAAGAGAAATATGACCTTTTCCTGGCTACGTCGTTTCCGTGGCAACAGCGCTACACAAACAGCCACAGCAGATTCCGGTAGGTCGCTGTCGTTACCGTTAGACAACTGTTAAAATGACCGAGCAACCTCGTCCTCTGGTGACACCATAGGTTTGTTCTCTGTAGTATTTCAGATACTAAATAAAAAGAAAAAAATTATCAGTGATGCCGAGGAAGAAAGTTTCCAAAGGGAAAAGGGCAAAAGCTGGGTGAGTGTTTGGTACAGTTGTTCCCGTCGTTCCAACGGTAACTGAACTGACGTTACGCTTCGTGTTTTGCCACAGGAAAGGAAAAAAAGATGGGAAACAGGAGTCAAAGGTGGACAAAGAGTCGGACATGGAGAAGGCCAAAGCTAACGCTGCCCTGTGGGAGCTGAGGTTACAGGTGACCGACCAGTCGCTGGTGCAGTACCGGGAGGCCTGCCGCAGGTTGGCGCGCGTGAACGAGGAGCTCACCGGCCAACTGTACCGCGCGGAGAAGGACTCCATCGACGTGACCGCCTTCCTGAAGAGACAGGATGCAGCCAAAGAGGAGAAGGTCGGAAAAAGTTAAAATGATTAAAGAAAAACAAAACAAAACGCCAATGTGCACAGGTCTTGACAGACTCGGCTGCTGTTTAACAAGCTGCCACTTTTTTTTTTTTTTTTTTTTTAAACAGATCAATACGCTGCAGGAAAGCCTCAAAAGTCAAGAGACACTTGCACGTCAAGAGCAAAACAAACTGGTGAGCTCATTTAAAACAGCCACGCGAAAAGAAATGCAACTCTAGCTTTCAGCTGGCACACAAAACATGCACAAGCTAGCCTGTTCATCGTAGTATACAGCACTACTGTGATTTACTGTGCGCAACCTGCAGCATCTGAAAAATGTGCTGCGTTGTGTTTTAACAGCTGTCCTGTGTGTAATTATGTTGACATTTATTATGTAAGAAAACAACAACCAAACAAAGCGACCATAAAACAAACAACAAAAAAAAACAAAAACAAAAAAAACCCCCCACATTCCGAGTTACATGGTCTAACGTTATTTTAATCCATGTCAGTGGCCACAGAAAAAAAAACATAATTTAAAAGTGCTCAGTCGGGAGAAGGCAGTGGCACTGTCGATCTTGATGTGTTCACCATGCCTCTCATGTCACACAGATCCGTGCTAAGAGAAAAAACAGTTTAAGTTACATAACACACCAAAGGCACTAAATGTGACTCATTTTATCCACACCTCCATTGCTTGTTAAGATCAAGCTATCAAACTGACGTGACACAATTCAAGTGGCTTGACTAGACAAAAAAGGTACAAAAAAAAAACAAAAACCCAACAACTTTTGCTTCTTTTGCTAGCAGCTGTTTTCAATCTCACAGCTCTTACTTCATGCTGGTAAAACAGAGTCCAATAAGCGTCTGATGAAGAAATAAGAGGCATGGTCTGGACCAACTTGAAACATCTCTATTTTAGACATGTATGGAGCTGTCACATATGTCCACTTAGGGGAAAAACTGTCCTGTGGTTGACTCTAAAGATGTGAATTCAAGACATGTTGTTCATAGCCCCTCTCTCATTTTAAATAGATAAAATGGTTCATCAAAATTGACTTAGCTAATGGAAACCACTCCATCAGAAGGGCAAGAGAAAACAAATCCCGTCATTTTTGTCTGAGGAGAGATGCAATGAAACTGTTTAAATTTAGAGATATTCAGTGATCCATATCTCTAGATTATAAAGACTTTTCCAGCTGCAGTTACTTCACAGCGATGGTACAAGAAGGGTGCATGCAACAGCAATCACTGTTAGCTTTAAACTGGTGGATATATTTTCAAGCTCATGATTTGATAAACCACAGAGAGTGAAAATTGCATATGATGTGAACCAACTTGTGTAAATACTGCAGACTGGTGCATTGATGTAGATGAACTTATACAGGGTTATCTGAAGAATAACGATTAGGCCTAAAAGTTGTAATCAGATGGTTGATAACCTCTCATTAAGTCATCATGTACATGTTTGTGGGTGCATGTTTTGCTAGTTTCTCATGACTTTGGTCACTTTGTAACATTTTTGCTCAGACTAGTTTTTCCACAGTAGCATCTTGAGGTATTTAGACTGACTGATTTGTGCCTAAAGTTGGTCTGCAAAAGAATATGACCAATGTGAATTTGGGGGGGTAAATCCTTAAAACTGATACAAGCAGCACTTATGGGAACTTTGCAGAAGATATAGTGCACAGATTAGTGGATACATTTTTACAGTTTTGGTCTGTATTTAATATGTAGAAAGTGTTTCATTTTGTGCATCTAATTATAAGGTTGGGCTCAACAGGTTGAAGATTACACACTTCAGATCAACGAGATGAAAGAACTGTTCAGAAAAAGATCCACTGACTTTAACATGATCCAGGATGGAATGAAGAAAATTAAGGAGTTTCAGAAGAGAAAAGCCCAGATGGAGCAGGAGCTCAATGATGTGAGGGCATTAAATATTGACTATAAGAGACTGGTTATAATTTTTGTTAGGGTGTTAAAATGGGTGTACCAGTAACCACGATCTTCTATTTTATAGATTAGAGAAAGCATGGATGTTGCTGACAAGGTGCACAGGGAAAATCTAAACAAAATGGAGTACAAATTCTTCAAAGAAAAGGTAGTGTTGACCAGTAAAGATTAAGTTTCAAAAAATTTCCCACTCACATTCATGTGGTAATTATATGATGATGACAGCTGATGTGGTGTGTGAGTTTTATACATTTCCCGGCAGGCTCGCCTGGAGAGAGAAGCTGAGCGAAAGATAGCCCTGGTGGTGGACAAGGCCCACAATGAAGCCATTGTGTGAGTGTGTTTCCACTGTGCTTTCACAATCTAATTTTATTCTTTAAACTGCACTTTGATGTGCTCAGAGTGCAAAGAAAAAATAATGTACTCACATAAGTGTTTATGTGTATATATATATATATAACTAGAACTAATGTTATTTTCTTGACCACACTGGTTCATCATGTTCATTATAGAGTAGCCTACATCACCTAAGCCAATGATCACATCCTCAGCCGTCTCAGAATGTCCTGAAGGGAGGAGAGTATAAAACTTGTGTAGAAGACCATAGTTTATTACTTTTGAGGCCATGGGATGTATATTTCGCCTCTGCTATGTTTAATTATTTTTTTTACAGCTCATAAAACATCAACATTGATACTGGTGTGGTCCTGTCACTTTAGTCAGCGTCAGCAATTGATTTTCTTTTACTCACATTGCCTTTTGAACCCAAGTACAGTGGCTCAGTTAATTCAGTTTTCTGTGAAAGAGCGAAATGTGCAATACACTCGACATGGTCAGGACTCAATCTTCTCATATTTAAAGCCATTACTACACTGACTAATAAACAATCTTAAAATATTACATAAAGCATTTGTTTTACTCTACTTGGGACACTCTGTGCAGGTCAAAATAAATCCAAACTGTGTACAAATGCTGTCAGGGCACAAAATTAAGATTCATAGTGGCGTGTTCATAATTAGAGACAAATTTCTCAGTGGCTCATTTGTTTGCACTGTAAACTGTTTAGGCAGTTGGACGATGCCTCGCGCTCTGTGTTCAAGGAGAATGTCCGACTCAATGAAGCACTGAAATATCACATAAAGGAGGCAGAGGACCTGGAGAAATTGTCAATCTCGCTGACAAAGCAAAATGCCTCATTGACACTGGAAAAGGTATGTTTGAACCATAGGACAGCAAACAGCAACGTTACTATTAGGCACCAGTAGTCCTTGGACAGAGAGCATTCATTTCCATAAAGTCATTTTCAATCATTTCAGTTATGAAACACTTGTCAGATCTGTCCAGAATATATTTCAGGTGGTTTTTCCCTTGTGTTGTTTACTTGTGCTGACCTTGTGTATTTTCCTTGTGGTCCTACCCTTTTCCCCCACCTCCTGACTACTACCCAGCCTCTCAGTGGTCAGTGGTTGTGGTGAGTTTCCACTGGTGTATGGGTTCAAATTCAGTGGCTTCTCCTTCGCAGGTTTCTGGCACTGATTCTCTAAGTTAAATAAATATTGGGTACATTAATCTTACCAGTGATGATGACAGTCAATCAAGGTAGTAAACCCTCCCTGTTGACGCTTTGGCCACTCACTCAGCAGCACAGGCTAGCACACAAATCATGATCTGTTCCACATCTATATTGGTGTGAAAATGAAAGGATTTTCCAAAGGTATCTAGGTGTGTCAGCCATTTTACTCATGTGCTCCTCTCTCTACTCACCTAGAACACCTTTGAATTGATGGTAAAGAAGAATGCAGCTCAGATGGAGGCCAAAGAAAATGAGATTTCTAAACTGAGAGCCAAGGTAATTTCCTTAGAGAAGGCCCTGGAGATAAAGGCTGTGGAACCTAAGCGAGAGGAAGAGGAGGAGAAGGAGAAGATCCTGGTCAGAACGCAGGCCAGTGAGGTAGAGCTGGAGAAGCTTCAGAAGGTGCTCACCATGCGAGAGAGAGAATTAAGGCACATAAAACGGCTATCAAGCACAGTTGTGGAGCAGCGCACAGAGCTGGAGCAGTTCTTCCATGAGTCACTGGCTCAGGTGAAGCAGGAGATCATGGCTAGCAGGCTGCAGTACAAAAAGGAGGCTCTACAGGCTTATCGCTGTAGGCTGAGAGAGGCCACGGCAGGAAAGCTGAAGTTCCCACCAATCCGCACCTTCCATAAAAGCCCCCACAGTACCAACTCTGTCTATTCAGACATGGAGGCAGCTGCAACGTGGTAGGTCCACTACTCATCATTTCCACGACTTGTACAACTGTATGTTTTTGTGATATTCTTAATTCCTCATGTTTATTAGTGCCAAGTCCCCTGCAGCTTCATCAGTGGTTCTCAAACTTCAACAGTCACCGTGGTTCATCCTCACACAGCCTATACATGTAAAGGAATTTGTGCAATAGCAAAGGTTGAGATTTATTTTGATTTCATCATTCTGTTTTTTAGGCCACACCAACCAGGCAGCAAAGTTGACATCTCAGATCTCACTTGGGAGCAGAGGGAACAAGTGCTCAGGCTTCTGTTTGCTAAAATGAATGGACAAAGGGAGAGGTAATTAAACTTCTCAGATATTGTTTAGGTTTAACTAAGAAAGACTTAGTCTGGTTGCTTGTTCACCACTCATTGACTTCATCCTAGGTAATTCATTAAATTCCATTTATAATCTCCTAAAATGAGCTGAAACTTCTGCATCAATTAACTCTGAAGAACAAAGTGCAGTGACACTGAGCAGTAGTTCAGGCTGAACCTCAGGTGACTCCTCCCTCTTTTTAATGTTTTAAACAGCCATTTTCTCAGCAGAAGAGGATACCATAAAACATCAGTTAGGCTTCAACCAATTTTCTTTTCCATCCAGCTGCTTAAAAAGAATGAAGAAAGAGTCTGGGCACAATAGTAAAAATAGGTCCAGCCGCAGAGTCGTGTGCTTGGAAACAACCATCTGGTCACGTCAATTTGCTTTCAGCCTATTGGCCCCTCTTCACGTGCACTTGCAGTTTATTTTGTTCTTTGAACACTTGTGGTCAAAGAGCAGCTGGTAACATGATTTTCCATAAGGAATATGCAGGGGATCTGGATGTATGGGGGTATAGCAGGCAAGACGAGGTGTATATTCATGTTAACAGTGGTCTGGCACCTAGTCCAGCGGAGTAACAGAACATTTGGCAACTTGACAGTCAGTTACCAGCATCCAAGTCCATGCGCATTGTGTTGACCCAGAGTAACCCCTTTCCAAGACAGACTGTAGGCCTGAGTGAACATACACCCGTGTACTAAAACATGGCTTTTTACAACGGGGATCTGTATTTAACAGCAACTCTGCAATTTCCTGATAGGAAAATCAGCCACCGACCAGCTTTGCCTGTCTCCTCTGAGAAGAAGAGCTTTATTGACAGTGATGCTGCTGGGTAAGACACTAAAAGGAATGTACAAGAATAAAAGTTGTTCCTCACCCTTGCAATTACGAAGCCTGTGCAGATTTACTGCTTCCATGTTTAGCTGAAGAAGCATTGGCTGTGAGAACATAAGTGCCTACGTGTGATTTATCAAGACAGCCGCATTCTAGCGTTGCATAATGATGACTGTCTTCCAGAATTAGAGAGGAGCTCTCCCCGGCGACCTTCATCACCCAGGCGCCTGAGTCCGTTCTGCCTTGGAACCCAAACAGCCTACCGGATATACACACCACATGACCTCTGTGTGGCCCCTACATTGCACATCACCCTCTGGATTGTTTGCTTCTGCTCTGTGCACTTCCCACAGAGTGTCAATCATGTGTATAGCAGAATACAAAACGATTGTTTGTGCTCATTATAAATATCTCACCATGCATGTATATATGGCTTGTGAAATCTCTTTTCATACATAAGGCTTGTTTGAATTCTGTCACACCCATTTTAAAGCATCATTTCACTCAATTCAAAACTTCTTTCTGACCAAATAATACTGACAAAATTTGCCCCACATAAAACAAGATCTTGAAACAATCAGTGCATAGTGGGTTGGTGGAATAAAATGCTGTGACAACTTGACAACATTATATTTGAGGAAGTGACGTGGATCCATACAAACCTTGCTTAAGATGTACAGATCTTTTGCGTTGTTAAAATCTTGGCAATAGTCCTTCATGTATAAGGTTAACTATATTTACACACATCTCATATAAAATCTTCCAAAGGGGGAGTATTTAGTATTTATAAACTAATCACAGTGTACATGGCAAGTCTGTTTTGTGTACGGAAAAAGGGTTTTTAAGGCGTTCTGGGTTATCAGACTGAAGGGCAGCATTTGTATGGCGTATTTAGCGTCCCATAGTAGGCATGGTAACTGCAGGACTTTTCAAGGTGGCATCCTCGGCTTTCCATTGTGAGGTTACAGTTTTGATCTGTGTGTAGAACTGGATGCCCTAGAGAGAAAAAAATTAAGATATTTACACTAAACTGTGACTGTTAGGTTTGTGTTGTTGTTTGGGAGATACTTACTTGTTTTCCATAGAAGTTCATATCCCCCCTGAAGGAGCCTCTTGAGCCAGTAAAGGAGAACATTGGCAGTGGAACAGGGATGGGAACATTGACACCAACCTGCAGAAAACAAGTATTGTTCCTCTCATTTCCATAAGTGTAAACTTTGTAGGGCAATCCCAGATTCCCAAATTGCTAGTATGAGTAAGATGTGGCTGATGAGAGATGTGGTACATCTGTGCTGTTTAAAAAACAAGCTTACACGATCGCAATAAACACAGCTAAACCTGTGGCTTATATTTGCAGTTTTAAAGGCATAGCATGCTCTTATGAAAGGGAAGAAAACCTAAATAAAACATTTTGTTATGAAGGCAATAGAGGCATGGCATGGTTGGTTTAGAGTGTTTGAAACAGTGAGAATAAGTTTGGACACACTAAGGCCTTTTGGCGAAGGTGCAGGGGGGGAAAAAAAAGGAAAAGTAGATGTTTGTTGCATCGAGGTTTGGAGAGGAGTATAGCACATGGCCCGCACAGCATTCCCCGACATGTGAACAGCAAACACAGGGCATAACTAGGCTCCACAGGCAAACAAACAGGGAAAAGATGGCCGTATTTATGCTTTAACGTTGAACAGGATCCTAGGAATCCCTTTTGACCTTAATTTAAGATTTTGCCTCTTCTAATACTACCTGGAAAATTGTCTCTATGTCCCCGTGTTTTCATTTAACAGACACATATTTGCTGTAACTATTTGTAGTCTTGACTGGTGGGGAAGTGAAGGGAAGGGGGTTGCTGTATATGTGTATTTTGGGTCAGGGGCAAACAAAGCTATACTTGACATGGAAAATAATTGTTTTGTTTTTTTATAGAGTGTTGAGGTTTTCAAACTAAAATGTGATGTGCTCCCTGCTACAGATGCTGTATAGACATGACAGAGGGATGTGAATGTCTCCTTTCTCCCGAAACAGAGGAACACATTTGGGCCTGTAGCCACTTACCTGGCCCACGTCCACCTTGTGAGTGAATTTGCGTGCAGTGGCGCCATTTGTGGTGAAGATAGCTGTACCGTTGCCATAGGGGTTCCTGTTAACCAAACTGATGGCATCATCCAGAGTGTCTGCCTCAAGAACAACCAACACAGGCCCAAAGATCTCCTCAGTGTAGCACTTCATCTCAGCCTGTAAGAGCACAAAGCTGAACACTTACTGGCAGTTTAGTTTCTAATTGATGGTACTCAGATGCAAATACATTTACTGTGTGCACATAATGATATTAAAATCACATACTGTGACACTGCCAATGATGGTAGGAGCCACAAAGTTGCCGTTCTCATAACCCTTAACTTTAACATTTCGGCCATCGAGGAGCAGCTTTGCTCCTTCGTCCACGCCGCTCTGGATCAGACTGCAGACTCTCTGCTTGGCCTGGGGAGAGATCAGAGGCCCCACGTCTGCACCAGGCTGGTCTCCTAGCAGGGCCCCAGAAACAACAAGCTATAAGGTTACATGCTGTGGCAGTCACATCATGTGAGCACATCAAGGGCACAGACATTTGAATGCTTCTTTTGCCACAAACGCAAAAGCCAGGCTGAGGGGCACTGAGAGGCACTCCCTCAAAAATGGATACTTATGGGTTTCCTGTGTACTACACAAATTAGCGAACAGGGAGAATCATTCTCTATTTTACTTTGGTTTCCTTTCTCAAAGGATTTGATGCTCTGAACCGCTATTTAGGTCTGTGCCGCAGATCTGACCACAAATTTGCAGCATGGCTGACTCAACAAGCCTTCTCTTCCAGCTGACTCCAATATGAAGTTACAACAGGGCAAAAGGCGAGAGGTGTGGTTATGGCGGCGTGGGTGGCCCTGAGATGACTAAACCAAAGGTCCTCATGGGGGAAAAGGGGCTTAGGAGAGACAGGGGTGAAGGGTGAGGTGACGGGGCACGGCACCTGCATTCACGCGCAGAGCCTTTGAACGCTCCACCAGCTCCGGCAGCCAGCTCCGTGCCTCGCCTACCAGGATGGCTGTGGACAGAGCCATGCAGCGCTGTCCTGCTGCCCCGAACGCTGCACCCACGAGCTGGTTCAGAGTGTTCTCTTTGTTGGCATCGGGCATCACCACACCATGGTTCTTGGCTCCCTACAGTACATGAGAAGTGGTTAGCCTTCTGCAGTTTGATCTCCACATTACAGTACGGGTTTGTCACCACTGAGAACATAATATCAGGGAATTATAAACAAATGTTCTACAAAGTTAACTTGTTCCACATTTAAGTCCACGTGAGAGAAAGGACTGTTGGACACAAATGGAAAAAAAAAATTGATGGAACAATTATAAATCACAGTTTGGATCAACCTCAACAGTGATAGACAGCTGTTATGCAGCTTCTCTTTTCAAAGACAGATACAGCAATCTGTTGGTCAATGCTGCCACCTGCTGGACATTCACAGTGAGCCGCAGACTTTAAACTCATGTTGCGTCATCGTTTGATACCCACCATGTTTGACTGGACCCTCTTGCCATTTTTAGACCCCCTCTCGTAAATGTACTCCCCAGCTTGATTCGAGCCAACAAAGCTGATTGCCTTGATGGCTGGATGGTCACAGATGAAATTCACAGCTGTGGCAGAGAGACACTTATAGAAATGTATTAACTTAAATACTTAATAACAGTTGATATATCAATTACTGTGTGGTACAGCATTAAACAGGAAATCATGTAATTAACCCAACAAATGAAATGCTGATGTGTCAGTATTATAGATTCTTGTCAAATTAAATTGCCAAGGTTCATTACTACTGAAATAAACTTCCTCTTTCATGATTGAGCAAACTATTTAGATAAATTTAGATTTCTAGATAGACAAATCCCTGTGCTCTTGCAAAATGTGAATGGCATTATTCCTCTTTTTTGACAGATCAATCATTCACCCTGAAAAACTTTTGGATGTAGAGATGCTCTTATTGCTCTTATAGAAATATTTATTATATTTTATAGATTACTCAGTTCATTTTTGGAAAATGGGGAAAAGAGCCAAGAGACACAGATTTAAATGTCTGGTTCAAATCTAACCAACATTCAGTAAAGATATTTAGTTCAGACACTGAGATTCTGTATGACAAGTTATCAAATGTCCAGATTCTTAATCTGTCCTATAATGGTTTAATCGCATACACTGCCTCACATGTAGGTTCAAATACATACATGTATGTATCTATGTATATTCTGACAAGCTCTAGCTGAAGGTAACACAGACCAGCTCTTACCAGCATGTTGGCCATGGATAATGTTGAGTGTCCCGTCTGGTGCACCAGCATCCTGCAGCATCTTGGCCAGCAGCATTGCGCAGGTTGGCACTCTCTCTGAAGGCTTCAGAAGGTACGTGTTCCCACACACCATGCCCATTGGGAACATCCACAGAGGGATCATGGCAGGGAAGTTGAAGGGAGCGATGCCAGCACACACCCCGAGGGGCAGGCGGTAGGTGTAGGTGTCCATGTCCTTGGTGATGGAGGGGAGGGTTTCACCAAGCATCAGAGAGGTGATGCTGCAGGTGTGCTCCACAACCTCTGCAGAGGAAAGAAACAAAGTGTGCAACACACAAGTTCATTTGTTTAATATTGTTTTTGCAGATATGTCAAACTGTAGTAACCCTATTCAAGAAATAAATATCTAATTCAAGTAAAACAAAAAATAGGAACAATACAGTTTCAGAATAAAAGCTTCACTAATTGACAAATTTTCCACAATGCAGTAATTGTATTGCAGTAGTGATTACTCAATGGGGTCATGAAGTAAATTGCTCTTTGTCCTGGTTTATTGAGATGCATAACTAGCATAACTCATTAACCTTTCTTCCAACCACAAAGTAAAAGTCTACACTACTTGCAAACATTAACCTATTTGCTGCAGTTGTTAATGTATTGCTGTGCAATTGTGACTTCAACTTACGCAATCCTCTGAACACATCCCCCTCTGCATCTGCAAGGGTCTTCCCCTGTTCCACTGTGATGGCCTTAGCAAGTTCTTTCTGAAACACAAAACAATCACCATCCTTTGTATTCAACTTCAACTTTGATATAAACTGACATTATAAACTTTAAAATTTTTATCATTACTTAAATGTAAACAGCAGGCTCTGAAGTTATGTTGGATGGGTGTAAAACATAACTTAATAAAAATCAAGCTGAACAGCACTGAAAAGGAAACTGAGGTTTTCGGCTGCACCTTTCACTTTCTGACACTTTGACTTACAATGTTGTCCTTGATAAGCTGCTGATAGCGAAGAAAGACCTGTTGTCGAGCCAAGATGGAGGACTCAGACCATGAGTGAAAGGCTCTGGAGCACGAGTCCACTGCGGCCGACATCTCCTCCTGGGTGGCTTTGGGTACACGAGCGATCACCTCATTGGTAGCCTGCAGAGGAGAGAAAAAAGGGGGTGATCATCAGGATGAGTCAGTTTACAACTTAATACCATAAAGATATATTTTATTCTGGTAGAAGTTAAGTAACAGGTGCATCTCTGAGATATGTGGGCTTTCATAAATATAGAGGTCAGGGTTTATCAGAAACAAATGACAGATTTCCACAATGGACTCATTTATGACTGTTGCATTGTGACATAACACTTGTTGTCCAAGTGTTGCTGAGGTTTAATAAATGTATCTCATTGACCGGCAATGACAGATATTTTTTATTTGATGACAGGTATTTTGTTTTATTTATTTATGTTTTTTTTTCCCCACTCATTCATGCACACCAATATGGTAAAACTTCACAGATAGCACTTCAAACCTTCTCAGACAATATAGCAAACCACAAATTTTAAAGTGGTAATTTTGCCAGAAGCTGTTATATAATGTTAAACCACTGAAACCAGTTTGAAGAATCAGGAACTGTCGTACAGCATTAGGTAACAGGTCAAGCAACTCTGTAGACTTTGCTGCCCTGAGCCATATCTGCGTAGTATTATGTAGGATATACTTGAACCACCTATGTGCAGTTTATAGGCTGCCCCTAAAAATAATGAGTGGTGTATATTGATCCAGGTCAAGTGAAATACTTACAGGATTGTGAATATCCAGCCATTCTGAAGTCTTGGATTCAACAAACTTGCCATCAATGAACAGCTTGGTGGTGGGCTGCAAGGACAGACAGTAACATCTGCATCTAAATATCCACCTACTACATTTGATGTTCACTAACAGCAGACTGACAATTATGTGTGCACTGTTTCAACTCACCACTGAGGAGGAGTAACACATGCGGCCAACTTTATGTGGCACCTGAAAAAAATACAGCAAGAACTATGAAATCATCAAATGCAATAAATATTATCCATATATCCAAACCATATTGTTTTTTAAAACATTGGACAAAGCCATTTTTTTCCAGTTGCAGCCCAAAGGCCTAGAAGATTAATGGGCAGCTACAGTTTTGAGTTATGAGGGGGCTTGAAGAGGACAAAGTCAAGTTGACTGAAAATATGTCTACTGAGGAAAGGAAAAACTGACGTTAATCCTATCTGTGTGAAATAATCTGAGCCTGATCCTGCAGCACATGACACCTGGCACTTTGTAAACAATGTGAGCTGTCAACGCTGCCTGCGTCATTTCCAACTGAGGAGCGTTTTAAGGCTTGAAAAACCTCCAAATCTTACCTTTGTCCTTAGCACTGATCTTAATGCTGTTGACGCCATGTTGGAAATGTTTTATAGTGCTAGGCCGACTTGAATTGACCAACTCCGCAGGAAGGACGCTGGCCTGCAGACAGCTCTCAGCTGACTGCTTCACTGAGATGTATTACCTGTGGGCGGGGTTTGAGCAAATTCTCGGCCTGTTATTGGCTCCGTGTTCGCAGCCCCCCGATCCGCGCAGCCTGATTGGTCCACTGTAAAATGCCTTCTACCCAATCCGCAGTTGGGATTTTAGATAATTCCGCTTTAATTGTAGAAAGTCACTGACCATTGGATATAAAAATAATAATTTAAAAAAAAAAAAAAAAAAAAAATGCCAGTCTCCCGTTTACTGACAGGAAGTTATGTAACCAGGAGCTGAACTGTGACCAAGTGAGCGGCTGTAACTCACAGGAGTTAGAGATTCAGGCTGTCGTCTCCTGTCCTACATGACTTTTGACTCATCATAGAGGACAAAAAGCAGGATTGTGCTGTGAGATGTGCAGGACGTAATCGACGCCTCTTTGACCAGGCACCCGCCCTAAAAATAAAAGTGTCCACGCATTCACAACAATGCACGTGTCCTTAGTTTGCCTCGCCAAGGTACTGTTACACTACTATCTGTTTGCTAAGCGTGTGTGCAAACAATGGGCCGCTAATGTGAACCATATGAAACCCAAAATGCTGCCTAGTCATGGACCAAAGAGTAGGTGGGCGGGAGTCCTGGGAGCTCACTCACTGGCTGCTGCAGGGTGGGGTAAAGTTTGCAGAAAAACTGACTGCAATAGTCAAGCTGGGTGAAAACTAGAGCCAAAGACATGGCAACCCAAACCAAGGTGACGCAGCAGACACAGAAAGAAATAACTATGTCAAGGGAGAAGTGTGATGTGTTTTCAACCGGACTGAAAGTTTTCATTTGGATTTCTGTTTACAGCCTGTTCTTCATGGATACTTCAGAAGCTCCTGCTCCTGGAGGGTTCGCATCGGTAAGTCATGCCACAGCAGCTCTCTGCTCCAGCTTGTGTTTAAATTTATTTTGATGTCAACGAGATGATAATCACTCTTTTGTGTCCCAGCGTTTGCTCTTAAAGGTATTGAATATGACCAGGTTCCAGTCAATCTAATCAAAGATGGAGGTCAGCAGGTACAAAGTCATGACATGAACTTAATTATTCCAGCAATTTTTGTGCAGGGTGAAATAAAATGAAACCATATTTCCAGTCTCTAGTATAAGGTTGAATAATATACTGCATTAATCTTACAAATGCTCTTCATGTGCTCAAGATTACCGAACAGTTCAAAACACTTAACCCCATGCAACAAGTGCCTGCAGTGGAAATGGATGGCATCACCCTCTCACAATCAGTGAGTCCGTAAGCTCTTCTCCCACACCATCCTAACACTGTTACTGTTACAGTTACTAACATAAAGTACAATGTTTCTGCTCTCACAGCTGGCAGTGATCCAGTACATAGATGAGACCAGACCGGGACCTCGCCTCCTTCCTGCAGACCCAAAGAAACGTGCTCAGGTTCGGATGATTAGTGATCTCATTGCCTCTGGGATACAGCCGCTGCAGGTGGGTGATTACTGAAGCAGACAGGTCAAATAGTCACCCAATTTCTCAACGTAGGTTGAATTAACAATTTAATCCTGTACATTTCAGAACTTGTACGTGATCCAGAAAATTGGAGCAGAGAAGGTGCAGTGGGCTCAGCACTTTATTGATCGTGGTTTCCAAGGTTGGTGGAAGCTCATTTCCCTAATGAGTTATTAAGTTCATCCTCTGACTTTTTTTTTTCTACATTACGCTCATATTTGTTCTTGTCCAGCTCTTGAGCCCATTCTAAAGCAAACAGCAGGAAAGTACTGTGTAGGTGATGAGGTAAGAGCTTGGTCATTGTATTTAAGTGTAACAGTGTGGCACACAACAGACACTTTTAACGTGGTCCATTTCATATCTTTTAGATATCTATGGCAGACATCTGTTTGGTTCCTCAAGTCTACAATGCAGAGAGGTAAGGTCGCCCTGAACAAGAAAGAAAGCAAGTGAAATTTTGTACTCAGCATTAGCATGTTACATCCACCCTCCTGCTAGACCCTGCTGAACTTTAAAAACTCTATACTTTGTGTTTAATCTCCACAGGTTCAAAGTGGATGTCGGGCAGTATCCAACTATCAAAAAGTTAAATCAGACCTTAATTGAGATTGAGGCTTTTAAAGTGAGCCACCCTTCTTCCCAACCAGACACACCTGCTGATTTGTGCGCATGAAATAACAGCTTGTCATGCAACATTCATACCTTGTTAAATAAAATGTTTTGAAAATTGTATTCTAGGATGTTGGTTTAAATAACTTTAAGGAATAAGGAGACTAGGTTTAAAATATTTATTAGCATTTTGATAAAAATCTTAATGCATTTTGCCAAGACTAGTACTATACTGTACTGGAAGAGGTACAAGACATAAGGTAATGTGTAAAACATACAGATCTGAGATTTGTTAGGCAAAAATCAAAACACTTGAAGTGTATTGGCTGCATGGTGGAAACACGGAAGGTTATTGCAGAGACTCACAAAATAAGGAATAAAAAAAAGGATGCTACAGTCAAGTCTGTGCTTTGAAATACATCAAAACAATTCTATAACAGATAAATAACTTAAGACAAATGCACTTGGAGATTCACGTCACAGCATCATCCTCCATTCTTCTGGTTTAGAAAAACAACTGTCCTGCTTCGACGACTGCCACTTGTCACCAGGAACCTCCACTGTGCACTTGATTGTGTCGTTGTAGAAGGTACCAGAGCAGTCTGAGCCACCAAACACCAGCAACGTGCACCGGACTTTAACATTTTCACCTTGTTCATGCTTCTCCGTGTCTGTCAGGAAGGAGCAGCCCAAGCTTATCATGCTGTGTCCAGCACGAGGTTTGGAGCACAGCACAAGAGACGCCACTGAGCTCCACATGTTGGTATCTGAGGAGAAATTAAGTGTGTAAATTAATCCATGTGACACATTTCAGTTACATGTCAATGCCTAGCACAAACTGAACTGGATCACACACACAGTGCTTTATTTACTTGGATTGGATTGTTAGAATTGGCAGAGATAACATAAATGTGAAAGGGGTCAATACTCACCAGTGCTGAAGATATGTACGTCTTGCAGAGCTCCAATTGCACTGCAGCCCCCGCTGACTAAAACTCTGTTGTCTGAAACTGGGAGTGCTGCATGAAACCTGTCCATGCAAGTACATGTACCATCATTCTTATACAAATGAGTAGTTTTTTAAAAGATTGTACAATTTCACTTCAGCAAATTTAACAAAACAATGCAGGTAGAGGAGAGAGAGTGAGACATGATGATTTGGTGTTAAAACCCCATTAAATTCAAATGCATTTCCATCCAAGATATAAAAATGCTAAAACCAGATGGGCACATCAATGAAATTTCTCAAGGTTGATTAGCACTGTACTCACCCTCGAGGCAGTGGTGGCATGTTCCCACACTTCACAGCTGTGTACTCCATGAATCCTTCAAGCATTAAGGAGAAAATAAATAAATCAGTGCAAACTCAGGTACATAAATTACCACTTTATGCAGCTAACAACTCTGCAACTTACCTAGATCCAAAATGTGGAGATCATTAAGATAGGTTGCAGTCTTCCGGCCACCGAATATTATCAACCTTTGTGACAGAAGTGTGGCCGAGTGCCTGTTCAAGACAAACAAATGTCATGTTATGCTTGCAGTTTTTAAAAAAAAAAAAGAAAAAAAAAAAAGGTTGCAATAGATTAACTGTCACTGTTTTCAATAAGACACTCACCCAAACCTAGGCAGAGGTCTGTCTCCCTCCACAATGGGCTGGTACCAGAGTTCAAACTCTGGGTTGAAGATGTATAAAGCATTACTGCAGGATTTATCAGCCAAAGAATGGACTCCACCAAAGACAAAAAGCTCTTTCTTATAAAACACTGCAGAGTGATAGGCCAAAGTTGGAACATTCCCTTTTGCCTACAGGAGGTAAATCCACAAAAACAGCCTCTGCTTAGGTATTTGATAAGTATTCAAGATCTACAACATGTTAGTAACTTGCAACAAACCCACAGTGACAAGCTTCCACTTCCAGGTCAGGGTGTTAAGGATGTACAGCTCGCTGTAGCGCTGACCCTCCCTCAGGCCACCGTAAACAAAGACTGACTTGGAGTCTGGGTCATAGGTCGCAGAGTGTCCCCGGGCACACAGTGGTATAGGTCCAGATACAGAGGAGTTCATGGGGAACCAGAAGTCACTGTCTGGAAAGAGGTCAGGTAACAAAATATGACAAAAGCAAGTGGAAATGCAATCAATAGGTTTTTCAAATGTCTGATTTTTTTAATGGTTCTCCTTTGGTGTGATACACTTCAAATGTGGTGATATGTTTTAATTACTTTAAACAACTACTAATACATGGCCAAACAAATCAGTCATTAAACTCCACTGACCCAACTCGAGCTTCCACAGGGAGTCCTTGCAGTAGTTTTGATCTGCTGTCTCCCCTCCGATGAGGACAGCAGTGTCTGGATCACTCAGACACATCGTGTGGCTCCAACGTGTTGATGGACACACTGAAACTACATCAAGATCTTTGTCACATTTTGCGCATTTAGATGTGACCAAAAGATAGACAGTGTTTTTGTTCCTGACCTCCTCTGTTTTCATTTTTTATCTGCACTGTCATCTCTTCTTGGCTGTTCATCCTAGACAGCCTCTTTTTCTTGGGGGTTGAAGCCTGGTCTATGTCCTCAGTGAGAGTGTCCATGTCCTCAGAGCTCCACGTCAGGTGAGCTCTTTTACTGATAACTGTCCGCCTGGGTGTCTTGTCCTTTATGAGACAGCATAGGTTACATACGCCACATGTGGACATTAATTCATTTATAAGGATGACTCTTACCATAGGCCAAACTTGGGGTTCATTTCCCACAGTGGAATCACTGGTGTCGATTTTATTCACTTGAATCTGAGCAAAGCAAACACCATCACCCAAGTGTGAGGAGTTTGGAGCTATCTGCAAGGTAGGACAATAAAGAAAATTTGCAACAAAAGCATAAAGAGCTGCAAACCACTTTCAACCCTGCTCATCTCACCGTTTCATTGGCAGCACTTTCCTGTAACGTGCTGCAGAGATCAGTTGCGTTGTGCTGCTCTGGGAACAGACATTTCCTTTGGACCAGAGGAGTACTGCTGAAGACAGTGGCTTCATCCTCTGGCTGGTCACAGGTCATTGCATGAAACAAATCAGCGAATACCCCAAAACAGACTATGCTTTTAAAATGTCTTCAACTATGATCAATATTAATAGATGTCATGGTCACGTTTATAAACTGCAGTTCATAGTTTGGGTTGTGTTTGGTAATGGTGACTTTCATTTACGGAAAACCTCATACCTCTCCACACACTGTGAGCACAATCTTGCCATAAACTCCTCTCCTTCCCCTTTCTACTGCCACTGTGACAATGTCCGCGCTCCAGTCACCTTCCCAAGTCAGACACCTGAGCTCAAAGATGAGTTCACAAATTTAGTTTGTTTGCTTTTTGTTTTTTAATTTTTGTGGATAATATCTAATGCTCTTGCTCCATATACCTTGACTGAGATGACAAAGTCCCAATTTTCTGTGCAGGTACCTCTGCACTGAGCAGGACCTCGATAGAGATCGTGGTGTCAGTGTCTGGCCACTGTCCAAGACCAAAGATCACCAGCTGTTTGGGCAGAGGCAGTGGGATGTGGACTTGAAAGCACCTTCGGTTGGATTTGCTGCCAAAGGAAAAGACCCGGTCAACGTCTTTGCATGACTGAAGTTTAGGGAAATGACTGCAATGAAGTTCCCAGAAAGGTAATTTATACCTGATGAACTGGCGCGGAGTGTCACGCAGGGACCAGAGGACGTAAAAATTCAGCTTCCCCATGTTGTTTCAGGGCCGTGAGCGACTCCTCGAGCAGACATCAGACTGTAAAATCCCCACGGACTGGCTGCAGCCTGGGACCTCGGCAGACGCTTGTGATTGGCTGAGCCGAGTTTGAGGAGAGTCACACCTGTGACGCAGTTAATTAAATGAGTTACTAGGAAACACGCGGGTCAATTAGGCGAGCCGTGTATTTGACTCATATGGGTTTTCAGTGTAAAATGTACATTGACGTTCATTAATGGCTCATTGTTTTAGTGTGAATTGGCTCCTTTCTCTCCGTGAGTTTTAAATTAATGGCTCACTTTCCTCGTGTAAACAACTGAAATTGTTTTTAAAGGTTATTGTTAAAGGAAACACTAAGCTAAAGCGCTATATTTATTGCATACAATTTAAATGATATATTTTTAGACAATTTTAGACAAGACTTTGAAAATGCAATTCAACACAACAACACCCCAAACTACAGTCAATATACCTTCAGAGTTAAATGAGTCTTTCTGACACGTAAAAATCTAAATAAATACACATGAAAATTTGCCAGGTGGCGTAGATAATACATTAAAATAGGTTTATATTTGGAAAAAATTTGTTTTTATCATCTGTAAAAAGTGTAATGATTTATCAGTACATTCAATAATTTACAGCATATATCCTGTCCACACCTTTCAAAAAATCAGACATTATTTAAGTCTAACTCAATGAATTTAGAATGTATGACTAAAACACGACATATTTGTAAAAGCATCATATAAGAACAAATTTAAACATGAGTGTCAATCCATGGATTCTGACTGGTGTTTAGGGAGAGCTGAAAATAAAACCTGGTTTCATCAGCCTCTCTGCAACAATGACATCAATCCCCTAATGCCACAACTTAATGGAAACACAAGGGACCATCCTGAAGCGCTTTCTAATCTTGGACATGCAATGAGACCGTTATGAAATGAGAGCCTGCACACACCAGCAGTATTGATGACATTTTTCAGGTTGATCATGCTGCATTTAGCTTCTGTACAAAAGACTACTGAACACAGATGTTCAGTTTGGTGGGTAAGACTTTTATAGAAATATAGTAAAATTAATCACAATGCAAACTAGACAATCTTCTCTTTATTGTGGAATATAAATTTCAGGAACAAATATAACTTACAGTGAAGGTACAGTACAGCAAACATGGGAGGCTTTAAACCTGTTGCTTTACATTGTGTACAGTGTTAGCAGCCAAATTTGTGACATCTTTGGAAACATGCGCACAAGTGAACGTGCCAGAAGCAATCATTTTAAAAACAGGATGAAACAAAGAAATTCAATGCAACCAAACCCAAAGTGTGCCTGACACACTGAGGATATTCAAAAACAAACACTGACTTCAATTTACGTAGACCAGCAGCACACAAAATACATTTAGATTAAATATTACAACTGCTCACTCCTTCCGAAACAGCAAATTAAAGGGTGGGGGTGAAGGAAATGTAAATATTGAATCTATATTACATAATAAGAGCTTTATGTGATAAGGGATGGCTTTTATTTTTGCGTCATAAAAAGCACACTCTGAAAAACTGTTACCACTTGCTTCAGTACAATCAACATATATCTTTTACCAACACTCTACTATGATAGAAGACATGTCTGTGCACAGAGATTGTATTTCATAATTGTATTCTCCATTATCACATGATGAGTTTAGCACAAATAAAAAAAATATTTACACTACAAGGCAGGAGGATAAATACAAGTAACGACAACAAAGCAATAGAACAATCATAATCATAGAAAGTGCCATAGACATACGCAACGGAAAACCTCTGTTTATTTAGAGCAGTGCTGATTAAGCACCTGCCCTGGTGAAATATATTCTATGCAGGTGTTCCCTGATCACTGCTACCATAGACGTCTTACGGCAGAAGACAATATATATTTTATGATGGGCACTTAACCAAATAGCACAATGCATACATGGGGACATGGCACCTATGCAATGCTTCTTCAAATATCAGCAAGAAGTTGGAACAAATGTTGCATTCAAAACTATCTGACAGTATACGCTCATTTAACATGTGGCAACACGAGCTGATAGTGATAAAAATAGATATGCGAATATTTAACTTTTTATATTAGAACTTTATTTTCCTAAGTATGGAATTTAAAAATAATTCATTGTTGTTAAGAGCAACATTCTTGAACAATAGCTTGACATCTCAGGCACTGTAATAAACCCTGTAGTAAAGAGTTTTATTTCGCCATAGTGAGTAGGAGTTGTCAAACTTCAGCAGGTAAGTGCCGTCACCTGGAAAATCATGACTGCCCCCATAGACAGACAAGTGACTGTCCTGACGATATACAGGTAAGATTTCAGCCAAGTTTGAGTTGGTTTGAGTTTTGGATCCCTTCTCAACATCTCCGTTACTGACTGGCCCTGAAACAGAGAAACAGAAATCATATAAACCACAAAGTCAACACACAGATCCCAGTGAGATCCCATTTGCCAGAAAACAAAAACACAACTGGGATATATTTTATAAATGAAGAATAACTGATGTATTTTTAGAGATGTCACCCAACTAACCTTCTAGCTCCTCCTCTTCATCTTCGTCATCACTTGACTCACTGATGTGCACTGTGATAGACCGGTTTGTGACAGGAGTCCAGTCAAAATAGATTCCAAAGCCAATGTCATAACCATCTGTAGCGAACTCCCAGCACACTTTTTTGGCCTCAGGGACAGTGGGCACGTGAACTGTCATGATGTCGCCTCGGTACACTGTCACCACGCTGTCCTTCTCCAGTCGAAGCTTTGCCTTCAGCTCCTTCAGTGCAGCAGATGTCCATGTTGTTGGAGGTTTCAGGGGTGGCATCTGGGCTGCCATCAGGAGGAACAAATGGCAGCGTAATCACAAAGAGTATAACAGAAAATTATTCATCTAGCCTAAATAATCTTTATAAAATTGTAGATGTACATCTTTTAGAGCTTTAGATCTTGTATTACAATGTGAACACATTTGTACCTAGTTTACAAAATATCTGAATTAAAATCATAGATAAAACAAAGCAGCAGTCATGATGACATACTCAGCAGGTCCTCACCTTTCATCTCAGAGGAGTCCTGACAGCTCTGAGCATTGTTGTTCTCCTTGCTTCCTTCCCCTGGGGCCAGCTCAGCAGGGGCCTCATCATTACCCTCAAAATGCACACATACAAGAAACATTATCAAAATATTACACAAGATCTTACTTCCCTTTTTATTGCCACTCGGTGCTGGCTTCTCAAACATATTTAAACATCAACTACCTCTGAACGCTGCGCTGAATCTTTCTTGGTTTCATCCATTTTAGTCTGGTTTTCAGATTCGGTAAAGCTCTGTGAAAGATCTGTATTCTGCAGCCTGAAGTGAAGAAAGAACGGCAGCATTAAAGAAATCCCATAATGAAAAAAGCAGTAACATTAGGATACAATAAACATAACTAGTACTAGCTTCTACACCTAGCAGTAGCACAATAAGAAATATACTTTCTGCAGCAACAGGTTACCTGTCCAGCGGTCTGTTGTCACACTCTTTGGATGTTATTCCAGGGAAAGACGAGAAGGAGAGAGATGACAGCCGTGACTGGAGCTCTGATGTAGCCTCTAATCTCTCCATGGCTGTAAAGACAAGGCAAACACCTCAGTCTGCGTGGCTGAAAAGAGGAATCTCCGCCCCTTCCAACCACAGGGAGGGAAAGAGATGACAACACTCAAACTAGCCTGCTAACGCTATTTGAATAAATTCAACAACCTGCTGTTTGACACAAATGGACCATTTGACCCATTTCACAGGCCTGCGAATGAATAGCTAAAACCGTAGAAAGAAATTATGTGTATGTGTGTTGGTTGCCGGCTTCATTAACTAGCTCCACCTTGGCAAACTGACATTAGCTTGCAGCTGGCTAGCAGGTTAGCTGATGTTAGCCACCTAAACAAGCAGTAAAAGTGCAGCCGGAGCCGCGGGCACATCGAGCACACGCTTATCTCACCACGATGTAACGCAGATAACTCGATTCAGTTTTACTTTAATCCAACCCGGGTATTCAGGAAAGAAGACACGTCCATATCACTGCAATCATATGACTCCCCGGTTTCTTCACTGAGCCGCTGCTTGACAGGAAAAAACAGCCGAAATTTTGAGGCACTTCCGCGTTTTGTCGAGTGTGAACGGGGTAAAAAAGGCGAAAGTGAAGCAGCACAGACATCCTGTACAGGAGATTACTCTGGAAAGACCGACAGCAGATCAACTAAGTGTTTAAGAACATTTAAGAATAATATGTTAAAGCCCAGTCATATGAGGAGAGACAGTTTTATTTTATTTTTAGATTACAGGGAGGTCTGATGTGACATCGAGACATGTTTCATTTATAATGTACTGGCAGCAGCTGGTATATCGGAATATACCGACTACTGCTGCTTTTAGTGCACTGTCAAAAGTATTGTTTCTTACATATTCACCATAGCGTTTATGGAAAAAATAAATAAATAAAAGAAAATAATGGCTGGATTATGGATTCTATTTCATTCAAATTTCTTCTTACATATATTACATTACAATTTTTAAAAAATGTGTAACATAATGGGTTTCAGTCTTAAAACTTCCTACTGTGTTGCACATGCTTAATAATACAATTTACATTAAAGTGTAACTGTCCAAGAATACTGGTGTCTCCAGCAGTGATTTATATGCCACAGAGATGCACTGCTGCATAGATTTATTGCTTGATAGAAACCTCAGCAGTGGCGTCTCCTTGGCCTGGGCATCAATGAGAGAAATCCAGGGAAAAGGCCTTTGAGGGAAAACAAAGTCAAAGCATAACAGTGATTTAAATTAGTGTTTTTTTCTTCCTTTATTCTCTCCTTTTATAACAGGTGCTGCACTATAGTCACACTAAGAACTTATCACTAAACATGCAGTGACAGTATCCTGGTTGAGGTAAAGACCAGCAGCATCATATCCTTTAATTATACTGTATTTTACTCACTCATCTCCATGAAGAGAAGATGCAAAAGATGAACTGATGAAACTCTGTGCATTTAATTGCACAGTGTCTGTCCCTTTTCTCAAGACCAGGCTGTTGATCAGGGAGAGGGCATCACTGGATGGCAGACCGGCAGAGGTGCAGATATTAAGCAGGCTGTACAACACTGTACAAACCCAGTTCAGACTAAGAGCAATACCACCTACAGGAGTCACAAATCAGTTTAACAGTTATAGAGGAACACAGTTTAATTAATATAAAAATGTTAACTCAGCGGTGAAGCCTCACTGTCAAATGCCAAGTGTTTGCCCTTGTACCTTACCTTACATGACTAGTCTAAAATAATTTAACATGACGTACCACTCATTGTAAGAGGACACGATGCCTCTATCAGCACAGGATCTTTCAAAGCTGTGGACAGATCAGTGCAGGACAGCCACACATGTGCAGTGACGCCACCCACTATGTCATACTGTGGTTTTAGAATGAAGCTGTGTCCAAGAAGTTCAGATAATCTGAAATATTCAAAACAGAGAGATACACTTATTGAAAATTAAAAAAAAAAAAAAAGAGAGTGTTGCATGTGTGTATGGATGTGGCAGTACCTGGTGGCAGGCACAGCAGAAGTGAAACTGTACACAAGGCAGTGTTTGGACAGGTGAGAGTGGAGATCAGCACAGACTTTGGGGAGGTGAGAGGGCAGACAGCAGAGGAACAGAACATCTGCCCACATTGCCAGTCTGCGATTGTCAAAGAAACACTCGACGCCAGTCTGGAAAAATTCCACTGAAACACATAAGCAACAAATCAAACACAAGCACATGATCTGAGTATGTAAATATTACATTTTCAGTGGATGCTCATGGTGTAATTCAATTTAAACTCATGTTTAATAATGAACTCAAGAATACCTTGTTAGAACAAGCACATCCGAACTACTCACTGTCTAAACTGAGCATGTTTATATATTTGCATTAGTGGTGACAGATGGCTCCTCTTCTGTCATTAGTGTCAGGATTGAAAGGATTTTGTGAAAAAAATGATCAACAAATGCCCTTTTACTTGTAAAAAGAGAAAAAATAACACATTCATTAGTATTTGTTTGTTAATCAACATACGCCCCACTGGCTGGTTTCAATGCATAAGAACAACTGAATGAGCTTTGCTTTGGCCTTGAATATATATCTATAATATGATATATCAGTTTACCTGCAGATTCTGGTCTTCTAGTGGAGACCTTGATGTGTGATGGCTTGATACCAGTCATTTCCAGAAGGGTGCGAAGCAGCTGTTTTCCAGTGTGACCCAGCCCAAGTATTCCCACACAGAGGTCACTGTGTGTTGGTGCCTCAGTGGGACTGATGATCATACACCTGAATCAGTTAGGACGGAGATTAGACCATGAACCACCCTCTGAGTTACTGTGAAGTTCTGCCTGTTTATCTCAGCGGCTTTAGAGACACTTGCAGATAAATTACCTCAGTGACTGGACAAGTTTGCACAGGTAAAGAGCGTGCGCGCACCCGCAAAAAGTGAGTCCAGCCGCGCGTGCACGAAGGTACAGTAAGTCTCCCTCGTGCGCAGTCAGTCCAGTCTCAAAGGACAAACTGCTCAAATCAGCAGCGACGTCCACCATCGCCTGCGTTTTATCAGGGCCGATATGAACACGAAGTGGACCCCGATGAGCTTTACAACATAGTTAAAAAAAAAAGAAAAAAAAAGAAAAAGCGTCTTTTTGTTGCCATGCCAACCTGAACAACTTCCGACTTGACGCGTTATACATTTCAAAACACAGCTCGCGACAAACGCTGCGGGCGCTTCAGTATAAAAGCCCAAGTTGCTGAGCATCAAAATATATTTTTTTAGAACAAATATTTTCATCAAAACAAACCCTGAAAAAAGAAAATCCATCTCCCACATCAGATGGGTGTGAGTGTATTGACTACAGGTTCAGTGGCAAAGGATTATAGAAAGCAAAATCATACCAACCACATCTGCTGTGGTGACTTGATCCATTTTAATTCCCTTTCATGCTTTTAATACAAATTCAAAGATTTGCTGTACACGTATGTACAAGAAATATTCTTTCGACATAAACAAGAAAAGAAGCAAATCAAATATCTGCAACACAACATATCCAAGGCCAGACCAAATGGCAACATTCAAACATTCAAGGATACACAAAAATCCATCAAGCAGGATATTAAGACTTTGTTGAAGAATTTGTATTGATGTAGTTCCTTACACTAGTTTGTGTTTGAAAATATGAGTGACAGACTGGCCCAAAAAAAAAAAAAAAAACATTTCAAACTGTTTTTTGATGTAAAAAGCAGCTTTTCAGGAGAGCAGCTTTTGTGAAAATTAGACAATGTTGATCACAGCTCAAAATAAAATAGTGAAACGTTATAACAAATTTGGGTAAATCTTCCCATCTATCATCAATTTGGGCAAATAACCCTTCAAGTCACTTAAAACTGTAACATTCAGTTTCTAAATTGGTGCTTTTATCTTTGCATGAAATGTTACACATTAGGAATATTTACAGTAAATAAACACCCACATACAGAATACGTTAAATTAAGGGTTATTGCACCTATAACATTAGTGTTTGTCAACACC
This sequence comes from Rachycentron canadum, assembly GCA_038496675.1. NCBI lineage: Eukaryota > Metazoa > Chordata > Actinopteri > Carangiformes > Rachycentridae > Rachycentron > Rachycentron canadum. Next base: position 13,242,129 of record CM076661.1, read on the forward strand.
AAATAGGATAAGCAAATGTAACCGCACAACTTAATCTCAATGTAAACAGCTGTTTGAGAATGTTTGCACCTCATGAGACAACAGCATATTTCTTCATTATTTTATATTTAAAATGCCATTATCTATTCTACAACAGAAGAAAATCCATGGGGCTCATTAATTCATCATTCTTCATTCATCCCTTTGACTAAACACAAAGTTGGACTATGCTGATAACCACGAAGGCACTGTGAGGGAACTGGTAAGCTGACACAAGCTGAATCACAGTATCTCAAATTGCCACGAGATGAGCAGAATTTTATTTACACCAGGGCTGTAATGCACAGCTGAGATGTTCCTCTTCAAAAAGCTCTGAAGAAAGTATCCAAAACATTTATCAGTCCTTTGCTTCTGCACAATCATAGTTTCATTTATGGCAACAAGAATTACTCCTCGCCCTGCCTCCATTTCTGTGACTCCTCCTGGCGAGCATCAGGGTGAATCTGGTTCCTCATCCCTCCCAAAACATTGGAAGTGGCTTCAGTGGCCATAATAAGTGGCTTAACTACTGCTGGTGGCAGTTGTCGAAGAACTCCACCCACTGCGCCTGTCATCCCACGCTGTTCGTGCTCCCGAGTGGCTGTGTCATAGATGGTCAGTGCAGTGTCTGTGATCCCCTTTAAATGGAAACACCAAACAATCATACACATTAACAACAGTTAACTCCCATTAATGTCACTATTATCTAAACCAGATATAAATACTCATTTGAGCTCGGTTACCTCTTTTACCACAGTATAGGCTTTGGCTACACCTTCCCTCAAATCCACAGGCTGATGAGCCAGTCCATAATGGGTGAACCGTTTTATCCTCTTTGTGTCTCTCTCATCAGGCACTGGAGACACCATGTCATAAGCTGTCTCAGCTGCTGCCTAAAAATCAGACAAAACCATGTATTTGTTTGATGCTTCAAGGAGGCAGTATAGTACAGACTTTTAATTGACAGCGAAGAAGCCAGTTTACCTGTATAGTTCGCACCATCCTGTTCGTTAGCTCCAGAGCAGCCATAGCAGTGGACGTTCCAAACGAGGCAGTGCCGCGTTGAAACCCGCGGACTATCCGACCATCTTTCCTGTACTGCTCAATCGGGAGCCAGACCAAGTCCCTGAATCCCTGAACTGAACAAAACATTCATCATAAGAACAGGGAAATACAGCACTGGTCCCAGCTTCACAAATATTGATTGCATTGAGTATGGTCGTAAAAAAGAAGAGAAAGTTCACAAATTTTGCAATTGAAGCTCAATCTTACTGTGTTACTGGTTTACCTGGTTACCGTTTTTTTTTTTTTTATCATGTATAAAACCCATTAATGCATTTATTAATGCATTGCATTAAAAAATATAAATGAATCTGAAAACACAAAAAAGCTCATGACTGGGTTAACAACATGTGTTGTACTCACCCAACTGCACCAGGGAGTGAATAGGCCCTACACCACCCAGTAGACCTGGTAGCTGGTTCTTCTTTATGTCTATTAGCCACTCGTTTATTGCATAGGAAAACAGTTTATCCACACCTAATAATCTAAAAGACAGTTAAGTGTTAGTACATTGTGAAAACAATTTGTTCTGCCTAAATAGTAATTAATATATATTTGCTAAATTATGCATTGTGGTGTGCAAAGAAATTTGCAAATAAACAAAGTCTCAAATGATGTATTACTGAGATAAACATACCCTTGTCTGTAGCACAAACGTCTCAATTTAAGCTCTGAACAATTCAGCTGTGTCAGCCCAATAATGATCCCTGCAAATGTTCCCTAAAACAAAGCAATTAAGTTATTCATACAGCACTAATAACATAATGTGGAATTAATGCAAAGTGCTCTTACACCACATACCTGCTCCATTGAAACGTGTTTCCCATGGTAATCCAAGCGGATGGGAACCTCAGAGGTAAATCGAAACTCCCTGTTAGGAAAAGAGGAAAATAAAATGTGACCAAATACAGAAAAACTACTTGATTATTTCTTCCAGATGGTTTTATTATTTCATTCATTTAACACTGACCTAAAGAAGATTGGCTGGTCTGTGAAAGCAGGAGCAGAAGCTTCATTAGTTACTTCTTCCCTGCCAGATGTGGAGAAGCCGTTGTGGCTCAAACGTCTCTGAGCTGGCACTGAGATTATTGGAGCCGGGTCCTGGCTGCTGCCAGCGTGCTTGGAGAAGCTGCAGGAGATTTCAGGGGCAGCTACTTTCTTTGTGGAAACACAGACAGCTGCAAAACACAAAATCATTAGGAGCTTTTTGGTGAAAATAAGGTTTGCAACAAGAAGTTTCTTGCGTGAATCAGTTGTACCTTCTTGTGCAGGCGGTGAGAAAAACTCAACTTCAGTGGTAAGACTAGTAAAGAAGTCTTTCAAGAAGAATAGTGCATCCTTCAAACAAACAAAACACAGGACTGTCACTTGACTGAAAATGTTGAGATTTCCAAATGTTGGAACTACTGGAAAAAGGATTTGAAATGAGTTTTGTACCTGATCAATATTGAGACGAAGAGGCATCAGGGAAACACGCAGACAACACTCCTGAGGAGCCTGGCCTGACTCCGGACACATGTGTAGTGCCTTAACTGTCAGCTATAAGCAATAAACAAGAAGTTACACCAGGCCAACACTTAACATTTGGTTAATTTGAGTGTGTTGCCTTTCTCACCATGTTAGAATGGGCTTTGCGGGGCATTTCTTTGCTAGAGTACAAGTAAAGGAACTTATTCATCTGTGAAGTAGCTAGTCTGTCTCGAATCTCCAAGTCCTGCACAACAAACACTTGCCGGGAGACTGGCTGGTCAACTGCTGCCCCAGAAGCCACCTGGGCCTGTGGGTACACCTCATGTTGAAATCTCACCTGAGGTCAAAGAAAAGGTGGTAAACAGTGAAGAAATTACCCAGGACAGTTACATGATCTTTTTCATAAACCCGATATTGACTTTACCTTGCTGAGCTGGATTTCTATGAGCACATCAGGGTTCCTTCCTTTTCCACCTCCTACCCTCCCTGAAGCCTTGGCCTGTCGGACAGGAGTTTGAGAGGGGGAGCTATGAGGTGTTGACCTGCAAAGGAGTAAAAATTTAAACAGTACGTTTCCTTTTGACCACACAAAAATTTTGTCTGCGCAATTTTACAGCACGACTTACCCCCGGCTTCTAGCAGGAGAGGCTGTGAAAGAGACATTCCCAAAGTCTTTCCCACCATAAAGGTGCCAGATGACAGAGATCTCCTTGATGAGGTAGCGCACCTCTGGGATGGGAAAGTTCATGGCCCCTCGACTAGAATCACTTCCATCCAGAGGCTGACTGAAGTGATCATTTTTGATTTGCACGGGGTCTGAAGTAAGCTGCTTTACCACTGGCTCCTGATCACGATCCTGAAACATATTTCTAACAGTAAAGCAACACAAGTGGTATAAAAAAAAAAAACAGCCAGTCACTGTGTGACAGAGACATAGCTGTGTGAATGAGTATATCCAAACCTCTCCTCTGGAACTAGGTGTTTCCAGGATACAAAAGTCATCTGTCTCTTGGGCCAGGCTAGGGACAGGAGTGATGAGAGGAGAATGAAGCATGGGGTAAGTGGGGCTTGAATCTTGGTTAAAATTGCCACTCTCATCTGGGAAGAGGAACAGGTCTGAGCGAGGTGGGTCATGGTCATTATTCCGCTCCTCATGTGCGCCTGCAGATGTGTGCAATGTTAGAAAATCTCATAAAGTGCAGTTACATCAGTCAAGGAGTTACAACTTTAATCCTTACTGAATGAATGAACTCCTCACCATTCTGCTGCGGGCCTGGTGTATGCTGCCCGTCAGTCTCTTCCATGGCTTCACTCATCAGATCCTGCAACATCTGCTGCTCAGTCTCAGCGAGCAGGGGGGTCTGAGATGTGGTTCGGCTGGGAAATTCCACCTGTACAAAAATATACTCAGACTAAGCATAAGACTAGGAGGGTTTTGAAATTGTATTATAACTATGCAATAACGGCTCATGAATGGGGTCACTACTGACCTTGGTTCTTTGTGTAGTGCTGCTGTGCTTGGCCTCTGGTTCTGCAGGGGGCAGTAAGTCTCCGTAGCTAGCTACATACTGGATAAGGTTCATCAGGGCAGCGCAGGAGTCTGAACATGTTCTGATGTGAATGACATCACTGGAACAGCGCAGTTCAAATCTGGGCTCCGACTGACACCCAAAAGACAAAGAAAAAGTTTGTAGTAACGTGTGATCTGTGTTCTTGAGAGAAAAGGTCTAAAACATGGGTGCCATTTAGAAAGAGACAACTCTTACCAACTTTCCATCAATTCCAGGTTTGACAGCTGTAATCCTCAGCTCCAGTGTTCCCATGTCTACAACTTGGACATAGTCTGCAATGAAAATCAAAAGTGAACATTGCTTTAAGTGTTTGCAGTGCTGACCAGTTTATTGAAAACCAGTGAAGTCAACTTACCACGGGTGAGATTAACTGAGACAGCATTACTCTTGTCTGAGAGGAACAGAGCAGCTTCGTCCAAAATGATCCTGCAAATATCAAGTTCAAGTTAGCAAAGACATGTTTCTACAGCTCAGCCACAGTTATATCCCTGGATGTTGTATTGGCACCAAAACCAGAGACTGTGGGGTGTTAAATACCTGAGTGTTGAAGAAGAGTGATCTAAAGAGACACTGCTGGAGATGCTGAAAGTCTCAACAATCAGGAGTGATCTGAGTGGCAGGTAAAGGGGTCTGTCAAGAGAAAAACAAATGCCACATTAGGGTAAATGCAGAAATAACACATACTTTAAATGAGTTTGAGCTTCTCTTTACCTGTAGTCTAGAGAGCAGCTCCATAGGTGTAGATGTAGGGTGGTGACAAATGTAGGAGGGGCGTAACCCAACACAGGCTCATCAGAAACATTCAGAAAGTCAACAATCTGTTGCACATAAATTGGCAATAAGATTACAAATATCTGATTTTATTGCATAACATTTTCTTGTTCTTGTTCTTTGAATATTTCATGTGAAGGTCAAAGAACAAAAGAGGTTTATAGGAGCTAGTGAAGTGGACACATTTAGTCCTACCTGGTCATACCAACCCAGACTGGGAGGGACAACTCTGTGCTGAAGCGTGGCTCCTCTCACTCCAACAGCAACCAGAAATTCCTGCATAAACACACATCACCACAGTCAGCAACAAACCAAAAGCAAGCTGACTGATATACTTTACCAGTTCTGTCCGGATATAGTTACTGCTTGATTGAATGTGGGTGTTGCATAAGAATCACTGTGAATTGAATTTCCAAAACAACACCCATTTGCAGCAAATGTTTTGGAGGGTGGAACCAGGGAAAAAACATCCATTTTGACTATAGCCCTATCTACAGGGCAAAGGTGGCCATGAAAGGGTCCGAGGTGGGGACTAAAGTAATGATTCATGCATTATATGAACACAGACAGTGATGAAGAATAACCACATATGAGCTGATTGTTATGGGTGTGTTCTTAAATTCAATCTGAAGTGGACAGGTCATCTGTATGTTCAGAAATTCAGGTTCAGTTTCAGGTCAATCAGAGCAGGGGTTGTTTTAGTGGTGAGGGGCTGCTGGTGAACCACTACACTGTGAAAATACTGTCAAAAAAAAAAAAAAAAAGCACTGTAGTAAATAACTGTACCATCTCCATCAATAAGTCAGTCTCTAATATGTTCAAAACAATGCAGTTGAAGTTTGTGACTCAAATTGTTCATTGAGTACATATGAGAAAGTAAAGCAAGTTAATTCTGTTCATTCATTTTTTTCCTCCTTCAACATAACAAACAGTATTGATCAGAGCCTATGAATAGTAGAGATAGTGAGAATAGCTCAGGGAAATATCTGACCTCTGGGCCTTTAGCTGTCAAGAAATGTGGCTCCCTGAACAACATAGTTAAGTCTCTTACCTTGACGTTGCGTTCTGCACTCTGTGATGAGATTTTGACAGCGACAGACACCATGCTGCGGGCCTCAAGACCAATAACCTCTGAGGGTGTTGAGGATCTCTCAGGAGACGTCTCTGATTGGTAGATAGTTGGCTCTAGCCAATGGGGATGTGTCCTGCAAGGCAACTTGATGTCTGAGACAGAAGTGCCTCCATCCATAAGCCCTGAGCAGATTGACAGAGGGAAACATCAGTGAAAGAGGCACAACTATATGAATGACATAACAGCAGAGATGTAGACACAACACAGGAGTATTCATTGTATCTATCACAGTTTAAACAATAATGATATATTCTCATCAAAATAGTATTTCATAGTGAACCAGTGCAGTTTGTTTACCTTGGTGATACATGCAAATGCTACTGGTGTGGAAGCAGATGTAGTGTTGGTCTTTATAACCTTCATACTGTGTTACACTGAACAGTACAGTATTTTTCACTTCCAGCCAGAACTCGCCATGTTTGTTTTTCAGTACAGTTTTATCCTCCTTCTGGAAAAAAAAGATGGAAACTCAACCTCACTGTCTGATAAACAACACGTTAGGTATACCTAAATAAACCTGTGAGAACAGTGAGGTATTTTACAAAGAGTGTGAGATTACCTTAGCGTTAGTTTGAAGAGACACCAAGCCATGATTGACACTCAGGATAACAGAGAACAGACTTTGTGAGGTCTTGCTTTGGGCTTTGGGCTTTTTCTTTTTGCGAGACCTGAGGCCCAAGTCTGAGGCAGGAGAATAATAGTGCATGTTCTCTTCCTCTGAGCCACTGGTCTCCTCTGAAACACAGAGCACGTCTATGCAATGATAAAGCAGCTGGGTGTTTTAAAGTGACCCCATCAGAATTTTTTACTACAAGATTCACAGTTAAATAATGTCAAATGTTTCTGCTGCCTCACCCTCAGGTCCAGTAGAGCGAAATTGGCTGAAGCTGTCCTTGGAGTAAGTGTTGATCAACTGACTGGCAACAGAGAGGCCAACTCCATACGGCATACTCTCAACAGTCTCCACTGGAGATGGTGCAGTTGGCTCCCACAGCAGCAGGTCATTGTTTATCCTAAAACAATATGAACATTGATTTTAAATGTAGACATGTCTACCAATGAAATCCTGGGAGGTAAACTAAACAAATCTGGGACTCCAGAGTGCCACAAAACACTTCACTGACTTCACTGACTGATTTGCAGCTACTAAGAACGCAGACTTAAACACGCTTTCTTTTGATGACCTTAAACTTAATTTAACACAATTAATTTATGTTATGAAATTTAGTTTTTTTTATTGCCATCATGCTTTTTAATTTAATATTAGAAATTATGTACCTGTTGTGTAGTTTTTCATAAAATGCCTTGCTGGGTAGTGCTAATTGGACATTGGGGAAACACAACTCAAGAATGAAGCGAGAGTTGTTCATGGTTTTTTCCTGGAACTCTGTCATCTCAGCAACATCACCAGGAATGACCATCTGGAATAAAAAATAAATAAACATGGACTAATCACCACATGCTCTGTCAACAGGTTAGGAATGCAAAGCAGTCCTCATGTTGTTTTTTGCATAATGATGCATCTGTCATACATTTTACAGAGGATAGTCTCCCTCCTGAATGCAAATTCATGCACCTGCACAAAGCTCACCTGTTTTGGACCAATGCCATCATCAATACTGCAACACCAAATCTTCAATTAAGCAAATTTAGAAAGAAATGTTTTCAAATATAAGGAAATACATTTTCTGCTGGACATCAAATGAATCCTTTCTATTCACATACATATCAATGCCTTGATAATATGTTATTAACTCATTTGATCCATATTGGGTGGGCCTTGAGTTTCACAAATTGTATAAAAAGAGCAGAGATAATATGAATGAAATAATAAGGTGATATCTTTCTAATTTCTAAGTGAATACATTTAGCAGATAGCTCCCCTGAATTCACTAAAGTTTTAAAATAAAATGAAACACAGTAGTTTTTTTTTTTTTTTTTTTTTAACATTTTTTATGAATGTAGCCATCAACCATGACCCACCTCTTCATTCTCATACATAACCCTCCGTGAAGAAAAGGGTGATGGCTCTGGTTTCCCAAAGTCACACACGTCCTTCAGTGAATGAGCAGCTCCTTCCTCCTCTTCCTCCTCAAGAGAATGATCTTCAGCCCCCTCATCATCTTCAGCTGTGACACGCTCAAGGATTGAGTGGACTGCAGTGGGGTTCATCTTCAGTACAACCCTGCTCAGAGAAGTTTGACATCAGTGAAAGGCTCCCCTGAACAGACACATCAGTTGCAGTTTGACACGTCAGTTTGAGGCTAATCAGACAAAGTTACCTTGGCCAGTCAAACTTTACACTTTCAGATGTTGTCATATCTCCATCCATGGTGTGAGACACTCTGAGGAACCGGGCAGCTGGTTGATCTGGTTCCTCTTGGAACTTTCCTGTAAAAATAAAGAAAATAAACAAAGAAATTAGAGAGGGCTCCTCATTAAAAACATCTTTAAACAGTAGTTTGGAAACTTTTTAGACCAACTACCAATAAGGTCCCTAAAGGTGAGCTCCATCTTGGTTTGATCAGGAGAGCTGCCACCCATGAACTCTGTTTTCACTTCCAGGTCTTCTAGCTCCAGATAAAGTACTTCCTTCTGCAGGGACTTCTTAAACCAAGGGCCCCTCTCCTGATCTGAGCGCAGGTCAGGGATGGGGAAGCGGACTGCAAGACCCAGCACTGGAGCACTGACAGTCAGTGATACATGACAGTTGGTTGGAGTGTGGCTGTCATCAAGGAAAACCTCTGTAAAGGCTTTGTGCTGTGAAATTATTGCAGACACACAAAGATGTGGATTATATGCAATGCTGTATAGCCTAAAAATATGCAACTGATTTACCTTTTTAATCTCAGTTTCAGACACTTTCATATTTGAGGTGTTCACATATTTAAAATTTAATTAATCTTAGATTAATAGTACTGAGTAGTTCTGAGGAAGACCTTACCAAGCTGACATGTTTATTATAGGATGTATACATATGAGAGGCCATCATCTCTGTGGTGGCAAGCTTCTGGGGTTGTAGCAATGAGTTGAGGCGGTCTACAATGCTGATGTCCAGCTCAGAGCGCACAGGGCCCAGCTCCACCTGGATCTCAGCTTTCCTGGGAATGGTGCTGAGGCGAACCTGGCCTCCCTGCTCAGAGTAGCAAAGGCCTGACTGAGTGGATGCCAGACACCAAGTTTGCAAAAAAAAGAAAAAAAAGTGCTGGTGTTGTGGTTCTGTATTGGACTAACAAATTCTGTTACCTGAGGGCCCCTGCGCTCAGCCTGTTTGTAAAGCAGGTGAAGGCAGGTGGTAAGTGGCGTATCAGCAGTGGATGTGGTATCAAATGTCAGGAGCTGAGGTGCAACAGAGAAACTAGTGAGAATCACTTAATGCCATGCTAGCTGCAAACAAGTTTTTACCCAATGTTTAACCAACTAAAGCTTAATGCAGTGCAAATTGTGTTGAGCTCAGGCTTGAAACTCTAACCTCAGTGTACTGAATGCCTCTTTGGGAGCCACCAATGACAGCCTCAGAGGGGAAGAGACACTCTAGAAACTCCATCTGGTTAAGAGAGATGTCAGTGCTAAAAGTCCGCAAGCTGGATCCCTGACAGTGCTCATAGTTCATCTTCAGACCCTGGCCCACAAACCTGCAGACAGACATTTACACACTCATAACCCTGTCCTACAGTAGCCAATACAACAAACAGAACCTTGCACAACTGGAATTAATGGAAAATGAAAGTGTACCTGAGGTGGTCATGGGGACAAGCCTGATTAAACACTGGCCGGGACTGAAGGAACGCAGCTGGGGCGAGCTGGCCTGGGCCCACCATGCTGAAGAAATGTGCAGCCATGGGACCGAGGGGACTGGGAGCAGCATCTGGTGGTGGCAGCGGGTCGATGTGGAGGACACAGACAGCCAGGCTGCTCAGTGTCACCCTTAACACCAGCTCTGGCCTTGACTCATCACCGTGGGTTTTGGATGGATGGGCTGACATACAACATTGGCAGATATACATTACATAGACATACTTAATTTTCAATCTGGTAAAAACTCTAGATCAGAAGGCCAAGTGTATTAAAGTGTTTCTTTCACCAAAGAAACACTTTATTTGGTGAAAACTTTATTTCACTGATTACCAACAAAGACCATAGAAGAGAAAGCAGTCAGAGAGATAAGCTGCTGTTATCTTTGATTGAAATTAAAACATTCAAATGTATTTTCTTCTCTAACACACATGGCTGCAGAGGGACTAGTACTTAATAGTTACTTGTATAAAGTATGTAAAAATATATTGTTGTATTGTGAGACTTACAGGTCTGTCTCAGTAATTTTTGAGGGAGTTGTGAATCCCTTGACTGCACAGGTGTTTCACTGGCCTGCTTCTCTCTTTGTCGTGGTACATCCATGTAATCATCCCACAGAGCCTGCTAACACAGATATGGTGCCAAATTATGTGAGAGCAGTTCATCTGAATATATTCACCACACAATCAAAATAACCGTATAAATACCTCCTTGTTTTGTAATTAAGTAACCAGACCACAGCCAGTCCATGTGCTAACCTACATTATATTGTGTCTCTATGACTTTAGAACTTACAGTAGCATTTCCAGAGGGAGATTCTCCTGGGGAGGCAGAGTAGTTGCTATTAAGTGACAAATCCAAGTCTACAGTAGGTGGTTCACCCAGAGGAGGCAGAGATGACAAACTGTGAGACATGTCCATGTCAGCCATGGAGAAGAACACATCGTCTACATCAGCAATCAAAAATTAGAGAAAAGGACAATTTTCATCAGATAAAAGCAAATATGACATTGGACTTGTAAGAAATTACAGGCTTGGAGTGTTTGAGTCCAACCTCGACTTGAAACAGTTCTGGTGGTCTGACTCTCAAAGAGGTCGGGGTCTGTTCCTGGCACAGCAGTATCTTTCTTCAGACACCTGTTCAGCTCCATATGGAGCCGATACTCATCTTCCTGCTGTATGGGTCGACTCTTTCTATCCTTAGTCCATTCCCGTGCACCTGCACAGGAAAAACAAAAAATTATTTCTTTGCTCTGTCAAAATAACTCACTTGGGGACATTTTTACCCTGCATGATCCAAGTCATCCATCAACAGATTGGTGCTCACCTCCACCAGAGAAAGCTCCAAACAAGTCCAGAAGAAGATGAACTTGCCGTGGCGACAGCAGGAAAATCAGGGTATCAATATGTCCAACAACATCAAGCTGAAAAGCAAAGCATGTCAGTCAGCCTGATTATTGACATTACAAGGCATGTAATACTAAATATAGAATCAGGGACATGTTTTATAATATTGTAATGAGGATTTGATTTACCTTTGCTCCAGGCATAGCTAGGTTGTTTTTCAGAGTGAGGGACAACTCAATTCTTCCACCAAGGCTCCCAACCTGCACAGGTTCAAAGGGTGTTGTAGTGGACACTGGCTCTGTGAACTGAGGATGAGGCTCACATATTATTTTGGGATTCCAGCTGGGGGAGAGCTTTGGCTCAGTTTCCTGCAAAATAAAACATTTATTTTTAAAGGCTCATACATAAAACTCTTTATTGCCAAATTTCAAAGACTTGCTACACCAACCGTTGGAGTAGGTGATGATTTACATCCAGCTCGAGATACATCTGAAAACTCATCCCAAAATATGGTGATGCCTTCCATCTGCAGGTTTTTATGTGCAAATGTGGTTGGCTGATGCACATTCACACTTGAACTTTCCTCGCCTGTTTCATCACAGTAAACAATCCTGAAAGTTGCCACACAACACATTAGGTTGACAAGGATTATTATGATTAAAATTATGTGGTACAAACTACATTTTGGGGACATCTTCCATATATTAAGATGCAGTCCTCTTTAACATCTAAATCCTAATTCTGTCTCTTATGCTTCCCCTCATCTACGTCTTTCCCTTTTTGACCTATTATAGTTTTAGGTTTAAGATAGGAAAGTAATACAGAATAGTGACTTTTACCTTGATTCAAGCATTTGGTTTTGATGAAAATGTTTGTAATGTTATGAAAAGTCAACTGTTGTGCCAGTGTCTTGCCAAACTTACTTGTTGATTCGTATCTCAAGAGCAATTCCAGTTTTTGAATTTTCCGGAATGTGTTCAACTCTGAGAACAGTGTCTAAAAATGTCACTTTGACTCTTCTCAGAACTGTAAGAGAGAAAATGTTTTAAAAATTCTGTTTGTTCAATATTACCAAAGTAAACCACTTAAAATTTGTCTGACATTATGATCATATTACCTGTCTCTATTGTTTCTGCAAACTTCTCTAATCCCTCAAAAGGCTGAAAGCTCTCTCCCATATCGTCGGTGAGTTTCTGACTCAGACATTCTTTGGCGAGCTGCATACTGCTTGTCATGAAACTGGACCAGTACATGGGCTCAGTGCCGGATGCTGAAAAAACAGCCAGTTGTGACACATCAATTAGCTTTGACAAATTGTTTGTATGCAACAAAATAATTTATTTAGTTGTTTTCCCCTCCACAGACAGTGTTGTAGTGGCCTTACCCACTCTTGGTCTTGGTCTAAGCACCATCTCCAAACCCTTGATCTCTAGGGCACAGTTCTCCTGCAGTAGGGCTGCCCATGGGATGGTTAGAGAAATTGTCTGGATGAATCCTGCGATTACTTCAAAAGGGGCATCTGCTGTCTCAAGGAGCTCATTCAGAGACTGGGGAACAAGACGAAATGCTGAAGCTTCTCTTAGTTCATGTTTCAAAATCAAATACATTCCTCTGCTGTATTTTTGCTATATAGGTAACATTACACATACCCATTTATCCAATGGCACTTGGGCAAGTGACCCTGTGCCTTGATAGAGGTCTAAGCTGAGCTGATCCAAGCTAAGCTTCTCCTGCAGAAAGTTACCAAGGTACCGATGTAGGAGGTATCTGCAGGCCCTCTTCTTGATGGACTCCGAGAATGGCCACGGCATTTTAAATCAACAGGTGTATAGCACACGGGGAATGAAAGGGATTTTGAAGCTCTGTGGCCTGAATGCTAAAGCTATTCAAACAGCTATGAAGTAATCACTTGCGTTACAGTTGTGTCATCCTGTCGATTTAAAGACATCAAGAAATGGCGAGTTCAAACATCCTTCATATCCCAAGATTAGGGACACTTTAGAGGATGTATTGACACTCTGTGATACGTGAGGGAATTGGTCCGACTCCACTTTGCTGCGCCTACAGAAAACACACACATATGGTGCCCCGTTTGTAATTTGACACATGCCACAACATGAAGTGTCATGTCAACACAATGTTTACAACACAGCCGAAAAACAACAAGCACCATTAACGCGTACGTTTAAAGCAGAGACAGGTTGAAAGTTCTCCTGTATTACGTTATAAAATAGGGCAACAGAAGATGCCCGGTGTTATTCTAAACACACATTTGCCCCCATTCTAGAGCCAGTGCAAACTAGCTAAACGCGCTTGCGAAATTACCGTTAGCTTACAACAACCTAGCTTGTCATCAGATACCCTCAGCTGTGTTTACTTAAACAGGACTGTCATCGTAGTTGAGAGACTGGAGCTGCGATCTGAGTGCTGGCTAAACAAAGGCATGCCATAAAGCTAACTAGCCGGCTACCAAGTGTGAAGCTAGCGAGCTCCACTGCTTTCGGCAGACTGGGGACGCATTAGCATAGCCGGCTAACGACAGGCTAAGGTTGAACGGTACATGCTTGCTAGTTAGCTAGCTAACCTTAAAGCCAACATTTTCCAAGTTATCCACCATCACACGACAGAGACACATTGACAAAAACAATATAAGTGTATATGTCAGTTAGAAATACCGACATGCATGAGTTAGTGAGCAGAGTTGAAGATGTTAATGCAGCTCTTAAGTTACCTTCTGACTGAGTTGTTTACAAACACTTTCATGACTCCGCACCGACTAAGCCTGCACACACAGGGAAGGGATTAGACGATGATGTCATAACGTGGCGGAACTGTGTGAACCACCATTGGGTCAAGATTTTTTAGGTCGTTATTTTGGACACAAAACAGACAAATTGAAAACAGAGAGCAGCGTGAATCGATGTGCTCTATTGTTTTCTCTAGCTGTCTATAAATCTCTGAACACTTAACTCTCTATCTAACGTGAGGTGACACTCGTTGACTGGACCTTCTCCATAAAGCCCTGAGTGGGCTGGAGGCTTCCATAAGCCGGAAGAACATAACCAGCGAGGAGGTGAGAAAAATGAACGCAGTTTGTTTAGAAAGGATTTTTGCAACATGTTTAGTTCATATGTGATTGTCACTTTTAATGAAGTGTTATATGCATTTCCTGATGCAAACAAAGCGATTGAAATACGTCTATAGCCTTAAGGTCGATTACTTTGCTACCGTTAAACAGAGCAGTGACTTAGCCATTAGTTCACCCAGAGTTTACCCCAAAATAGAGCAAATGTTTGCCATCTAAGTTGCCTTCAGAGGACCAGTAACTATGTGAGTCAGCCGATGTAAACCATTAGCAAACTCACACCTTCACTCAGCACTAACTATGTTATTTGTAAAGACTTGTTTTACCTCAGCTAGCTAAACAAGGATGCTCACTCCTCAAGATGTCGCTGTGATGGTCACATAATAAACATGTATATCATACTAACGTTACATAGGTTGTGGGCGGTAATACACATGCGATTCTGGCAGTGATGGTAGGGAAAGGTATTTACTTAAGTATTGCAATTTAGTACAAATTGAGGTACTTGAGTATTTCATGTCATGCTAGTTTATACTGCAATACAATGCAAAGAGAAATGCATTTTTACTCAATGACACTTATTTGACAGATGTTACTTTACAAATAAAGATTTTAAACACAAAATATAAGATCATGTTGTAAAATATGATTCATATTTATAGATCAGATACTGACCAACTACAATAATAAAACGTCACATGCACATTAATGCAATAGTAGTGATAAACCAGTAATACATTATATTTTTATTATACTTAAGTAATCATTTTAAAAGTAGTACTCTTACTACTAATTGCGTATTTTCATCATAGTGTTGTTTCTTTTACTTGGGTAAAGACTCTCAATGCTTCCACCATTACTGAGTGGAGTAGGTCTAAACTATCTTTTAATCTATAATCTTTAATCTATTCAGTTTATAAAATTTAAGAAATAGTAAATGTCCATAATATGTTTTATCATAAGTCTTGTCTAGAGCCATTAGATCATCAGTCAAAAAACAAACCCCAAAATGGCCACAATGGAAACTTGGAGACCTTCCTTGCATTGTGATGGCTTAATATACATTTAAAAAGGAACAAATCATGACACTTTGTAATAACAGCTGTTTGGCAATAAAGGCATCCAGGCAACAGAATGAAAGATGACAAAACCAGATGTGAAACACGCTACAGCTGACATGCAGGAAAATGGCTCATACAGAAATACACAGCGTCATGCCCCTTGACATAAATGGCTCATGACAAGTTTCAACCTGTTAAACAAATGTACCAGAGAGCAAATAGTGGAGGTGTACATGGAACAGGTGTTTGGTATTTAGTAGTTTATGTTCAGAGTGATCTTCAGTGACTGAAACAACACTAGTTTGTGAGTATACAGACCCATTATTTAAATTTTTTTTTTTTTTTACAAACTTTTTATATTTTGTAGATTTAATTGCAGATTTAATTTTGCAGAAATAAAATTAAAATTTCATCAATGCCCATCATTCTACCTATAATGAGAGTATTTAGACAAGCATTTAGCCCTTCATTTAAATTAAGATCTTGAATTAAATGAAGACGCTTAATTTGGTACTTTGTAGAAACCCCTTTGGCAGGAATTATAGCTCTTAGTTCTTCTTGGATTCTCTGTCAGCTTCACTCACCTGGATTTAGACCATATCTCCCTTGCAGACTCTTACTTACTGTGACTTGATGATTGAGAGGCGACCAACAAAACCATTTTAGAACAAGGAAGTGTCTATGGAAGTTTTTACACTCAGTCTATATTGAATATTTGAAATGCTCATTTATCTCTTAGTCACCTGTGCAATGTTATCTTAATTATAAAGACTGTATTTACTTCATTAAATCAACAAAACATTAACGTGGATTGAACATAGTGATTTGTTTCTCCAAAACTGGTTCAGTCTTTCTCCATATAACCAACCAAACTCAGAGGATGTTAGATATTAAAAATAGTTCACTTTGCACTTTTCACAGAAGAGTCAGATGCATGTGACTTCTTCTGTTTGACACATGCTGATACCATCACTGTATCAGAAGGAATACAGTGGAGTCAACCTTGCATTACAATGCTGCTAACTCTTGCACAAATGTTTATGACCTGATGTTACATAGTTTAAAAGACAATTTAATGGACTACCATCTCAGTAAAGATAATATTTAAAGAGGATAGCTTGCTGGTAAAGAACAGCTTGTTCTGACACAGTCCTAGTTACCTCCAGGGTTACTGAAGTTCACTCATGTGGATGTAATTTTGGCGTTCAGAAATTTTTAATGGAATGCAGTAAAATCTGGGCTTCCGCTGAATCAGTTACTAATATTGATTTTGTTTTAGGGGATGGAGGTTGACTGCCAGCCTGAGGAGCCCATTGTTTCTTCATTTGATGAGGATTGTGTTGAGCTTGGTGACGTCAAGGACATGAGATTGGAGGCAGAAGCAGTGGTCAATGATGTCCTCTTCGCCGTCACCGAAATGCATGTGTCGCAAAGTCTCAACAGTGCGTTGGATGTGGCGTACATAAATGTGGAAACCAGAGAGGGAAATCGGTATTGTCTGGAACTCACAGAGGCAGGACTAAGGGTATGATGCAGTAACAGTACAACAGTGGTTTCTTGTTTTATTTCTCATCATGTGCACTTTTAAGACCCAAATCCATGTAGTTTTACAATGAACTAATTTCTACCAATACAGGTGGTGGGCTACACTTTTGATCAAGTGGATGAGGATTTGAGCAACCAGTATCATGAGACTGTTTACTCTCTTCTGGACATGCTGAGTCCAGGTTACAGAGAAGCCTTTGGGAATGCGCTGCTCCAGCGGTTGGAGAAGCTGAAGCAAAACGGACGATAGAACCAGGGACCAAGCTGCTGCATTAGATGTACTAAGTGAAACAGGGGCCGACGCTGTGGGTGTTTGGCTTTGAGCCAATAATAACCAAGTCCAGTCAAATATACTAGCCTATCATGTGACGTCCACCTGCCTAGCTACCACTACAACAAGAGGCACTCTGCCCTATCAACATTGCTTTGTTCTAGGTTTCATATCATTGAATGATTCCATGTTTGATACTTCAATTCAGTGACTGCTAGGGATTGGCTGTACGGGATGTGTTGCAACATTGTGTTGTTGACTTTAACTGTGGAGAGATTGTCCAACTTCCATGTTACAAATTTGTAACTGAACATTGTTTGAACAATTCTGCACCTTTTGTACTCATCAGAACAACCTGAGGGGGAAAAAGAAAAAAGTTGAATCGATAGTTCAGCTTCTCCCTCTGAACTAAAGCTGTGACGTAATGACTGATATCTGCTCAAATATAACTAGTTCTCATTCAGCAGGTGTCTTAGTGAAAGAGCCAAAGCTGTACTCTGTGTAACTCATATTGCCTTAATGACTGACCTTTGGTTGGAAAAGTACAAAAAAAAAAAAAAAAAAAAAAAAAAAACCCACCCCATTAACTTATGTCTTTAAGAACATATTGTGGGACAGTCATTTCATAGGGATAATAGGTCAGAAACAAAACTTATTTGAAGATTTTGATTATGTTACAACTAAACTGACACTATTCAGTGTGAATTAAATAAGTAAAGAGTAAATTGTTTTGACACCCACCCACCCCCCCATACTGCAGTGAATTGCATTACAAACTTTCATTCTAGACCTTTGCTGTAAAAGTAAAGCTATCATTGTGTAGGTTTAAGTACTTAGGTAAGCTTGTCCTTCAAACAGCATTTGTTTCTATTCACCTCTAGAATCGCTTTAAGTTGATGTTGGTTTATTGTACATGTGACCTGATCCCACTTCAGTCTTATGAAATCTGCTTTAAGGAAACTTCTTTGCATACAGTTATTTCTTGCTGCTGGCCTTTGCTCAGACAAATAAAACTCAGTACCATGTCAAAGCTTCATTTTTTTCCCTAGTCAAGTTTTAAGCTCATTTTGGAGCTCTGTTCATGGAGAAATGTCACAAAGTCGGGCTGAGCAGCGTTTGCATCAGCGACACTGGATATACAAACTTAATCTGACAAGTGAAAAAGCTAAAATTTGGCACAAATTTTACTGAACAAGTTTAAAGCAACTCAACAGTTAGCAATGTCAGATTCACATGTAGTGAAAGTCACATTAGATTTCTTTATTAGAATTTACTTCTCATATGGCAGCACAAGGTCAGTAAGAAATGTTACAAAAGTTGAAGTAAAGAAAGAGTACAGTGTGTACTTTTCCTGACTACACAGCAGCCAGTAAGCCAAGACACTTGCATCGAAGTGGAATGTAGTTAAGCCAAGATCATTGACAAACATTATTTAATATCCACAACACAAATCAGAAAAAAAAAAAAAAAAAAAAAAAAAAAAAAAAAAAAATTGTATCAGTAGGATTTAAGTTGAGTGTGAGGCAAAGTCTTGCAAACTAGTGAAAGACATGCATCTTAAAATCAATTTGATGTAGGAATAAAATGAGATCGTAACTAGAATCATTAGTATTTTGTTTTTACTCCAGTCTTTTTAAAAATACATTTAGTTGAGGTATTGTTGCAGTTTAGCTCACAATCTGAACTGGGAACCTGATGCAGAACAAGTCTTGTTTGTTGTCATCTTTCAGTTCCCACTGCACAACCAGCTTTATCTAGAAGTGCAGAAAAGAAGAACCGGGTGTGTATTAATTCTGACAAACAAAAAAAGAATTGAAAAACAAAACTTGGTTTAGTAAGGGCAAAATTAGCACTCAGACACAGATAAAAAAAACCTAATATATGTTCCAATTTAAAAAAATAAAATACCATTTGATCTCTCGTAGTGTGTAACCAAGTACATACTCATATTTTACAAATATGAGTTGTCTGTGCTTTGAGAATTTTGATATCATGCCAATTCATAGAATAAATACTTTACTCATTCCACTAGTTTGATTTGTAGCTGTTGCTAGTTACTTTATGAATTAGGGCTTTACATACAAGACTCATCCAATATGACGCATTGGTATACCTTACTTGTGCACTTTCCAATGTAGGCCATTTTATGCCATTTATGATCCATCTCTAGCATCTATTGATTTACTCATGTCTTAATTTGAGTAGTCTACACTGTAGAATTTCTGCTTTTAATAATAACTGAATGCTTATTCCAGTAGCACTTAAATCATCAAGATGAAACCACAGCATAAAGCCATCCTGATACGTTTAGACCTGATTCGCTGTTAAGACCTTACATGTAGATTTTATTTGTCACATTAAACTTAAATACTGTGCAGTACAGCTTCAGTCTCTACCAGAGGCAAAGAAATAGGAAGTCGTAGGTCAGTATATAGGACTGGAGCTCATAACACTTAATTTGTTATTAAAAGAAAAAAAATCTTAAATATGACTTGCTGATGTCACATGTAGTACTTACTGCAGGATACACAGACTTCACAGGTAGAGAGTTTAAGTAGTGATAGCGCTGCTGCTTGTTGATGGGACACTTGATTCCAGACATACATCCATCGTCCTTGGGAATGGGGAAGGGGACAGAAACACCAGCAATAATACCATGAACCACTGCTTTGCTTGTCTGGCTCTCCACAGCTACAAGATAAAACATGACAAATTAGATCAAAATGTTTAAAAATTTTACACTGAATCTTGGGTGAAATTAAAATACAGTCCACTCACTACTATCAAATGTCACATTGACACTGTAGGACTGTCCTTTATGTAGCTGGCATGGCTGGCTGGCACAAGGGGAAATGTCCACTGTGGCAACTTCACCAGAAGGGGAGCCTGAAGATAAAACATGGAAAAAAGGGCACATTTTTTTATAAAAAGCAACATCTTATGATAAATAAATTTCCATACATCATAAAAATGAGACCAAGGTATTACTTTCAAGAACATCATCTTATTCTACTCTGTGAAAAGAGCGAGAGAGAGCAAATAAATTCACTTCAGACTTGTATAACATGTTCAGAATCAAACAAATGACAAATTTAGTCAGATTAGACCAATTTAAAGTAATAGAGTATTTAGAAATTAATTTTAGGTATTACAGTGGCTTGCCATATACCATTACAAAAAGGGACCTTTCAAAACTATGTGACCCAATCTAACAATAAACCTACTTATTGTGGCTGTATGGTCCAGATTAATACAGAAAGATGAGCAGGCAGCCACTGATCTTATTTGAGACCAGTGCACTTGTCATGAGATTTCATACTCTGCTGTATAATGTGGCTACGAAGGAAGTTGAATAAGCCGTTGAAGTGTTTATTTCCACAAGAGTCACTTCTGACCACATGAGCATATTGTGTGAGCAATATGGAGATCCAGGGGTGAGAGGTGAAAACTAGTGCTGAAACGATTAGTCGATTATTCAGCTGGTTCAGTTCGTTGTTATTGACAATTAAGGTGCTTTTATGGGAAAACGTGCATTCCCCACTTCTCCAATCAATGTCGTTATAAAGACATTGAGGAGAGGTTTTGTAGTGATGGTCGGACAAAACAAATATGAGAACATTAATATGGTCTCTTTAATGATATTTCTGGTAACAGTACGCAAAAGGTTCATCGGTTTCAAGTGCATTTAAAATGGGTTCGTAAACAAAAAAGTCTTCACATTAAGATGTTGGGATGAAACCTACCACAGTCTGTGTACTTTACTGGCACTGCACAGGTGAAGCCTATCAAACAGAGTGAGACGATGAAACCAGTCCGGACATCCATGTTTCTCTCTCCTTTTTGTGTGACACTAAAAATAAATAAATAAAAATAAATGAGGAAATACCCATGTCGCAATATTAAGTAAACTTTACCAGACCTGCCGCCGAGCCGCCAAATGAAAATGTCGAATCACAGGACTTGTTTGTTACCCCAAATTGTCATGAATGTATCAATGACTACAAAGTTTAACACAACGAGGAACAAATGCTCTTCGACTACCCGGTCATAAAAACAGCATAAACGCTGTGAGTCGTCCCACTAATATCGAACAAACAAATGAAATTTGGGAACAAAACACACAGTACCTTTTTATGAGCTTCCGTCAGCGGCCGGGGTGAAAATGTTAGCGACCTGCCACTTTTTATTTCCCTGTATCACGAGATTGAAGTCACGCCTATTTATGAGTGAGGTGATGGTTTATCGCCCGAAATCTTGCCTGACAGGAATCGCCCTCGGTTGGAAGCCCCCGTGTCCTGCGCTGTATGTGTCAGATAAACGCTTCAACCTCGACACGAAACCAAATATATTTGAACTTAAACGCAATGTAAATATCTGAACCGCGGTTCGGGGGGTACGGCCTGGTAGACCTGTTCCTTAGAGGCAAACTCGAGGTATTAACAAGCCCCATATCTTACGCCTCAGATCGAATCTTTATGATTGACGGTTAATCTGACAAATAAAATGGCCGTATTCTGCTAATATGGGCGTTTCTACTTTCACAGACAGCCATTTTAGCCAATGAGAGGGAGATAAATGTTCTGTTGCAACATGGGGGTGGGACCTACCAAGTTTGTTATGGAAGATGTCATTCGTGAGAGGAGCGATGATATCTGCGTCAAAGTCAAAATTGTTGAGCCTTGCGAGGTAACGTTAACTTTCTCAACGTGGTTTACATTATTAGTGATGTCCCCGATCCAAATCCTAACTTTTAACCAATCTCCTTGTTTTAAAAATGTTACATTTTTGCCCGAGAGTTAGCAAGCTAGCCTTAAACGCCACCGTTAGGTAGCAAGCTACCACTTGGGCCGGTAACGTTACATTTCCTTCTGCTTTCACACAAACTGATCTTAACGTGTTAATGTTTTTCAGGGCATCTGCTCTCCTGAATAATCCCGGTGTGAGCCAGCAGTTACACCGGCTGCCTCCAAACCCCGCAGCGGGGCTCCAGCGCTTCAGTAGCGCCTCAGCCCAGGAGAAGACGACGGTGTCAAGTCCATCTGAAGACAAAGTTCACCTTACTGAGTCATGTGTGAAGGTCAGCAGATATCCACAATTAACAAATGTACTCTTTGGGGATGTTGTTATAAACCCACACCCCTTAAATCTACAGTCAGAGTCAGTGGTGATTCACAGTGAAACTCTATAACATCTGAAATATTTACCTGCGAAGAAGCCAAAGACTCCTACACACTGTGCTCACTTTATCAACTATTTTCACACAACGGTATTGTCTGGTCATTGTCAGGTCTGAAGACACTGTTAATAATGTCAGCACAGTGTGCAGGTTCAGTCACAGATCAAAATGTTTGATTTTAGACACTGGTAAACTGCCTTTGACCAATCAAACCCAAATGACAGATGAGCATCATTGAGCATCATTGCTGCTTGCATTTGTAATTGCATTATCACTGGTTGCTGTGTGATTGTGATCTAAACTGTAATTCACTTGGTATGCAGCCTATTTTTCAATGAATGTGTGTAGCTGTATTGATGTTTTTGTGCTTCTCCCCTCATTTGGCATATTCATGTTCCCCTGTTTAATCTAGAGACTGGGGGAGATCATGGTGCAGGGCGAGTACCTGAGAATACATGTTGAGGGAGGAGGCTGCTCCGGATTCCAGTATAAGTTTTCTGTTGATAGTAACAGGAATGAAGATGACAGGTAACCTGCCACTACTCTAGCCTCCAAGTAATTGTTCCCTGAAAGTCATGTAAATCTCTTAATCTCTTCTGTCCTCTCTGTTCCTTAGAGTGTTTGAGCAAGGAGGAGTGGGCATTATCGTGGACCAGGACAGCCTGGAGTTTGTGAAAGGATCCACTGTGGATTTCAGTCAGGAGCTGATCCGCTCCACCTTCCAAGTGCTGAAGAATCCTCAAGCTGATCATGGCTGCTCTTGTGGCAGCTCCTTTTCTGTCAAACTATGACCCTGCTACCCTGTTACCAGCATTGATATTACTTAATACTCCGAAATACCAATTTATCAGGTACACATGTACAAAATAGATTAAAATATTAATATAGTAACATTTCAACCTACTACAGTATAGCCACTTACCATATGTATGAATCCACACATCTCTGACACAATGTCAAAAAAAAAACTGAAAATATGTTTCAGAAAGGTAGAATTTATTGCAGTGGTATTGAATTGTCTTCAGTAAATGTGTACCTAATAAACTGTTAACCCAGGGTATTATGCTATATTGCATTATCTGATATTTTCAGTTTGCTAATAATTACATTTTGTGTCAACAGTTAAACTGGTAGATAATCTTTGGCCATTTTTTGAGTGTGGAGTGACTTGAATTTAATAAAGGACAGAGGTTGTGATCAATCATAGCAGATAGTGATAGTCAACAGTGTTCACTTACAGTTGAGCTCACAATATTCAGATGTGATTTGTCATGTGTTCAAACAAAGCAGAGGCTCAGCTTAAGTGTTGGACCATTCAGTGCTTAGATTTGCCTTTGTATGTAAAATATGTATATAGGCCATATCTGTGAATATATAGAGCTAAGTGTTATATTTGTTTAAACTCAAATAAAACTCAGTAAATGTCAGATTTTTATCTTGTCTCTTTGAAAATGAGTGTGTTACGTTACCATGCTGAGGCAGTTGTGTATTTTAAACTCACTTCCTAGAGAAGAGAATGATGAAAACGCAGCAAGGAAATGTTTCTATTTATTGATATTCAATTTTGAGCACTGCTGGTGTCATTACATTGGTTCCTCAGCATTATGTATCATTCTTTATTTCATTGTCATGCAATGAAAATGTTGCACTCAAAACTCAAGTCTATGGTTGCCTTTTTTATTAAAGTGGAATTTAAGAAACATCTCACAAAAAATATACAAAAAGAATATCTACAAATGATATTTACACTGGTGTAATGTAAATCAAAATATGCAGCAACGTTTTTTTGTAGTTAGTCTTAATACAAGGAGCAAAATGTTTTGCACTTTTCATATTTTCTCTGATAAAACATTCCATTTAAGCAATATATCTGATTACACAAAACATTAACTTACTGTTGAAAAAAGTCACACCATTCATATTCAAGAAAATGCAACAGTAATACATCATACTTTAGCAGCACACTGAAAAGTGACTGAAAGAATTGCAACAGTGCATTGAAACATCAATTTACAACTGTTCTTTTTGTTTTCTGAGGAATTTGGTTCGGACAGATTGTCTTTCAGTAAGCCATGCACACCCATTAACCACAAACTGATCCTCAAACAAGTATGCACACGTTAACATGTCATGAGGGGAACACTGCTGAGGGAGGTTTGAGGTCAACCAGTCAACAACACAACCACATGAACAAACCATAAATGAACCATCAGGGTAACACAGTGACCAGGTCAGGTGTACAGTGCATAGTATGCTTTGGCATGCTGACATCCAGAACATAACAGTGGATGTTACATTCAGGAGGAAGGCCACAGGATTTGGAATTACCAGTAAAAATAGAACAAACAAATGATTACATGATCCAAAAAGTAAAACAAACATAATACAAAAAGAATCCAAACCCTCATAAATTGAACACTCAGATTAAGGCTAATTCAGTTTGCTACATGGTTTTAAAAATGGCATTGTCAGTAACACAATTTTATAGGCCTGCCAAGTGGCAAAACTGCCATTTGGAAAATGTACACAGATTCGCTCATTCTAAAAATATGATCCATCACTGACATGATGTGCGCATACTGTGTTAGAGAGATGGAGTTTTTTTTTTCGTTGATGATTAGATGCTGTGAGAGAAGGAGTGGATGCCCTCCACCTGTGTTCACAATTGGGACTGATGCTATGATGAAAATGAGCCTTGCACATATGCATGCACCTATTTTTTGGGGCAGTTATTCACGTTTCTGTTTTTCCTCATCTACAGTCTGCCAGGTCTGCCTTCTTCTTTTTTTCTTGAGATGCATCTTTTAGTTGATTATTTCCCCTGGAGAGCAGAGCTGAGAAATACCTGGACTTTCTGAGGCAGCGTAGTCCAGGTGTGATCTTCAATGAGGAGCATGAATACACCTCCATACAAAGAGGCTGGAGAGTAGGTAAAAACAAAGCAGAAGACACATAATTTCATGTTTGTCATGTCATTTGTTAAATCAAAGTTTTCTTTTGGATCCTCAGTCATACCTCCTGTCATCTCCACCTGCACTGACAACAAAGCGATCCCCGTTTGTGAAGCGTATGTTTGTCAAGTGAGCAGAATGACCCAGAAAGCGTTTGTGTTTGGCCTAAAAGAGATTGCATTCACATCATTCAATATACATTTTTCAAACTACTGTCAAAAGTTTTATTGTTTTACTGCACACACACATTTACAGGGAAAAATCTATAAAACTAATCAATCAAGTTTACAAATACTATTTTCTTAAAAAGAAAAGCTGAGTCATTCACTGATATGAGAACACAACAATGTAGATCATAGGTTGAAAAACACAATGATTTTGTGGTATTATGATGAATTTAAAATCCCTACATAAAGACTTTTTATGTGATCATTGCATTTTTCAAATCATCCTGATGAGTTTATAACAATAATATTAAAATAATTAATACGTAGAAAAACTGTGCTTTTTTAATGAGTCTACCACTGGAGGGTGCTGACACTTTACACAGTGGCTATAAGATCACAACTCAGAAAAGGTGAAAAATTTCACAACTTTACAAATTATCCTGGAATATTTTCATCAGACGAACATATTACTGTCCTAATAAATCAAAAACATGAGGAAAAAATCAAAAGAATAATAATAATAATATTATGTTGTTATACTTACAAACTTCTCTGGACATGGAAAGTCAAACAGCTTTACCATTCCAAAGTCGTCGCCTGTGACAATATTAAGGCCTGAGTGGGACACACAGGCACAGGTGACGTCTGCTTTGTCAGTGTTACGGGACCAGATCCCAATCACCTCGTCCCCAAGGACACTGGAGAGAGAGAAACAACATTTGGGATTCAGCAATTCATTAGTACCTTTTCCAACATACATATCGACGGTGTGTGTCCCTCACCTCGTCCAGGTGGCCCAGGTAATTCTATCAATGTGGGACTGCTCCGTGACCTGCTTTCCAGACGGCACCTCGTACACAAGTCGTTTATAAGCACCTGTGGATATCTGATTCAAGACATCAGAGGTTAGAGGTGAAAACAGCCAGGGCCTCTCACTGCACAGCCGATGAGCCTTGGATGTTTCCATACCTGGACGTAAGTACTGTCAGCAGAAAAGTCCATCTGCATCACGAAGCTGGGGATGTCCCTGCAGCAGTTGATGCGGTTTAGCTGTGGCCCGAGCGTCAGGTCGTAGAAGTCAACTGCGCTCTCAGTGGAGCCGACAGCCAAATAACGAGAATTTGGACTGAACCTGCAATGGAGATGTGCAGGGTTACAAAGCACCTATGTTCTCTCAAATCTACTTCCTACAGATTCAGGAAAGAGGATTGTGGATGTTTATGAATATTTATTAATTCTTAAATTTCTTAAGTCAATGTTAAAGTTTGTGCTGTATGTCAATATTTTTTTAATTTCAATTTTAACGCACAAATAAACAGATACATACACATACAAATAAATAAATTAAAAAAGAAAAAAAATCAATTTTCAGAGTCACAATACAGTTTCAAAAATTGTTTGAAGAAGCAGTGAGCCTGGAACCCACTGCAAAACTGAAATGCCTGTTGATCCCAATCTGATTCCAACCCAAACCCAACAGTATTCAAATTGCGCTGATTTATGGGCCCCAGATGGTTGTGTCTGCAGCTTCCCTGGAGGAACCATGGGCGTTTGTCCACATAGGGGAATGGTTTTTTTATGGGTTGCAACAGTTCGTACATACATACTGGGCCAATATGATGGCTATTAGCTCCAAATAAAGTTGTTTTTTTTCACTTTGCCTTTGCTGGCATTTTTCATTTTAGAAAAATAATGTACCCAAGTTAACTTTCTTGGTCTTAATCTACACCCATTTGGCAGCCACCAAAGTCACCTACAACTCCTGAACTGAGGAGGAAGTTCAGAATAACCTCTTTCATAAACATAGACATGCTCAGTGCAAGCATCAGTTATTTGATTCCATGTGAAAACATTAATTTTCCTTTATATCACTGATCTTGTGATATCTGTTGCACTACTACTATGACGATACCTAATATCCTGGATAGGGGAGCGTCGGTCCCTTTTCTTGCCCCAGATTTTGAGCGAGGCAACCAGCAGGATGATGAACTCTCCGTTCTTCATGCCGATGGCCACCATGTCTCCCTCAGTACTGTAGCTGATGGTATGTGCCGGGTGACCCAGGTTCACCTTATTTAGCATCTTCTGTTTCCCACAAGACAATGCAAATAGTTATAAACCATCTTAAAATTTCCACAATAAAATGAAATGTGAACATCCTGATGATGTGACAGAAATCTGTAAGTGCTTATAGTTTAGAGTAGTTATGAGGGGTTGGAGGTAACATGACTGACCTTTTCTGGGATGTCCCACAGGCGAACAGTGCCATCCTCTGCAGCAGACAGAAATACGTCTCTTGAGGGATGCGTACCCAAGCCCCAGATAGGTCCGTCCATGTGTCCATTCACCAGGATGTTGCATGCTGCGTTCTTCTCCCCAACTTCAATGATCTCTGCATTTCTGGTTCCCACAAGGATTTTACCCTGACATAGCACAGAGTAAAAACGTGTCAAGATACAAATGTTGAAGTCTAAAATGAGAGTGGAGGAATTTATTGAACAGCATATTATCAGTAAAGTACCTTTCCTCTGCATACAGAGCGAACACAGTCAATGATCTGTCCAGTTTCTAATCGAAAGGCTCTGCAGCGTTTCAGCTCCTGGTCCCAGAGCTTTAGAGCACCTCCCTCCTTTGACCTGTAGAGGAAAACATCTGTTTCATCAATTATCTGAGCAAAATTTAGCTTATGTAATTCATGTTCTAAAATATTAATGCATTTTAGACAGGATGACATGTAGACAGGATGTGGTTTATTTCAAAATAAACACATATCATACATAGGGTGAACATAGGGTTAGTGATGCACAGATACCATATGCATTTCTTTTTCATTTATCTTTAATCTCATTAGTTATTACACTCATTTAGATAAATATACATAATTACCTAGTGCTTCCTACAATGACAAGTCAAAATGAAAGAGGCCTGAATGACCAAATCAATCAAACCTGGTTTTCCTGCTCTGACAGTCACATTTAATTTCATTGTGATGTGAGAAATAAAATCACTTTTGTTATGAAACCAAAACCATGTTTGTTAGAAAATGTCAGTTTGCATAATCTGTTATTAAGATATTACAACATCATATTTAAATCACTACACCCCCTTTAAAAGATTCAAAGATTATGATTAAATTAAAATCACCATCTGCCCACCAATAGACCACTAGTGTGAAGCACTAAACCAACAGAACAGCACTTACGGTCTTTCTTTGCCTCCGGTGACAATGAGGCCATCTCTCAGTGTGGTGTACATGGTGAACACAGGGCCCGTATGAGCTTTGGCCACTATTCTTACTAGAATGTGTTCCTTCCACACACACACATCCCCACTTATGGTACCTGTAAATGTCAAGTTATTCTGAAAAGAAAACAAATCTGCACTAATCTAGTGGCCTAAGAGAGCAGAGCAAGCAATGCAAAACAATTCACAGCACATGGAAGCAGACAGTTTGGGATGTGATGAGCTTTAAATATTGAGTCAAATTAGGTAAAATGTAATATGTAATAAGAACAAACAACATTTGAAAGATTTCACAAAACAGTTTTTTGGTTAGGATTAATTAGATATTTGAACCAAAATAGTCAATGTGTATTATAATGATTGGAAATCACTTACAGCTCCAAATGCTACAGACAGCATGGTCTGCATCCGGGCATCCTCTATGGAGCTCAGCACACCTTTCTTGCTGAGCAGAGCTCGACCAGCTAATGTCCAGAAACGCACATGTTTGATCCCCACAGACACAAAGTGTGTGTCTGAGTCTGGCCGAAACTCGGCCACAAAGATCCTTTGGGTGTGACCTATCCGACTGGCCACTTTGGCACCTGAAAAACAAAGCAGAGTGGAGTGAAAGGGTTTCTAATTCCCACAATGTCCAAAGCTGAAGGAAAGACTATTTATTCAGTTTTTTTTTTTTTTTTTTTACCTTCCTGCCACTTCCAGATGGTGACAGTGTGTTCAGGGTCCAGGCCCACAGACAGCAGGAGTTTTCCTGTGGCACTGAAGCTGACAGAACAAACCCCACCGGAGTGGAAACAGCGTAGCACCGACAGCGTTTGCTTGGTCATGGCGTCCCACACATGAATAGATGGAGATGTAGCTGAGGAAGAAACAAGATGAAGAAAACTTGTCTAATGACCATGACATTATTGGAGTTATTTCCTGCCTGATTTTAATTGTCTCTTGTGTGCAAATCCCAGCAAAGATATCAATTAATTGACCTTAATTTAAAATTTTTGTTGGGTCAGATTTCTAAAATTTAATATTTGAATAAAAACAAAATATCAGCTAAAATGGTTACAGGCTATAGGTTAGACATATTAATTTCATAGTTCTTTAAATTAGATTTTTTAGGATCATATATTACACTTTGCAAGCAAGTTTGCATGGGGAAAGACATGTCTCAAATCAGATGACCACAAGGTGGCAGTGAATTAAAGAATATTATTGAGTTAAAACAACACAGATTTCTTATCAACACATTTCAGTGTTTCTGAAATAAATGAGGATTAATCCTGCAATGTCCTTACCTGACATGTCACCAGTATCACCTGAAATGAGAGAAAATGATTAATAAAATTTTACTTTGTGGAGGGTTTGCATGAGAATGCAGTGTACAGTGCCAATCCCACAACTATTCCTCTATGCTAAAATGACCATTTGCTCATTGGCTACAGATAAGCTTGGAGACAGGTAAGCAGGAGCAATTCTGTCAGTCATGTACAATTATTCCTCTGCACATTCCCCAACACAGGAGACAGGGAAGAAAAATAAAAAACGGCTGGTGACACATGAGGTCAACTTCTCACAAACATACCTACTTGGCCAGTTGCCACCACGTTGGGGAATTTGGGATGTTGATTGATTGTCAGGCACAGAATGTCATCACTGTGTTCTACATAGAAACTTTGGCAGGCTGTAAGAAAACCACAACCAAACCAAACCACACACACACATCACACACAGACACAAAGTCAAATACATATATGAATGTTTCCTTTTGAGGCAGTCGTAACACTGTTAGCACGACTTCTACTTACAGGTCGTCAAGTTGAGCACGATGCCAACTGAGGCCGTGTGGTAGATGATATCCGCCCCCTCGTTCAGGTAGTGCACATTATTGCGGCAGTCATTGCCACGGTAACCAAATACCAGGTCCAACACCAGGTCCTGTGGGAGAGTCAGAAGAAGAAGACAGCCAGAAAGTCAGAAAGGTCAACGCCATGACAACTATGATGTTGAGAGCCGGTGGCTGAAGCAGAGCGTCATCATTCGATTACAGAATCATCAGAGTCTCCAGAAAGGCTGTCTGGACCTGGACTGTGAGTGCACAGCATCTTCAGCTGAACTAATCACATTACAGACCAGCATTTTGAATCTTACTTCTCTTTACATAAAATTCCTCATCTGTATCTTGAAGTTTGTTGTTGTTTTGCTAAGCATGTGAAGTCCTGTCTTACCTCAATTGGTCTCTTCTTTTTGCCAACATTGTTGGTCTGCAGCTTCTCCGGCTGAGGCAGTGCTCTGCTAACAGGAGGCCTGAAACAGACAGCTGGGATGAAATGGTGGCTCATCATGTTGCTAATTATAATGATGACGACAATGATAATATTTCATTGTTTGCTTTGAGTATCTGCACACAGAAACAAAAAAAGTGAATAGCGCAAAGTGTTCTTTCATCACAAGTCTGTAAAGGTACCATGAAAATTTGAACATGGTGACTAATGGGAACATGCCAATACAGGTAGAAGATAAAGTTAAAAATAAAACTATGAGTTACAGGAAACATAAAACAACGCAACAAACATAATAACTTTGCTGCTTTGTCTGTCATTCCCTCATATCTTCAGCCTGACAGTCAATACAGTGCTGTTACATGATTTAAAAACATCTCTATTGTGGATATTACACATATATCAGTTGTCTTTGCTCTGGGTGAATAATAACTAGAAAATAAAGTTTGCAAAGCCTTTTCATTCCTTGGGTCAACTAAGTAACAGCTTTCTCTGATTCTCTGACAGTTTATTATCACTATATGTTATAAAACTCAATGGTACTGAAAACTATGAATAATGACTTGTTTTACCGTGAAGGCAGTGTGTGGAGGGGGAAACCCCCAAGTGTTTATAACAGGGACACCAAGACTCTTTATATTTATTCTACACATATCCAGACAAAAAGTAAAAATGGGCAGAAAATATAAATAAACAGCACAATGAGTGACTCACCTTGACCCTCTTCATGGCAGCAATAACAAAGAAAAAGCAAGAATTAGAACAAAGGTTTCCTGCAGCGTTCACTGCTGCCTGCTGGACACACGTAACACAACACCACAGCCACTGAGGACATAAAATACAGGAGTCAGCACCATGTGTAGCCATGACAACCAAACACCATTTCTATGACAACTGCTGCCCAGAAGATGCTACGACGATGCTTGCATCATTGTCAGGAAAAAGAAAATCTGGAAGTCAACATAAAATAAATAAACAATTAAAAAACAAGAATAAATCACCAGACTTGAGACACCTAAAGTCGTTTAGGTTGTTTAGGTTGAGGCTGTTTACCTCAAGCCACATAGTCAATACTAATACATAAAAAAAGAGTTAAAAAGAGGATCTCTACATTTCTAATATTCATTCTGATTTGATGAATGAATTAACACCAAAACATCAACTTCATTTGTATATGAAAGTGAATTACTAAAACTGATAGCTTTTTACAGATGTAAAGGTTAAAATGCTTCTCTGTTTTTCAATACACTCATAGATAACTTATTTATTCTCACTATTGTTGTAATACACTGACATTGTATCCAATATAGCCCACAGACTATAACAACTAAGTCAGATACAACTTTACCTTTTCTCTAAAGTTACACATATTTTAACTGCTACTGCCTGACACTTTATCTTTTGTGCAAAAACAACATCCATAGAGCTTACCTGACCACCCCTTGTCTTCAAGTGGAATTAAAGAACGAAGCAGGATAATGACAGATGGACAACCATGAAAGGAAAGAAGAAAAGCAGAAAAAAGTTATTTCAAAAGGGCAGGGACAGTGCCAGAGTTACATGCAGGAAAGGAAAAGATATGTTGACTGAGAAAGGCAGGACTGGATCTATCTTGACACAGAGGCCCTATTATTTGTACTATGATTGGCTGAAATTCCTAGTTGTTCACTGACTGCCCAAGTGCACCCATCTGAGCATCTGCAAATTCTCCTGAGCTTCATTTCAAATACCTTTCATCCACAGAGGGCTCTTTCAGCTGCAAATGGGGCTTTACACCCGTCATGGGTCGCATGTTGGTGGATAAGGCCTTGATGGTGTAGTTGATCTCGTTCTCTCTCGTAACATCACTGTCATAACCTGATGAAAAGCGGGAATGATACAGATTTTTGCTTCAACAACAGAAGCCTATAAAAAAAAAAAACAACTTGTTTTTTGTCTCTCACCCCCGTCATCCTCACTCTCGATGTCTGACTCCTCGCTGTCGCACTGTTTGAATTCCCGGTGGCCCTCAGGCTCATGGGCCCAAATCATGAGGCATGTGTCACCCCCACCCACTGTCACCAAGAGGCTGTCGTCATGGGTCCATCGCACATTGGTAACATGTGCACTGTGGGCCACATAGCGTTTGAACTTTGCATACTTCCCCTGTAGCAGAGGGACAACATTCATTTAACACTTATGACAGAACTTACTCAGAAATTAACATAAGATTTGCATAAACCTTAAACATGAGATATTCAAACTATATGATATCGAGAAATGTGGATTGTGTCTCACCTTGACAGGGTATCTGAAGAGCTTGACGTATCCCAAATCATCTCCTGTTGCCAGCACCTTTCTGTCATTACTAAGGCTGGCAGCAGTCACCTCTGTCACCTCATTGATCACAGGCCAGATGCCCTCAACAGATGTTCCCAGGACACACGTCCACGTGTTCCAATCGATCTTCTCCACCTGAACCAAGTCAGTATGGAAGTAAAGTTTGTATTTGCATGGCAAATAGCACAGTGCTTCACAAGAAAAAAAATTATATCAAACAGAGAGGTGACAAAATAAAAGTGCTGGAGTGGCACTGGAGTGCTTTACCATGAGTGTGATAGATGATGGCTAAAATTTCTAAAATCTATAAGGCCAAGCAAGTGAGGGCAACAGTGGAGTCATGTGCACCCTGCTCCTCTCTCTGAACCAGAAGACAGTATTCCTGGCCCTGTGCATGAGTAAGGAAATCCACCTACAACCCATCAATCTCCTCATCTAACAAAAACATCTAACTTTTCCTTTAAAATGTTCCAGAGACATCTGCAGGGTCTCGTGTCCATTGATAAAAAACCTTTTTCACCTCATTTTTAACTGAGAAAGGTTTGGAATCTTGATGTTCCCATAAAGTCCAGGCAGTCTGCTGAAATGACCAAATTAAAAGGATAAATGGTGGCAAATCTGTAGAAAATAAAACAGGTCCAAGAGAAGACTGCTGTCTCTGCCTGTTAATAATGATCCTGTGATCAAGCGCACAAGAGAATGAATGCATCACAATGAGGAGAGACGGAAGCGCTACTGTAATAGAGGACATCAGAGGCGCCATGAAGCCTAGACTCAGCAGCATCTATCATCTCTGACGCTTATTTTCTTCCTGCTCCCCTCCGCTCTGTCCGTTACAAGGTGCCTTGATGTCTCACTGTATTAAAGGGACCCTAAACACTATCCCACTTCCACTGCCAAAATTAGAATGATACTGGTGCAAAGTGGGCCGTGTTAATGCTTCACTGCCCTTCCCCGAGCCTCCTTAGATCCCAAGGGAAAAATGTGGGCCAACAGTGCCCTAACCGCGGCTGCTCCTGTGCCTTTCCTCCCTGCTTACCTCTGTAGCTGGAATTGTCTGCCTTTTGCCACGAGGAGCTTCGAAAAAAAACTGCTCTTTAGCACCTGTGTTGACTTGAAGTAGTTTTCCTGTGCGTGAAAGAGCCGGGGGGGGGGGGTATTTTTAAGTGAAACATTTTAAAAGCATAATTGTCTCTTTAGCATTCATTTACAAAGATTTCCGGAGACAATAATATTTAAGGAAGCATGTTTACCTCTCTTGTCCCAGTCCAGATGGGTAATGTAGTTGAGGCATCCTTTGCAGACTCCAACTCTTTTGCTGCTCATTACATTGTAAATATCCACAAAAGTGTCTCCTGATGCCACTGCAAGGTACTTCCCAGCGCCTGAGCCAATGAGCCAAAGAGAGAGAAGTTTGAGGATAAGTTTCAGTCTCCACACAAATAATCTAAGACAAGGATCAACTAGACTGAGGGTTTTTAACTAAGCTACCCATGGCAGTCAGTAAATCCACCACTTTCATCCAGGATGAAATATCTACACAACTCTTGGATGGACTGACATTAATCATACCCAGAGGATGATTCCTATTGATTGTGGCGATCCCCTGGACTGTCTTATTTACTTATTACTTACAATAGAAGTTACTATAGCCTGCAATACACCAGACAGCAACAGAGCACCAAGTCTACTGTTTTTTTAAAATAAGAAATGTGTCACTATTTTAATCATACTAAAACCTATGTCCTGCTTGGTTTTACATTGCTTTACACAATGACTTCATGTCTAAGATGTAGGCTCTGAGGGGTTCACAGGTGTTGGGTTGAGAAACAGGATCACTTTCATTGTGGATTGAGGTTAAGTGTCCATGCGAAAGAGAGTTTAGTTTCTTGTTATCACTTTGTCGGCCCCCACTATTTCCCATTCCTCTCTTGCTGTCTTTCTGTCTGGCCTTATTACAGAAAGACATTAATTTGGGTCAGGCCTGCAGCTATATCTCCCCAACTTACAGCAGGAGGGAAATATGTACCTTCAGAACTTTTGCAAAGCATGCTACATAAAGCTTTGAAGGGCAAAGAGATTTTAGAGGCCTACTTGCTTCACAAACAGGATTTTTTTAGGGAGTTTTGCACTAGATAAGAAATGCAGAGGTGAAGCACAGACCTGGAGAAAATTTTATATCAGATATGATGTCCTTGCGATGGTGGAAGGACACCAGGTCCTCCAGGGTGTCTGCGTTCACAATAAGGAAACTGCCATCATTCAGGCCCACCGCCAAGGCTTTACCATCAGGAGAGAAGCAGCAGCAACGGCCGCCTGTGGGGGACGAAGTGTTTGTTAAAGCCCTGGGACCGATGCACTTCCTGTTCTGCTGACAGCTAAGCAGATAAAGGACATACACTGATATGTGTTGGAGCAGTGACTCACCTTTCCTGAGTTTGCGTACAGCCAGCATGCAGTGACTGGGTGAGAGGTCCCATATGCGCAGGGTTTTGTCATCACTGACAGTGGCACAGAGAGGAAGATGGGGATGAGTAGCCAGGCCCCACACCTCACCCTCCATGTGGCCCTGGAAACACAAACAATAGAATAAAGTATAAATTTTAGTTTTACTCTTAAGGTGACAAAGTAAAAAATAGGCATAAAAACACCAAAAAAGGGGAAAAACAATATACTTAATGTGGAGATTGCAGTTTGCAGAATTTTCTTCTTCTAAATTTAGGTGTGGCTAAACCTATCTGACAAATATATGAGTTAAAAAAACACTGTTGTATCATTCTAAGCACTTTTAATTCAAAGCAGTATTATATTAGTAATGGCTGTTTTTGTTGGCTACTTTGTGATGATAGCTACTTTAAAGACTACTGAAGTGAGCATGCTTGTTCATTTATTTATATATTGAATTTTTTTGCAGCAACATTTCTATAATATTTATATTTTCCTCCTTAAATATAACAGCAGAGAATGTGTCAATCAAACAGACTGTATATATCATCATTCTCCACAGGTACCAGTATTCTTGAGTTTCCCTGTTTCCTATACACAAGATGAATGAGGACTACCTTTGGTTCTGGTTGCTCATCAATGGATCCCATCCATCACAAAGCACTTGTACATTTAAAGCATTTGAAAAGGGCAATCAATAGCACTTGCTCTGTCT
This sequence comes from Rachycentron canadum, assembly GCA_038496675.1. Classification (NCBI taxonomy): domain Eukaryota; kingdom Metazoa; phylum Chordata; class Actinopteri; order Carangiformes; family Rachycentridae; genus Rachycentron; species Rachycentron canadum. Next base: position 13,278,546 of record CM076661.1, read on the forward strand.
GCCTACAATCAGGGGAGCCTGGGAGACACTGCAGGGCCACTTAACTAAATTCAGCAGCAGTAATTCATCACTGTTTATGGGCGGCTCTTTGGTGATTCTGCAGGGCCCTGTTGGTACTGTAGGTGTGTATATTTTCATGTATTATGCAGTGTATATATATATATATAT
>CM076661.1:13278944-13326375 GCA_038496675.1 Rachycentron canadum
CAAGTCTCAAATCAGTGTAAGTTTATTTTTAGTATTGTGCTGAAATGAAAGGAATGCAGTGGCTGTCTTTAAGGTAGAAAATTAATTAAAAATTGCTGTGTTGCTAGTGAGATGAAAAGTGATATCTGCCTCCTGAAAATCTTTATTAGTGACAGATGTATATATATATATATATATATATATATATATACATCTGTCACTAATAAAGATTTTCAGGAGGCAGATATCACTTTTCATCTCACTAGCAACACAGCAATTTTTAATTAATTTTCTACCTTAAAGACAGCCACTGCATTCCTTTCATTTCAGCACAATACTAAAAATAAACTTACACTGATTTGAGACTTGCTTTAGATAAGTAATCCATCATCCCCACATTTTATCACCTTTTTGGTTGTGCATTAAAAGATTCTATAACTTGAGAAATTTAAAGTCGAACATTATCTTTTGTTTAAGTGCCCTTGAACACTCTGCAAAAAGAAAGTTTTATAATAGGTTCACAACATAATTTTACTTTGACAAAAATTGAAAAAAGATGTTCACTGTGATGTCCACCAGACATTCAGTTCATCATCAACCTTTAAAAGATTCATTAACTTGTAAAAAGTTTACGCCCAACTTAACACGCCAATAACACTTTACAGACTCGCAGCTCATTATACTCCAGAAAAGCTAACCTCCACATGAATACCCTGTCTGAGACAGTGAAGCACAAGTTGAATCTGGTGTACTGTATAATGTGACAGTAGATGTGCGATGGGAGTTGGGGTTATTTTTATCTTTATCTTACCTGGACCAGCAGAGTGATGGGGCCGCTCTTATCCACCTCCAAGATCTCACCATTCTTGGTTCCCACCAGGATGTGTCCGTGGCCCAAAGATATGGCACGTATGGAGGGGTTGTCTTCCAACAGCAACCCTGCAGAGTTGATGAATTATAGCAAGTCAAAGACCTTAACTTGAACCAGGACATATGAGGCAATCTTCATTTCAGTTAAAAGCATTGAATGTTTTAAATGGATTTGCATTGGACAGTTGTATTATATTTATGGAACCACAGAGGCATAAGAATAAGTCAAGGACAGAGGAGCAGAATGACCTTTTTACCTTTTGAGCCTGGAGCTAGGACTGCTCTCTTGATGGCGTAGGTCTTGAGGCATCTCTCAAAAGTGTCATCCCACAAAGCTACTATACCATCCTTTCCTCCGGTCACAAATCCCTACAGGGACATCACATTGGCACATTTAAACCTGCAATAATCTCTATAGATTGAAGATGTCACTTACAGAGTGAGTTTAGCTTTACATACAATCAGCTATGAGAGGAAGAAGTTACAAAAAAGGCACTGTATATACAGACGAAAGCAAAAATATACTTAATGTGACTGATCCTGACACAATAGAATCATAATAAATACACATTGAGAAAAAAATAAAAATAATAATAATAATAATAATAATATATATATATATAATATGAAGAAACTGCTCACAAAGTAGGCCTTTACATTCAAATTTTGAATTAACACAGTTTAATTAGTAAAAGAGGAGGCTAGAACAGATAGATAAGGATTCTGATATATTTTTATATTGAAACTGGTCAATAAAGACTCCTCCCCCTCTGGGCTTGCGACATACCTTTTCTAGAGCATGCATACTGAAAACAGGGCCGTCATGAGCTTTGACAGTCTTCATCAGGAACATGTCCCTCCAGATGCAAATGTCCCCTGTGCATGTGCCCGAGAACACCATCTCCTCCGACCAGCCATAGACAGCACACATCATAGTCTCCGTCTTTCCCATATTCCCCTTGCGCCCAATTAGACCACCACCTGAGAGAGAAACAGACAGCTCACAGTAAGACATGTCTCTGCTAAGCCAGAGTTGTGCTTGTTAGAGTCACTACTCACTAATGAAAAAAAAACTTACCAGCTTTATGCCAAAACTTCATATGTTTCACACCAGCTGTGATGAGCTTGTCAGGCAGGTACGGGTTTATTTTGACAACAAAAATCTTGTCCTTGCTTCCCCTGAAAAACAAGTTGCACATCAGAAAATATATAGACGCAAACAATTTGTCCATTTTTCTGATGAACAAAAAAATGTATGTTTCATTTATTCTTGCCTGAGACTTCACAGAATATTCATACTACACTATTTTTTACATTTACAGTGTCACATAAAATTGAATATGAAATTTGAAGAGGAGATTGTGGCTGTAAGCAACAATTCAAGGGACAGTTACACAAATGAGGCTACACTGACAGTCATCATGGCAAAGAAACGCAGAAATACAGCTCTTTTTCTGTTTCAGTGTAATTAAAACCATCTTGTGTTGCATGGTTTGCAGTATCAAAATGTTACTGAACACACAGACAAAACATGTTAATCTAATTATCACTGAACATGTAGCCCAGTGAAGTAGCTCCATCTGAGTCATCTGTACACCCCCAAGACACAACTGAACTTAAAGGAATAAGGTTTTGATTTTGTAAAAATGTGAAAAAAAGAACAAAGCAAAATGAGTTCAAAGTTGAACTGAATGTGGCACTCAGGGGACTGTAGCACTGACCAAACGGAGCAGAAGGGGAATCTAGCACAGTCTAACTGTCTCCTTGTTTCTGTTTTACACCATATGAACATTAAGGACCAGTGGCTGGTCATGTCTGATGTAATGGGCCGTGCCTGATACTTAAAGTTCTCTAATTGTTGCCCTTTGTGCTGCTGCATTAGTCTCACTCACAGTGAAGCTAGAGAAACATTACACCCCTCTCCTCCCCCTTTGTTTCCCTGTTTTCTTCCTTATTATGTCTCCCAAGCCTCTGTATTACTGCCCTACACCATCTTTCAGCCTCTCCCACTCACGCCCAGCTGAAGATGAAACAGTGGCAGTGTACAAACCAGGCTCTGTCAGGCCCCATTTCCCTCTGCCCGCCTCACTGCACTGCCCACCAGGGTCTGCAAAGGAGATCAGTGCAGCTCTGATCCACTCTGTCCCTGAGCTACAGTGAGAGCCTGGCACACAATGCGCAGGAGAGCAACCCGCAATCCACACTAGCCATGGGGTGTTTCAATGGAGATAGTAGATATGAACATCAAGTAACAAAGCAAAAGCAAAGCTATTTTGGGATGCAGATGTTTTCCAGTGAGATACTTTTGGGTCCTTCTGGTTTCCAGGTTACATAACTTCATCCGCCATGAAATTGAAATTCATTATGTAAATTGAACATTGCATTATGTTCTGAACAAATTAACACCCCTCAGCTTTGCAGCAGTTCATAATGCAGGTCCTCTAGATGCACCACTGGCATCAGATGCACATGCCTGGTATGTGTGCCCCATATCTGGTCACATGTATCGCTACATCCTACATGAGCAGCTTTCATTTGCATCATTGTCTCATTGGGCAGCATAGGAAAGCAGTTTGTCACACACTTGTGCTCAGGATCAGGGTACACCTTGGATCAAAACAAATACAGCTTGACTGAATCTACCTTTATCTTTAATGCACTTCTAAGCTATAAGACTTTAGATTTATATGTGATCTTTATGGTCCAATTTGTTTCAGCTATCAGGACAAATTGTGTGCAATTGCTTTTGCTACGTCCTGTTACTTTATATATTACTTTATACTTAATATGTTTCCATGTGAAAATAAAATCTGATACATTAAGCAGCCCAAACTCAGCAGGATCTCATCCCATGAAAGATGTAAATTAAAAGTAATTCCTCAGCTGTAACTATTCAGGCTCTGTCTGGGTTAAGTGTTTCAGTGGAGCAGCTTTCTAATCTAAAAGGTAATTCCCCCTCTTTCCTCTCCTCCATCAATCATGGTCTCAGCCCTGCACAGCAAAGTGGCTTCAATTTAACCCTCATCTATAAATGTCCATATTTAATCTAAGAGTGCTCAAAAATCTTTAGAATTAACAGGAGGGTTTGCCAAAGCTTTCCAGCTGTGGAGACAGCAGCTGCTGCGTGCTGAAAGGTCGACCAGGTAAACACTCTAACATGACTGTACTAACCGCATGGCAGAGAGCTTCTCCCCCTTCCTCCAGTCCCACAGCACAATGGTGTGATTGTCATCAAGACCCACGGAGGCCAGGCGTTTGCCATCCGCTGTGGAGGGAAAAACCAAAACCATTGAGTGCGGCACAGATGGAGCCAGCTCCTTCTTTGGTTCAGTGAAGTTTGGCCCTTGTTAACAACATGAAAGCAGCCAACTGGGTTTGATCTACGGCAGGTGATTCACTGACACTGACATACAGATCACTGTGCTGTGTCTGTCTGGGGCCAATTAAAGGACGAAAGGTGAACAGCTCTACCTTGATGTTGTCGACTGCCGTGACTAAAAGACAGTGGTGTTGCTTATAAATTGGACGTCTTGTGAATTTGCCCATTTCTCTTTATTTTTTTTGTTTCCCTATGAAAGTGGGATGTCTGCAAGCATTTGTGACTACAAAACATATGTCGTATTTATCTGTCTTGATAGGTGAACTAAAAGCAGTCTGTTACCAGAAAAGTCCAGAGCGCACACTCCAAGCTGGTGGAAGCCCTTTAATACAGACATGGGTTTCAACGTTTCTGTGTCCCATATGTGGATGGAGGAATCTCTGCCAACCTGGATAGAAACATTTACTTTACACTACCAAGCCTCTCTCAGCCACAAGCCATACATTTATTCTTTCTGAATATTTTAAATTACATGTGCTATCAGCTACCTGGCCTGTTGCTACAAAGTCTTTCAGGGGATGGATAGCCAGACAGAGGATGTCATCATCATGGCCCATGTAGAAACGCTGGGTATTCTGTTGCCTGTTGTACACAACCCCAACGGCAGCCACATGGTAGACTATCTCCCCGGTCTGGGTGTAGAACAGGTTGCTCCTGCAGTCATAGCCTCTGTAACTGAAAACAACAAGAACAACAAAACACTTCGTAGAATGAGTGAGATGAAGAGGACAATAAGAAAGGCTTAAAGTCATCTTACTAATATTGGTCTTATGATGTTACAGATTTTGCCTACCCATGGATGAAGTGCAGCTTCACTCCGCTGCCTGGAGCTCGCTCTCTCTTTTTCATGGCTGTTGCTCGATGCTTCTCTTTGCACTGCTCTTTGAGCTGAGGTAGATCTTCTTTATACACCTGGACACACAAAGACAAGTGTGTACTGTGTGTCCCTATTTTTAATAAATATGATTTCCATGTAAACATACTTTACAGAGGGAAGTGTGCTTGACTTTGCTACAAACCTGTCGTCGATATGTGAGCTGTGTCTCCTGCTCAATTTCTGAGTCCATCTCAGGTACGTCTGACTGATCAGAGTCTGACTCTTCACTGTTAGAGTCTGCCAAGGTTTCTGCAAGAAGAAACAAGGTTGCATCACAGCTCAGTGGTAAAGTCCTCCCCTGCCTCTAAATCACACAAATATCCTTCTGCACACACAGTAAAAAATACAGCACATCTCATTTCAGTAGAAGTGAGGGTCGATCATGTAATAATACTGTGACATCTCCTATTTATCAGACAGCCGTGCTTCACTGTGACAACGCTGAAGAGAAATTTATAAAAAATGCTGATGCAGCACAGTACAGTCGTGCCAAGACAAGGCAATAAGCAGAACTGGCAGCTAAGGGCGGCTGCTCACAAGACCCATTAGGAAAATTAAAAGGAAAGGCAGTTAGGATGTGCTTTAATTTCTGAAAGCACAGCTGCGCTCTGCCTCTGGAAGAAATATGACTTGGGAATGACAATGCAATTATACTTTCCAAGCTTCATTCACTTTTATTGGATTTGTCTTAATTAATGCAATGGCTGCTACTTTGTATAACTTTATAGAAATGATACTACTAAAAAAAAAATGACTGCAAGGGAACAATCTAGTACATTTCTTTCTCGTGGTTTAGTATATCAAGTTCATGTGGCTGTTGGGAGCATTCATACGACCCTTTATAGGTAAATGATAAATGTACTGTGACACATTACTTTGTTTAATGGGTTGACTTTACAACAATTACTGTTGAAATAACAGATATAGTTTCAGTCAGATACTTAATGATACTAGTCATTTTGATGTCATAGTCTTATATGTCTGTTTGTGTTAGCAGTGTTGGTAGCCATATTTATTTAACTGTGGATTGAGCCTGGCAGGCCGTCTCCTTCTTTTTCCAGTGTTTATGTGAAGCTAAGTGGATGACTCCAACTCCATATGTAACACACAGACAAGAAAGGGTTATGCTCATCTATCTCTCAGTAAGAAAAACTACAACTCTTTTAGGGATTTTTGCTGCATGCTCTGTTCAGTGTTATTTGAGTGGGATATTGAGTAGACATCAAAATTTCCATCAAGGTGCACCACCACTTAGCCTAATTTGATAACGTCTTGTTGGCAAGAGCCACACATTTTGTGGACCAAGTAATATCAGTGATGCAAGTCATCAGCCTCCACAAAAAGCTAGGTCAAAAAGTAACGCTGCAATATTCCTAAATGGATTGATTAGAAGGTAAAATGTAACTCCTATCATTTTGGGGGGTTGAGTGGAGATGGATCTGAATTCCTATATCACAGTAGACAATGATATAAATACTATATACTATCATCTCACCTTGTGGTGCTATATGCAGGGCTTCTTTCGACTTTCTTTCAGGGACAAACTTCCACTGGAACACAGAGTGATCAGCACCACCGATAGTTATCACCCACTGGTAGTCATGTGACCATCTAGCGTTGGTTATGTGGGCTGAATGACCCAAATACTTTTTAAATTTTGCACCTAAAAATCAAGAGATGACATATCAGTGACACACTAGATGATTATATGAGAAGCTTTGTACTTAACTAAAATATTGAATATTATTATTTAGTATTTATTTATTATTATATAGTATTTTTTTTTACCTTTTTTTACACATGGATACCGTAAAAGTTTGACCAGTCCATAGTCGTCAGCTGTTACTAAGACTTGATTGTTGAAGTTGGCATCCACAGAGTTGATGTCATTAATGTCTGAGTACTTGGGCCATATTCCATTAACCTCAGGACCCAACACACATGTCCATGAAGCCCACTGTACCAGCTTCAGCTCTTCCCTGTTGGTCACCTCCTTCCCACCTCAACAGAGGACAGACATATTTTATCTCACGATGCAGCTCTGTCACAACATTACATCCAAGAAACACTCCTCTTTTTGACTTAAAGTTATTTTAGTATTAGTCCTGATATAATACTAATTCAGCTAGAAACAAACAAAAATCGACGGCCTGGCACTTACTTGGCATCCTATAGAAAAGCCTCCTGCCGCTGCCATTGTTGGTCTGCAGGTACTTGCTGTCTGTGGACCAGTCCATGTGTGTAATGAAGCTGTTGGAGCCGATGCACTCGCCCACTTTCTTGTACCTCTGCACTACACCATAGATGTCCACTGAGTTATCATTGGAGCCGACGGCCAAATGGGCCCCATCAGGAGAATACTTCAGCTCATGGATGGCTTCCTTCCTGTCCTTGATGTGGACCACCTCTGTCATATCTCTGAAGGGAAGCAGACAAATGTAGCTTAAATAAAGAGCTCAAATGGACACACTATAATGGAGCCTTTCATTTTATGGGATATTCACTGGGGATGAATTTTTTCCCATATGCCCTTTGGGTTGTGTACCCACCTGACTCTTAGAACAGTGAATGAGCCATCCTTCATTCCCAGCGCCAGGTGGATGCCATCAGTGCTCACCGCGGCACAGCGGATAGGCTCCTCCATATTACAGCGGGCTATCAGTGCATGATCTATAAGGCTCCATATCCTTTAGACACAGAGGAGTAAGACAAATGAAGAGGCAAAGCAGTGATGAAATTACAAAAGCTCAAAAAACCAGAGCAGAGATGAGAAAAGGTCTGCAAGTACAAATAGAATAGATGTGGTGTTTGTGTGTTTGCTTTATCATGGCATACCAACAGTTAGAAATGCTTTATCACTGTTGATTTATTTTTTAAAAACATGTAACATGTATTTTTTATTAAGCTTATTGTCCAAACTTACTTGCTTCACAATCCTATTCAGATAAATTCAGAAACATGACTGAATCTTTTCCTCCAAAACTGTATCCATCTCCCTCTGTCAGTTCTACTCTCAACCTGATACTGAAGCTTCACCTGACTGAACGGTCATCACTTCCTGTCATGGCCAGAGGCTTGGTGGGGTGCACGGCCAGCGCCCAAAGCTCGCCCTCACAGTGACCCTGCATGATGAGGAAGGGCTTGTTGCGGTCGTGGACGACCACCTCGAAGATCTCGCTGTCCTGAGTGCCCACCAGGATGTGATCTCCCCGCCAGCACACGCTCCGCACAGAGAGCCCTGTTAAAGACACACAAAAAATTCAGACAAAGTTTTAAATAAAAAAAAAAAAGCACATGCAAACATGAGAGCAGACAGACGTTTGCCGATGCTTATACAGTTATTATAAAAGACACAACAGGGATAATAACGACAGGAGCTGATAATAGCCATCTGCAGAGTGCCTAGGACAGAGAGTTTAACAGGAAATACAATGACTGCACATGTTTTCAAGCCGATTTGCAACTGACTCTGGCAAGAATAAGATGGAGGAAGCATGTGCTGTTTACATATGTGAACAGGACATCTGCAACAGAGCTCAGACTTACTAACAACAATAGGAACAGCAGAACAATATGGGGACTGTTACAAACAGACTCACATGGTTAACTCCGCCCTCAATGACTTTACCCACCTCGGCTATTTTCACCTCTAGCTACTGTTAGGTCCAAGATTATAAATAAAGAAGATGGAGAAAATAGAGAACAAGACAGAAATGTTAGTTAGGGGAACAGAAATGGCAAAAATAATGGCTTTTTCATCTTACAGGGTGTTCTTCTTGTAGATTGATACAACTCTTCGAGTGTCTCAAGAGACCACAAGTGGGCCTGCAACCTTTCTGTCCGTAGATTAAAGGAAAATAAAAAAGAAGGCCATCTGACATCACCTTTATACCCTTGATCTGTTTCCCTGAGATCAATGACAGTAATTGGTTTGAAGTTGAGATCCCACAGCCGGACGCAGCCGTCTCGGCCCCCGGTGGCGAAGCCCTCTTCACAGGCATTCATGCTGAAAATCCCTGACTGGAGGAAATGACAGGCTGTCAGTAAGGATCTGCACGATAAATGAGCAACGACAGAACCAGTCCCAGCTACAGAATGATGCTGCTGCTCACCAGGACATTTGTCATTTGGGCATTTGGCTTTCACAATTACAAATCTGCTACTATGGCCTCAAAATAACAGCAGAACTAGGTAACAGGAGGTGTCATATTTCTTTCTGATTATCAGAAAGCTTCACTGATGGCCTCATTTGTCTTAGAGATCTTTTATACATAGGGAGGCACCTTGTTGGAGCCCCAGTGAGGCATTTGGTGGTGCAAAGAGCAGGAATGAACATGTACTGTAGTTATTATCCCCTCCCCCATCTGCCCATCCCCTCACACAGTTGTTGATCCCATAGATATCATTTAATCCTGTTGAGCAAAAGGCTGATCCTTTTCTACTGAGCAGAATCAAATGAAGCCAGTATGCATCGCTTTGGCCTTGGTGAAGTTTACTAGATGCTTAGGCTGAATTTTTACAATAAATGGAGCAAAAGCCCGAGCCACAAAGTGCAAAACACAGTGTAAACTCACCCCATGAGCTCCTTGAACTGTCCTCATCAGGTTGATCCCTTTCCACACATAGATGTCACCATTCAAGGCACCTGAATATGTGACCTCATCCTTGGCGCACGCAAGGCAGAGGATGGTTTGGAGATCCCCCGTTTTGCCGAAAACACCACGTTTGGGTGTCAGAGCATTACCACATAAGCTCCAAAACTGCAAATACAAACAGGAAGAGTAAAAGAGTATGGTGGCTAATAATCCCCTGTGTAATCCTGGCCTGAAAGAATAAATAGACAATCATGTTGTATGTGTATACAACAGAGTGAAAATCATCAAGGCATTTGTTTTGAAACACACACGCACACACACGCTCACTCACACACACACACACACACACACGCACAGACCTTGAAAAAACCAAAGTCAAATTCAAATTCCCCCTCCCCACTTCTTCTGCATGTGATACTGGGAACTCTTGCTAGGGGTCAGTGCTGTAATCACCTGATCAACATGCACAGACACAGGCACATGCATGCACACAGGCTTATTATTTATGAACAAGGTCATTGGGATGCACCGGCATGGCCTGGTCTGAGGGCTAAATCCATCAAACAGAGGAGGAGAGAGCGAAAAGAAAGACAACGCTCTGTCTGCATGGAGATGAGATCACAGGGGGGAAGCTCATGCAGGGTGTCTCGAATGCTGAGACACGGACCTCAGCACGTGAAACTGAGACGCGTTCATCACTGACAAGCAGAGAAAAATGACATGGGTGGCCCCATGGCCCCTTTTTCTCTGCTCTCTTTGCTCTCCCTAAAGGAGTATTTACCTCCACATTTGCTGAAATTAAATACATTTAAAAGGATACCTTAAAACCATGTTGTTTCTACTCAAAAAGACATAAGATGTAGGTGGTAGTGTGAGCACAGAAAAACTGATCTGCACTGGCTTGATAGACACTACACAGAAATGAGCTCCTCGACAGCGACAGCCTTTAACACCCTCACTAACACCTATCCTTCTGACTGATAGGGCTGCTGTGTGCTGGCAGGAGGGATCGATTATCAGAGACAGACATCACAGCCTCAGATACAGCTCTGTCATCAAACATCTGAAGCATGTACACACCTCAACAGATCAGGGCTTCCCAGATCCTGAGCTACTAACTGAGCTCTTGAGTGAGCATTTATATGTGCGTGAGCTACTATGAGGGGTCGAGGCTGAAGGTTAAGTAATGAAGATCACAGGGGGGTGAATAATCTGGGAAGGTGCACTGTATTTGTATTTGAAGTGTGTCAAGTGGTGGGTATGTGTAAGGGTTGGTTAGGAGGAGGGGTGGGGGGAGGTTTTGTGGCCCAGCCTGTTGCAGAGGCAGCAGGGATGGATGCGGCGTGACTGCACAGCCCTCCCTGCCCGCAACTGATAAGGCAGTGAGACGCGGGCACCCGCTAATCCCCTCGCTGCTGAATTACTGAGAGGAGACGGCATGCTGGAAGGGTTTATAATGAGGCCAGGCACAGGGGAGAGAGGCACAGAGGGAGAGGGAAAGCACAGTGGAAAGGTGGAAATGTGCTGGAAAATGAAACTGCTTTGAGTCAAGACATGGTAAAGATTGTAGCTTCTTATGAATAGTATCTCTTACACATAATAACCTCTGGCATAGTGGAAGCTGCTTCTCTTAAGGATTAGTGGTATGTCATTAGCTCAGTTACCTCAACCAGACTGCAAGAAAAACCTTTTAAATAGTATTAATGCAGAAAAGGTTATGACTTGTGAGCAACTGCACTCACCCCTTTATCTGACTCATAATAACCCTTCTGTCAGACTACGATGACCCTGAATCGTGTCAGAGCTTTACATGCTACACTAACAGAGGTCAAGTCTGTGGCAGCTCACTGTAGGGAAAAACACTGTCAGCGTGGTTGGAAGCTCACTGTCTCAGAGCCGCTGTTATCCACCCACATGGTGTCCCACTCAAGCTCACCTCTGTGGCAATTTGTGGCATCTAGAACCACAAACACACGATCGGCACAACACACACAAGTTTCACCTCCAAGACAAAGCATCATCTAAACTCATATTTTTGTTAACATGTCAGTGTTTCAAGTCGAGAAGATTAACAGATGACTACAGATGAATAGAAACGAGTGAGTGAGAATAGAAATAGAAAAATCTGTTCAACACATCAACATGCTGTGTAAAACTAATTGTTACTGTTAGGTTAAGTATATACTGGATTTATAGTAGGGTTGAAAATTATGCAAAAAATGTCATATTGCAATTATTTTGATCGATATCGTAGTTCCTGTGTGGTCACCTTTGCATTTCATTTTCAAACAGAAATATATATATATATATTTTTTTTTTTTTATTTGGGTAAATTATTGAATGATCTTGCCTAAAAAACTGAAAAACTAAATTTGGGTACATATGTATAACCTACATACGTATAACCTACTGTGTATAACCAGTGGTACTGGTGACTTTAAACAGCTCTAAATCAGCAACCATGGGCTGGGGCAGAAGAAGGGTACATGAAGGTCTAAGAGGTCTCAAACAAATCAAAACTCAACTGTCTACATGATTAGCTAGGAGGGGGCATGTGAGGAGTGAAGCACTGCCAGCGACCCCAGTCCTCATCATAGAGGCTGTGTTTTCCTCAGCCTGCTAGTGAGTGGATTACTGGGGCTAAATCTCTTGGATGCTCTGAGTGCTATAATCGCTGAGCGAGCACAGGGCAGGGGAGCAGATGTCACATGGTCTGCAGGGCGAAGGCTAAGGAATTATGTGGGACAATTGCTGGATTGCCTTGACATCAGAAAACCAGAAGGGAGGGAAAGAGAGGAGGAGGAGAAAGACCAGAGGATTCAGCAGGGACTGGGAGGTTGGGGGGGCGGTGGCTGGAGGGTGTATCTGTGCCGTGGCGGTGGGGGAAGAGTTCAGGGGGGAATTACTATGAGAGGAGGCAGGTCAAGCTGGATTGAGAAGGGGAAGTCATCAGTGAGATGTTACACCACTGGGGAATATGTACAGTAGGCTAAGCCTCCCGACTGCATCAAACCCATTTAAGCGTGCCGCAATGTTTAGTCTCCCAGGACCAGTGGGCACGTTTCCTATCTGAGCATGATTCACTCTTTTCCAGTGTTTTGGAAATAAGCCTCTGTGATTCTGAACTCCTTGTTATTTCCTAATGGCCATACCACTCAAGGAACACCACTAAATATCTCAAGGGAAAGCTTGGCGAAGACACCCTGCATGAACTTATTGAAGATTTATGAACAAAACTCTTCTGTGAAAAAGCAGTGATAGAGACAGGCCCGTGAAGGGAGGCAAGCACAGCTGCAGTCTGTACAGCAGAAGTTTTTTTCAAAGCTGAATGAGAAGAGCTGAAAGAGGAGCTGAGGAGCTCATAAAAAGAGACCATTTTCCCTCTCTGCACTGCAGATTACTCCAAATTTGAGAGAAGAGACTGTCAGTCTTTGCTTTTCCTACTTATGTTAAGTGCCTAATAAGCATGGACTCTGGAATAAAGTGAATTTGCATATATCTATTTTAAGGCTTTGATATGGTCATGGTGAGAAAGCAGAGAAGACAGAGAAGAAAGGGTCACAGAGCCAGATTCTTCAAACTTCCTAAAAATTGAAATCTGTTTTCAGATATTTATGCTAATGGTGTACAAGAACCACCTTGAAATCTACAGGGTGTAAATGACCAAGAAGTGGCTGTACCTTGATATGTTTGACGCCACAGCTTACAAGCTTGCTTGGCTGGTACAAATCCCATGATATGTCAAATATCTGTGGGGAAAAAAATACAGAATGCATTAAAAATGGGCTTATCATTACATAAACACCAAAACAGGAAGATTTGTAATGAACACATTTGTTGCAAATGGAGGTAATTAAAAGAGAAAAGTATGTGTGTTTGCACCAGTTGTGTTATAATGTGTGTGGGCAACAGCTGCATGTATTACATCTTTTTAAAATTCCTTTTCATTAGCTGTGCATCCTCTCAGATGGACTCTGAAAAGCTCACAATCAATCAGGCCTAACTTATTTATGTCTGCTTTGGTCCATCCTACGTTTATAGCTAATTGAGGCAGTCGATACAGAGTTTTTGATGGAGACAGGGGAGGAAGAAAGTGTTTACTCTGTCTGTATGACCGGGAGCGGCTGCCAGAACCTTCCCTCTCCTCCAGTCCCACACACAGATTGTGTTTTTAGAGTCCAAGCCCACGGACACCAAACACTGCAAAGAGAGTAAAGAAAAAGACTCACGTCACAGATTGAACAGACTCTGCTCTGTTGCACTAATAACTGCAAAACAAACTTAGCTACCTCCACTGTAGCATGGCAGGACACGATGAAAGGGCTAATAACGCTACAGAGCAGAACAGAACAGTTGTCCAGCCCCTGGCACTTCCAGTGAGCACATTTGAGTGCTTTTGCTGGAGGAGCCTCCTATAGCTGACTGAGTGAGTAGGCAGCAGCAGCAGCAGTGGAGCAGAAGCAAAGAGAGCAGCTCTTATGGAAACTCCTCTCTACTCTGCAGCTTGCTTTACATGTTAGAGGATGTCCTCTTTGATCTACTGCTGAATCAATGTTTGGCTATGAAAGTCTCTGGTGAGACACTGTTTAAGCTCAATTTGAGAAGTCTGTCTTCTAATGATGAGAAAAAAAGCCCTGTGTGATGAAATCCAGTGCAGCTTTATGGATGATGGGTCTGAATCCTTATTTTCAAATCTCAAAGCATTTTTTAGCCCCGCTTGTGGTGTGGCTTCTTTGAAACGGAAATAACTCAGCAACTACCAGAAGAATAACCATGAAATTTTGTGCACACATTGAAGTTCCCCTTAGGAGAACAAACCTGTCTCCTAGAGACGAAGTTCATGTACTACTAAGCTGTTTTCCTGATTACTCTGATTATTAATGAATGAAGTCAAACACCAGCAGAGTTGCCAGGAGGTTGTTGTCATTGATGGCAGCCATACAAAGCACATGACTTTCACACCAAAGGCTTGATATTCACATTAACGTTAACCAAGTGCTTTTGATGCCTAAAACAACTGAAGTAACATAATATAACATAAAATTTATTGCTGTTGATGGGATATTTTGTGCAGCAAATTGATTGTATATGAAGACAGGGTTGACACTCTAATAATTTTGTGATTTAATACTTCTAATCTAATCCTGATGACCCTCATCCATCCTTAAATTGAAGTTTATAACCAAATACAAAGGATTTTTTCCCCACAGCCTCATAGAGCCACTGGCATCACTGCAGACTCTCAGTCTTGAGGGTTAATGTGGTTTTCATATGGAAATATGGAAGTTTTTAATTAGGACATAAACAACCATATAAAGATATTAATAGTATTTTGACCTTAGCCCCAGCGCGATGTGGGATATACAGAGCTGCTTAGAATAGTCAGAACAACTAGTATAAAGTGAAACAAAAGGTCATGAGTTTTAGTCTCTGTAATAGACAACACAACTGCATCTCCAACTGAAATATCTAGAAGAGATGTCTCAAACATCAGTATATTTTTTGATATCACTTTAATAGATGGATGTGGTAATAGCAACAGGGATTCCTCTGGATTGTCGTCAGTTCAGCTTTGACTTCTTCTGATCAAGGAAAGGGAGTAAACAGAGCTGCTAAACTGAGAAGCGATGGAGCTTCCTCTGGCTTTAAACACTGTCACATTCCATCTAAATCCCCAGCTCTCTATCCGAGCAGGAAAATAGCACAGGGTCATCTCCCTTTCTTTTACTGCAAAATACAGGAGGTATAACTCCACTCTGGGAGCTCCTGCGGGAGGAAGAGAGAAACATGCAAAGATAAAAACCTAGAGATGGTTGTGCACAGTATTGATTTTTCCTAGGTGGACGCTGCAATGTGTAAACAATAACTGGTGGCAGGTCTGCAGAGAGCTGGCTAAAACGATATTGTGTAAAGGTTGAAAAGGAGGTTTTCTTGAGTATTCTGGTGATAATAATGTGTATATGTTGTGTGACCACTGAGTATTTTAAAGGTGCTAAAGCTTGTCTCACCAGGTGCTGCCAACAAACACTTCATATGACTGTTTTCCTTTAAAGTCTCCCAAGCAGAGTATGTCTGGGTGCAGCTGTCCAGCTAATGCTGCTGGAGTAATCACAGATGTGTCATTCAGAGAGTCAGCCCAGCAGGCGAGCTGAAAAAACCCCACAGCCTTTGAGTGGAGATTTGATTGATGCTGCTGCGGCTATGGCTCAAACTGAACTTTTCCAGTGACGCTTTCATATTCTTCTATATTCTGACATCAAACCTAATTTAAACAAAGACAATACTGTTCATTATATTCTGCGACATATTCTTTCATTCATTTAAAATTAATTTTATGGATTGTCAACAGTACCTGTCCCTCGAGGTCGAAGGCCAGGCAGGCAATGCCGTGTGTGTGCACATCCTTGAGGATGGACACAGTCTGCACAGTGTAGGAGTCCCATACACAGATGTAAGGCTCCTTGCCCACCTGCCCTGTGGCCACCAACACACGCTCCGGATGCAGAGCTAAACTGTACAGAGAGAAAGAAAAGGGAGGGAAAACATCTGGTTAGCGTTACCATTTTTGCACGCTTATGAGTGTGTGTTTGCATATGTGCTGAGAGCAAAGAGGCGGCAGAAGCCACTGGAATGAGATGAACACATTAAGTCTGTGATGTGCCTGAATATTGAAGCAGAGGGGCAGCTTGATGAGGTGACATGGTTCAATTAACTCAGTCATGCTCAAATACACACATGCAGCCTGGCTTCAGCATGCCTACAGGGTGTTCACAAAATATAAAAAGCAGTATTGGTGAATCTGCGATTTTAATTTTTCTGCATTTTGGTTCATTTTCCCAGCAGCTCTTGGACCCTTCTCTGCCCTTTTCACCTTTTCTAATTCATCTGGGGTTTCCTCGCATCACCAGGCATATGTTTGTAACACTGTTACATAATCTCCCTCACCTCCCCTCCCCTCTATACTCGTACCTCCCCCCACCTACAAGCATTCCCACTCTACAGCTGATCAACAGCCTGCTGTATAAAGCTGTCACTCCCTCCCCCCTGCTCCACCCATCCTTTCAGCGGCCGCCAGTCACGTTCCAGGCAGGCCTGAGTGATTCACTGGGCAATTCTTCCTCTTGCCTTGTCCTGGCCTATATATTTCATGCTGCGACGGAGCTCCCTCCATTATAATCAGATGGCCTGTTTTGCCAACTGCTCTCCAGAATTTCTAATCCTGGTGTGTATTGAGACAGCAGGTCAGAGAGGCTTCGCAGGCTGTGCAGCATCGACCTGCTGAGTCAAAGTAGCTTGTGACAAGCATGGCCTTCCACTTTCACTCCTTCCAAAGTTTTCAGTGTGAACCTTTCTGTCTCACTCGTGACATCTCATCTGCATTTGAAACACGCTGTCACCAAGGACTTGACAAAGCTCGGCTGGTGTAACATCTCTCAAAGCTGAGGTGGGTTATACGTGACAGGACCAGTCACATCTGCTTCCCCACCTTCATGTTGAATCTCTTTCCAACCTGGCACAATTTCTTATCTTACTTTTTTATGAATTATATAATCAGAGCAAAGCAGCTAATAATAGCACTCAGAGGGAAAGAAAAATGATTGGAACACTTTGAGAAGCAGACAGCTTTGGCACAAGCAGGTACAGCACAGTAAATCTATCTGTTTTGACACAGGTCAAAAGTATGTGCAGCAAGCACTTTGATTATGGCTTTAATTAGTATCTGTGTAAGTAGGTATGTCCATGTACCACTTGGTAAAATCAGTGCAGTCTTTAAGCCAGCTACAACAAGATGGCTGTTTCACTTACATGTCTGTCAGCTGAAAAGCTTGCTAAATGCCATTGCTAATGACTTAGCCTGCAGTGCATCACCACGGTTCTCCTGTTTGATATAGGCTGCGGCTGTTTGATGCGGCTGTCTTCCATCTGCCAAGAACTGTAGTACAAAACTAACTAAATACCACAGATATTTAACAGCCTGTTTTCATGTAGATATGAGGCAAATAAACAGCCTGGAGAGCTGATTTCACACGATGTAGATGCTTAGATACTGAAAAGGAGGAGGAGACGAAGGTTGACTGAACCAGACAGAAAGGCACAAGACTGTTTTTCCTTCTTCATCATGAGTGAAACAATCTAGCTTTGGTTCCTGAATGGAGACAGTTTTTGGCAAGAAAGACAGCAGTCCTTCATGATACGATGAGCTCCTGAGACAACTTCCTGCATTTCCTTTGTGTTTGCCTACAGTAGATTGAAAGGAAGCAGAGGATTAGCAAATTTCTGAAGGTCTATACAACTTGGGATACTTCCCAGGACTCCTCAACGTGTTTTAATACAGCTGCTCATCAAACCCCATCTGAAACACTTGCACATACACCAAGCACTTAAAACTAAAAATAGAGGAAGGAAAATGAAAGAAAGCAGTGGCTGAGTACAGTGGTGCTCTGCTGGATTAGAGAAAAGAGACAAAAAGAAGGAGGGCGATAAGGAGGAGGGATATGGGCAAATATCCTGTGCTGGTTTCTGGCCCAGGTTCTTCTCAGGGAATAATATAAGTCTAATTTTTCTAAAAACAGAGTGCACGAGCTGATAGGTACTGAAACAATTAAATAATCAATTTAATCATCCAGCATCAAAAATTATACATATGTTCTCTGGGATTTACAATACAGTTTACTAAACTTTTTGAGAAACCTGCAACTAAAGATTATTTCTATTATTGATTAATCTGCTGCTTCTCTTTTCAAAATTCAAATATTTACAGTTTACTGTACATAAAGCAAAATCTGCACAATCTAGAAACTGGAAAAATGTAAACACTAAATAGACAATCTCACCAGTGCGACTTATACTTCTCTTATTGACTGTATCCTGGTAAATAAAAATGAATATTTCATCATTGTATCCACATTGCAATCAATAGTGTAAATATCTTCTGAGAGCACCAATATTTATCTCTACAATACTGTATACGAATGTATATATTAATAATATTGAGGTAGTTCTAAATGCATTATAACAAAACTTCAGTGTCTTACTTTAGTGTGATATAGGTCAGGGTAAAGTAACAACAAGAGCTATACCTGAGCATGCTTGGCTGTTTAAAACTCTTCTGCACAAAACACACACCACCATCAAAAACAAACTTGTTTGGGTGTATTTTTTAAATCCCAGCAATGACTGTGCTGAATCCCGCCATTGCACTGAGTAACTGTACTGAACTCTGGAGGATCCTAATTGAAGAAGACAGATCTGCTCTTTAGAGACCAAGCTGCCTTTCACAGAGTGAGTGGCCTGGCAGGTACTCGCAGTGATGATGGAGACCTATGACCTCAGCATCTCACTGACGCTCTGCATGCTGCACCTGCAAATGTGTATAAAAGGTAAGGCACAAAAGGAAGCAGACCCGACTGTCACCAGCAGTAAAGGTTATTGGTATGATGGGCTGTTTCTACAATAGCTCCTTTTTAGCTCAAGGTAACTCTACTTTTCATTATGGTTACGGTGGTTAAAATGTATGAGTTTGTGGATTGAATAAAAACAGCTATCGTTATGCATCAATCATACATGACAATAGGAGCAGCTGATAGTCAACTGAGACCAAAGTCAGAAGGAAAGTAAGCAGAAGACAGCCCACAGACAATGACTCTCTAAAACATATAAGGATGGTTACAGGTAAATCTGAATCATATATATTACTCTTATGGCCACTGTCAAGAGGTATTTGTTTCACATGCAAGGCTTCCATTTGTACAATGGTAATATTGTTAGAGTTTCAAATGTCCTATATATAAAATCACATTTGCTTGCTCATTAATGCAGAGTTAGTTCGCACTATTAGCTCATACAGTTCAGAGACTATAGCTGTCAGACTCTCACCTGTAAACCTCACACATTTGTTGTATAAAATTTCACAGAGATTTTAAGGTGAAAAAAATTATTTATTATAAGTTGAATAAAAATTGGTCTATGATATGAATAGAAGTGTATGCTCTGAAACAGGACCAGCCTCGGACTGGCATCTATAATCCATAACTCTGGCTGTGCTCCATCATAAAGTTAACAAGATATTGTAATATGAGACAGCCTTTTATTCCTGTGTTCATCACAGCCTCTCATTAAATCTCACTCTCTAGCACAACAAACAACATGAATCAGCCAAGATTTTGCGTAACAGCACGAAATCGAGCATCTAATGGCTAAAGTTTTTAGATTCTGGTACTGAAACATCAAATAAGGTTTCAAGCCTGTATTTTATTTTAATGCTGCAGGTCAACATAACTGCAGCCTTTCATTCATATGAGAACCTGTCTATTAGCTCCTCGATGTCAGACTGAGAGACCAGTTAAAGAAGCTACAGGGTAAGGTAAAACCAAGAGCGAGAGGCAAGGCCGGAAATTCACTCATGTGGTAAAAAACACCCATTTATATGTAGCTCACAAACAAGATACAGCAGCAATCAAAATAGACAGAGAAAAAGAAAAATAGGGGCAAAAGAGAGAGGGATTCAAATCGCAGTGCTATCTGAGGGGACTGCATCTATTCCACATGAGTTAGTGCAACGTGAGAACAGTCCAACAGTTATTCAGCACTGAATCTGCTGAGGATTGCTCCTGGTTGTGCCATAGCAGCCTTAAGGAAGGATGGAAGGATGGAAGAGTGTTTATGAGAGCTTCACAAGCACCCTTCTGAGATCTGTGAGTTTAAAATGATTATTATGACTATGGCTATTACCTGGTCTTTGTTAGCAATAACAGAGAGTGCAAGAGATCTGTGGAGCGTGTGCTTTTTATGTATTTTATATGTGGCTGCAGAGAATATAATGTGGAAACAAAGAGCCTAAAATACTGAGCATTGGTGTACAGATGATGAATTTGATTCTCAAATGTTTGTTGCATTTTTGTGTCAAATATCAAACGATGATTCAGTCAGTGACTCCTGTGGTTACGAGTCCGGCACTTCACCCACGGGGCAGCGGAGGGTTAGTATCTCTATTGTCCGATTAATAATGGAGCAGGAGCCCAGCTGACTACCGACACAGAATATAATGTTAGTCATCTCCAGGCCAACCCACACACACATGTCAACACAAGCACTGGAGCATTGGACACAGGTTGTTGTTGTGTGGCATGCTGAGAAACAGTTTTTTAAGACAGGATCATTAGATGTGTGATGTAACACTGGTTACTTTGCTGTTTTATCAAGGAACAGGTCTGTCTGGCCATGCAGAGATGAGTTAACACTTTCCAATCCAAGAATTCTTTCAAGGACAGCTACGTTCAACTGATCTGCACTTCACTGCTCCCTCTGTCACGGGAAGATGATAAATGCAGACTGCTGCTTTAGAAAAGCGTTAAAATATGATGAAATTTGTTAACATCAGTCAACAAAGGGAGAGAGATGAGAAATTGATTTGACAACCTACAGAAAATTGACACTCAATTAGTTGACTTAAATTAATTGTTAATTGTGAAAGCAAAATAGCACATGTCCACTTTCTCCAATGACTGGATTTGCTGCTTTTCCTCAATGTGATGTCCAAAATGAAGCAGCTTTGAGTTTTGAGACTGTCAGTTGGACAAAAATCTAGTTAAAGCATCACCTTGACCTCCAGCAGATTATGAGCAGCTTTCTCCCTATTTTATAGATTAAATGATAAATACAGGTTTAAGGTTTAACCCATTTATACAAGATCAAAGAGATGACAAGAGGAGTGGCAGCAGAGTAATCTGAACCAGTTAGGGAGCTGGAACTTCAATCTGGGGAGATGGTTCAAAGCAGCTGCCCTGCTGGAGTGTCCTTGAGCAAGACACCGGACCCCCATTACAAACTGTGGAGATGTTACTGTGTGGGCGTGTTCCCTGTTAAGTCCATATGGGGCTCGAAAATATCATATTACATGGCACAAGGTGACACTAGCACCGACAATGACAACACTACAGGATCAATTCATTTTCTGTGGCTCTGGCTCTGTCCGAGGTGCTGAAAAACTGTTTTTGTGTGTGTGTGTGTGTGTGTGTGTGTGTGTGAACATATGTATGATTACCTTATTATGTCATCGTTATGTCCCAGGTAAAATTTCTGCTTGTGTTCCCGGGTGTTGTACACAACCCCCACACCGGCGACAAAATAGACTATCTCCTTGGCGGCGGTGTAGTACAGGTTGTTGCGGCACTGGTGTCCCCGGTATCCGTACACCCACTCCAGTCTCAGGTGGCAGTTGGGAGCAGTTCTGTCAGCCATGTCCGCACTTCCGTGTGTGTCTCTCTGTCGCTATCACGTAGGCTTTCTGATACAGTGTCATTCACCAAAAAGGATTTATTTTAAACCCGCGTGTCCCATTAGTTCCGCTGGATTTTCACCAGTCCAGGGAGAGCGTTGAAATTGGGCATTTTTGAGGGTCGTGTGAATGAATAGTCTTGCTGTCTGCTAAGATGAAAGTCCACTGTCTCTGTTTAAGAAACTGGCTCCTAAGCTGCTATGTTCATTGTGAGGATCTGCTTGTACTTCTTCGGTCCCGGGCTCGCGGTCCTCCTCGGCTCCAGGTCAAAGCTCCTGTCAAATCCTACAAAGATGGAGCTGCACTGTTATTCCACAAGCCCCGCCCACTAGAATGACGGAGCAGCCTGTCCTCCAATCAGACCCCTTAGCTCAGGAGAGGAGGAGAAAAAGAAGGAGAAGACAAGCTCGTCACGACCATAGACTGAAGCAGTTATTCAAGGATATCAAACTGGCAACACACACATACACACATACACACAACACAAAATAATAATAAGTCATTACAAACTCTTACCTAATGTTGGGATTGTACATCAAACTATTTCATATTATGTAAATTAATTTGTGAAAAAATATTTCATTTTTGTTCTATTGATTTTTAATTGATAAATCACTTGTGAGTCGCTTTGGATAAAAGCATATGCAAAATGTAATTTTTCTTTGTTGACATTTATTCACTTTAGGCATGATACAAATGCCATTATTTTGCATTTACCTTATGTTCTGTCATATTTGCTTTGTCATCTTGAAAAAAAATGGAAATTTATTGCTTAGGCATGAAAATAAAAAATTCTTTAGAGGAAATTGCGTCATTGAAGAACCACCTTCTCCACTGTTGCCGGGCGACAGAGGAAGCTTCGCTATCGTCCCATCTTTGCTACTTGCTAATCCGTTACTATACCTAATTTCTCACCGGCTAAAGAAATGGAGGTGACGATGGACCCCTTGTTTCTGGCATGGAGCTATTTCAGGAGGCGGAAACTCCAACAGTGTTCAGATATTTGTACAAAAATATTACAAGACAACCCATATGACCAGGTACAGTGACACAGTTAGCCGGGCTAGCCTAGCATGCTAGCGATTATCTATTCGGAAAAGCCTTCTAATTTGCTAATACAAGTAACCTGTAGCAACTGGTGCATAATCCCGGAAAAACCTTATAGTTTTTTTTATTATTTTATTTATCTAACGTTGAATTTACTGGTATCTCTTGAAACCGACCCCTGGACATTACATTACATTTCATTTTACCTTTGATTTTTTTTCTGCAACATGTATTATTTTAATTTTCTTCCTTTCTCCGTTTATTCACGTCTGTCCTAAACTTTCCTCTTTTTCTCACTAACTCAATGCATGCTGTCTTAAGGAGTCCTCCTTGTTTATCGCAGAGGTAACCTTCACTACAGACTAATCCTTTTTCGTCATTTTTAAAAAAATCTATTGTCGTGTGACAATGGTCCTGACTGTTTAATGTTCGTGGTTTTAAATTGTGACATCTGATTATCATTAGACGATTAAGCATTGTGCGTGTCTATGTCGTTTCATAGGCTGCATGGAGCTTGAAAACCCGTGCTCTGACAGAGATGGTATACATAGATGAAGTTGAGGTGGACCAGGAGGGGATAGCTGAGATGATGCTGGATGAGAGCTCTATTGCTCAAGTTGCACGTAAGTTCAAACTTTGCTTGAGAAAATTGATGGTTAAATTTGTTAAACTGACAAGACCTGACTTTCTTCAAGGCCCTGGAACATCATTGAGGCTCCCTGGAACAAGTCAGGGTGGAGGGCCCACACCAGCTGTCAGGTACTGTTTGGCAGGCAATGTTTAAAATTAAGTTTGCCTTGGAATTTTACCACTGATGACAATTTGAAGATGCCTAATCTGAGTTCTGAATTTTTTTCTAAATGTAAGGCCTATGACACAATCAGGGCGTCCTATCACAGGATTTGTGAGACCCAGCACACAGTCAGGGCGACCTGGAACAATGGAGCAGGCGATCAAAACTCCCCGCACTGCCAGCACGGCTCGGCCTGTCACTAGTGCCTCTGGTAGATTTATCCGTCTGGGAACTGTGAGTGAACAAGTCAGAAAGTTTGAAGCAACATAAAGGCTGTGGCAAACACTGTTTCACACAAAAAACCCTTTGTTGATAGATTTGTATAGGAGTTTCTCCTATTACTTAATATGTTATTGCCAGATTGATAACATTTGAATTCTATTGCACTTTCCTATAAATAATTCATATTTATTTATTGGATTAGACATTTACTTACTGTGGGGAAAGCCTATATCATTTAAAATTATATGTTGCTTCACTGTTTATCCAGGCTTCAATGCTAACCAATCCGGATGGACCATTTATTAACTTGTCAAGACTAAATCTGGCTAAGTACTCCCAAAAGCCCAATTTATCCAGGGTAAGTCTGAGACTGTGACTCGCAAATTAATTAAATAAATCTAGATCATTGCTTTTTCCTCAAATGTCAAGTTACCATTGTTTTCCTCCTCAGACACTATTTGAGTACATCTTCCATCATGAAAACGATGTGAGAAATGTAAGTAGTGTATAGATTTACTGCATAAAGAGAATTAGTTGACTGTTAGTGATGCAATAAAAATCAAATTTCTTCGCCAGGCTCTAGATTTGGCTGCTCAAGCTACTGAACATGCTCAGTTTAAAGACTGGTGGTGGAAAGTTCAGCTGGGAAAATGTTACTACAGGCAAGTAGACATCCACATCATTAGAGTTCTGTATACTGTATCTGACATTCCAAAAACTGCATTTTGTATAATCTATTTAATGATTGATATTTCTGACCTTTTAAGGCTTGGTTTATATCGAGAAGCAGAAAAACAGTTTCGATCAGCTCTTAATCACCAAGAGGTGGTGGATACATATCTCTACCTGGCTAAGGTTGTGATGAAAACATTGTTGCAATTTGTCACATTACCAACTTTGTTGCACAATAGAAAATACTCTTTCTTGTGTATTTCCTAGCTAATAAATGAAATGAAAAACTTTGTGTGTGTTTTCCCTTAGGTTTACCAGCGACTCGATCAACCAATAACAGCACTAAATCTTTTCAAACAAGGCCTGGACCACTTCCCCAGTGAAGTCACTCTTCTAACAGGAATTGCTCGCATTCACGAGGTACAGTATGTCATCGTGGTATTCACTACAGACTCCCCTTACTCCACTCTGAAGATACAACTGCCAAAAAAAAAGAAAAATCATATTTACCATTTATTTTGTGATATTGTCATAGGAGATGAACAACATTTCATCAGCCACAGAGTACTACAAAGAGGTCCTGAAGCAGGACAACACTCATGTGGAAGCTATAGCCTGTATAGGCAGCAATCACTTCTACACTGATCAGCCAGAGATCGCCCTGAGGTTCTACAGGTCAGGCTAACTTTTATGTATAATTTATGCAATAAATTGTTACACTGTAAGTAATGAGGAGCTATATGCCTTCTATGATTCAATATGCTTGTCCCTGTTAGACGGCTGCTCCAGATGGGGGTGTATAACTGCCAGCTGTACAACAACCTAGGTCTGTGCTGCTTCTATGCCCAGCAGTACGACATGACTCTGTCCTCATTTGAAAGGGCTCTGGCCCTGGTGGACAATGATGAAGAGCAGGCTGATGTCTGGTACAACATAGGACACGTTGCTGTGGTAAGTTGGAAAAATTCCCATTAATACCTCAGAATGTCACATTTTATAAAATCTACCTCTACATATAGTTTACGGTTAAAATAAACCAAATATTAACTGTTCTGTAACAGAGCTCACAATTTTTCAACATTCAAATAGAAGCTGGTACAAAGTGCATCTGTTCTATGTTTGCAGGGCATAGGGGACCTGACGCTGGCCTATCAGTGTTTTAAATTGGCTTTGGCTTTTAATAATGACCATGCTGAAGCCTACAACAACTTGGCTGTGTTGGAGCTGCGCAAAGGTCGTATTG
This sequence comes from Rachycentron canadum, assembly GCA_038496675.1. Taxonomy (NCBI): domain Eukaryota; kingdom Metazoa; phylum Chordata; class Actinopteri; order Carangiformes; family Rachycentridae; genus Rachycentron; species Rachycentron canadum. The sequence continues at coordinate 13,304,899 of CM076661.1, forward strand.
AACAGGTGAAATCATTAATTTTAGTCTGTTATAATATGAGGCATGAGATCATATTGCTTCCCTTTTAGACACTCTAATATGTTACATAGCCCATTATTTGTTGGAGGTGAGCTTTGCAGAGAATAATTGCAGTGAAATATTTAATGTCAGATTTTCACATCCTACAAATAGGATAGGAGTTCTTTCATGTGAATTTTCATTAAATATGCTGCTGTTGACAACACAAATGATTTTCCTATCTTTGATTCAGTCTAAAGCCTTCCTACAGACTGCTGCATCACTGGCCCCTCATATGTATGAGCCACACTTCAATCTTTCCATTCTTTCTGAAAAGGTAATTTTATACTGTTTATTCATTTGAATATCTACACTATGCAGTAATTAAAGAGACAATAAATAATATGTTAAAGTTTGCCAGAGTGATCTTTTCATCTGTGTCTAGATTGGAGACCTTCAGAGCAGCTACACTGCTGCCCAAAAGTCTGAGGATGCCTTTCCTGAGCACGTCGACACTCAGCAGCTTCTCAAACAACTTCGACAGCACTTTGCAGTGCTGTGAGTGTCCGTCCAGCATGCTTCGGAAGAAGGTGTGATTTGAATGATTCTGCTGTGAGACTGCAGGGGTAGCCATTCCACAAAGTTATTACACTGCTAAAAGACGGGCAGGTTAGTCAAACATGGGAATCAAAAAATGTGCATTAGTTTTGGTTTGTGTTTACTTATTAAATATACTGTAATTTACCAGTTATTAGGAATGCCTTATATAACAGGTAAAGTTTCACAGAGTGGGTTTCCCATTGGAGAAAGTGGTGCATATGTTGTGTATTTCCAGATTTGAATTTTGACGTGACAGACCTTGTTAGCTTGTCTGTAAATTTGATCCACAAATTGTTTCTACCTACACAATCCCTAGTCACTAGTAGTTCTCTGCTTTTTGTATAATTCTTTAAAAATTCTAGCGACAGCAGATTGTGAAAAGGCTCCAGTGATTAAGATAATAAACTTGATGACTCACTGCTAAATGACACTCCAGCCACTGCTTTGATTGATTGATTGATTGATTGATTGATTGTGATTTATCATTGCTGGAATGTACAATTTATCTGAAGGTGGGTATTTTTCTGTTAAATTGGAAAATTAGTACATAGATCTGTATAGTAGTAAATATATGTGTACATAGTTATGGTAAATATTTAATTTATTACAGTAAAAATGGAACCTACATTTTATAGTTCATTTCCTAAATCATGTATCTTTTGATATTTTAACCTTTCTTGCCATTTTGAAGTTTTGTAGTTTGTAGTCAACAAATTGACAAGACAATAAAAAGGACAGTTTAGAAGATGTATAATAGTCTCTTTGGTGCAGTCAACTCTTCATTTGAACAATTATTATTATTATTATATTATTAGTTATTTAAAAGAAACCCCCAGACATTGGTGCCATTTCACAAATCCATTTCAGATTATGAGTGCATGGAGCATCATTCCAGGCTTTAAAAGGATTGTTTCTGGGATATGTAGCTGCACAGTCCTCATTATCATTGTTGTTGGGTTCACCGTCATTCCAGTACCTGAAACAAATGATAGATTACTTTTGTTGAACCATATCTCCTATTTGGAACATTTACAATTCCTATGATGAGAAAATATAACTTTTTGTATGGCCAGGTGTGTAACTCTTACCCCTCAGACAGTCTTCTTCCATTCAGCCATTTCCAAGTCCCTTCCTCCTCTATATCTCTTAGTCCAAACCAGAAGCCACTCTGGTAAATGGATCTTGAGGTGTCATGATAACTGTTTATCAAGTTAGTTATCGCCACCTGACAACACCAGAAATACACATACAAATATATACATTTATTTTGTTGCATCACCATGTAGTCCATGCAGTAAAACAGGTCTGTGTTAGTTCTCAACTATAAAATATAAAGTGTTTTAAAAGAGAAGTACAAGCATGGGAATGCAGTTCAGAAATATCAATGCACTGCCGAATGATGTTCTTACATTTTTCTGCACACTGTCAATCACAGCCAAGTCTCCTCCTTGATTCGTGCAGAACTGTCTTGCTTGATTCCATGATCTGCGCAAAGCAGTATCAGAGAAAGAAAAGTAGTAACAAACTGAGTTCATGAAAGTCCACCCTGGGAGACAGTGTCTGCATCCCTCCACTGAAAATGCAAACATGTGTTATTTGGATTACAATAACTATGCACTTAATACTTTGATGATACAAAGAAGTAAAAAAGGCTCTTACTAATCATTGGTATGTGCGATTTCAGTGCTGAAATTTCCACTTTAATTACATCAATCTGCTTCTCATAGTCTTTGTTCCTTTTTTCCTGATGTTCTATCTCCCATATAGTTTGTTGATGTACATTCTTTTCCATTGCCAGCTCCATCTGGGCATGGTCCCTGCCTTGGATTGCAGCGTTGTAAATAGTCTGCAGTCTGGCAATCTCTTCGTTGATGTTTGTTATTGAATTGTACCCAGTAGTAAGTTTGGAATCTGTAAATTGTGAAGACATAGTGTTACTGTAGAGGAGCAGTCAATCAGTAAGTTTTCTAAACACAGGCTTAGGCAACTGTTTCGTAAATAGATCATCAGATTTTTTTCTTAACTTTTCATTGTTGATATGGGTCAAGGATTTACTTTTTTTTTCAGCTCCAGGAAGTTTTGTTTGTCGTATTTTTATTTATGTATAATCTCTGCAAGGTATCGTTCAGCATTAGTCCACAGCAGGGCACTGTGGAGCTGTAATGTTGCACAGTACTGACAACAAGCTACAGACTGTGCTCCCACCAACATATATAATGTAAAATTTTCACTTTTTTTTTTTTAAATTGAACTTTTTTTAACTTCTGCATCATACAAGCTGTAAGTACCTAGAATATAGCCAGCAGTTATCATTATGAATTCATTTTTCTCTTGGCTCTGCTTTGGTCTCTATCAACTTCTGAGGGAAATATCTGGCTCTATAGCTGCTAAACGTGCCACCATGTTCACCAACTAGTTGCTAACTGTGTTTTCTGTTGTTTATTTCTGGGCAGGTGGTGAAAAGCCAATGACAGAGCTGACAGTGAACATTCAACATGTCATTGTTAAAAATATTAAGTATAGCATCAGAAAATCATGTTCAATGGCTGCTTTTGTTACTTCAATGACAAACCTTTAACCTCTCATGTTGTGATTGCCACCTCATAATTAGTTAACACCACAATATTCCTGCAAAATTTAAAATGTAAAAGTTCTTTATGGGTAAAGGGTGACTTACAATAGACTCCCAGGCCAATATTAATGGCTAGAAGAATGACAGCGAGCGCTGCCAGGCCCACCGTAAGCAGTTTATAATGATTCATACTGGATTCAGGTCTCACTACGGACATGGACAGCAAACAGTGGTTGATCAGTGTCAGAATCATATACAAACAAGTGATAAAGTTAAAGGAATAACCAGAATAAATGAGCAGGAATGTTTATAACCCCTTATTAGGATGTAAGATTTTGGTTGATCATGTAATTAATGAATATACAGAAATATAAAAAACCCATTCAAAACATGCACCTAATAACAGGAAAACAGGGACACATAGAGAGAATGACAGAAATAAACACAGTAACGTGTTTCCAGCACTATTTTAGACTCTGGCACTAATATCAAAGAACATGTCATACGTAAACAGATTGTTACGTATGAATGTACCCGGTCATTAATTTACTTCTCGTTCCTTGAAAGTCAATTTGTATATTGGCCAAATGGGTAAATGTAAATGTATACCTTGTTGCTTCTTTTGGTTTTGGTAGAGAGCCTGATCATCCGCGCTGAAGTCCTCCTGACAAATCAGTTTGTTATATAAGTCATGAAAAGCACCACAGTTTTCTTTGTCTTCCTGTTGAGATGAGAGCAGCTTGAGGTGATTGTCCCTGAGAGTCAGGACATTGACCCATGTGTAGGTGAGTGTGCAACATAACAAACAGAAACTCAAGTTCATTTGTTAAATATTTACAGGGAGAGCCAGTAATTTGAAAAATAGTATGTAGTAGTATGTTTTATTTCATTTACAACATGTAAATCAGCAGGATCAGCTCGTCTGTCAGCTTTTGTATTCTTTTAGTTTTATCTGTTTTCTCAGTTATGGACATGGAATCAACAAGTTAAGGAAATTATATCATAAGCAATTGTGTGTGTAGTCTCTCATATTTCTTTTGGTAGTTTTTGGCTTTTTTTTTAACCTCAAATATCTGTTTTCTTCTAAAACGTAACTAAAATACAATTAAATTAAAATTGTATACTGCAGTTACTATACTGTATATTAACATTTTTAGTGTGTATACTTTAAAAATGATCACATACAACATGGAAGCTAATGTATTAAGAAGCATTGCGTTTATTTTAACAATTTTTCAAAGACAAATTAATGGTCCTGCTATTGTGATTTTCACTTGAGAGACTTGGTGTCTAGTTTTGCTCCTTTTCACATATCCAGTTCAACTCCTGGTCACTGCAGTTTGTGTTATACCATGTCTTCCTATTATCAGAATGGTAAATAAAAGCAACACAGTTCCCACTCTGAAGTCCATTAGTGTTTGGCTGTCCAGCTCTCCAGTACCTTGAATAAATCAGTAGAAGAAGAATAATTTAGTTCCATTTTATTTGTCAGTGATGTTTATTAAAATTCAAATAATAGTTATCAATAGTAAGTGTTGGCAGTCTGTGACATACTTACATTGTTTCCGCCCCATTTCCATTAACCCAGATCCATTTTCCTTGTTCCACATCTCGAGAAAGGCCAATCCAGAAGCCGTTGTTCCCCCATGAGGTAACAGTGCTCAGCTTTGGAAAGTTGTCACTCATCATTTGCTTTAAGAATACATACACTGGAATTAAAACCTTAACTAACTAACTAAAACATTTTTTTCATTCAGCTTCTTGCTCTGAGCAAAGGGGGCAGAGTCCAAGAGTTTTGGGCGCTCAGAGGAAATTATCCATGTGTGGAGAAAATTACCCAATTAGAGTGGTGAGAGCAAACCAAAGCAGACCCAACAGAGAAACAATGAGTCTCACTATACGGAGGGAGGTGTAGACTTGGTTGATAACTCAGGTTCATCACTACACATTGTCATCAAGTTACAATGTTATTATAAAAACAGCATTATAGTAGAGAAACACTTTTTTCAGCAGCTTTAAAGGAATATAGAAAAATAATTCATGTAGTCCAAAATTAGTTAAATGTTATTTGACACATATTAATCTAATACATTCATTTTTGAATTGGACCATGGAAAGTGGACTTGGGATTTTAAAATCAGGTGTAGAGACATCCAAAGAAATGAAAGGTATTATTTTTTCTGACACTGAAACCCTTTTCTTCATTTATTTTTTGACCCACCTGCTCCTTCAAGTCAGTGATCACAAGCAGGTTGCCCCCCCGACTAATACAGTCTGCTCTGCTGTCAAACCAGTTCTTCTTGGGTTGGAACGAACGATGAGAATAATAATAGCAGGTTGAGTTAAGAAAAATCCATCCTGATGGGCATCTGCCGCAGCTTTCCTCTGTAGCAACAATAGATTGGAAAAAGTGAAAATGTCCAGTCTTCTCTAAAAATCCTTACACACATAAATACATATGACATGTGTTTCACAATCTCAACCATAACCATTTTTTGTTCTATCAAAGGCTGGTTGGAAGCCTGCCTTACCTATATCAGTTTTATTATGCTTTAGAGCTGTCCTCTCTGTGACTAGGATCTCAAACTGTTCCTGAAGACCATCACTGACCATCTTCTTCTGCTTTACTTGCAGCTTTAGTTTCATGTGGCTGCCGCGCTCTCTCAGTAATGCTGCCTGGACCTCCACTTTAGTTCTGATGATTTCACTATGGTTGCGGAGGTAGTTCAGCTCAGTGATGAGGGGTGCAGCAGCTGAATAAGGAACCTGAAGGTCTTTGGCTGTGGCACCTGGGGCATAAAAACTTACCATAACAAACAGAAAGAGCAACCATGGCAATACTGACAGACTAACATATCTCCAAAACTGCTGAATTAAAGGTCCTCTGTGGATAAATCCTACTGACTTTGGTGACCCCTTCCCTTTTCCTCTAGCACCACTGTTTCACTTACCTAATAAAATAGGTGATCTCAACATCAACAAAATGAATTGCCACAAAATTTTGTACATTTGTAATTCCTTGAAGTTGTTTTAATTTGTGAAAATACTTTGGTTTATGACCAGACACCTAGTAAAAAGTAATGACATCAGCCTTAGCTGCATTTCAATGCTAAATAGCATATCTTAGCATGCTAACACATTGGTGGGGAGCAATTATACCTGCTACACACTAGCATGTTGTCATTGTGAGGATGGGAGTAAACAAGTATTAGCATTTTGCTCAAAGCACAGAAGTGCCTGAGTACAGTGTCATAGAGCTGCTAGTGTGGCTCTTGTTGTTAAGAAAAAAATGTCTGTCTGTATATCACAACGTCTGAGAGCTACAGTAAGGGTTCACTACCTTCATGCTCCTTGGGAGTGCAGTCTTATCAGCACTTTGGACCATTATACCTACATTATTTTAAATGACATTTTATCATTTAGAGCTGAAGCAGTTAATAATTTAATCACCAGCAAACAAATCAGCCACGAATCTGACAATGAATTCAATTTGTTACCTCCAGGCTCTGAAATTTGAGCTTTTCTAATTTCTTTCTGATATGATTGTAAACTGAATACCTTTGGCTTAAGAACTGGTGCAAAGACAAAACAAACGACAAACAATCTATTTGATGATATTTTACAGACCAAAATACCAGTCCATTAATGAACAAAATATTAGTTACAGCCTCATAGTTTCAAACCACATCAAATTGCATTGCAACAGAGCTGAATTAATTCTTATTTATTAATCTTCGCTTGCTGCTTAAAAGTCTTGCTATGTGTCACATCATTAGTTGTATATTATTACATACAACAAATCTGTTTAAGGCTGAGATGTACACCTGTACCTGTAACATGGCCACTGGATGCAGTACACACTTGTGCAGTACATTAACCAAGAGGTATACACTTGAGAAAAGAAATTCAGAATAGAATATAATAGCAACTGCACATTAGATAAAAGCAATCGGCAATTTCCTGTGAACTCATACTTACAATAAATCCCAGTGACAGCAGCAGCTATCAGCAGAATAACATTCAGTAGACCAAGACTCAGTAAAACCAGTCGGTGGTTTGGAAACGCACATCCACACCCCTTTGTAAACAGACCTTGAAAATGTTGTTCAGATTTAAAATCTTCATAATGTATATCATCATTATTAATTAATTAGTAAATAATTATCATGACTTTTTACTTTCTGATAGGTTGCATGGGAATGCATTAATATCATTAAATCATTACCTTTTTTAGATTTTATTTTTATGTTTTTACATTTTCCACATACATTTGAAATCTACTTAGCATAGCTCATTTATTGAATTAACTAAAAGTTACACAGTCAATTCCAAAGAGTAAACAGAGAAAAGAGTGAAATGATGGTGTGAAAGAAGTTGCACATAGTCAGAAGAGTTTTTAAAGTGATTTGTACCTTGTCCAAATGCTTGATGTTGATAGTTCAGCTGCCCATCTGTGCTGAAACGTTTGGAAATCTTTTGTTCAAATGACATTTCCTCTTCGTGTTCTGAGTGAGACTGCAAACTCTCCATTTTACTTGCTAAAGTCGAGCTTATTGATCTGTTTGTCTCTTGCTTATGCCAGTGATAAGGCAGGTATGACTGTCTGAACCCTGGTCTGGATGCCTTTGTGTGTCTGGTTTATAGTTGATAAGACATCAGTCACACAGATGCATGTGTAATTTGAGCTTCGATTTAAAATGTTTGCATTGTGATACAGTTTATACCTAAAAGTAAAATATTATTACACCCTTGACTCTGTGCTTGTAAGCATGTTTATAGGCTATAGCCTTGTGCTGACTAATAATTATGAGATTCATAACAGAGGAAACAAAACAGGAGTCCCTCTTCTGTGACTACAGTTTATTTACCTTTTGTCAGGATTGTGTAGCTGACTTTTTACAGCTAGCTATTTCAGGAGCAATCTCTTTTAAAAGAGTTGTTTGGCATTGTCAAGCTTATTTGCATTTGATGAGAAGATTGATGTTACAGCCAGCAACTAGTTAGCTTAGTTTAGCATAAAGACTGGAAGCAGGGAAACATTTAACTTGGCAGAACATAATATACAACACACTGAGCGACCAATACGTTTTAGAGGTGCTGACTGGTGGATTTCGTTTTGGTAAAATGCAGCCTGGCTAGATTCCCTGTTTTCAGTCTTTATGCTATGATAAACTAACTGGCTAGCAACGGTAGCATCAAATATAGTTAAAATGGGAAATAATATTTACAAGATGCTGTCTAGAGCTAAAAATACTAATTGAAAAATCTCCATTGTAAATCAATGCCACTTTCTAATCTAATAGTTCATACTTGAACACAAGTTTTAATTGCCATAATTTTTTAACAGCTCAACAGCAAGTCATTTGTATTCTTAAAAGTAATTTGCTTGGTCTTCACTACTCTGTAAATATTAACTCACAACACAATTGCGAATTGCCACAATTTAACAGTAGACTTGTAGACCAATAAGACTTGATGAGGCAATGAATATTTTTTAATTCATACTAACACTAGCTCTCAGCCAACAATTTTCAGTTCTGGGATGGCTCACTGAAAGTCTTTGCAAATCTATAAAGAATATGAATTCTTTATAGATGATTTAGTATCACACTACAGTGTTAGCTAGCAGAAATCAAGGCATGCAGCATTTCTCAAAAACACTGGAAGTTTGTTTCCGCTATTAGTTTATTTGACTTAGTTGGGAGTTTGCAAGCAAATGCAGGAAACATACATTTCTGATTTATAAAGTTGGTGATTTTTCACAAATCCATTTCAGTGAGGCACTACATCTAACATCATTCCAAGCCTTGAAGAGGTTTTCTGTGCCATACACCGCTGCACAGTCTTCATTGTTGAGATCATTTGGTTCATCATCATTCCAGTACCTGGAGCAAACCATAGGTAAAGACACAGTATTTATTTTCTCCAATTTTTAATTTTTTTCCCCAGTGAAAGCATTCATTACAGTGGATGGGGGACTGCTGTCAAAAATGAGTAAAAAAGAACAGAACTGTAAATCAGTAAATATTATCATCAGTTACCCCTGGTTGACTTCTAGGTACCTTATATGAATTTGCAATTGAATATTGTTATTACATGTTTTATATAGTTTCCCATTCCTTTATAAAAGCTTCAGCCCAAATTAATTTTCCAAAATGTCCAGGGAGGCAATCACGTCTGTTCATGTCACATTTCTCTGAAAAACAACTTGACAACTACATACCACATACCTATGTGAGAAGATTCTACAAAAATTTTTTACTTTAAAACATAAAAAACTTTTACCCTTCAACCAATACTGTTCCATCCAACCATTTCCAAGTCCCTTCATCATCCAAATCTCTGAGTCCAATCCAGAAGCCATTGAGGGGTTTTGAGGGGTCATTGTTATTTCTCAAGTAAGTAACAGTTGAGTTCTACCAAATAAAAATATAAACATAGTTAACATTAACATTTCAAACATTAACATTTCAAATTTTACATAAACAGAGTCACAAAGACATATGAACCAACCTCTTTGTCTTTGCTGTCTATGACCAAAAGATCACCACCATACAGCTTGCAGTAGTCTCTGGCTTTTTGCCAGGTTTTGAGTCCGGTAATATCCGACAAAGAGAAATAATAGCACACCATATTTATCAGCACCCATCCTGGTGGACAGTGTCTGCAGCCATCACCTGTTGCCAAAGAAAATACTGGGGAATAACACAAATGATAGGAAAAAAAAAAACATATACGTGTGCTTTCAAAACACGAGATATACAATAATAGTAACACAGGTCCTACCAATCATTGGTAAGTGGGATTTCATTGATGCAATGTCCTTTGTAATTTTAGCAATCTGCTCTTCATAGTTATTCTTTCTTCTTGTCTGGTGTTCAAACTCCCAGTTGGTTTCTGTCTGTTGACCCTTCTCACTGTCCACCTTTTTATTGGCACTGTTCATGCTTTCAATGGCAGTCTTGTAAGTGTCCTGGAGTTTTTTCAGCTCATTTTCAATATGTTTTGTATCATCAATTGTGAGGTGGGCATCTGTGAGTTTGTTGTCTGTAAATGTTGAAGAAAAACAGTGTTAATCCTGGTTCCTGCAACTCAAATGTAAGAATTTGCTTCTTATGTCACAGAAATTGTAGTGGACATTTCCACTATTTCCTGATATAAAATACGAGCAATTAATTGATAAATCAAGAAAACATTCACAAATATTGACTTACAGTGGACCCCAAGGGCGATATCAACTATCAGTAGCACAGCAGCGAGCAGCAACAGGATCCCTACAGCCTGTCTGCCATTTCTTCCAGATGCCACACTGGACATGGACACTAGACAGAGATAATGGCTTAATATTATGAATCAAAAAACTATATCAAACACTACACTATTATCTTAACATTTATGATATGATCACCAGACATTGAGTTTAGATATGCATGATTATATATGCTTTGTTTTTGATGAGAAAACTCTTAGAGGCATGCAAACCATTCACTAGAGGGACAAGCAGCTTACAATACCTTGTTGTCTGTATTTGTTGGAAGAGCAGGAATGGGGATGCTCCTCATCATACAAGTCCTCTTGACAAATCAGTGTATTTAATCCACCATCAAAGTTTTGATTTGAGACTTCTGTCCTCTCCATACTGACTGTCTAGTTGAGCTCAGTCATATGAGAGCAAATGCAGATGTTTTTTCAGTGCATTGTCTTGTATTAAAACTTGATACTGCCCACGCTCAAGTTGAACAATAGATTTCTTCCAATTGGCATTACTGCTTTCATGAGGAAAGAGAAGTGAAATTATTAAAAATTTCACAACTAGATCCTATGATACTGCTTCCTGTTGTGAAATAATTCAAGCACCCAAAAAGAAGCATTGTATATTTATATTGAAAGAATAGGTGACAAATCTCTCTTTAAGACCTTTATTATTTCAGGTGAAATCTTGCTGACTTGATGCATATACCTAAATTAATTTCTGTTTAACCAAATTACTATGTAGCACACCAGTAGCTGCAGAATCACATCGTCTCACCGTTTAATATGGTTTTTACATACAGCTTTGCTATTTGAGTTTCTAAGTGTACATATCACATTAAAGGCCATAGAACTCTTAACTCATAAATCATATTCAAACACATGCACGAATAAAACAGCCCCAATTATGTTTTGTGTGTCTGTCTGTCTGTGTCTGTGTGTGTGTCATATCCAGTACCTGAGACAAATCATTTAAAAAATAGTTATTCAAATTTATTTAATCATTCATATTTCAAAATTCATATAATATTAACAGTCAAATTATTGGACTCACCTTTGCTCCACCTCAGTGACATTATTAATCCAGACCCATGTCCCCTCTTTCTCTGTATCACTGAGCCCGATCCAGAATCCACTCTCCCAAATGCTAAGGCTACTTTTTAAAATTTGGATCTTGTAACTCATAAATTCCTTTGCAGGTAAACAGAGGAGTTGACAGTTTTAAAGTGCAATTGTAAAAACAAAAACATATTTATTTTAACATTGTTTTTGAGACATTGTATTCTCAACAGTATGTTTACAGCCCACCTGCTCCTTTGGGTTATCAATCACAACCAGGTCAGCTTACCTATATATGCCTTACTTATATAAAACAACAAAGCAAATATCATCTATTGTAAAGTAGCTGCTAGAACTACATGCAGATGTTTGTAAGTATACCATATATCACATAATGACATCTGAAATAGAGTTATAATATTTGTTTATTTGTAGTGAGTACTCAGAAACAGTACACATTTTAAAGGTATTTTATTCAAGACAGGTACAAACATATCTTCAGGTTTTATGCTTGAGCAGAACTTCAGCAGTGTATACAGTTTATCTTGAAGGCATTTCACATATCCAGGGAAACCTAAACTCGTTGCACTTTCCATCAAACCGGGTCTTCCAGGGATTAGTGGATCTATACACTGTGATGCCACAGTCCTCTCCCTGTTGTCCATGGTTGTTTGGTTCTCCATCCACCCAGTACCTTGGAAAAAATATTCAAAAGACACTTTGTTTAGTCATAGTGACAGGGCAGCACTTATTGTGATCAAATTAATGTGGGGAAAGTGAAAATAATCCTAAATAATCCATCACCTTTGCTCCACCTCAGTTACATTGTTAATCCAGACCCATGTCCCCTCTGTCTCTATGTCAGTGAGACCGATCCAGAAACCGCTCTCCCAGTTGCCTCGGCTGCCCTTCATAATTTGGATCTTGTTACTCACAAATTCCTGTGTAAGCAAACAGCTGAGTTGATATTTTCAAAGGCCCCTATTGTAAGAACAAAAAAATATTTATTTCAACATTGTTATTGAGACAGTGTATTCTCAACAGTATGTTTACAGCCCACCTGCTCCTCTGGGTTATCAATCACAACCAGGTCAGCTCCACGGCGCTGACAGTCTGCTCTGCTATCTGCCCAGTTCTTCTTGACAGTGGAGGATTCAACGTGAGAAAAGAAATAGCAGGTTGAGTTGAGCAACATCCATCCAGAGAGACATCTGCCACAGGTTCCCCCTGGGTGAAACAAAAGATTCCTGTTCACTTTGAGTGTTTTTCAGTTTTCCAACTTCACAGATGAAATAAGTTTTATAAACTAAAATCCAACTCCGTCTCACCCAGCTCTGATATATTGGACTTCAGAGCTGTCTTCTCTGCTCGCAGGGCCTCCATCTGTCTCTGATAACCATCATTGATGGTCATCAGTTGCTGAATTTGCACCTTTAGCTTTGCATGGTTTTCCAACGCCCTCTCTAACGCCCTCTTGGCCTCCTCTTCAGCTTCGATCATGTCGCTGTGGTTGCTACGGAGATCGTTCATATTATTGATGAGCTGTGTTGCAGCTGAGTGGGAAACCTGGAGGGAGCCCTCTTTGACTTTGGCACCTGGAGAGAGAGAAACACAATGTCTCAAAGACAACTGTCTTAAAACTTAAAATAGTTCTCCATGATTATGAAAGTTTGGGTTTTGTCATGTTTTTTATTGTGTGCTTATAATTTTCACTTTCACTTCCCCTTGGCCCGAAAACAGAAGGATTAAGAAAGGTTCCAGCATTTCCCCATTTTTATGTTTTGTCAGTAGAAAAAAAATCAGATACTGTTAAACTGAATTATGAAATTAACTGATAACATTCCCATCTTAAGCAATTTCTTTGAGTTAATGGATGTATGTCCATACATGACTACAACCTTATACAGACATGTAATATTCCTGTTAAATCTAAAGTGAATCTTTGAATCTTTGTGAGGAAAGATATCAAAACGAGTGAGACCTTAAGTATAGATTAAGAGCAAATCAAATTCATGAATTTAAAATTAGACTGGATGCTTGGTTACAAACAGACTACTGACTACCATCTTTGGAAGGATACATCCACCTACAATGAAATCCTTAGCAAGGTGCATTTCTCCTGCACACTCAATGGTCATATCCAGTAAATTCATTAAAACCATTAGCCAGTCAACATTACATTTCATTTGAGGAAATTAGGCTCATTACATTAAAAACTATCAGAAAATCATAGGGAATGACAGGTTGATGACTTGCAAGCTATTGATTTTAAATGCTCTAATGCTATGTTGAAAAGAAACTGTAATGGAATAATTTCTGCTGAACAGAAAGAAACAGTATTTGGTACAATCTTCCAAACATCCAACAATAAGAAGTATTGACACAACTAAAATTGCTAAATGTTTTCATTTTTGCATTTGTATTATGATCGTAGCAGAATGACATTAAGCATTACTGTGCTTCATAAATCTGCTGACGTTGCTGCAGAGCCAGTCTTGTTTGTGCAGATAGGCTCAATTAGGTTTTGTCAGAGAAATTCCACGGATGAGGTAAAAGGAAATAACCATCATACTCACAGTTTGTCCCAAGAACAACGGCAACTATCAGCAGAAAAATGTTCAGCAGTCCCAGACACAGTATAACCCATTTGTTGGATCCATTCCCACCTGTAATATTATAATTCATGAGGATTTACAGGATAAGTTAACTGAAACAAAAAAAAAAACAAAAACATGTTTTCCTTCAGACTTTCTAGCTCAAGTGACGTAGATAGCTTTGCTTTTGAGTGAGTTTCTTAAAAGTGTTTACTCACTACCTTGACCACAATATACAGCATCTGTTCATTTCCGTTTTCTTGAGGTGGTGGAAGACAGCTCAGCAAATAATTGAAATAAAACCAAAAATATCAGTTTACGTGAAGCGACCCTTTAAAATATTTAATCTCACTTTAAAAGATACTGGTGAAAGTAAAGTAAAAGAGCATGAAATGTGATGATTGTTAAGAGGTCTTGAATATGACCAATGCTCTTCATTCAATTACATTCAAATAACTCCATACAATTAAAATCATAATGTAATTTGCAGAGAGAAAGATAAACGAAACAAAGCAGTGACAGAGGAGTGGAAAACAATGTAAGAAATTTGTTAGACGCTGCAGAATATTTTAAAGTCATACTTTGTCCACACATTCCATAGGAGGAGTGAAAATATCCGTTCCTGTTGAAGGCAACTTGAGAAGCTTTTCTTATAAATGATACTTTAGGCACATCATTTGTTTTTCTCTGTGTTTTCTCCATTTCCTCCAAACTGTAACTTCCCACTGATCTGTTCTTCCTCTCTGACACTGACTGACATTGACTGACTGATTGTCATCAGTTTGTGGTCTCGCCTGATGTTAGCGCTGTCCTCTTCACAGCAACAAGGTTGTGGGATCGCTTCCCGGTTTGTGTTTGTGCATCCTCTGAAACTTCTGCAGTCAGTATAGGTTTTCCTGCTTTAATCTTTTAGTAGGCCAGTATTTTTCCTCTTGTAACATCGTTTTTTCCGGGTTATAAAGTAAATGAACAAGAAAGCATCATCTGCTGTAGAACATAATACAGGGGAGAAAAATGCCCAGAGACTTAACACACATTTAAGGTATTTTATTAAAACACTTCTTGGGTTCATGAGCAGTATCACAGTCAGGACTGCATCACAGTTTATGTTGATTCTATTTCACATATCCAGTGTAGCTGCTTCCTTTGGCAGTTTCCATCAAACCGGGTCTTCCAGGGATTAGAAGAGCTGTAAACTGCAACCCCACAGTCCTCTCCGTGATGTCCCACATCATTTGGTTCTCCATCCATCCAGTACCTGAGACAAATCATTTAAAAAATAGTTTATTTAAATGTATTTAATCATTCATATTTCAAAATTCATATAATATTAACAGACAAATTATTGGACTCACCTTTGCTCCACCTCAGTGACATTATTAATCCAGACCCATGTCCCCTCTTTCTCTGTATCACTGAGCCCGATCCAGAATCCACTCTCCCAAATGCTAAGGCTACTTTTTAAAGTTTGGATCGTGTCACTCACAAATTCCTTTGTAGGTAAACAGAGGAGTTGACAGTTTTAAAGTGCTCAATTGTAAAAACAAAAAAATATTTATTTCAACATTGTTATTGAGACAGTGTATTCTCAACAGTATGTTTACAGCCCACCTGCTCCTTTGGGTTATCAATCACAACCAGGTCAGCTCCACGGCGCTGACAGTCTGCTCTGCTATCTGCCCAGTTCTTCTTGACAGTGGAGGATTCAACGTGAGAAAAGAAATAGCAGGTTGAGTTGAGCAACATCCATCCAGAGAGACATCTGCCACAGGTTCCCCCTGGGTGAAACAAAAGATTCCTGTTCACTTTGAGTGTTTTTCAGTTTTCCAACTTCACAGATGAAATAAGTTTTATAAACTAAAATCCAACTCCGTCTCACCCAGCTCTGATATATTGGACTTCAGAGCTGTCTTCTCTGCTCGCAGGGCCTCCATCTGTCTCTGATAACCATCATTGATGGTCATCAGTTGCTGAATTTGCACCTTTAGCTTTGCATGGTTTTCCAACGCCCTCTCTAACGCCCTCTTGGCCTCCTCTTCAGCTTCGATCATGTCGCTGTGGTTGCTACGGAGATCGTTCATATCATTGATGAGCTGTGTTGCAGCTGAGTGGGAAACCTGGAGGGAGCCCTCTTTGACTTTGGCACCTGGAGAGAGAGAAACACAATGTCTCAAAGAGTCTTAAACTGTGTGTAATAATGTAGTCAAAACCTGTTGTATTTCAATGTACAGTAAAGATAGATATTGTAACTTCTTTTGCTCTGTTTTTTTAAGAAATATCACCATTAGTCAAAATGTCTTTCAAATGTGGGACTTCTCCATTTGTTTGACTAGAATTTCTAAACTTAATGTTGTAATGATGTGACAGAATATGAAAAGAATTTGAACAAACTTTTCTATATAGTTATCTTTTCGAACATTAAATACAGCTTTTTTTTTTTGAGTGAAATTGTGTCTATTCAGCAATCTTATGTGAGTGAAAATTCTCAGAAGAGGGAATTGAAAGTTTCCCTCTTTGTCATACTCACAATTAACCCCAAGGACAACAGCAGCTATCAGCAAAACAGCATTCAACAGTGCCAGACACAGTATAATCAGTCTGCCATTTGGAAAAGTGGATCTACCTGTGATTACAGTCCATGAAAAATGTTGTTATTCATTCATCTTAAAGCTTCAAATGAATCAAGGAAAATATTTCACAGCATATTCTCCCAATTTACTTTCTGGTGTTATCTAGACATGTGATATGATTAAAATGAAATGGATATTAGTTGAATTTGTTCGTATGTATAAAAAGCAAAAGTGCATATGAAAAACAGACAGCAAGATACCTTTCCATAAACAATTTCAGAGGATTGTGGCTAATTTTTACAATGTAACAAACTACTAGAAATATGACTTTGAAGCTACAATTATTGAGGACTGATTGTACATTTTCTAGATTTAAACTGTATCTTCAGTAACATTTTAGTAATACGAACAAAACAATCAATTAATTCAAGTCACACAAGCAGAAGAAGCAGTAAAAACTCCATTTAAAACTAAATTAGACTAATAATGTTTTAGGCAACAAATGTGTCAAGAAATTTCAGTCATACCTTCAGGTTTTCCATGGAAATGTTTGTCTTCCCAGTTGTTTGCCCCTCTGTGTAGCTTCTCCATGGCTGCACTGTTGCATGTGCCTCCCATCTATCTATCTGCTATGTCTTTTATACCCATAGGAGGCAGACTGAGTTTGAACTTAAGTGCTTGAGAAGCCTTAAAACGGGAAGTCAGTTATGTAGCCAGTGTTAACATCTGTTTACATGCCAGTCTTACTAAGAGTTCAAGCCATTATTATGTTTACAAGACAAGATGATAGAATATGTAGAATATGTCTAAGCACGCTATTTCTTCAGGGCAGACTGGACACCACAGTGACGTGATATCAGATCAGTGTGGAGCTAGCTAGTTAGCATGCTAACTTAAAGAAAGAGAGGCAAAACAACAGGGTTGCTTTTCACAGCTGATGACAACTCTTGGTGAGTCAAGGGATTTAGTTTACTCAATATTTCTTCCTGACTGGTAAATATTGGTTATCTAACAATCACAATACTTACACATATCTCCTTCAAGTGCTGACTGGTACAATTAAACAAAACCAGAAACCTACATATGTTAACCTAAAAATCACTCATGTCTTACATTATCTCCAATAAGAAATAAAATCAGTGATGATGTTAGCTAAATGGTGACTATTTCTGAATACAAAAGGCTGGTTACTAAATGACTGAATGAGACTATAGGCTTGTCATAGACATTATACAACATCATGCTGAACACGAACTAAGAAATTTAAAATTTTTTGTTGAGCTTACCAGGGTGATGCTAACTTTCGGGTTGGCCTACAAAAATACCTTATACCTGTAGCACTCTATTGTGATTCAACATTACAAAATCCAAGTAGGAGTGAATTGTTATTGAAGTTACTGTATCACATTTAGTAACAATTAAGTAAATTATGAAACCATTCCTTGGTTCAATCCTGTTTTCTATTAAAGCACACCTGCGGCAAAGAGAAAGTTTTATTTACATTGTATGTAATGAAAACATTTATCCTTGAGCAAACAAACCGATGAAGAATAACTTTTCTCTGAAAGAGAACTGGGTGTTTGTCCTTTCTCTTGATATGCTTGTTTAACACTCAAAATCGGCCTGAAGAGATGGGTCCCATTTCGCATAACCATTCCTTGTTGAGGTTGCAATTTCCATCAAACCACGATGCCCTAGGGTTGTCCTTGTTCACAAGTCCAACACAGTCCTCATCCTCTATGCCCTGGTTGTTGGGCTCACCTTGTATCCAGTACCTGATGCAAAAGTCAAGTTATACTTTTACCATAAATATTATTTTGTTGCTGATGTTGGTAATATCTCATAGGATAATTTAAATTTAAACAGTTGCAAGTAATGGCCATTACCAGGCAACTAATGAAAATATTAAAGTTGATGTAATCAGCATATACATAATCATATATTTGATGTGTTTCGTTCTTTTCTACTTAGTTAAAGTACAGGAAGCTTCAACTTGCTGGAAATTCTGTGAATTTCCAACAATTATTCACGTTTATGGTCATTCTTAGTTATGACACATCTATTGATCTGAAACTCACACATCAAACTATATAGTAAGTGTAAATGCTCTTACCCACCACCCTGCAGAGTCACATTATTGATCCACACCCAAGTACCCTCTGTTTCAATATCAGTAAGGCCAATCCAAATTCCCACAGATCTTTTCCACCATGGTTGACTGCCTGGCCCAAGTTTTGGAAGGTGCTCAAAAAGCTGTCTCTAGGTAAACAGAGGTGAGGGATGAGTTTGGTTTGCAAAGGCCTACAGTGACTTCAACATGAAACATACAATTACCTGTTCAACACAGTGAAATTGAATAGTGGTTTCATTACATCTTAATGTTCAATTACTTTAGTTGTTGTTTGTTTGGTATCTTACTGAGAATGTAGCTCGTGGTGGTGCTCTAGTCGACTGTATTATGTCCTTCTGCCATTTTGTCTAACATGTAGCCACACCCTCATTAAGTTAAATACAGTCATGAAGCTACTATTTAATTTGACCTGACAGTGTGTTAATATGAATTATACATTTCAGAAGTATGTAACTGTATTATTTTAATGATCAATTCATAAGTGTGAACAAGGTAATCGAATATATTAACACTATTTAATTTTTGTCCAGCAGTATGGGTCCAGGTGAGATTTGGTATGAGGGATCATAAGTCTAACAATTGCTTTGTTTTCACTGTTTTGTAAAAATAATATTTCCCAATCAAGCAATCATTTACAGGGTTGTGAAGGGACCCTGATTTCTTTGTCAGTCTGCACCAAGCACAGCGTTTCCAGTAAAACTATGACGAATGTCAAAGCCTATATACTCACCATTTCCCCACTGGGTTACAGCATTGTGGACTCACCTGCTTTTCCAAGGTGTCAATCACAACAAGATCACCCCCACGTCTTTTACAGTCTGCTCTGCTGTCTAACCAGTTACTTAGGCGATTGGATGGTAATTTAGCATGCAAGTAGCACGAACCATTTAATAAAAACCATCCTGGAGGGCATCGCCCACAGTTTTCCACTGTTAAAATATGAAAATTTTGTTAAAGGCACAAGAAGAAGAAATTATTTGACTCCAAATTGTAAAGAATTATGCAAAAGCATCTTACAGATGTCAGAGGAATTGGACTCTAATGTTGCTTTCTCCACTAGTAGTGTCTCAAGCTTCTTCTGAAGGCTGTCACCGGCGGTCTTGCTCTTCTCTAACAGCAGCTTAAGTTGTTGACTTTTCGTGAACGCTTGGTTTAATTCTTTTTCGGCCTCTTTCAGATCTTTGCAAGCCCCACTCTGAATTATCTGAAGTTGATTCATCTCTATGAAAAGTGTTCCTGATGCTGTATCGTGGGAAGTGGATTCCTCACTGTGATCACCATCTATGATTAGTTGAATAAGAAGAAAACAGAAAACAAGTTTTACTTGTATATTTTTATCAATTTATATCACTAGGTATAGAACAGATAACAGGTAAATAAATTTTGTTCAATGAATTGCTTAGTACATTGTATGCCAAACTGACTATAAATAAGTGAAGTTTGTTGAACCAGTTTTACTCACAGTAAATCCCAATAACAACAGCAGTTAACAGCAGAATAGCATTTAGCAGTGCTAAACACACGGTAACCAGCGGATACAGTGGAAGAGTTCTGGATCCAGCTGTGATCGTGCACATAGATCCTGAACAAACAGAGACTTTGTGACTTAAGACTCGCTTATGACCTCAAAGTAAACGATAGATAATAATGGAGTAGGTTTAGTAAAAGTATTATAGAATAACTTTAAATAACACAAGCCAACCTTTGCTTCTTGAACTATGGTGTAATAATTTTCCATCTGTTCTGCAGTCTTCATTTGAAATCATCTCTGGATATCAGTCTGGTCTTCAGGTTTTTACTCAGGATTTCCTCCCAGCATTCACTTTTGTCTGTGTGAGGCAGCTGCTCTGTCAATATTACAAAACTGGGAGAGAGGAGTGGGAGAGAGAGTGAGTGGGCATGTCTGCTTTTCTAATTTACTACCTGCTCTCTTCGATGTGAAAATATCTCCTGAAAATCTTAAAATGTTTTTTTTTTTTTTTTTTTTTTACAGTTCTTGGATATCCCTCTGGTCTTCAAGTTTTTATTCAGAAAGCTTCATTGCGTGTCACTTGTTTGTGCACTAGGGATATCTATTAGCCATTTTATCTGTATGAGATATCTGCTCTGTCAATATTACAAAACTGTGTATGTGTGTGTCCTTACTTGTGTTCCCACTATCCCGTCTCTCATATTGGCTCTGTGTTATTTTAAATGAAAACTGCTATCAGCGTTAGCCAGAGTCTGATGCCAGGGTATTAAGAATGGAAATACTAACCTATGGACTTAATGTGTATTCATTTAATCAAGTTAATACTTTACACTTATTAACTGTATCCAAGGTGACCCTAACCCTGATTACAAGAGAGGGAAAACTTTGAACCTATTGCTATCCCTGACCTTAACCAATTGGCTTGGTGGCAGCGTCATAGAAATGCCATCTTTATACAGCAGTCCTGAAACTGCACCCTTAGGTTTTTAAACAAATTATATTTCTGTATTATTCTATCTCTGGGCCCTAAAGAGTGAGATATTTAACTCGGTAGATCAGCCAAAAACATACATTCAGGTCTAGTTCAACCATAGTTATTGGTTATAATATATAACTGATATCTAAATACATCTAAATATGAAATTATTCATATGACAGGGTTTTACTCACCTCACTTTACAAATCCGTGGTAATATATATATATATATATATATATATATATATATATATAT